>CM035836.1:318154238-318754238 GCA_020510985.1 Pholidichthys leucotaenia
ATTAATGTTGCCTTAAAGTGCCAATGAGCAGTCAACAGTAAATAACAGTAATTAATGGTTACATAAACATCTTTGAAGCAGAGTGATACATATCTGGTGAAACTGTAGTTATCAACGTTGAGCCCCTCTGGGGTGGAATTCAGGACCCAAACGCTGGACTGACAGTTTGCAGGGTTTATTTAAACACAAAATAAAGGCACAGCTAATGAGCTGTAAACACAAAATAACACTGGGCTCAGCAAGGCAGGATTAGGCACAACAGGAATTCACAGGAACAATACAAGGCAGGAAGCGCCGTAATGCAGAAAACACTGACAAAGACTGACGCAGACATATACAACAAGTAATCACCACAACACAGAGCAGGTGGATACAATCAGGGGCAAACAGAGGAGGGAAGTGGCTGTAGGTACAGATGGGCGGAGCTGCACAGACGGGGTACACATGAAACATGCACAGAGGAACAGGGGAGACGAGACCATGACAATAATAATAACTAGAAAAGCACTCGGAGAGCGCAGACCTCCGCCAAGCACCACAGTTCCCCTCATACAGTGTTTGTGTGTACGTTTTCAGATTCCTTGACCATGAAAACATATGACTCGCAATTGGATTGACAATGATAGGATTAGTGGTTCAGTAGTTATTCACGAAAATAGCATTTTCTGTAATGGCGGCCACAGTTCCCCCCATACAGTGTTTGTGTGTACGTTTTCAGATTCTTTCAATTGGATTCACAATGATAGGATTAGTGGTTCAGTAGTTATTCACGAAAATGACATTTTCCGTAATGGCGGCCACAGTTCCGCCCATACAGTGTTTGTGTGTACGTTTTCAGATTCCTTGACCACGAAAACATATGACTAGCAATTGGATTGACAATGATAGGATTAGTGGTTCAGTAGTTATTCACGAAAATGGCATTTTCCGTAATGGCGGCCACAGTTCCCCCCATACAGTGTTTGTGTGTATGTTTTCAGATTCCTTGACCATGAAAACATATGACTAGCAATTGGATTGACAATGATAGGATTAGTGGTTGAGTAGTTATTGATGAAAATGGCATTTTCCGTAATGGCGGTTTTCTTCTGGACGGTGATCCAGATCATCCCCAAAATTTAATCAGTTCTTCCTTGTACCATTTGCAACAACGCCTGAAAGTTTCATCGAAATCCGTCCAAAAGTTTTTGAGTTATCTTGCTAACCAACAGACAGACAAACAAACAGACAAACCCCGGCAAAAACATTACCTCCTGGCGGAGGTAACTAGAAAAGCACTCGGAGAGCGCAGACCTCCGCCAAGCGCCACAGTTCCCCCCATACAGTGTTTGTGTGTATGTTTTCAGATTCCTTGACCATGAAAACATATGACTAGCAATTGGATTGACAATGATAGGATTAGTGGTTCAGTAGTTATTCACGAAAATGACATTTTCCGTAATGGCGGCCACAGTTCCCCCCATACAGTGTTTGTGTGTACGTTTTCAGATTCCTTGACCATGAAAACATATGACTAGCAATTGGTTTGACAATGATAGGATTAGTGGTTCAGTAGTTATTCACGAAAATGGCATTTTCCGTAATGGCGGTTTTCTTCTGGACGGTGATCTGGATCATCCCCAAAATTTAATCAGTTCTTCCTTGTACCATTTGCAACAACGCCTTAAAGTTTCATCGAAATCTGTCCAAAACTTTTTGAGTTATCTTGCTAACCAACAGACAGACAAACAGACAGACAAACCCTGGCAAAAACATAACCTCCTGGCGGAGGTAATAATAGTAATACTAAACTGAGAACTAAGCATGGACCAAATCCCACAGAACACAAATGCAGATATAATAATGAAGAATAATAAGTACCGTAAAACGGGGCTATAAGGGACGGCTGGGTAATAAGGGACACTTTTCTGGGAAATGTTTTAAATGTAATTCTGCTTTTTTTATTTTGAGCAGGACGCTGAGTTGTGTTGTTATTGTCAAATATTTTAAGGATTGGATATTTGACAATAACAACACAACTCAGCGTCCTGCTCAAAATAAAAAAAGCAGAATTACATTTAAAACATTTCCCAGAAAAGTGTCCCTTATTACCCAGCCGTCCCTTATAGCCCCGTTTTACGGTACTGAAAAACCCAAAATACAAACTCAAGGTGAGGACATGGGCTGGAGCCATGTCCTGGAAACAAGGAATAAAGCAATAATTCAAGGTGAGGACATGGGGTCCAGTCCACGCCCTAAAAGGAGTTCAATTATCATGGATTTTAGTAGCTTCTAGAATCTGCATTGTCCCATCAAATCACTTGGTTGGAACTGACTGTTGTAAAATGTGATTTAAGGATTGATCAGTCGATTGGCATTTTTAGCAGTTTGTCAGAGAATTATGCATAGACCTTGAGGAGAGCTGGGTACCTATGAGTGTGTTGAATATGCTGTAGATCCAAACATGAACCAGGATCTGGTTTGGATCTAGACATTAGTCAAGATCTGGTTTTGGTCCAGTTGTTGTTGAAGAAATGAAAGTCCTGTGAATTCCTCAAGACAAACACTAGAATTGCTATGGCAACTACAACACAACATCTTGGTGACTTATTAGATGCCAGTAAGATCCATATGAGTCAGAAAATACTTGATGGAGTTGAGATTGATGGTTTACGGTTATGTTAATGTGCAGTTAGAGGAAACTGCTGTTCAAGACTTTCCCCAAAGGGTAAAAACAACCCAACTTGGCTGATGGTTCCATTGTGGCTTACAAAAACTGATGTACAAATGAGTCAGAACTGAACCACAAAGGTCACTGGAAGTCATCCACACTGTCCTGGAAACTGGACATGTGGACAGTTTCATTCTCAAAATATGAAAAGAAGTCCGATGAACTGAAGATGTACAACAAACAAATCAGCAGCAATGAGTCAGAGATAAAATGTGTTACAGAATAAAGAGCACTCCAAATTAAAGACGGATGTGCAGAGGTTTTGTTTGGTGTTTGGAGAACAGATGCTGCATCAGCAACCAAGACATCTGAGAAATGAAACATCCTCTGTCAGTCGGGTCAGACTGGGCCATTGGTTCCAGGAGTTTAGAAGTAAAATGCTATTTGATGTTTAAAAGATGAACCTATTGTAACCCTGAAGCAATTCATACACTCAATTCTGGGGCGGGCTCTAGAGAATCCTGGAAAATTATTTTAACTTGATTAATTCTGGAAGAAACCAAGAACCCAAAAGTGTTGTGGAAATGATGAGTGTGCTGACAGATAGTAGGTTGGTAAAACAGTTTGTCTGTTAGTGGAACCTCAGATTTGATATAAACACTGCTGTTTTTATTCAGTTGTGGAACACTGAGCCAGCTCAAACTTTAAAAAAAGGATTTTTCATTCTTGGGTATCCTGTGGAGACTTAGAGAATACTTGTGCGTATGATCTATTGACTCATTGTTAAATGTTATCTGGCTCCTGTACAAATTATAGTTGTAATTTATGGGAGAGAGAGGGGTTGAGTTTTACCCAGTTTTATCTAAAAATTTTATTAATGCCATCAAAGTGCCTGTTAGTGGCAAAAGAAAACAAAGGAAACTCACTGAGTTACTTTGGATTACACTCATTTAAGTCATTGCTTCTCTATTGTACCCCAAGAAGTATTTAATTCAATAATGTTTACTTTTTATTTAGATGATACGATTTGGATTATATTAGAGGGAATATATGGATAGTTTTATTTTAGTAAAGTGACAAATTTGTGTAAAAAAATGAGAAGGAACAAGAAAATGTTGCAAATTTAAATGTAAAAAAAATTCCCAAATTTAGTTACAAAATCAAAAATTTATAAGTGTTAACTCTCTAAGAAAAAACCTGTAAATTTTTTAGATAGAAAAAAAATAGTACAAAAAAACACTGTCAAATTTATAGGGAAAAAAAGATTCTAAAATTCAGTAGAAAAACCTGAACAAAATGAACAAAAATACAAGTTTATACAAAATGTAAAATTTGGGAAAAATTCCTCACAATATAGTGAGTAAAATTACTACTCACTATTCACGTTGTGGGGGACCCAGTCAGTACGTTCTCTACTCAGACTGAATGACACGACAGGAGGAGATGCGTAAAAGCTGAGAAACGGATATGCAGGGCAGTCTGTGGTTTTCCCTTTAAGACCGCATGATAATAGGCATTCTCCTCCGGTCTACATTATAATGCGCCGACAGGCTGGGTGACAAAGGGAATTGTCACTGCAAATGTATGTATGTTAATGCAGACACCCCAGGTCACGTGACGAGTTGTATGGTATAAAAAGAGAGATGCCTGCGACCTGGTTCATGCTTCTTCTTCTTGTTGCCAGCCAGTTCCTTGGCACGGTGGCTGTTATGCCCTCAGGTGAGTGTTGTGGTGTGTGTGATATGAGTGTGTGTGGTAGTGACCGCCCCCCTAGGGTGATGTGAGGTTGGCACAGCTCGTCTGTAATTAAACCCAGGTTGTTGTAATAAAGTTGAGAGTGCTAGCTGCATGAAGACTCGCCTCCTGCTTGGTCAATTTACAGACAACATTTGGCGACGAGGTCTATAATGGATTACGCGTGTGAGGACATTTCCACTGTCTCCAGGAGACGAGGCGAGTTCATGTGCCTTAACCAGTGGACGGGCGAGTCCCTTCTGTCGTTTCTGGCGAGGCTTCATGGCCTAGTTAAGAAGTGCAAGTTTGGGGCTTTGGAGGACGGTTTGGTGAGGGGAAAAATAGCCCATGGCACCAGCGACGCTTGGCTGAAGAACACGTTGAGGACAGCTAAGGTGCCGCCATTGCTGGAGGAAGTGCTGGTCTTGGTGGAGCATAGGGAGTCTGTGGTCCGGCACGAGGTAGCGGCTGAGGCTAGCATGGGGTCAACCGCGTGCGATTTCCCGCCGAGAGCAGTGGTTTGCATGCTAGCTGGGCAGCAAGATGCGGTAACAGCACAGCGGAGCACCGAGACTGTGAGTGCTATGGGCAGTGGCCAGGAGCTGGGGTCGGAGGACGAGACCGGTAAGGGTGATGTCATGAGCCCCAGAGGTGAGCAGCAACAGCCGTTTGTGGAAGCTACACAGCGGGTGAGCGAGACCAGGCAGGCTGACAGCCCTGGGGAGGAGCAACAGCCGCCGGACACGGTGACAACACAGCAGAGCACCAACACCGAGAGCGCTGGATGCAGCGGTGAGGAGCCCGAGTAGGGAGATGTAGCCCACGGGAGTGTCACCGAGAGCCCCAGAGGTGAGCAGCAGCAGGATGCAGAGGCACCGCAGCGGGACACCTGGAGCGAGGAGGTCGAGAGCAGAGACAATGTGCCCAGGTCGGGAGACGGAGCCGACGGGAGTGTCACCGAGACCCTCGAGGGACAGCAGCTACAGCCGGACATGGATAACGGTGCGGTTCGGGACACAAACTGGTCTGGCGAGCTGGGAGGTGGTAGTGACTGAAGCGACGATAACCCAGCGAGGGTTGACCCCAGTGCCGGTGGCTGCGTTGCCCTTGGTGTGGGAACTGGACGGCACTGCGGGCCTCAGCAGCCTTCCCTGTGAGGAGGGCTGCTGAGGCTGGAGGACAAGAGAGTGGAGCAGGACAAATTGGCGCAGTTCTGCAGCGTGCCAAACGCCATCGTCGGGGTGAGAATTCGGATCGGGTCAGCGGGATGGCCCAATGGGACGGTCCGACACAGGAAGGGGATCCGAAGACGACGTGGTGAGCACGGGAGACTGGGTTGGGTCCCCCTGCCAGTTGGTAGTGAGGCCTGGCCCAGAGAGGGAAAAAAGGTCATGGCGAGTAGAGACATTTTTGCCAGGGAGGAGTGTTTCGACCCTGGAGGGAGGCAACGGCCAGGCTTACTGATGCCGTGGGGCTGTCCTGGGCCCCTGCAGCGATGTGAAAAGTGGTGGCTGCCAAGAGACATTGGTGTTACTTAAAACTTTTGTGTAAATATGTGAATTTGTATTTTGTATATAGTGGATGCTGGTGTGCATGTGAGTGAATGTATGAGTATTATGGGATTATTTTGTACATTCCAAAGAGACGTGGTCCAGTTTTGAGTTGTTTTGTGTGAATGTGATAGGTTTGTTCTAATATAATATATTCTCGTTGCTCTTAGTGTGTGATTCAGGTTTCTAAATTTGGGTGTTTTTCAATTGTGTGTGTGGTTTTGCATTTTTCTAAAGGGGGGGAGAATGTGGTGTGTGTGATTTGAGTGTGTGTGGTAGTGCCCGCCCCCCTAGGGTGGCGTGAGGTTGGCACAGCCCATCTGTATATAAACCCAGGTTGTTGTAATAAAGTTGAGAGTGTTAGCTGCATGAAGACTCGCCTCCTGCTTGGTCATTTTACAGATATAACAGGCGTGTGTCCCCTTAGCTGTCTCTAGGCTCCTCCTGGGAAGCTCTGAGCTCTGCTCAGCTGTTGACAGCTCAGCCACGCCCCTCTCTCCTGCCAGTCCGTACCAGCTGGCCACCTTTCATTATTTTCCCCTCTTTGTTTGTGCATGCACACACATTTATATTGTGACATTGTGAGGGTTCGCACAAGAAAGGAGAGATGACTGTGATGAAACAGGCTTTATTTATACACACCCACACAACACAGAACGGAGGGGAGGTCATTCACACTGACCCCCGTCTCACTTATGGTGACACAACACATGATCAATCACTACGTTGACTGGTCTGATAACACTGCTGTGCCATTATAATGGCACAGCAATAACACTTAGAACACACGAATAATAACACTCTTTGAATCCTCCGCGGCGCAAGCATGTTGGGAGAATCCCTGCCCCCTTAACACAGCCCCAACGTTACACTGTCCCCCCCTGTACTGGTTTCTGTCCCCAGAATAATAAAGTCCAGCTCAAAAGTCCAACACAAATCCATCCAGGTGTCAGGGCGGCCGCTGTTGTCAGCGACCAGTACGTACAGGCCTGTTAGTGTCCATCTGTGCCTCGGCCGGAGTATCTGGTCGGGATGAAGGCCCCGGCTCAACCACCTGCAGGGCAGATGGCTGGTACGGGGCGAGACGGTCACGTTGGAGCACCACGACCCGGTCTCTTTTCTGCAGCCTCACCCTGTACACTACATCTGACAGTTGCTGTAGGACCTCGCACGGTCTCAACCAATGGCTCGCCAGTTTTGGTGACAGTCCCCTTTTTCGCTCCGGGCAGAAAACCCAGACTTGATCTCCTGGTGCAAAGTCCCTCCCCTGGCAGCGGGAGTCATATGCCCACTTCTACCGGCTCCCTGCCGCTGCCAGGGCCTCCCGAGCCAGTCCGTGTACCGTGTGGAGATGTTCTTTCAAGCAAAACAAATAATCCAACCCCGGTTTGCCCTCCACCTCCGGCTCCGGGGAAAGGCCGAACACCAAATCCACCGGTGTGCGCAGCTCGCGTCCAAACATCAGCGCTGCAGGAGTGCACCAGGTGGATTCCTGTGCTGCCGTCTGGTATGCCCACAGAACAAAGGGCAGATGCAGGTCCCAGTCTTGCTGTCGCTGGTTCACTAGGACAGCGAGCTGGGTGGTAAGGGTCCGGTTGAACCGTTCGACCAGGCTGTCGCTCTGTGGATGCAGCGGGGTGGTCCAGGTCTTCCGGATGCCCAGCCGCCTGCAGACCTCCCCAAAGACCTCTGCCTCAAAGTTCTGTCCCTGATTGCTGTGCAGCTCCTCCGGTTTGCCAAATTGACAAAACATCTCGTCCACCAGTTTTGATGCTGTGGTGGCGGCGCTCTGATCAGGGACCGCGTACACCTCTGGCCATTTGGTGAAGTTATCCATTGCGACCAGCACATAGCGGTTCCCCCAGTCCGTGGTCGGGAAAGGACCCAGAATGTCCACTCCTACCCGCTCCATCGGTGCTTCCACCCGGTACTGCTGCAAGGGGGCGTAGGATTGCTGAGTCGGCCCTTTCTGAGCAGTGCAGGTGTCGCAGCGATGGACATGGAGCTCTACATCCCGGTGACAACCAGGCCAGTAGAACCGGGCCCAAAGACGCTGCAGAGTCTTCGTCACCCCAAAGTGGCCTGCCCCCACCGCTCTGTAGACCAGCTGGAGTACATTGGGCCGGAGCCGCTGGGGAACCAGCAGCTGCCAGACGTGATGCTGCCCAGCTGGAGCCTGCCACTGCCGATACACAACACCCTTGTGACAGCGGAGATTGGCCCACTGGGAGTGTAGGGCCTTGATCTCTGGGTCTAGCGCAGACACAGCCTCCCAGGTGGGCCGCTGGCCCGCGTCCGGCCACTGCCGAACCCGGGAAATGACCGGATCTCTGTCCTGCTCACTCTGCAGCTGCTGCGCGCCGAGGGCCTCTGTGACGTCATCTCTGGGGAGATCTGACTGATTATCCGAGGAGTAGCTGTGCGTCACTGTGTTATTCCTGCTCACAGCGGTCCGGAGAGCAGCAGCCCACGGGACGGCTTGATCTCTATCCTCTGCCCACTGGCAGTGCCGACAGTCCTCCACAGCACAGGGATGCCAAGACAGCGCGTCAGCGTTGGCATGGAGGCGGCCTGCCCGATGCACAATCAGCCATCTCGCCAACTGTCCATCCGGCTCTTTAAAGTTCAGCAGCCAGGTCAGGGAAGCATGATCCGTCCTGAGCTGGAACCTCCCCCCGTACACATACGGGCGAAAATGGCGAAGCCCCTGGATGACAGCCAACAGCTCTCTGTGAGAAACGCAGTAATTCCTTTCAGCTCTGCTGAGAGTGCGGCTGAAAAAAGCAACTGCCTGCTCTCCGTGTTCTCCCTCCTGGTATAACACCGCCCTGATGCCCTGGTTGCTGGCGTCCGTGTCCACGATGAAAGGACGGTTTGGGTCAGGATACTGCAGGATGGGGGCTCCGATGAGCGCTGAGCGAAGCTGGGAAAAAGCAGCAGCACAATTTTCACTCCACTGAAACACACGGCCCTTCTGTGTCAGCTGATGCAGCGGGCTGGCGATGGTGGTGAAATCCTTCACAAATCTCCTATAATAGGAGGCCGGTCTGAGAAAACTCTGTAGCTCTCCTACATCACACAGCGCTGGCCAGTTTTTCACTGCTGCCACTTTCTCTGGATCGGTGGCAACTCCTGCTGCGCTGATGACGTGACCCAGGATGGTGGTCTCCTGCCGAAATAAGTGGCATTTCCACGGGTGCAGCCGCAGCCCAGCCTGTCGGATGGCGTCCAATACCTCCCGGATGTTGGACAAGGCGCCATCAAAGTCAGCTGCGTGAAACAGCAGGTCATCCAGGTAAACAATGCAGCAGCTCCGGGGCACGTGAGCCAACACTCACTCCATCAGACATTCAAAGGTGGCCGGGGCGTTGCAGAGTCCAAACAGCATCACCTTCAGCTGATACAGTCCCTGCCTGATGGAGAAGGCTGTTTTCTGGTGGGCCTCAGGTGACAGCTCTACCTGCCAATAGCCACTGTGGAGGTCCAGCTACCCGAACCAGCTGGAGCCGGCGATGTAATCCAGCACGTCATCGATGCGAGGCAGGGGGTAGGAATCCTTGCGGGCACCGGTAATCTACACAGAACCGCCACAAACCGTCCTTCTTCCTAACCAGAACCACCGGTGCCGCCCAGGGGCTGCTGAAGGGCTCAATAACATCTGCCTCCAGCATTTCCCACATTTTTTGTTCTGCCGCCGCCCTCCTTGAAAAAGGCAGATGGTGGGGGCGGAGCCAGATCGGCCTGGTCTCACTGGTGTCGATCCCGTGCTGCACCAAGCTGGTTCAGGTGCACTCCTCATCCTTGGCAGCGAAGATGTCAATGTAGCAGTCCAACAGCTCCTGCAGCTGGCGTCTCTGTCCTGATTCCAGTCCGCTGCAGCTCTGCTGGAACAATTCCTCAACCGCCTGCTGCGTTTCTGCTGACACATTGACCCGCTCCGCTGTGGCCCTTCCCCTTGCTGTCTCTATCAGTGATTGCGCTCCTTCTGCTTGTGCTGGTGGCGCCGTTGTGTTCAGTTCTTGCAGTGACCCGCCCAGTTCGGTCCATCCTGGCGGCCTCTCGATCACGCAGGCCCCCGGGTTCCCCCTCTGGGTCCTGCTGCAGAGCATGATGGTCCAAGCCCCCAGCAGCAGGGACGATCTGGCGGTATCAATTTTTGTTCCCCATACTGCAAGCAGCTCGAGTTCAATAATGCAGGGGTCTTGGATGTCAGCCAGCCAGAATGGGTGGTTTGTGTTCTGGCCGGCCACCCCCACCACAAGAACTCGCCGCCCTCCCAGTCTGGCGTGCTCACCGGTGGCTGTAGTGATGCAGCGCCCAGTGGGTTCCCACCCCTGCGGTTCTGCCTCGTCCGTACCTGGCAGCACTCCGGGTCGGACCAGGGAAATGGTAGAACCGGTGTCGATCAGGGCCTGGATCAGCGTGTTGTCCAACCTGCACTGTAGGTATATCCCTAGCGAATGTCCAATTCAGCCCACACGTGGTGACAGTTCATTGGGGAATATGTCTGTGGGAGACGGCAGGGCCCCGTCCATGCCACCTCGCTCTAGTTTAACGTTGGCGAGGGGCCGGTTTGTTGCGGGGTGGGTGCCGGGCAGTACCGCGCGATGTGTCCTGGCTCCCCGCAGTGGAAGCACCCTTCCTCGCCCTGCTGTGGCCGTCTTCTCCTTGGCCGCGCCGCTGTGGTCCGGCGCAGTTCCTCCTCCCTCCTCGCTCTCAGCCGTGGCCTGGAAGGCCCTCTGCCTTGGTGCCGACGCATCAGCTGCACAGTCCATTAGCAGTCCCACCCGCTCCACTTCTGCCACAGCCGTCTCCCAGCTGCTCGCGGCATGAATCCGGATGTGGCTCTGGAGCTGGGCCGGGTGGAGCTCCCGGATGAAGTTCCGGAGGGCGAGCTTCTCCACTGCCCCCGGCTCGAAATCTGGGTAGCCACACCACATCAGCGGCTGTATGTCCGCTGCGTAGGCTCTCAGGCTCTCTCAGCTGCCTCGCCGGCGGTTGGCCAGCTGTTCCTGAGCTTGCTCAGCATTGGCCGCTCTCCCAAACCGCCTTTGGAGCGCTCTTTGTTGCGCTGGTCAGCTGCGATGCCCCTCGGGCTGGAGATCGGACAGCGTACAAAGAGCCCTTCCCTCTAGGGCCAGCGCGACCTGCACGACGGTCTGTTTGGGTGGCTAGCCATTCAACGCACCAGCCAGCTCGACCTGGACCAGATAGTCATCCAGCAGGGTTTCGCCATTAAAGCAGGGAAGTTTGGCCCGCTGGTGGATGGGTGGGACGGTCGCCTCTTGGTTGATTGCCGCCCCTGGTCGCAGTGGTATTGCAGGCCCGTCCTGCCCTGAAAAGGGCAGGGAGTGGGACTGATCTGCTCTGCTTAGCCTGCCCTGCCTTGAGAAAGGCAGAAGGTGGGGTACGCTGGTCCTGTCGGGTCTGCTGCTCCATTCATCCCGGTGAGCAACTCCAGGGGTCGGTGTACCAGCTCTGTCGTCCATCCCCAGCTGAGCGATGAACCGCTCCAGCTGCTGAATCTCCGCTCTGATTCTGGCTTCCATCTGCTCCATATCCCATTTCTGACACCAGTGTGATGTTGTGAGGGTTCACACAAGAAAGGAGAGATGACTGTGACGAAACAGGCTTTATTTATACACACCCACACAACACAGAAATGAAGGGAGGTTATTCACACTGACCCCTGTCTCACTTACAGTGACACAACACATAATCAATCACTACGCTAACTGGTCTTATAACACTGCTGTGTTCTAAGTGTTATTGCTGTGCCATTATAACGGCGTTATAATGGCACAGCAATAACACTTAGAACACATGAATAATAATAATAACACTCTTTGAATCCTCCGCGGCGCAATCATGCCGGGAGAATCCCCGCCCCCTTAACACAGCCCCGACATTACAATATGTTCACCTTCATTCTCACTCTCATGCACTCCTTGCGCACACACACACACACACACACCCATTCAGATTTTCATGCTTACTCCTGCATTCACACACACACTGACACACCCACTCAGCCTCTCTGACAGTTTCACGCACTCCTGTTTCCACTCACGCTCTTCCACATTCTCTCTCAACCTCACTGGCATGCACTCAGCACGTTAGTGTTGCTGTTTTTAAGATCCAAGTCCGCTGTTGTGCATTGCCGGGTGATTGAGGTGTATTTCCAGAGTAGCCTTCATCTGTCAGTCCTCCTCCTTGTTTCCCTTGTTCTGTGGACTTCACGGATTAACTCGGACTGCTCCAGCTGCGTGAGTACAAACTGTTTTGCCCCTGCCGACCAGTCCCATCTGGCGGTTCCTTTCCCGGGCACTTGTCCGTTCCTTCTCTGCCGTCCCGGCTGCCATGGAACATTTTCCCCATGTTTTATTCACCTGTTCTGTTGAGCGACCTTGAGGTATCCCTGTACTCCCTCAGCTCCCTGTTTTTTGTTTATTTGGACTGTTATATTTTTGTTCTGCACAATAAAAATGCACACAACGTACTCCTGCAAGTGGGTTTATTATTTCTGCCTCTAAACGGCACACAATTCATGACAATAATACTGTAAAGTAAAACTACTTTTACTTGAGTACAAAGTCTGGCTCCTCTACCCACCTGGGTGGTCGATGGACAGGTAAAATGTAGCTGATAGATGAAGATATCAGACAGTAGGTCGGGTTAATGGTGATATTTCAGCTATTATACATTGCTGCCAGATTTTCTTTTCCACATTTAGCTTCCTAGTGCATTGCCCATAGAACACAAGTATTATCTGAAGCAGATATCCCAATTAGACTTTACAGGCCCAGATGTAGGCTGTTTAAAAGTGGAATAAAGAGGTGTAGCCTATATGTGGGCAATCACACGTTACACTTTGACAAATATGAAAGGGACTGAACAGCACAAAGATTTATATGATTGTGTGAATATTAATTACAGAACACCAAATTTTTGAAAATGAATGGGACATCCAGTATTATAGATAGATGTACTTGATTGATTACAAACTGGGAAATTACAGTGTAACAGCAGCATGACAGTAGACAACCAAAACAACAGAAACACACACAGCATAATAGACACAGGGATGGAAAGTAAAACTACCTAAATAGCTTATATACATCGTAGATGAATCGATGCTGACCCATATAGATACATGAATCATATCCACTGTACAATGCAGGACTATCAGGTGCAGGGTGAAATGTGGGGCCAAAATTGTCCATGCTGAAACCGTCAGTTTCCTCAGGAAGAGATGGACAAAGAGAAAAGATCTGTCATCCACACCCAGCAAAGCCAGCATATTTTCCATTAAATGTACAGCTGAGCTGTCTCCTAACTCCGAGTGGAAAAGGAGCTTCTCTGCTCTCTCTCTGGCAGAAAGAGTGTAACGCCACAACAGGGAGAAGCTGCTTTTCATTGAGGACACATGTTCCGGTAGATGGTTTTTGGTGGACTCTGGTTCCCAGAAAAGCCTCATTTTGCCAGGCAGCACGGATAGGCTGGCGGAAGGCTGTGGCCCATCACTAACGGCTGCCAACGGATCCCCCATCAGGACTTTTGGAGAAAGGTCGGTGACTGTGTGTTTCTTGGACGCAACAACGAGTGGGACTTTGTGGTAGCTGCATGTTCGGTTCCTATCTTAGGTGCTGATTTTCTGTGTGCTTATGGTCTCCTTGTCGATGTTACTAACAGACAGTTAGTGGATGCTTTGTGTTTTGCTTCACTGCCTTGTATGGCTCAGGGAATTGGCCCACCAACACATGCAAATTTTTTAGCTTCGGGGGATGAGTATCAGTGTTTGCTTTCCGAGTTTCCTGCACTTTCGGTGCCCACTTTTTCCACTACTGTGACCAAGCATGGGGGTCGAGCATTTCATCACCACGAAGGGCCTGCTGGTTTTTGTGCGTCTGTGCCACCTAGACGCAGCTAAGCTAGTCATCGCATGCGAGGAGTTTGCTAACTTGGAACGTCTAGGGATCATTAGGCACTTCAATAGCCCTTGGGTGTCCCCGCTGCACATGGTGCCCAAGTCCGACGGTTCGTGGCAGCCGTGCGGTGATTTCCATCACCTGAACAATGTCACTGAACACGACCGTTACCCCATTCAGCACATCCAGGATGTTTCTGTGCACCTGGCCGGGACGCGCATTTTTTCTAAAGTGGATCTGGTCCGCAGTTACCACCAGGTCCTGGTTCATGCTGAGGATGTCCCAAAAACAACGGTGATAACTCCTTTCGGCCTTTTCGATTTTTTACGCACGTCGTTTGGGTTAAAAGGCGCAGCCCAAACTTTCCAGAGAATGATGGATGCAGTGCTCCGCGACTTGCTATTCGCTTTCGCCTACTTAGATGACATTCCAGTGGCTAGCGCGTCAGAGGAGGAGCACCTCGCCCATCTGATGCAAGTTTTCCATCGGTTGGAAGCACATGGGCTGATAGTTAAACCAGCGAAGTGTCAGTTTGGGCTGCCGGTGATCGATTTTTTTGGGCCACTGCATCTCGCCAGAGGGCATGGTTCCGCTGCCGGACAAAGTACAAGTGGTGTCAGAGTTCCCGCGTCCGCAGACAGTGAGGGCACTGCAGGAATTTTTGGAGATGGTCAACTTTTACAACCATTTCCTTCCCCGGGCAGCCCAGCTGCTGCAACAGCTGTACGGTGGGCTCAAAAAAAAGAAACCCGCGGATAGCATTCACTGGACCCCCGATCAGGTCCAGGTGTTTACAGGCTCCAAAACGGCACTCGCTAATGTGGCTTTGCTGGCCCACGCATCCCCATCGGCGCGGATAGCGCTCACAACAGACATGTCTGATGTCATGGTAGGAGCCGTGGTGGAACAGTACGTCTCCAGTTTGTGGCAGCCTTTCCCCTTTTTCAGTCGTACTTCGCGCGACAACGAGCTTAAGTATAGCGCTTTTGACAGGGAGCTGTTGGCCCTCCACATGGCCAAGCGTCATTTTCAGTTCTGGCTCGAGGGTCACGAATTTACCATGTTTGTCGACCACAAGCCCCTAACCTACGCGATGGCCAAAGTCTCTGAACCATGGTTGGCCCGGCAGCAGTGGCACCTGCTGCAGCCCAGGATGCCATACAGGTAAATAGTACACCCCATCTCTTCAGCTCTTTTCCTCCTTCCTTGATCATTAACGGCCCTAAGTAATCAACTGCGCTGAAGGACAAAGTGTTGGGTCAACTCTATCTATAGGAAGATCAGACATTTTCTGTGTGCAAGGAGAAGCTCAGAGTTTGTGACACTGCACACATTTCTTGATATATTGAGTGACACCTTGTCTAGCTCTTACAATCCAATATCCTGCTTGGCGAATTTCATTCAGCGTCATACCACGTCCAGCATGTTCAGCCTTCTGATGATTAGTGGTCAATGAGCAGGTTTGTGATGTGGCTCTTTTTTGGAATGAGAACTGAGTGTGTTATTTCTTTAGGAACAGTCGCGCTTGATGTGGCCTCCAACACGGAGAATGTTGTTTTCATCAACAAATGGATCCAAGGATGATATGGAGCTCTACTTTGTGAATTCATGCAGCTTGACTTCATTCAGTGCTTCCTTTGTATGATTCTTTGTCAGAGTTTGGACTTCCTTTGCGAAATCCTGTCCTTGAAATTTCTTCAAGATTTCCTGCTCTACTGCATTCATCTCAGCAACTGTGATATGTGCAAGAGATCTTGGGCTTTCCTTTGTTGCTTTTACAGATTCCTTTGGCTTCTTAATCAGCCATTGTTTCAAGTTGTCTCGGAATCGAAGACAGAGTGCCACAGCTCTCTTCAGGTGAAACCAACTCGAAAAGTACTGAGGTACCACAACCTTTGTGCTGTGTAGTGTCTTTTTGGCCTCTGGGTCATCTGGCGACACCTCAGTGTTGTCTGTTGGTGCTGCAGGGGTGTCATTGGTAGAAAGGAACGCAGGAACCTTCCACCACATTGAACAGTTGATTAGCTGTTCTGCACTCATGCCTCGTGATGCTATATCCATGGGGTTCTCCTTTACACGTATGTCTGCAGTCAGTGGATGAGGATGAATCCCTAATTTTCTGAATGTGATTTGCAATGAAGATATGAAATTGCTTGCTATCATTGCAGATGTAACTGAGAATGACTCTGTTGTCAGTATAACAGAAATGAGTTATGTGATCATAACTCTGTTATATGATCTCTTTGTCCAAGAATCCTGCTACTTCCACCGAAGTTACAGCAGCAGCCCGTTCTAGCCTAGGAATGGTTACAGGCTTTGATGGTGTGACTCTAGACCAGGGGTGGGCAATCATGTGCCATGGAGGGCCATTCCACTGCAGGTTTTCTGTTCCACTCAGTCTCTTCAGCAGGTGTTTTCACTGATTAGCAATCCTTGAAGTTGATCAGAGCATACACCTGCAGAAGAGACTGGGCGGAACAGAAAACCTGCAGTGGAATGGCCCTCACTGCCCACCCCTGCTCTAGACTTTACCATGACCAGTGATGGGCAAGTTACTAAGAAATAGTGACTAGTTACAGTTACTAGTTACTTCTTTTCAAAAGTAACTGAGTTACTTACCAATTACTGCATGATTAAAGTAACTAGTTACTAGGAAAGGTAACTTTCATGTTACTTTTAAATGCATACTTAAATCATCTTGCACACATAGCAAGATAATTTAATTAATTGATTACATTATGGACTTATTAATGTCAGGCTCAAAACAGACTGTTTCAGACAGAGCTTTTAGAACATATTCAGTCTGCTTTATCCTGCCTTGAGAGCTCTTATTGTGGGAAAAATCTTAAGAAAATCAACACAAAATTCCCATTAATTTCCTCATTTTGGAGTGAGAGAGAGGATTTGTGGAGTGAGAGAGAGGGCAAAAGAGTGAGTTGGCAACAATGCATAAAGCTGTCAACGTTTCTTACCTTTAATATTATGGATTTAATCCAATTTGGAGTGATCCAAACAAAATGTCCATTATCCATAGTCCAGATGTCTGCTGTGACAGAGACATGATCCAGTCCTTTTGGAGATCAAATCCATTTTTTAATAATCTTTATCCAGGTAGCAAGTAAATGTGTTTTCACTTCAGTGGATCACAGTCTCAGCTGTCTGATGGAAAATGACTGTTATCAGATCTTCATTCTGTAACAACGTATCTGGCAATCAGTCGGTTTAATTCTTGCTGGGTCACAAACTGTCCAGATGCATACCTGTGCTCGAAATCCAGCCGTGGCTGTTCAGATAGCATAAATCCACTAACACGGTGTTAGCTTAGCATAGCATAGCACTAGCTTTGTAGGACCTTGTTGCTGTTCTTAGGCACTTCTGAAGATTGCAGCTGGTCTCAACCGCATTTAGTTTGCAACCCACCAATATGCTTTTGTCCTTAACCGTGACAAAGGAAACTGTCTATTTCCACAAAAACAAAGTAGCTTCATCTTTTCCTCCACTCAGTAGTGAAGAGGCTCATTGCAGCAGGTTGACTGATGGCTGTGTCAGCTACATAGGGTCAGTTTGTATTTATCTGTGCTAAAAATATCTATTCATATTAATAAAACGAGTAACGCAAGTAACACATCTGATCAAACTTCAGTAACTAATGCATTACTGAATTTTTAAGCAGTAATTTCTGTTAGATATTAATATTATGTATATAGTTGAGTGTACCAATATGGCGGCGCCCTGGGTGTAGTGGGAGGTGATGCCCCAGCTTTCTGGTGGTGGAGTCACGAGGGGTATAAGAGGCCATGGCAGAAGAGGCTCTGCCTCTTTTGCTGTGGACCCTTGGCCTGTGCAGAGTGACTCCTGTTTAGTTCCTATTGGTTTTAATAAAAGGTGTAAACTGTCACCTCGCCTCTTCCTCTTTTACGGACACAACATTTGGCGAAGAGGACAAAAGGTATGGATCGAGCTGCTACCGCCTTTCGGCCATTTCTGGAGGCTCCGGGAGAGCCACCCGTTCCCTGGGCCAGGTGGTATGCGGCCTTTGGAAACGATCTCATCACTTTGGACCTCGGCAAGCTTGAAAAACTGCGTGCAAAGGCGATTCTGATCCATAATCTTGGAATGGAGGGCCAGAGGATCCTGAGTACACTAGGAGGTGGTGACACTTTTGATGATGTGGTGAAGCTAGTGGCAGGCTATTTTCGCGCCCCGGAAAACACCATCATGAGGAGAATCCATTTTTGACAGCCACGCCAGCGGCTGGGTGAGTCGGTGCAACAGTTTGTTGCAGACTTACGGCAGCTGACAGGAGAGTACCAATTCGGCGTTTTAGAGGAAGAAATGGTCCACGATCAGCTAGCGGAGCATGTCCTTAGTTCCTCCACGAGGGCACGTCTCCTTACATACACCGGGGAATTGCCGCTGATTGCCGCTATGGAATTAGTGCAGCAGTATGAAGCAGCAGATAGGCTGGCCAAAAATCTTGGAGAGGATGAGAAGCTGCAGAAGGACGAGAAACAGTGGAAGGCGCTGGCCATGGATCTGGATGGCGAAGATGGCGAAAGTGATGAGGAATATGCCGCTGCCGTAAGAATTAGGTCTGCCCCGGGGACGCCAAGGTGTTATGGCTGTGGGTCCGCCAGGCACCGCTACAAGGCAAGAGATTGTCCAGCAAGAGGGGAGTACTGTGGAAAGTGCGGTCTGTTCCACCACTTTGCTAGGACCTGCAAAAACTTTGAGCAAGAAGACCGGAGACCAGAAGGGGGCCCTTCCACAAGGGAACCTACAGTGGTCCACACGGTCTCACCGAGCACAGACGGATGAATTTATTGTAACATCAGATTGGACGGGGCAGAGATGCCGCTGATGCTGGATACGGAATTGGCGGTCTCCATCCTGAACTGGTCCACGGTGAAGAACTTTTTCCCACATTACAGAGTGAGTGAGTCGGACATGACCTGCTACAGCTACGGAAACAACCCTTTCAACATCGTGAGCTCACTGATGCTGTCAGTGAGATACAGGTCAGCAGCGATGTGTGCAGTTGAGTTCATGGTGTCCACCGAGGGGTCGAACCTGATGGGCTGTTACCTGTTTTATGGGCTCGGGTTCTCGATAGCCTGCAGCGTCAGAGAGATGTGGTCTGGCTGTGGGCTATGGGACCGACCCTTCTTTGTGGGAGATGATAACGAAGTGTGGGATTTGGATTTGCCCGGGACGAGTGAAGATGGGCTGGACCAGCACTATGGAGCACCATTGCGGGGAGGTTCTGGTACCAGAGTTCGCGGTACCCTGGACAAGGGACCCGAACGGCACGGGCGGACACCTGCGGTGGCGAGTGGAGCCAGCGAGCAGGCACCTTGTAGTTCCAGAGTACAGCCAAGTACTGCCGTAGAACCGGGCACTGCCGTGGCTGATTCGGCACTAAAAATGAAAGAGAGCTGGGCCAGACCGAATGGTGTGATTCCCAGACGTACCTGTGAGTGAGATCCGAAGCAGAGCTCGGACCGGGTTGGTGGGACTCTCCAACACCGAAGAGAAGCCCGGTCACAACGTGGTGGACCTAGGAAACCAGTGAGAACTCCCCTAAATATTGGTGACGAGGTCCGCCCTAGGGTTGAATCTCGGCTTGGAGGAGTCCGCAAAACACGGGATCGACGGGATGACCAAGGCTGGTTGTGGGTGGTGATTACCTATGAGGACGGCTATCTACAGCTGTCTGATGGATCCAGGAGGCACCCGAATGAGCTACGGCGAGTGGGGGAGAAGAAACACCAGCGCAGCCTGTCTCCAGAAAGGAAACGGTGGAAACACTATGGGAGAGAACCACCTGACGGACATTCCAGAGGGCAGCCTCCAGGGGGTCCTTAGGAGGACTTGAATGGGAAGGTTAGCAGTATGTTGTTCTATGCTATGTTATGTTAATGTTGTGGTTCTCTTGATTTTGAAACCGCCTAACCTTTGTGTGGTGTCTCACTGTGTGTGTGATGGAAAGAACAGAGTAATGTCCATCCATCCATCCATCTTCTACCGCTTAATCCTTTCGGGTCGCGGGGGGGGGGGGGGCTGGAGCCTATCCCAGCATCTTTGGGCGAGAGGCAGGGTACACCCTGGACAGATCGCCAGTCCATCACAGGGCCAACACAGAGAGACAGACAACCATTCACTCTCACATCCATACCTAAGGACAATTTAGAATCCCCAGTTTTGATGCCAGTTAACCTAACCTGCATGTTTTTGGCATGTGGGAGGAAACCGGAGTGCCCGGAGTAAACCCACGCAGACACGGGGAGAACATGCAAACTCCACACAGAAGGGTCACCGATGGTCTGGGGGTGGGATCGAACCCACGATGGTCAAGGGTGGAATCGATCCCATGACCTTCTTGCTGTGCTGCCACTGTGCTAACCACTGCGCCACCGTGCTGCCCACAGAGTAATGTGTGAAATGTAAATTTTCCCAGCGCTGTGTGTGTGTGTTTGAGTTGCCCATGTTGTGGGGTGGGGGGTTTTGGGATCGCCATAGGGTTAATGTACATAGTGTTTGTGTTTACTGTTTGAAATGTTTTAGAAATGTATATAGTTACTTTGAGCTTAATTACTTTTACACTGCCTCTTTTATGTTTAAAGACTGTAATGCTTAAAATGGCGGAATAATCTGCGGGGCCTGTATTGTGTGCATGGATAGCTTTGTATATTTATGTTGTATATTTTTATGCTTAGCGTGTGAGTCGGGTTGTAAATTTTGGGGAGGGCCCAATTAGTGTGCTTGCTATTTTCTTCGGGGGGGGGGAGGGTGTTAGATATTAATATTATGTATATAGTTGAGTGTACCAATATGGCCGCACCCTGGGTGTAGTGGGAGGTGACACCCTGGCTTTCCGGTTGCGGCGTCACGGGGAGTATAAGAGGCCATGGCGGAAGAGGCTCTGTCTCTTTTGCTGTGGACCCTTGGCCTGTGTGGAGCAGCTCCTGTTTAGTTCCTATTGGTTTTAATAAAAGGTGTAAACTGTCACCTCGCCTTCTCCTCTTTTACGGACACTGTGGAGATGTGTGGAAGGACGAGGCTGAGTTTATTTCTCAGGATCAGTTTTATTCACCTCACATTCTCCAACATTCAAAAACAGTAAGAGAAAGGTATCCCCCCACATCTGCCCCTTTTATACCCCGGGACATCAAAACACACAGTCACATTGTCTCTTAATCCCAAATCACAATGCATCCCCCTCCAGGTCTTCTCGCCTCCACCTCAAGTCCTGGTGGTCAGGAAATCCTTCAAGGCCATCTCTCTGCATACAAAAGGCCAGACTTCGCATCCTCCTGTTACCCCTAGGAGGTTCAGACCTTTTGTTCCTCTGAGACGTGAAGCACACAATAAGCATACAGTAATACACATGTGAAGCATATGGAACCCACATATGTGCACCACATGACCCCCCCCCCCCCAAACGTCTAAGATGGAACAATGTAATAACAGTTTGCATGTCATAATAAAATCACTACACATCAGTCCACATGCTGCTTGGGCCTCAATCGTCTGCCGTATCTGCTGTAAGCAGGCTTTACCACCTCCGCAGCGCCCTCCTGCTGTGGAGCTGCTATCTGGGGATGAGAACTGTTAGTCAATCCCTGTGGGAGCTCTGGGGAAAGCTCCCTAGGGGGTCTGTGACGCCGAGGAGCCTTCGCCAACTGCACAACTTCGTCAGCTACCGCAAAAGCAGGTTTGAGCCTGTTAATGCCAATCACTTCTTTTCTGCCCCCCAAATCAAGCAAAAAATGGTTATCCCCTGTTTCCAGCACTCTATATGGTCCGTCATAAGGTGGGCGTAAAGGCGGATGATGGGCGTCATGTCTGACAAAAACAAACTCCGCGTTTTTTAAAGCTTTAGGCACAAAAACACGCGTAAAACTGTGGTGAACGGGTCCAGGTAGCGTGCTCGGGCCCGTGCTATTCTGTAACCGCTGAGCCGGGGAGCACTCTGGCGCTGGATTATCTGGGAGAAATTCCCCGGGCAGCCGAAGTGGCTGTGCGAAAACTAACTCAGCTGGGGAGGCTTCTAAATCCTCTTTAAGTGCAGAACGCAACCCCAATAAAACCCATGGTAGCTTGTCCACCCAATTTGCATCCGGAAGCGACGCTCTGAGAGCCGCCTTCAATGACCTATAGAAACGTTCGCATAACCCGTTAGCCTGCGGGTTGTACGTGGTCGTGCGGTGAATCGTTGCCCCCAGGCTGCGGGCCATCGCTGACCAAAGTTCGGAAACAAATTGTGGCCCTCTGTCGGACGTAATATCCGACGGAACTCCAAAACGCGCTACCCATGCCGTTAAAAACACGCGCGCCACCTCTTTGGCTGTGGTTCATGACAGCTGAACCACTTCCGGCCAGCGCGTGGTGCGGTCAACCGTTGTCAGAAAATGTGTGCACCCTTGTGAGGGCGGGAGGGGGCCTACGAGGTCCACGTGGACATGATCAAACCTTTTAGCTGGGATGTGAAACGGCTCCAAGGGAGCTCTCGTGTGTCTATGAACCTTGGCCCGCTGACAAGCCATGCAGGCTGCTGCCCACTCTCTAACTTGTTTGCGCAGGCTCGGCCATACAAATTTCTTTCCTACCATTTTGACCGACGCGCGCACTCCTGGGTGCGCCAGAGAATGGATCGAGTCAAAAATGCGGCGGCGCCACGCGGCTGGAACCACTGTACGCGGCCGCCCAGTGGAGACATCGCAGATTAGGGGGGGCATACCGTCTTGCAGCACCCTGTTCTCCAGCTTTAACCCTGTTGGTCCAGACTGGAGCGCGCGCACATCCGCGTCGCTAACCTGCTTCGCAGCCATGGGTGCATAATCTATCCCTACGCGGACCGGGGCCGCGCGCACTTTGTCAGGCAGAGGGACTGCTCCTTCTGAGGAGACGCGATGCCCCAAAAAATCAATCTGCGTCACCCCAAACTGACACTTCGCTGGGTTAATTATTAACCCGTGCTCTGCCAACCTCCGGAAAACTGCCGTGAGGTGGTTTTCGTGTTTGTCTTCGGACGCGCTGGCTACCAATATGTCGTCCAGGTAGACGAACACGAAAGGAAGATCACGCAAAACCGCGTCCATCATGCGTTGGAAAGTCTGCGCCGCGCCTTTAAGCCCAAACGGCATGCGCAAAAACTCGAAAAGCCCGAAAGGAGTTATTACCGCTGTTTTGGGTATGTCCTCAGCGCGCACTGGGACCTGGTGGTAACCACATACCAAGTCTATTTTAGAAAAAACGCGCGCCCCTGCCAAATGAACTGAAAAATCTTGGATGTGCGGGATCGGGTAGCGGTCGTGCGCTGTAGCGTTGTTCAGCCTGCGGAAATCACCGCAGGGCCGCCACGAGCCATCAGCTTTCAGGACCACGTGAAGCGGTGAAGCCCATGGGCTCGTCGAACGTCTGATGATGCCCAACCTTTCCAGGTTGGCGAACTCCTCGCGCGCTATGGTCAGTTTAGCTGAATCCAAGCGCCGAGCTTTAGCGAAAACGGGCGGACCGGTGGTAGTAATAAAATGTTCCACCCCGTGTTTAGCCACGGTCGCCGAAAATGTTGGAACCGTGAGTGCTGGGAACTGAGTGAGGAGTGTGTGGAACTTACCACCTGCAGCTGTGACGTTGGCTTGTGCTGTTGGCGGGGCCACTCGAGCTGTACAGGGAATAGAAGAAAAAGAGAGTGCATTAACCAGGCGTCTGTTAGCAAGATCGACCAACAAACCATGTGAGCACAAAAAATCAGCCCCTAACATGTTGAAATTGACTGCCGCTATGACGAAAGTCCACTCGTATGTGCGGCCGTGTAAAGACAGAAGCAGAGTCCTCTCACCGAAGGTCTTAATCGCCGAGCCGTTCGCTGCTGACACCAGGGGACCACTGAAAGGCGCCAGCCGGTCAGCGTAGGAAGGTGTGATGAAACTCAGCTGGGAGCCCGTGTCCACGAGGAAATGCCTCCCCGAGCACGCATCCCTCAAGTAGAGCAGCTTGTTCTCCTCTCCGAGGGCCGCAGCTGCTACCGACCCCCGGTCTTGGCGTTTCCCGAGCGCTTAAAATGGCACGGTGGAATGCACTTGCGAAGCGGCAATGGTAGAAGCAAAGGACGTCGTCTGCCCCGTGTTTCCTGGCCCTTGCCGCCGCCGTCGTCGGTGAGTCTGGTGCTGCAGCCTCTGGCCCCCTGCCCTCTCCGGGCAATGCGCCTGGTTCCGCTGCCGCAGCCATAGCCGTGTGCCGTTTATTGGCGTCGACGAGTCATTGCGCCTCCTGGCCCAGCTTGTGGTAGTCTCGTCGGGCCAACAGTGGTGAACTGGCCAGGGTCACTCTCACCGCTGACGGTAGGGTCCTGAGGAAAAGGTGGGTGAAGATGAAGCTATCATCTTCGGAGTCTCTCAAACTCAGCATCTTCCCCATCAGGTCTGCAGGTCTGTCGCTCTCAAATTCAGCCAGCGTCAGGAGCCTCTCTGCTCCCTCCCCCACCGAGGGGGTGAAGTAACGGATGAGTGCAGCCTTCAACGTGCTGTACTTGTCGCTGTCTGGCGGGTGGTTGATCAGGCTCTCCACTCGCTGGGCTGTGTGGTTGTCCAGCTTTGCAACCACATGGTAGAACTTTGTGGCGTCTACCGAAATCCTCCGGAGGTGGAACTGTGCCTCGACTGCGCTGAACCAGGAGCGCGGATTGTTCGGCCAGAAGTCCGGTAGCTGGACTGTGGCTGCATTCATTTGGCTGGCTCCTGACGAGGCTGGCTCGGGAGATTCTTCTCCGCTCATGATACATCTTAGGGTCACCAGTGTGGAGATGTGTGGAAGGACGAGGCTGAGTTTATTTCTCAGGATCAGTTTTATTCACCTCACATTCTCCAACATTCAAAAACAGTAAGAGAAAGGTATCCCCCCACATCTGTCCCTTTTATACCCCAGGACATCAAAACACACAGTCACATTGTCTCTTAATCCCAAATCACAGTGCATCCCCCTCCAGGTCTTCTCGCCTCCACCTCAAGTCCTGGTGGTCAGGAAATCCTTCAAGGCCATCTCTCTGCATACAAAAGGCCAGACTTCGCATCCTCCTGTTACCCCTAGGAGGTTCAGACCTTTTGTTCCTCTGAGACGTGAAGCACACAATAAGCATACAGTAATACACATGTGAAGCATATGGAACCCACATATGTACACCACAACACAACAATTTCGTTACACAGCACATTACTGCAAAAGTAGTGGCGTTACAGTAATGCGTTGCTCAGACGTCTTTGCTTGTGCCGGTGAGCTTCAGATAACTACACTGTCCGTAACCTTCCAAGCAAACATCAGAGAAATGATGTAGTTCTACATCCTTCACTGGTCCAAAGTGAGGAGGCTTGTAACAACAAGGAACATCCAAGTGCTGTAAATGCTGAAGATCATGCTTCCATTTTCCCCAGTGAGCAGCAACATCCTCTGGTACGGAATTATCCCAACTGTGCTTATCATTGCACGACTGTAGGATCCGTTTTCCTTTGAGCAGGAAAGGGGCCAATAGCCCTAGTGGGTTGAAAATTGAACCGTCAGTGAAGAGTATTCCACGTCTCATACTTGGTTTGTCTTGGAGCTGAATGCAGAACTTGAGACAACAGACTCTGTACACCACTGAACACCTAGTGTGTGCTACTGGAGCACACACCATTAATGTGACCTATAACCTGTACAACCCAATTGAAAAACAAACTGAAAATTTTTAAGGGGAAAAATAAAAAAAATAAAAAAACTTACAATAACCTGTTTGCATAAATATGCACACCCTTAGATTGATACATTGTTGCAGCACCTTTGACTTTTATTACAGCACTCAGTCTTTTTGGGTAGGAGTCTATCAGCGTGGTACATCTTGATGTGGCAATATTTGCCCACTCTTCTTTGCAAAAACACTCCAAATCTGTCAGATTGCGAGGGCATCTCCTGTGCACTGCTCTCTTTAAATCGCCCCACAGATGTTCGATCGGATTCAGGTCTGGACTCTGGCTGAGCCACTCCAAAAACCTTAATCTTCTTCTGGTAAAGCCATTCTTTTGTTGATTTGGATGTGTGTTTTGGTTCATTGTCGTGCTGAAAGATGAAGTTCCTCTTCATCTTCAGTTTTCTAGCAGAAGCCTGAAGGTTTTGTGTCAACACTGACTAGTATTTGGAACTGTTCCTAATTCCCTCCACCTTGACTAAGGCGACAGTTCCAACTGAAGAAAAACAGTCCTAAAGCATGATGCTGCCACCACCATGCATCACTGTAGGTGTGGTGTTCTTTTGGTGGTGAGCAGTGTTGTGTTTGCACCAAATATACCTTTTGGAATTATGGCCAAAAAGTTCAACCTTGGTTTCATCAGACCATAACACATTTTCCCACATTTGTTTGGGAGATTTCAAATATGTTTTTGCAAAATGTAGCCAGGCTTGGATGTTTTTCTTTGTAAGATAAGGCTTCCATCTTGCCACCCTATCCCATAGCCCAGACATATGAAGATGGGAGATTGTTGTCACATGTACTAAACAGCCAGTATTTGCCAGAAATTCCTGTAGCTCCTTCAATGTTGCCGTCAACCTCTTGGCAGCCTCCCTGACCAGTTTTCTTCTTGTCTTTTCATCAACTTTGGAGGGACATCCAGTTCTTGGTAATGTCACTGCTGTGCCATATTTTCTCCACTTGATGATGACTGTCTTCATTGTGTTCCATGGTATATTTAATGCCTTGGAAATTCTTTTGTACCCTTCTTCTGACTGATACCTTTGAACAATGAGATCCCCCTGATGCTTTGGAAGCTCTCTGTGGACCATGGCTTGTGCTGTGAGATGTAACTACAAAAATGTCAGGAAAAGCCTACTAGAACATTTGGACTTTATTTGGGGTTAATCAGAGGCACTTTAAAGGGTGGCAGGTGTGTGCTGACTCCCACTTAACATGAGTTTGAATGTGATTGGTTAATTCTGATCACAGCCACATCCCCAGTTATAAGAGGGTGTGCATATTTATGCAACCAGGTTATTGTAAGTTTTTATTTTTTATTTTTCCCCTTAAACCATTTCAGTTTGTTTTTCTGTTGGGTTGTACAGGCTATAGGTCACATTAATAGTGAAGAAAGTTTTGAAATGATTTATCTTGGTCTCATTTCTTTACATCACAAAAACCTGGCATTTGAACAGGGGTGTGTAGATTTTTTACAGTATATCTACTGTGTGTATTCCGGCTTGCCGGAAGACTGACTAATTTTATATATGTATATGTATATGTATATGTATATGTATATGTATGTGTATACAGCCGTGGACAAAATTGTTGGTACCCCTCTGTTAATGAAAGAAAAACCCACAATGGTCACAGAAATAACTTGAATCTGACAAAAGTGGTAATAAATAAAAATTCTATGAAAATTAACCAATGAAAATCAGACAATGCTTTTGAATTGTGGTTCAACAGAATTATTTTAAAAAACAATCTCATGAAACAGGCCTGGACAAAAATGATGGTACCCTTAACTTAATATTTTGTTGCACAACCTTTTGAGGCAATCACTGCAATCAGACGATTTCTGTAACTGTCAATGAGACTTCTGCACCTCTCAGCAGGTATTTTGGCCCACTCCTCATGAGCAAACTGCTCCAGTTGTCTCAGGTTTGAAGGGTGCCTTCTCCAGACGGCATGTTTCAGCTCCTTCCACAGATGTTCAATAGGATTTAGATCAGGGCTCACAGAAGGCCACTTTAGAATAGTCCAGTGTTTCGCTCTTAGCCATTCTTGGGTGTTTTTAGCTGTGTGTTTTGGGTCATTATCCTGCTGCAAGACCCATGACCTGCGACTGAGACCAAGCTGTCTGACACCGGGCAGCACATTTCTCTCTAGAATACCTTGATAGTCTTGAGATTTCATTGAACCCTGCACAGATTCAAGACACCCTGTGCCAGATGCAGCAAAGCATCCCCAGAACGTAACAGAACCTCCTCCATGTTTCACAGTAGGGACAGTGTTCTTTTCTTGGTATGCTTCATTTTTGCGTCTGTGAACATAGAGCTGATGTGCCTCAGTTTTGTCTCATCTGTCCATAGGATATTCTCCCAGAAGCTTTGTGGCTTGTCAACATGCAGTTTGGCAAATTCCAGTATGGCTTTTTTATGATTTGTTTTCAACAGTGGTGTCCTCCTCGGTTGTCTCCCATGAAGTCCACTTTGGCTCAAACAACGACAGATGGTACGATCTGACACTGATGTACCTTGACCTTGGAGTTCACCATGAATGTGTTTAGAGGTTGTTCTGGGCTCTTTTGTTACCATTCGTATTATCCGTCTCCTCCTGCGGCCACGTCCAGGGAAGTTGGCTACAGTCCTGTGGATCTTAAATTTCTGAATAATATATGCAACTGTAGTGACAGGAACATCAAGCTGCTTGGAGATGGTCTTATAGCCTTTACCTTTAACATGCTTGTCTATAATTTTCTTTCCGATCTCCTGAGACAACTCTCTCCTTTGCTTCCTCTGGTCCATCAGAATCAGAATCAGAATCAGAATCAGCTTTATTGGCCAAGTATGCACAACACATACAAGGAATTTGACTTTGGCTAAAAACTTGCTCTCGTTGTTCAAGTGGAGGATTTAAATACGGATTCAATGACAACAGAGTATGTACAGTAAATTACAGTCTGTCCACGTTTCTATAAAAGGATGCAAATATATACAGGAATATATGCAGTTATTTACTCAGACTAACCACACTTTGCAGAAATATATGAAAAAATATACAATCACACAGTATTTCAATGTGGACTCAGATTCAGTGATATAATGTGAATGAAGTAAAAAGCAGTGTGAGAGTTATGTGCAATGTAATAATGGATGAAAAGTCATGAGTACAGCAAACAGGTAGGACTCGGTGAATGTTTGGAGTTCATCAGAGTGATGGCTTGAGGAAAGAAACTGTTCCTGTGACGGGTGGTTTTGACCTTCAGTGATCTGTAACGACGACCAGAAGATAGAAGTTCAAACAGTTTGTGGCCGGGGTGTGATGGGTCAGCACAGATGTTTCCCGCTCGTTTCCTGGTTATGGACCGATATAAGTTCTCAATGGAGGGTAGGTCGGTACCAATGATCCTCTCTGCAGACTTAATGATCCGCTGCAGTCTGGTCTTGTCCTGTTTAGTGGCAGATCCAAACCAGACAGTGATGGAAAAGCAGAGGACAGATTGGATGATGGCGGTGTAGAAGACAACCAGCAGCTCCTGAGGCAAATCAAACTTCTTGAGCTGACGCAGAAAAAACAACCTCTGCTGGGCCTTTTTCCGGACAGTGTCTATATGGGAGGACCACTTCAGGTTCCGGGAGATTATGGTACCCAGAAACTTGAAGGAGTCCACAGTGGACACTGTGCTGTTGAGGATGGTGAGTGGGGGGAATGAAGGGGGGTGTCGCCTGAAATCCACAGTCATCTCCACCGTTTTGGCTGGGTTAAGTTCAAGATGGTTCTGGCTGCACCAGAGGATCAGCTGCTCCACCTCCCGCCTGTATGCAGACTCATCATCATCCCGGATCAAACCGATGACTGTGGTGTCGTCCGCAAACTTCAGGAGCTTCACCGAAGGGTCCTCTGAGGTGCAGTCGTTGGAGTAGAGGGAGAAGAGCAGTGGGGAAAGGACACATCCTTGGGGGGCGCCAGTACTAATTTTTCGGGAGCTGGATGTAAATCTCCCTAGCTTCACCTGTTGCCACCTGTCAGTCAGAAAGCTGGAGATCCACTGGCAGGTGGAGGGGGGCACCTTGAGCTGGAGGAGTTTCTGATGAAGAATGCCTGGGATGATGGTGTTGAGCGCTGAGCTGAAGTCGACAAACAGGATCCTGGCGTACGTCCCTGGGGAGTCGAGGTGTTGCAGGATGTAATGTAGTCCCATATTCACTGCATCATCCACTGACCTGTTTGACCGGTAGGCAAACTGCAGTGGGTCTATCAGGGGGCCTGTGATGACCTTCAGGTGGTTCAGCACCAATCTCTCCAAGGATTTTCATGACCACAGAGGTCAGGGCAACAGGTCTGTAGTCGTTTAATCCTGTAATAGAGGGTTTCTTGGGAACTGGAATGATGATGGAGCGTTTGAAGCAGGAAGGCACTTCACGCAGCTCCAGTGATCTGTTAAAGATCCGGGTGAAGATGGGGGCCAACTCGTTGGAGCAGACTCTCAGGCAGGACGGAGACACACCATCAGGTCCTGCAGCCTTCTTGATCTTTTGTCTCTGAAAGACCCGGCGTACCTCCTCTTCACAGATCATTAGTGCTGGTGGGAGGTCAGAGTGGAGGAGGGATGGAGTTCCTGGGGCTGCAGATAATCCTTTTGTGTGGGTGGGAGGTGAGAACTGTAGGTTCTTTTCAAACCTGCAGTAAAAGCTGTTTAGGTCATTAGCCAGCTGGAGGTTTTCCGCAGGGTGGGGGGATGGTCTCCTGTAGTTGGTGATATTCCGTAGGCCTCTCCAGACAGAAGCAGAGTTGTTAGCTGAGAAGTTTTTTTGTAACTTCACACTGTAGCTCCTCTTAGCAAGCCTGGTCTCCTTCGTCAGCATGTTTCTGGCCCGCTTGTACAGAGTCCAGTCACCAGTCCTGTAGGCCTCCTCCTTGGTCTGACGTAGCTGCTTCAGTTTAGGAATGAACCAGGGTTTATTGTTGTTGTATATGCAGAAGGTCTTGGTCTGCACACACATGTCCTCGCAGAAACAGATGTATGACGTCACAGTGTCAGTGAGTTCATTTAGGTTAATGGCTGCAGCTTCAAAAATGTTTAGTGTGGTACACACCATGTCATCAAACAGCACAGTGACTACTTGTCACCCTTTATATAGGCCGACTGACTGATTACAAGTTTGTAGACACCTGTGATGTTAATTAGAGGACACATCTTGATTGAACATGTCCCTATGGTCACATTATTTTCAATCTTTTCTAGGGGTACCATCATTTTTGTCCAGGCCTGTTTCATGAGTTTATTTTTTAAAGTAATTCTGTTGAACCACAATTCAAAAGCATTGCCTGATTTTCATTGGTTAATTTTCATAGAATTTTTATTTATTACCACTTTTGTCAGATTCAAGTTATTTCTGTGACCATTGTGGGTTTTTCTTTCATTAACAGAGGGGTACCAACAATTTTGTCCACGGCTGTACACACACACACACACACACATATATATATATACAGTATACTGTATATATATATATATATATATATATATATATATATATAGTTAGTCAGTCTTCCGGCAAGCCGGTGACTTGAAATAAAATGTGTTTCCAGGCCTGCCGGTCTAGCATGGCCACCCTAAGGTTTCTAGCTGGTATCCCAGTGTCTCTCTCTGGGACCATTTTTAGGGTGGTATGGGGTCTCTCACCTTTATGTCGTGCCTCAGTTTCCCAGAGTAATACTTGGGTAGCTGGCTGGTCATGGTGGAGGACATGACCGCACAACACCATCCAACGCTTGGCTATGATGTTCGAGAGCCATGGAAGGGAGCCGTAAAGTAGATCATTTGTCCAATGGTCCTCCCAGCTGACGTTAAGAACCTGTTTTAGCATTCTGGTATACGTGACGTTCAAGGACTATGCCTTATTTCAAGGACTGTGCTTAATTTTTGTGTCTCTGAACTGGACGGGGGGCAGCCTAGATTTTGGAGAGGGCATTGACAGATCCCCAGGCCTTAGCCTTTCTGCATTCAATGTCATGTGCAGTATTTGTACAGCTACCAAGATATTGGAAGTCGTCCACTCTCTTGATAACAGAGCTGTCAAGTGTATGTTGGTCCTGGAAAGATGACGGGTTTACGTCCATCCATTTCATTTTACTTACATTCAACTGAATGTCAACAGACTTGACAACGAGCTCGATGCGATGTAGAAGGGCCTCAGCAGAGGTAACGGTGTCCTCAAGAAAAGCAATATCATCAGCAAAATCAAGATCTGCTAGATGGACAGCAGGATGGCGTGAGCTACGTCAGCGCATAAGTGTGAGACCATCGTCTGCATCAAGGGCTATGCGGAGGGCATAGTCTAAGACAATGATGAAGTGTAGGGGCGCTAGTGGGTCTCCTTGGAGGACACCAGAGTTGATAGAGAAATTCTCAGTTATACCGTCAGGTGTTACAACAATGGTCGTATTATTGACATACATTGTCCTGATTGCTGCAACCATAGCAGGTGGAATTGCTTAGGCCAGGAGGATGGAAAACACTGTGTCCCATCTGATCAAAGGCCTTCTTGTAGTCTATGAAGACTATCACTCTTTCTTTGTGATAGTTTATGAGCTCTTCAGTGATATGTCGCAGAGCTAGGATCTGGGGGGCAGTAGAGTGGCACTGATGGAAGCCGTTTTGATTTGGTCAAAGGAATTTATCCATTACAGGTTTCAACCTATTAAGCAGCAGTCTGTTGTAGACTTTAGAGGCAACTTGGGATAGACTGATTCCTCTGTAGTTGTCAGTCAGCATCAGGTTTCCTTTCTTAGGAATCAGAATGATGTAGGAAAGACCTCATTCCTTTGATCTATTGCCTGATAGAGTGTCGTTACAGAATATACAGAGTAGTTCCTTCATGTTTGGAAGCTTCCATAGCTCAATAGGAAGGCCATCCATCCCTGGTACACAGCCATTTTTCATTTGGTCAACGACGATGTCAACCTCAGCTTGACTGAATGGACCGGTTTCGATTTGCTGGTTTATTTTGAAGAGTTGGAGACTCTCAACTGGACCTTTTGGAGGAGAGCTGTCAGAGAAAAGGAACCTTTGAAAATGACATTTCCATAGCGACAGACGGTCTTCGTCTTGAATGAGCACCATCTGTGATGATTTGTTGTATAGCTTTTTTACAAGTGTCCACATGCCTTTTTTGCCTGTCCAGGAGTCATTGCCCTCAGACTGTGATAGAATGGTTTGAACTCTGAGTTCCTCTTATTTTTTTTAAGCAGAACTCAGAGCATCCTGGCGAGCTTGAGTTGATTGAACAATGGCCTCAATAGTGGCATAGCGAGCCTCCTCATCAACAGGCCAAGCTAATAGTGGGGACTCCTTTTATTGTATATATCAGTGGCGGACTGTGCATTTTACAACTAGGCCTTCAGTGGTGATCTACCCGATTTAAGTGCCATTCATACCAAACACCATAAAAATAGCCTATAGGGTCGTCCACACAAAGCATGTTAAAGATAACTTTAACTATAAAATTATAATTTTGAAAATCTTTACCTTTTCATTGTGGAGCTCCTTTTCCCTGTGCACTTGTTCATTGAGCTGCAGATCCACCCTTGTTTCCCCAAAGTTTTAACAACAGTATTGTTGCTTAAGTGTCCACCTGGCATCTCGCTGCTGCCTTGGTTAAGGCCCTATCACACCTAGACAATTTAGGCAGCCAAAACGTATGAAAAATTTGGAGAATATGCTGGCGTACATCGAATCAGTCATGGCTAAGTTTTGTCTAAGTTAAGAGCATGCTGAAGAATGCTGAAGCACGCTACGGCATAGTTCGCCAAGCTCCTCTGAAAATTAATTTTCAGGATGCTGAAAATTTTCCGACATAAACAGCATATGGCTGATATGTCCCACATTTGCAGAGCAAATGGCATATTTGCAGCGTTATTTCACAGGAAAAAACCTGTACAGAGCTCTGCCTGCACCGCATACACACACACACGTATTTGTTCGTATTGGGGAGAGTGTAAATAACAGAGGCAGACTTATGGAGCAGACGACTTTATTCACTCTCACATCAGTCATACAAAGAAAAAGCATGTCTCAATACACCAGGGTCTCTCCTTTTATATCAACCGCCCATCTTACATCTGCATGACATCTCGCATCACAATACATTCAACCCTTCTCCCCCCACTCCTTCTTCCTGCTACCTCACCATAATCTCTCCCATCTCAATACCTATTGTCCTTCTCTGTTTACCCTCTGCATCCAGTCTGAGATGATTAACCCAGCTTCTACACCGCCCCCCCCCCCCGAATCTCAGACAGAGTTTCAGTCCTCAAGTCCTTTTGGCTTCAGTCTCCCCCCGTATCTGCTGTAAAGGGGGTTTTCCGCCTCCGCGGCGCTGCTGTGCCGGTGGGGGGCTCCTGGGGGTGTGTCTGTCTGCGGGTGGGCCATGGCGGGGGGGAAACCTTCGACTTGCCCGTGTGGCTGCTCTGGTAAATGGTTTACCTGGGGAGTTCTCAGTGGGAGTCTTCCACGCCGAGGGGCCCAAGCCAACATCACTTGCTTGTCCGCCACCACAAAGGTGGGCTTAAGTCTGTCTATGCATATTTTCTCCCGACGACCCCCCAAGTCTAACAAAAAATGTTTGTCCCCTGTTTCCAGAACTCTGAACAGGCCATCGTAGGGTGGGCACAATGGGGGGCGGTAGGCATCGTGCCTGACAAACATAAACGCCGCATTCTTCAAAGTTTTTGGCACAAAAGCGCGTGGAAAACAGTGGTGGGCCGGGCCTGGCATCGTGCCTGTGTCTGCGCTATGCTGCAAACGCTGGGACGGACAGTTGTCCGGCGCGGGATTATCTGGCAAAAAATCCCCAGGGAGCCGCAGTGGCTGAGAAAAAACAAGCTCCACCGGGGAGGCCTCGAAATCCTCTTTTTGTGCGGAACGCAACCCCAATAAAACCCACGGCAACCGGTCTACCCAATTTGCATCCGTCAGCGAGGCCCTGATCGCTGCTTTCAGTGACCTATGAAAATGCTTGCATAACCCATTGGCCTGCGGGTTGTACGCGGTTGTGCGATGAATTGCAACACCCAGGCTACAGGCCATCGCGGACCAGAGGTCGGAAACAAACTTTGGGCCCCTATCGGACGTGATCGACGGAATGCCAAAAGTGCCACCCATGTCATCAAAAAAAGCGCGCGCCACATCCGTGGACGTGGTTGCCGCCAGCGAGACTGCTTCTGGCCAGCATGTGGTGCGGTCCACCACTGTCAGAAGGTGTGTGCACCCCTGTGATGGCGGGAGGGGGCCCACGAGGTCCACATGAACATGGTCGAACCTCTTAGCCGGTATACGAAACGGCTCCAAAGGAGCCTTCGTGTGTCTGTGCTACACAGGCTGCCGCCCACTCTTTCACTTGTTTGCGCAGGCCTGGCCAAACGAACTTCGCTCCCACCATTTTGACTGATGCGCGCACTCCTGGGTGCGCCAGAGCGTGAACTGACTCAAACACTCGGCGGTGCCAAGCAACTGGGACCACTGGGCGCGGGTGTCCCGTGGAGACGTTGCAGATTAGGGGGGGGCTGCCGTCTTGCAGTACTCTAATCTCCAGCCTTAACCCTGTTGGTCCAGACTGGAGCACGCACACGTCCGCGTCGCCAATCTGCTCTGCGGCCATGGCTGTATAATCTATCCCCACGCAGACCGGGACCGCTTCTCCGTGCGAGAGGTAGTCCGCCACCACATTCAGTTTGCCTGACACATGCTGAATATCGGTTGTAAACTCCGAGATCGCGGCCAGCTGTCTCTGCTGCCGCCCCGACCATGGTTCCGAAACCTCGGCCATCGCGAACGTTAGCGGCTTGTGGTCCACGAACGTGGTGAAGCTGCGCCCTTCCAGCCAGAACTGGAAGTGGCGTATGGCCAGGTGGAGAGCCAGCAACTCTCTGTCGAACGCGTTGTATTTACGCTCACTGTCACGCAAAGCCCTGCTGAAAAAAGCGAGCGGCTACCAAGAACCAGCGATGCGTTGCTCCACAACGGCCCCTATGGCCACGTCCGAGGCGTCGGTAGTGAGCGCTATCCAGGCCGCCGGGTCCGGGTGCAACAACAGTGCAGCGTTTGCCAGGGCTGTTTTAACCTCAGAGAACGCCTGCTCCCGCTCTTGAGTCCATTCGACTCTGTCCGCCGGTTTCCGTTTCTTGAGTGCGGCGTACAATAACTGCATGAGCTGAGCTGCGCGGGGGAGGAACCGGTTATAAAAGTTAACCATCCCCAAAAACTCTTGCAGCGCCCTGACTGTCTGAGGCCGGGGAAAATTCGCCACGGCGTGCACCTTGTCGGGCAAGGGTATCGCTCCTTCCGGTGAGACGCGGTGCCCCAAAAAGTCAATCCCTGTCACGCCGAACTGGCATTTCGCCGGTTTGGTAATTAACCTGTGCTCCTCCAACCTCCGGAAAACCGTCCTGAGGTGGGTTACGTGCTCGTCCTCGGACGCACTGGCCACCAGGATATCATCCAGGTAGACAAAAACAAACAGCAGATCGCGCAACACCGTGTCCATCATGTGTTGGAATGTCTGTGCCGTGCCTTTTAATCCGAAGGGCATGCGTAAAAACTCAAACAAGCCAAATGGAGTTATTACCGCTGCTTTGGGTATGTGCTCCGCGCGCACCGGGACCTGGTGGTAACCTTGGACCAGGTCTATTTTAGAAAAAATGCGTGCCCCGGCGAGGTGAATGGAAAAATCCTGAATATGGGGAATCGGGTAGCGGTCGTGCTCTGTGGCATTATTCAACCTGCGGAAATCTCTGCATGGTCGCCACGATCCCTCGGCCTTCGGGACCATATGTAGTGGGGATGCCCATGGGCTGTTTGAGCACCTGATGATGCCCAACCTTTCTAAGTTGGCAAACTCCTCGCGTGCTATGGCCAGTTTAGCTACGTCCAGGCGCTGAGGTCGTGCGAAAATGAGCGGCCCAGTGGTAGTGATAAAGTGTTCCACCCCGTGTTTAGTGCTGGCTGCCGAAAACGTTGTGACCGTGAGTGCTGGGAACTGAGTGAGCAGTGTGTGGAACTTACCGTCTGGAGCTGTGATGTTGGCTTGTGTTATTGGCCCGGCCCCTTGAGCTGTACAGGGGAGAGAATCAAAAGACATTGCATTAACCAGGTGCCTGTTAGCAACATCGACTAGCAACCCGTGTGCACACAGAAAATGAGCTCCCAGGATTGGGAAACTCAATGCCGCTATGACAAAAGTCCACTCGTACATACGGCCATGTAGGGATAAAGTCAGTGTTCTCTCACCAAAAGTCTTAATGTCCGAGCCGTTTACTGCTACCAGTTGGGGGTTGCTAGCTCCCGCTAGCTGGTTGGCATAGGACGGCAGGATGAGGCTCTTCTGGGAGCTGGTGTCTACGAGGAACCGTCTCCCCGAGTGCGAGTCTGTCACATAGAGAAGCTTGTTCTCTTCACCGGCGGTCGCAGCTGCTACTGACTGCCGGCCTTGGCGTTTCCCGAATGCTTGAATTGGAACGGTGGCACACATCTGCGTGTGTTCTCTCCAAAGCGGCGGTGGTAGAAGCAGAGCGTGTCTCTCTGGCGCTTCCTGGCCCCCGCTGCCGCTACCATCGGTGGCTCCTCGCCTCCTCTGGTCGTCTTGCTGGGTTCCGACGCCGCTGCATTCACTGTGAGGGCTCTGGTGGTGAGGATGATCCAATCTGCCTCCTGGGCTAGCACCCGGTAGTCACGCGCGGCCAGCAACGGCAAATTGGCCAGGACCGCTCTCGCCTCTGTTGGGAGGTTCCAGAGGAAAAGGTGGGCAAACAAAAAATTCCCGTCGTCTGTGCCCATCAACGCCAACATCTTCTCCATCAGTTCGACCGCCAACCCATCTCCTAACTCGGAGCGCCTCAGGAGCCTCTCTGCTCTCTCACAGTCCGAGAGCATGTAGCGCTGGGTCAGCGCGGCCTTGAGAGCCCCGTATTTATTGTGGTCTGGAGGCTGTTGGAGCAGCTACTTGCTGAGACGTGCGAGCGTCCAGCGCTGCAACCACATAATAACATCTGATGTCATCTGCCGTTATTCCCCGGAGGGCGAACTGAGCCTCTGTGTGGTGGAACCAAGACCGTGGGTCGTGCAGCCAAAAGTCCGGTAGTTTGACCGAAACAGTGCATGCGTTGCTGGGGGTTCCCGTCCGGGCTGTCTCTGGGATGCTTGCCGCGTTGCTGGGGCTTCCCGTCCGGGCCGACTCCGGGGTTCTTGCCTCGTGTTCCATAATTCGTCAAGGGGTCACCAGTGTGGAGAGTGTAAATAACGGAGGCAGACTTATGGAGCAGACTGTGGAGGATACGAATAAGGGTCACCAGTGTGGAGGCAAGGATCAAATAAGTGCAGGCGGACACGGCGAACTGAAGGTTAAAAGGGTGCTTTATTCATCCTCCATCACGAGGCTCACTCAGCGCTGTGGCAGCGTGCTGGAGTGAGCCCTGCGTCTCTAAGTCAGCAACAAACACGTGAGAGAGCTCTAGTGAGGCATATACAGTCAGCTTATATACTCAGCCACTGACAATGCATGCATGGCATATTAGCATCACAGTACAGCAGGAATGCATGGGACATTTACATGAGAGTCACATATCAATAGCAGGATTACTGGCGCCGGAATTCCTCTCTGCTCTGGAGCTGTAGGACAAAAGTGGTTGCAAGGCACATCTACATATTGGTATCAGTCCATACCTCTCATTGTTCTGTTAATTGCTCAAGCTGAGCGCTCTGCCTGTCCCGTAGGTTGTGGTGGGTCACCACACTGCTCCCCCCCAGCAGGCTCAGCAGGGGGCCAAGGCGTCGATCGGCCAGTTTTGGAAGCGAGCTGCGGGAAAAGCTCTGTGCCGGAGGAGGTGGAGGTGGAGTGGGGGTAGCAAGTGCCGGCCCGGGACGGCGAAGTTGTCCGGGCCGTGCAAAAATTGCATGTGGATCCGCGATGTTGAGGGGCTTTCCTGTTAAATGTGGCGGAGATCCACCACGGCTGTGAGAAGAAAAATTTGTCTCTGACTCCTCTCGCTGCTCAGTCCTGCGAGGATGCTTAGCGGCCATCAAGAAAAAACAAAAGCTGGAGCTGTGTGAGGGACTTGGCGTGTTGGTCTCAGGTGCGGGCGCAGCCCTAAAGCCCTCGGGGACAGCAGACGGCTGAATTCCCATGTGCGCCGTGGTTGAGACCCATACAAAGTCCTGTGTGCGGGCTGCGTGTCTGCTTCAGGTGCGTGAGCAGCCCTGAAGGTTCCGAGGATGGTGGTCGGCCATGTTTCTCAGGCATGTGCAGCGGCGGAGGACGATGGCAGTCTGTGGAGCCGGATGGTCCCTGGTGCGTGGGATGCTGTCCTCGTAACCCCCCGGTGTGCGTGTGGGGGTTCGGTGGGTTGGTGGTCCGCTGTCAAGAGGTGAGTCAGGGTCAGGGAGCTTGCTGGAAATCAGCGTCGTCGGTGCCGATGGTCTTCCCTGTTCGGGCTGTTGCTGTCGTTCGCTCGTGCCGGGTCATGGTGCGTTCTGGTCCACGCGTTGCGTTCTCCGTCCGGCCCTGGAGGTCGCTGTCGTGGAGAGAGGACGAGGTCCGTGCGCGCTCGTGTGGATGCGGAGGATGTGAGCGATCCTCTGTCTCTGAAATCCACAGCATGGTGAGAGGGAGCAGACGTTCTTTGTCCCTCAGCAGGTCCCAGCGTGGAGGTCCCAAATCTCAGGCGAGGGTTGCACCATGACGCTTTCAGCAGCTTTCCTGGTCATGGATGATCTCTGGGGAGTTCGCCTGGTGTTGGTTCTGCGTTGAGGTCTCCCATGTGGCAGAAGGGAGGGCAGTACATTCGCATCAGGCAGCTGCGTTCGTTCGTCGTCAGAGTCACTGTCGGGGGCTGCGTTCGTTCGTCGTCAGGGTGTTCTTTTCTTCGGGGTCACCTCTCCGGGGTGTTCTTTTCTTCGGGGTCACCAGTGTGGAGGATATGAATAAGGGTCACCAGTGTGGAGGCAAGGATCAAATAAGTGCAGGCGGACACGATGAACTGAAGGTTAAAAGGGTGCTTTATTCATCCTCCATCACGAGGCTCACTCAGCACTGTGGCAGCAACAAACACGTGAGAGAGCTCTAGTGAGGCATATACAGTCAGCTTATATACTCAGCCACAGACAATGCACGCATGGCATATTAGCATCACAGTACAGCATGAATGCATGGGACATTTACATGAGAGTCACACATATCAATAGCAGGATTACTGGCGCCGGAATTCCTCTCTGCTCTGGAGCTGTAGGACAAAAGAGGTTGCAAGGCACATCTACATATTGATGTCAGTCCATACCTCTCATTGTTCTGTTAATTGCTCAAGCTGAGCACTCTGCCTGTCCCGTAGGTTGTGGTGGGTCACCACACAGACGACTTTATTCACTCTCACATCAGTCATACAAAGAAAAGCATGTCTCAATACACCAGGTATTATCCTGGTGATATCCTTTTATATCAACCGCCCATCTTGCATCTGCATGACATCTCGCATCACAATACATTCAACCCTTCTCCCCCCACTCCTTCTTCCTGCTACCTCATCATAATCTCTCCTATCTCAATACCTATTGCCCTTCTCTGTTTACCCTCTGCATCCAGTCTGAGATGATTAACCCAGCTTCTACAGTATAACAGGCGTTCCCAGCAAGATAATTTGCTGCACTCCTCGGAGGCTGTAATCCAAGGATACTGCTTGTTGTTAATATGGAAGTGATTGACAAATCTTTTCCCCTGCTGAGACGAGCCTGCTAGCTTCGGGGGTTGGCCGACCTCTCTTCACAATGACCAGCTTTTCTTGAAAAGTCTGTCTGGAAAATTGATTTTTTTAAAATATCAGCAGCCAAATCATTTTTCTCTCCCCTGCCAGCCATTGTGGGTGGAAAAACAGCTATTATATTTAAACAGATACAGTGTATTGTAGCTGTTTAAGCAAGTCCTTGCACTGGCATTTTGCTAGCTAGGATCCTCTGCATTGTGGGTGGAGGAGTCTCACCATCCAATCAAAAGACGTGAAAATGCTGATGTTCTCGGACGCCTTCTATGCGTGCCCCTGGATGTACAGAAGATACCTGATTGGTTAGAGCAACAGGATAAGTTTAACAGATAATTTAACCTACAGAGCCACACTGTTAATTCCTGAAGGCCCAAGGCAGATTTGCTTGACCCTTGCAACACTGAGACTGAAATATGATTGGACAAACATGCATTACACTACTGAAAGGAGTGCAACCAAGAGGAAAAATCTACAAAATGATGAGAATACTAACTAACTAACCTGCACTTATATAGCGCTTTTCTAATCACAAAGACCACTCAAAGCGCTTTCACTAATACTAACCCTCTATTCTAAGGGCCTATAGGAAACAGATATCTAGGGACAATTTAGAACAGCCAATTAACCTAACATGCATGTCTTTGGATTGTGGGAGGAAACCGGAGCACCCGGAGTAAACCCACGCAGCACAGGGAGAACATGCAAACTCCACACAGAAAGGTTCCAACCCCTGCCAACCTGGGGATTCGAACCAGGAACCTTCTAGCTGTAAGGCAACAGTGCTAACCACTGCACCACCGTGCTGCCCAATAGACTATTGGGAATAATTTAATACATCCTCATGGAGCAAATATAAGAATGTAGGTTGTAAATATAATTCTGATAGTGTTTAGGCCAGCAGAGAAGGCTTTGCTGGCCCTGAGGGTCCACCACTGGACATATACTGTATTTATGTATATATGTGTGTGTGTGTGTGTGTATATATATATATATATATACAGTATATACAGTATATATATATATGTGTGTGTGTGTGTGTGTGTGTATATATATATATATATGTGTGTGTGTGTGTGTATATATATATACAGTATATATACTGTATATATATGTGTGTATGTGTGTGTGTGCGCGCGTGCTTCACTTTTTCCACATTTTATGTTACAACCTTATTCCAAAAGTGATTAAATTCATTTTTCCCTCAAAATTCCCTCAAATTCTACAAAATTCCCTCAAAATTCTACACAAACACCCTATAATGACAATATGATTTTTTTTTAGATTTCTGCAAATTTATTAAAAATAAAAAACTAAGAAATCACATATACATACACTATTGTTCAAAAGTTTGGGGTCACCTCAGACAATTTTGTGTTTTCCATGAAAAGTCACACTTTTATTTACCACCATGAGTTGTAAAATGAATAGAAAATATAGTCAAGACATTGACAAGGTTAGAAATAATGATTTGAAATAATATTTTTTTCCTTCAAACTTTGCTTTCGTCAAAGAATCCTCCATTTGCAGCAATTACAGCATTACAGACCTAACATGATTGCACAAGGGTTTTCTAATCATCCATTAGCCTTCTGATGCAATGAGCAAACACATTGTACCATTAGAACACTGGAGTGATAGTTGCTGGAAATGGGCCTCTATACACCTATGTAGCTATTGCACCAAAAACCAGACATTTGCAGCTAGAATATTCATTTACCACATTAGCAATGTATAGAGTGTATTCTGATTAGTTTAACGTTATCTTCATTGAAAAAAAGTGTTTTTCTTTCAAAAATAAGGAAATTTCTAAGTGACCCCAAACTTTTGAACGGTAGTGTAAGTATTCACAGCCTTTGCCATGAAGTTCAAAATTGAGCTCAGGTGCATCCTGTTTCCACTGATCATCCTTGAGATGTTTCCACAGCTTGATTGGAGTCCACCTGTGGTAAATTCAGTTGATTGGACATGATTTGGAAAGGCACATGTTATGGGCGGTGCAGTGGTTAGCACTGTTGCCTAACAGCTAGAAGGTTCCAGGTTCAAATCCCCAGGCTGGCAGGGGTTGGAACCTTTCTGTGTGCAGTTTGCATGTTCTCTCTGTGCTGCGTGGATTTACTCTGGGGGCTCCGGTTTCCTCCCACAATCCAAAGACATGCATGTTGGGTTAATTGGTTGTTCTAAAATTGTCCCTAGATATCTGTCTCCTATAGGCCCTTAGAATAGAGGGTTAGCACTAGTGAAGCGCTTTGAGTGGTCTTTGAGACTAGAAAAGCGCTATATAAGTATTGGTCCTTATCCCTTATGTATGACAATATGTGTGCCTGGGATGCTGTGACGTTGGCAGGCACGGCCCACTCTGTATATAGTTGAGTGTTCTGCTTAATAAGGTTCAGTTGTATGTTCCTCAAGAAGCTCTCTGTGCTGTGTGAGTTCCGATATAACATTTGGCGACGAGGTCTATAATGGATTACGCGTGCAAGGACTTTTTCACTGTCTCCAGGAGACGAGGCGAGTTCATGTGCCTTAACCAGCAGGCGGGCGAGTCCCTTCTGTTGTTTCTGGCAAGGCTTCGTGGCCTAGCTAAAGAGTGCAAGTTTGGGGCTTTGGAGGACGGTTTGGTGAGGGACAAAATGGCCTATGGCACCAGCGATGCTTGGCTGGAGTACACGTTGAGGACAGCTGAGGTGCCGCCGTCGCTGGAGGAGGTGCTGGCCTTGGTGGAGCATAGGGAGTCCGTGATCCAGTGTGAGCTAGCGGCTAAGACTGGCATGGGGCCGACCGCGTGCGATTTCCCGCCGAGAGCGGAGATTCGCGTACTAAATGGGCAGCAAGACGCGGTAACGGTACAGCGGAGCACTGAGGCCGTGAGTGCTGGGGACAGTGGCCGGGAGCCGGGGTCGGAGGACGAGACCGGTAAGGGTGACGTCGTGAGCTCCAGAGGTGAGCAGCAACAGCCACTTGTGGAAGCTACGCAGCGGGTGAGTGAGACTAGGCAGGCTGATGGCCCCGGGGAGGAGCAGCAGCCGCAGGACACGGTGACAGCGCAGCACAGCACCAGCACCGAGAGCACTGGATGCAGCAGTGAGGAGCCCGGGTCGGTGAACAAGCCAGGCGAAGAGAATGGTGCATGCCCTGGAGGTGAGCAGCAGCGGGATGCAGAGGCGACACAGTGGGACACCTGGAGTGAGGGGGCCGAGAACAGTGACGGCGTGCCCGGATCAGGAGATGGAGCCGACGGGAGTGTCACCGAGAGCCCCAAGGGACAACAACTACAGCCGGACATGGATGACGGTGCGGTTCGGGACATGAACTGGTCTGGTGAGGCTGGAGGACAAGAGAGTGGAGCAGAATAAATTGGCGTGGTTCTGCAGCGCACCAAACGCCATTGTCAAGGTGAGAATTTGGACCGGGTCAGCGGGACGGCCCGACACAGGGAGAAGATCCGGAGACGACGTGGTGAGCACAGGAGACTGGGTCGGGTTCCTCTGCAGATCGGCAGCGAGGTCTGGCCCAGAGAAAGGAAAAAGGTCATGGCGGTTGGAGACATTTTGGCCAGGGAGGGGTGTTTCGACCCTGGGGGGAGGCAGTGGCCAGACTTACTGATGCCGTGGGGCTGCCCAGGCCCTCCGTGGCTTTATAGAAGATGATGGCTGAAAAGGAACATTGGTGTTACTAAAAAATTTTCCTTGTGTAGATTATTATATGTGTGTATAGTATATATGTATATTTGATGCTGGTGTGCATGTGAGAGAGAATGTGAACAATATGGGATTATTTTGTATTTTCAAGAGACAAGGTCCAGTTTAGTTGTCTTGGTGTGAATGTGACAGGTTATTTTATTACAGTATATTATTCTCCTTTTTTTTTAGTGCGTGATTCGGGTTTCTAAATTTGGGAGGTTCATTTGTGTGTGTGGTTTCATATTTTTCTAAAGGGGGGGGTGTTATGTATGAGAATATATGTGTCTCGGATGCCGTGCCCACCCATAGGGTGACGTCAGCGGGCATGGCCCACTCTGTATATAGTTGAGTGTTCTGCTTAATAAAGTTCAGTTGTATGTTCCTCAAGACGCTCTGTGCTGTGATTTCCAATATAACAGCACACACCTGTCTATATAAGGTCCCACAGTGTACAGTGCATGTCAGAGCACAAACCAAGCATGACGTCAAAGGAATTGTCTGTAGACCTTCGAGACAGGATTATCTCGAGGCACAAATCTGGGGAAGAGTACAGAAAAATTTCTGCTGCTTTGAAGGTCCCAGTGAGCACAGTGGTCTCCATCATCCATAAATGGAAGAAGTTCGGAACCACCAGGACTCTTCTGGAGTTGGCCAGCCGTCTAAACTGAGTGATCGGGGGAGAAGGACCTTAGTCAGGGAGGTGACCAAGAACCCCATGGTCACTCTGTCAGAGCCACAGTGTTCCTCTGTGGAGAGAGGAGAACCTTCCAGAAGGACAACCATCTCTGCAGCAATCCACCAATCAGGCCTGTATGTAAAGTGGCCAGATGGAAGCCACTCTTTAGTAAAAGGCATGTGGCAGCCCACCTGGAGTTTGTCAAAAGGCACCTGAAGGACTCTCAGACCATGAGAAACAAAATTCTCTGGTCTGATGAGACAAAGATTGAACTATCTGCCGCGAATGCCAGGTGTCATGTTTGGAGGAAACCAGGCACTGCTCATAACCACGCCAATGGTGGTGGCAGCATCACGCTGTGGGGATGTTTTTCAGCGGCAGGAACTGGGAGACTAGTCAGGATAGAGGGAAAGATGAATGCAGCAATGTACAGAGACATCCTGGATGAAAACCTGCTCCAGAGCGCTCTTGACCTCAGACTGGGGCGATGGTTCATCTTTCAGCAAAACAACGACCCTAAGCACACAGCCAAGACGTTGAAGGAGTGGCTTCAGGACAACTCTGTGAATGTCCTTGAGTGGCCCAGCCAGAGCCCAGACTTGAATCCAATTGAACATCTCTGGAGAGATCTGAAAATGGCTGTGCACCTATGCTTCCCATCCAGCCTGATGGAGCTTGAGAGGTGCTGCAAAGAGGAATGGATGAAACTGCCCAAAGATATGTGTGCCAAGCTTGTGGCATCATATTCAAAAAGACTTGAGACTGTAATTGCTGCCAAAGGCTGTGAATACTTATGTACATGCGATTTCTTTTTTTTTTTCCACAATATCTTTATTGAACCTTTTTTTTTTAAACAAACATGACACAAACAATCAAACACTAACACTAAAGTACTACAAAAAAAAATGCACTAAAAACACCAACAACCACCAACAAAATCAAGTCTTCAACAATGCTCCTCTGTTTAGTCTAGACAATCCAATACATAAGTATACATATTATGTTCACCAGTTTGGAATTTACAAGGTCCACACACATCATTCACCTTCTTCTTCAAGAGTTATGTTTAAATTTTTTACATAATCAATAAAAGGTCTCCATATATTCTCAAACACAATTTCCTTTGATTTCAGTATGTATGTTATTCTTTCTAATGGAAGGTTTGTTAACATCTGTCTTAACCACTGAGTCACATCTGGTCTATGAGTCTTTTTCCACCGTAGTGCAATACATTTTTTGGCATTAAGCAAACTGAGGTCTATGAATGTTCTTTCACTTTTATTAAAGTTATGCTTTTCTGGGTACAGACCCAACAAAAACAGTCTAGGATTCAATATGATTTGTTTTGAAATTATTTTTTCAATTGTTACCCTCACCTCTTCCCAAAACATTCTAATTATTCTACATTCCCATACACAATGAAATAGGGTTCCTTTACTTTCCATGCATTTTGTGCACGTATCTGGTATATTTTTGTTATATCTATTTAACTCCTCCGGTGTAACATACATCCGCATTAACCATTTAAAATGTATCAATTTAAGACGTACATTTATTGATTTGGTTTGAGCTTCTGTGCAAGCCAATTCCCATTGTTCCTCTGAAATTTCAGTTTGCAGATCTTCTTTCCAGTAGTTTAATCTTTTCTGTGAGTTTTCACTTGAGGATAGTGTCATTGAGTTATAAAACTCTGAAATAATACCCTTTCTTTTACTATCTTTCATCAACATTTTTTCCAAGGATGAGTAAATAGGTCGAGTGAGAGCTTTATTTTGATTTGATCGAATAAAGTTCCTAAGTTGAAGATATTTAAAAAAAATGTGTTCTATTAAGATTAAATTTGATCCTCAGCTCTTCAAAAGACATTATGTTATCTGCTCATGGCAGATATAAATCTTGAATCTTTTGAATCCCTTTTAAATTCCATACTTTAAATACAGCGTCCGCTCTCCCTGGTTTAAAATATTGATTACCCCATATTGGGCTAAATTGTGACAATAAGTGTGGTTCTTTTAAATAGTTTTTAGTTTCACACCATATTTTGATCATATGCTTTACAAATGGATTTTTAACTTGTTTTTGTAATTTTTTTGCCGAATCTGAGTATATGAATATGGGAAGAGGTAAAGGTAAATTGTATGATTCCATTTCAGTCTAGTGAGGGAGATCATTTGATGAAAAATAATATGTCATAGACCTCAGTTGTGCCGACCAATAATACAACATAAAATTTGGACATTTCAGACCTACACGATCAAATGGTAAATATAATAAAGACAGACGTAATCTAGCCCTCCTGTTGTTCCATATAAATTCCACTAACTTTTTTTTAATTCTTGAGAATAAATCTAAAGGTGGTGGTAAGGGAATGTATTGAAATAAATAAAGTATTTTAGGTAAGATATTACTTTTAAGTATATTGATTCTCCCAATCATCGACATTGGTAGTGACATCCATCTCTGAATTAACTCATTGATATCTGACATTAAGGCTTCATAGTTGACACTGGCGACTGATTCTAGCTTCGGCACAATTTGGATTCCTAAATATTTAAACTGATTTACAACATTGAATTGATTTACCTCAGGGGCTGGGTGATTTCTCTGGGTCTCATTTAGCATTAATATTGAAGATTTAGTTTTATTTATTTTATATCCTGATATTTCCCCAAAATTCTTTATTAAATTCAACAAGGTCGGAATTGATTTTTTAAGATTCGACATAAACAAAATTATGTCATCGGCATACAGGGAGATTTTATGTTCTGTTGGTCCAACTTTAATTCCATATATTTGTGAATGTAAACGTATCGCCATCACTAGAGGTTCAATTGCCATAGTAAACAGTAAAGGTGAAAGTGGACAGCCTTGTCGACATCCTCTATTGATTTTTATTGATTTTGAAATATTGCTATTTGTTAGGATTTCTGCTGTAGCATTATTGTATATTATCTGAACCCATTTTATGAAATTATTTCCAAGTCCAAACCTTTGTAAGACTTCAAAAAGAAAGGGCCATTCGACTCTATCAAAGGCCTTTTCGGCGTCCAGTGATAGGAGAGCTGTATCCGGTGCTTCTTTATTAGAATAAATAATATTAAATAGTCTTCTTACATTATGGAAGCCTTGTCTTCCCTTTATAAAGCCATTCTGATCTCAATTAATAATATTTGGTAAAATTTCTTGTATTCGTCTTGCTAAAATTTTACAGATTACCTTAAGGTCGGCATTTAATAGGCTTATTGGTCTCATATTTTCACATTTATTAGAGGGTTTACCTGGTTTTGGCAACAGTATAATTAAGGCATTATTCATGTATGATGGTAAATTACTATTTTGAAATGCTTCTAAAACCATTTCCAAAAAAGGTTTTATTAATTTATTCTTAAATTTTTTATAAAGGTCAACTGGAAGACCATCTGGTCCTGCACTTTTTCCTGATTTCATATTATCAATGGCTAGCCCGACTTCTTCTTGACTAATTTTAGAATCCAGTATCTCCCTGTTTTCATTTAGAATACACGGTATAGATAGTTTGTTCAAAAACCCATTTAGTTTTGTTAAGTCAGATTCATTTTTGGTATCATATAATTTTTCATAGTAATCTCTAAAGGTTCTATTAATTTCTAAAGGATCTATAACTACCTGTCCGTTACTTATAATACTGGTAATTGGTGTTTTAAATTCTAATTGTTTAATCTGCCATGCCAATAATTTTCCTGATTTTTCACCTTGTTCATAAAAAGATTGTTTCAATCTTAGAAGACTCGAGGCAGCTCTATTCGCTGATTTTTTGTCATATTCAGCTCTCAAAATCAGTAATTCGTTCTCCAACCTTGGATCACTTCCTGCATACACTTTTTCTTGAAGAATTTTTATTTTATGTTCCAATTGGACTCTCTCCTCTTGAGTCTTCTTAGATTTTGAACCTGTATAACTAATAATATGTCCCCTAATAAAAGCTTTGAAAGCCTCCCACTTTACACATGCTGATGTTTGTGTAGTATTGATGTCAAAGAACTCATCTATCTGTTTTTCTATGTACTTAAATTCCTCATCCTGAAGCCATTTATGCTGAAATTGCCACCTACCTGGAACCTTTGTCAATTTCTTATCTACATATATTAGACAGCAGGGTGCATGATCAGAGATCACGATGTTATCATAAAAGCAGTTTTGAATCTTGGACCTTAATTCTGTGGAGATCAAAAAATAATCAATACGTGAAAATGTCTTGTAGGTACATGCGATTTCTTAGTTTTTTATTTTTAATAAATTTTCAAAAAATCTCAAAGCTTTTTTCACGTTGTCATTATGGGGTATTGTGCATAGATTTTTGAAGAAAAAAAAAAAATTTAATCCCTTTTGGAATAAGGCTGTAACATAAAATGTGGGAAAAATGAAGCGCTGTGAATACTTTCCGGATCCAGTGTGTGTGTGTGTATATATATATATATATATACTCTGCGATCATTGGCCTCATCTCCACCGGAGATGAAGCTGAGTACAGAGGACTTATCCAGGACTTCGTGGACTGGTGCCATCGGAACTGCCTCCAGATCAACGCGAGGAAAACTAAGGAGCTGGTGGTGGACTGCCGCAGGCAAGGACAACCCCTCATAGCACCAGTAAACATACAGGGAATAGGCATTGAGATGGTGACATCCTACAAGTACCTGGGTGCTCATCTGAACAATAAACTAGACTGGTCACACAATACCGACGCATTCTACAAGAAGGGACAGCGCAGGCTGTTCCTACTGGGGAGGCTCAGGTCTTTTGGTGTACAAGGGGCGCTGCTGAAGACATTCTATGACATGGTGGTGGCATCAGCCATCACTTTTGGTGTGGTCTGCTGGGGCAACGGCATTACAGCAGCCAATAGGAAGAGACTGAACAAACTGATCAAGAAAGCTAGATCTGTCCTGGGGCAGCGCCTTAACCCAGTGGAGGAGATAGGAGAGAGAAGGATGGTGGCTAAACTGTCATCTCTGCTGGAGTCCGAGTCCCACCCTATGCAGGACATACTGAATGCACTGAGGAGCTCTTTTAGCAGCAGACTACATCATCCGAGGTGCGCAACCAAGAGGTTTCGCAGGTCCTTCCTACCTACGGCAGTCAGACTGTACAACCTAAGCAGGGCTGCTCGCAGAGATAGCAAAAAAACTTGACGACCTAATAGTATTGAATGCAAAAGACGAAACAGACTTACACAAATGGTCCCCTCCAGTATACAATTAGGATAATATCAGTTGCTACGGAGGGTGACAATATGTATGGGTACATATTCATACTATGTAGGATAACTAAGTAGACGGTGATGCTGTTTATTCCATCTTGCTACAATGCTCCGCACTTTGTATATATATTTATGTGTACGTATGTGTATATCCACTGCTCTTATTTATATTTTTCGTATCTTCTTAATTATTGCTCTGAGTGTTGCTATCCCTGTGCTGTTCCAATCCTGGAATTTCCCCATTGTGGGACTAATAAAGGCTTATCTTATCTTATCTTATCTTATATATATATTACATGTTGTTGTTTTTTTTTTACATTTTACAGTACATTCACATTTTAAGTGTGCAACAAAAATGAAATAATGACCTTTAGCCTAAAGACCTCATATTGTACATTTTCCAGGGAGTGATTGTAAGTTTTGAAATCCTCAAGGACATAGATAAGCTACATTTTCACTAAAAGGAACCAGGAACCAGTTGAGGGGACCAGGAACTTCTTAACAGCCGTTCCTGTATTTGGTCCTCTCCCCCGTCATGTCTCCACTGCAGGAGTAGGCTGACCAACCATACAAACTTTCCAAACTTCCAGCCTTGCCTCTTCGCTGTGTTTGTGCTACCCTGATGCCTGTTTGGCCATATATGATATATAATTAATCTTGCTGTTCTGCCCCACAACTACGGCGGTATTAACTTCTAAATTATAGTTGTGCAAGCACACCAGGAGGAGCACCAGTGGGGACTCGCGTTCTGCTGTTGGCTGGCTCTATGGGTTCACATCCTGGAAAAGGACAGTGGTAACAGCTGGTGTATGTGCCGTACCACTCCACTGTAATGCTAATGTTTGAATTTTTTTAAGCATTTGATCTTCAGTACTAGTTTTTTCTGGTTAAATTTGCCATGTTTCATTTCTGTGTGTTTTGTTTACGAAGCCAACATCAAAGTTATCAAATGGAGACAACAGTTTTAAAAATAGTTTTATTCCTTTTCTGAAAACATTGTCATCAAACAAACAGACGCAAAAATACTATAATAAAAACTCCCACTGAAACATACAGTAGACACAGAGAACTACGGCAGGCTGGTCAGGTGTGTTAGTAGAAAATTAAGGAATTAGAGAAGAATAAGATCCCAGAGTCATGAACCCCAGACTGTTTATTTGGGTTTGTGTCAGGGCCATTTAGAGCTTTTGGGGGGGCCTTATGCAAGATTGTGCTTGGGGAGGGGGTATTTTTGGAATGAGGAAGAGTTCAAATAAACTGTCTAAATGAATAGAGAAAAATTAAACCATACCATGGAATAAAAAAATAACCAGCATCCATATGGATGTTGCAAGTTTACATAAAAAACATCAGAAATTTATGAATAAAGCTGCAACTTTATGACAAAAAAAGTAGCAATTCTACAGGAAAAATCTCAAATGTTTCCAAGAAAAAAGTCACAAATCCACAAGAAAAAAGCTGCAAATTTATGATGAAAAAATTCACAAATTGACAAGAGTTTCTAATTTGAGGAAACAAGCAGCAAATTTATGATAAAAAAAGAGTAGTAAAATATGAGTATAAAGTTGCAAATTTACAAGAAAGAAAAAACAAAATTGCAGGTAATTTTAATTCTCCCCCCAAAAATGCAGAGGGTGAACTTGTAGCATGGGGTTCTCCTCGGCCCATAGCATTTGCATACTTATAGCTAGAAATGGCGCTGGTGTGTATTACCAAAATAAAAGAGAACAATTAAAGCCCCTTTTCTACTAGTACCTACTCAGCCCAACTCGCCTCGACTCTACTTGGCTCGACACGGTGTGGTTGGTTTTCCATTTCAGCTGGGTACCACCTCAAGTGGGTGGGGTTGAGTTCATTACAGGAAGGCGGCCCGTTATCCCGTTATGTTGTTTACATGCTGACGTTTTCACTGATAAATAACGTAAAAGATGCTTGAAATCACAAAACACTCACCATCTTCCCCATGAGCATCCATCAGTTCAGAAACCTCCTAGTATACTTTTTTCATTTCAGCTCACTCTGCCGCAGCAGGGCCGATGGGGCTGAAAAGTTCATAGTTGTCAAATTTGAACAAATGTAGTTTATTTTTCAAGCACAGGGATCCAAGTGGTGTAACACTGATGGAAGAACTGCGCGCACCGACAGGGAGACTGTTGAGAAATAACCACACTTGGCCAAATTTGATCACTATATGAACTTTTCAGCCCCGTTGGCCCTGCTGCGGCAGAGCGAGCCGAAATGAAAAAAAAAGTATACCAGGAGGTCTCCAAGCTGATGGCTGCTCACAGGGAAGATGGTGGTTGTTTTGTGACGGTGTTGATTTGTGTGTAGCCATTTATTTCGTTGATTATCACAGAAATAATAAAAACTCACGGCTGAATTTACAAATGGTTTGAATCTTGTGAAGACGTCGCTCTCATCCACTGACATTACACCCTGGCCAATCAGTGGCCTGCAATCTGTTGACGTCACATTTTCAGCTTGACTCAGCACAGTTGGAACATCACTGAAGTAGGTCCCAAAAAAGTACCTGGTACCAGGTACCAATGGAAAACCCTACAAACTGAGCAGAGTCGAGGTGAGCAGGGCTGAGTAGGTACTAGTGGAAAAGGGCCATAATAATCAGAAGTTCTTGGCATGGCCCCAGGCACACCCTAACCCTACTGGTCTTCTCTTTAGTGTTTGTGATTGGCTGAACAGCACTGAGAACCAGCTTAGAATTGATTGAATGGCTAAGGTGAGAGAGGTCAAGGGTCGATTTCCTCAGGGACAATGGTGAGGATGACGTCCTCATTGCCTCGCCTCACCACCGTTTGCAGTGTTTCGTTCTGTTTTATCGCGGCGCTGACGTCACTGGCTGAGGTGATTCGCTCACCGTTGATACTGATGATCACATCGCTCTCCTTCAGACCAGCTCTGTCACAGAGAACAACAAATTCTCTTTTACCTTGTGATAGTAATGACTCGATTATAAAAATATTCACCAAAGAAATTACTTAAGTAGTAAAAATGAGAGTTATCTTCTGAAATATGGCATAGCATGCCTAGCCTGACTATTAGCGTTCCTAGACTGTCCATTAGTATTCCTAGGCTAGCTATTAGCATTAATTGACTATTAGCATTCCTAGGTTGACCATTAGTATTTCTTGGCCATCCAGTAGCATACCGAGGCTGATGATCAGCATTCCTTGGCTAGGCATTAGCATTCCAAGAGTAACCTTTAGCATTCCTAGGCTGACTATTAATAAGAATAAATTATTAATGTTCCTAATAATTTGAGACTTCTCATAATTGCTTCCCATTTTCTTGCCAATTTGTGACATTTTGTCTCATGGCTTCATGAAACATTGTCAGAAATTGACAAGAAAATTTTCATTAATTTGCCTTTTTTTTAAATTTTTTTCCTACATTTGTCACTTGTAAATTTTTTAAAACAATTTTACTTATAAATTTATAAAAAAAAATTTCTTATTAATTTGGGACTTTTGTCTCATAAATGTCCTAGTCTTGCCAATTAGTGAAGTTTTTTTTGTATAGTTGTGAGATTTTCTTTTAAATTTATGACCTTTTTAAGTTCCGTTCTTTTCCAATTAAAGTGCTACTTATTTCTTCAAAATCTGATTTAAATAAATAGTGGCTTGCTTTTTGTATAATGTTGGAATATTTTTTCTCATAATTCTTCTTTTTTGCCTAAAATTGTGACTTTTTTCCCAATTAATTTACAACTTCAGTTTTTTCCCCTTCATAAAACCTTGTGCTACATCAAGTGTTCAAAGGTTTTAGATTGAATAAGGAGTTGTTACTTTTCTTGGAGCAATGTTTGGGGTGTTTCAGCTGTTTTTTTTTTTGTTTTTTTTTACATGTGTAGTCAAAAATGGAGCCAAAAAGGAACCTGCTTCTCCCTGACTGAAACATCTGTCCTCCCTGACGGCCTGGGAGGGAAACATTCATAAAGAAACTGTCATATTTCTGGTTTCCAGCCACCCTTCAGGGCGTTTCCACAAAAGCAAAAACAGCAGCTTCAAAACCAAAAAGTCAACTTTCTAGATTCAGTCAATGTTTGACTTAAACCAACCAGACAGCAAGAAAACAAACTCCACCCGTTTTCTCAGATGGATGCTGTGGTTTCACCGTGATTGAGCTGAAAAAGTCACAACCTCAAAAAACAAATACAGTCAGCCACAGTGAGGCTGCAACACATGAGCAAAAGCAAGCAAAATATTCATGTTTTAACACCGAGTCACCAACCTCTGGGATGGTCTGACTACAGTAACAGGCAATAGTTTCCCCCCCTTTTTCTAAATTTCCATCATTTACTCATAAATTAGTATATTTTTGAATTGCCTTTTTTTTAAATTTCTTTCTTCATAAATGTTGTTTTATTGTATATTTGCGACATTTCTTGAGTGAATATGCAACATTTTCTTATTACAGACATGGACAAAATTGTTGGTACCCCTCTGTTAATGAAAGAAAAACCCACAATGGTCACAGAAATCACTTGAATCTGACAAAAGTGGCAATAAATAAAAATTCTATGAAAATTAACCAATGAAAATCAGACAATGCTTTTGAATTGTGGTTCAACAGAATTATTTTAAAAAACAAACTCATGAAACAGGCCTGGACAAAAATGATGGTACCCCTAGAAAAGATTGAAAATAATGTGACCATAGGGTCATGTTCAACCAAGATGTGTCCTCTAATTAACATCACAGGTGTCTACAAACTTGTAATCAGTCAGTCGGCCTATTTAAATGGTGACAAGTAGTCACTGTGCTGTTTGGTGACATGGTGTGTACCACACTGAACATGGACCAGAGGAAGCAAAGGAGAGAGTTGTCTCAGGAGATTAGGAAGAAAATTATAGACAAGCATGTTAAAGAAAAAGGCTATAAGACCATCTCCAAGCAGCTTGATGTTCCTGTCACTACAGTTGCACATATTATTCAGAAATTTAAGATCCACAGGACTGTAGCCAACCTCCCTGGATGTGGCCGCAGGAGGAGACGGATAATACAAATGGTAACAAAAGAGCCCAGAACAACCTCTAAACACATTCAAGGTGAACGCCAAGGTCAAGGTACACTACCGTTCAAAAGTTTGGGGTCACTTAGAAATTTCCTTATTTTTGAAAGAAAAGCACTTTTTTTCAATGAAGATAACTTTAAACTAATCAGAAATACACTCTATACATTGCTACTGTGGTAAATGACTATTCTAGCTGCAAATGTCTGGTTTTTGGTGCAATATCTAGATAGGTGTATAGAGGCCCATTTCCAGCAACTATCACTCCAGTGTTCTAATGGTACAATGTGTTTGCTCATTGCGTCAGAAGGCTAATGGATGATTAGAAAACCCTTGTGCAATCATGTTAGGTGTGCAATGCTGTAATTGCTGCAAATGGAGGATTCTTTGACGAAAGTAAAGTCTGAAGGAAAAAATTATTATTTCAAATACAAATCATTATTTCTAACCTTGTCAATGTCTTGACTATATTTTCTATTCATTTTACAACTCATGGTGGTAAATAAGTGTGACTTTTCATGGAAAACACAAAATAATTGTCTGGGTGACCCCAAACTTTTGAACGGTAGTGTACATCAGTGTCAGATCGCACCATCCGTCGTTGTTTGAGCCAAAGTGGACTTCACTGGACTATTCTAAAGTGGCTTTCTATGAGCCCTGATCTAAATCCTATTGAACATCTGTGGAAGGAGCTGAAACATGCCGTCTGGAGAAGGCACCCTTCAAACCTGAGACAACTGGAGCAGTTTGCTCATGAGGAGTGGGCCAAAATACCTGCTGAGAGGTGCAGAAGTCTCATTGACAGTTACAGAAATCATTTGATTGCAGTGATTGCCTCAAAAGGTTGTGCAACAAAATATTAAGTTAAGGGTACCATCATTTTTGTCCAGACCTGTTTCATGAGTTTGTTTTTTAAAATAATTCTGTTGAACCACAATTCAAAAGCATTGTCTGATTTTCACTGGTTAATTTTCATAGACTTTTTATCTATTACCACTTTTGTGAGATTCAAGTTATTTCTGTGACCATTGTGGGTTTTTCTTTCATTAACAGAGGGGGTTCCAACAATTTTGTCCACGTCTGTATGCATTTTTCATCTTTTTGCAATTTGCTCCTCATAGATTTGCATTTTTTCTTGTAAAATGGCAACTTTGTAAAATGTTTCTGATAAATAAGCAACATTTTTCTTGTCACATTGCAACTTTATTGTTAGAATTTGTAACATTTTTCTTTTTTTTCATAATTTTGCAGCATTTTTTCTCAATGAATTTGCAACAATTTTCACATAAAACTACTTTTTTCTTGTTAAGCTGCAAATATTTTTCCCAAAATGGCAACATTTTTCAAGTAAATCTGCAACATTTTTCTTGTAAATTACAATTTTTTTTCTCATAATTTTTGCAACTTTTTTGCAATTACTGTAGTCTCACAAATTTGCTATTTAATCAATTTTATATTGTGAATTAGCTTTTTTCTTTTGTATATTTACATTTTTCCAGTAAGTCTGAAAACATTTTTCTCATAAATAAGCAAATATTTCTCATCATTTTGCAAATCTATCATATTTTTCAACTTTTTTCTCATAAATTGACAAATTTTTCAATAAATCTGTGTTTATAGTACTCTTATCTTATAAATCCACTTTTTTTCCTGGTACATTTGTAAAAATTTTCCCTTAAATCTACAGTTTCTCTCACAAACTTGAGATTTGTAAATTTTTTCAGTTTTCTGTCATAGTCCCAATGAGCAGCTTATTATGGCCAAAACAACCCTGATGTAAACCAGTGACTGCTAAAGAGTTTTTGGGGACTAATCAGCAATGGAGGAGACACTCACGCCTCAGCTGGAGTTCGGCTGATGACCTCGATGACATACGCCCCAGAGGTGACGTCTGGGAAGTCTGACTGCTGCTCCTTCAGCTCCTTGGCCAGTCTGCAGAAAAGCAAAATAACATCAAAACATCATCTGTAACATGCCTGAGAGAAAAAGCCTGGTTTATATTCCGTAAAAGAAGTGAAGAAAGTAAAAAAACAGAAAAGCAAAATCGACATTTTACTACAGCTCCCAGTGGGTGTTAGTGAAATGTCTGTGACATGATCTGGTCAGAATACACCCAGATGAAGTTCCGTAAAATTACCCATTTAGCTTTAAATGCTAATGAGCTCTTGTTCATCTCACCCTCTTTCTTTTGTCTGGTTGGCCAAGAGCTCCAGTGTTGAACACAGGGTGAGCTAAATGTGGCTGCCCTGTAATTTCCCCATTGTGGGACTAATAAAGGAATCTAAATCTAAATCTAAAAAAAAAAGTAGCATTGTCTGAATGTGAGAATGTAAAAGACCAAATAAAGAGACCGAGATGGGGGTGTGTGGTTTTGATCAGCTAGCATATGACCAGTCCCTGGGGTGTAATAAGTACAGAAACAACCCTGAATAACTGAATGACTAACTCTGCTAACAACAGCTAACCCCTGCTAGTCTCAGTCAGTGTATAATAAAGTATAGTAAAATAAGCTAAAATAATGTCTACGAAGAAGATATAGTATCAAATGTTGGTAGATAATCCAGCTGGAATCACATGCCAATAGATTATATAGAAAATTTCCAAAAAGACCAACCATCACTGGCCAGCTAAGCCAATGCTAACAGCCTGATCTACTGTATATTGTCCAAAGAGACGCCATGGGTGGAATAGAAAACTGTTGTGGTCCCTCCAACTCATGTTACTGAGCAAACTATGATATTGTGGTGGCACGGGTGGAGGCTTCTCCACCCAGAAAAGGCAGCTGGGATAAGGGAGAACAATGGACCAGAGGAGGAAGTGCCACCAGGGGGGTCTTAAACGGGACAGTATGGACTATGCATCCCCCAGGGAGAAGAGGAACCGCCGGAGCCGTTGGAAGAGAGAAGGGTGTGAGCAGCGTTGCTGGCGTTATGTTAATATGCCACACAGGTCTTTGTTCCAAACAGTTTATGATGGTCGGAGGTTCAGGGTCTCAATGCATGGAATTAAATGTATAAAAGAGGAATGCACAGAGAGCCGAGAGCTCTTTTACTGTACACTATGTTAGACAAGGAATAAAGTTCATGTGCCGTCCAGCTCACTGCCTCGCCTGTTTCCTTTCTCCACATTGGTGACCCTAAGACGTGCCAAGGAAAGCGAGCCGAGCACTGCCCCGGAGACTACCTGGAGGGAGAGCACCAGTGCCGAGTGCACTGTCTCAGTCAAGCTCCCAGACTTCTGGCTTCACAACCCGATCACGTGGTTGTTGCACATAGAAGCCCAGTTTGCATTCTGCGGGATAACAACGGACAATACCAAGTATTACTACGTGGTCGCTGTGCTCAATGCGTGCGCCACACATCAGGTGACGAGCCTGCTCCAGGAGCCGCTGGCCCAAGGAAAATATGAAACACTCAAGAGGATGCTTCTCCAGCGCTATACCCTTTCTTACAGTGAGAGGGCAGAGAGACTCCTAACGCGTTTGGAGTTAGGTGACAGATCAGCAGTGGAGCTCATGGAGAGCATGTTGCCGCTGAGGGGGAAGGACGATGAATCTTTCCTGTTTGCCCACTTGTTCCTCAGGAACCTACCAGCTACAGCGAGGGTGATCCTAGCAAACTCACCATGGCTGGTTGCGAAGGACTACGTGCCCTGGCGCAGGAAGCAGACCGCATCATTTTGGCGACCAGAACTCTCAGCGTGCAGGCAGTGGCACCGGCATCCATGAAGGACTCCAGCGAGGTCGAGGAGCCATTCGTGGTAGCCGGGACGGACACCGAAAACAGCGGTAATAACTCCTTTCGGCCTTTCGAGTTTTTACGCATGCCGTTCAGATTAAAAGGTGCGGCACAGACTTTCCAGAGGATGATGGACGTAGTGCTTCACGACTTGTCCTTTGTTTTTGTCTACTTAGATGTCATTCTGGTAGCTAGCGCGTCCAAGGAGGAGCACATTGCCCATCTCAAGACGGTTTTCCAGAGGTTGGAAGCACACGGGCTTATAGTGAACCCAGCGAAGTGCCAGTTCGGCGTGCCAGTGATTGATTTTTTTGGGACACAGCGTTTTGTTGGAGGGCGCGATTCCACAACCAGATAAGGTGCGTGCCGTGTCGGACTTTCCATGTCCACAGACCGTGAGAGTCCTGCAGGAGTTTTTGGGGATGATCAGTTTTTATAACCATTTCCTTCCCTGGGCAGCCCAGCTGATGCAGCCGTTGTATGCCGCGCTGAAAAAAAAGAAGCCCGCAGAAAACATCGACTGGACTCCCGAGCGAGTCCAGGCTTTCACGAACGCCAAAACAGCACTTGAGGATGCCGCGTTGCTAGCTCATCCGCATCCATCGGCACAGATAGCACTCACTACAGATGTGTCTGGTGTTGCCATAGGAGCAGTGGTAGAGCAGTACGTCTCCAGTTCATGGCAGTCGCTCGCATTTTTCAGTCAGACTTTGTGCGACAGTGAACGCAAATACAGCACGTTCGACAGAGAGTTGTTGGCTCTACACCTGGCAACGCGCCATTTCCAGTTTTGGCTAGAAGGGCGCGAGTTCACCGCGTTCGTGGACCATAAGCTGCTGATGTACGTGATGTCCAAGGTCTTAGAACCATGGTCGGCCCGGCAGCAATGGCATTTGGCTGCGATCTCGGAGTTTATGACTGGCATTCAGCACGTTGCCGGTAAGCTCAACGTCGTGGCCGATTGTCTGTCGTGCGCGTTAATCTCCCCGGTCCACATTGGAATAGATTTCCCTGTGATGGTTGAGGAGCAAGCTGGGGACGCGGACAATTGCGCGCTCCAGTCTGCGCCTACTGGGTTAAGGCCGGAGAGCAGGGTGCTGCGAGAAGGGTGCCCTCCCTTGCTCTGCGACGTCTCCACTGGCTGCGCCCAGCGTTTTCCGAGATCTTGGCACTGTTGTGTTTTTGAGTTGGTCCACTCCCTTTTGCATCCGGGATTGTGCGCTTCGGTGGGGGCGAAATTCATCTGGCTGCACTTGCGCAAGGACGTGAAGAAGTGGGCTGCAGCTTGCATCGCGTGCCAGTGAGCCAAAGTGCACAAGCACACCAGAGCCCCCCCTTGAGCAGTTCCATATCCCGGCCAGGAGGTTCGACCACGTCCACGTGGATTTGGTGGGACCCCTCCCGCCGTCGCAACGTTTCACGCACCTTTTAAAAATCGTGGACCGCACCACGCGCTGGCCTGAAATGTTCCAGCTGGCTTCTACCACGTCCGCAGAAGTGGCTCGTGCTTTTTTGTCAGCTTGGGTTGCACGGTTCAGATCCCCATCAGACATCACTTCCGACAGGGGTCCACAATTTGTTTCGAAACTCTGGTCCACGACAGCCCAGAGCCTGGGGGTCAAAATTCACTGCACTACCGTGTACAACCCCCAAGCTAATGGGTTATGTGAGCGTTTTCATAGGTCGCTTAAAGCAGCGCTCAGAGCTTCGCTCACGGACACAATTTGGGTCAAACGCCTGCCCTGGGTTCTTTTAGGGTTGCGCTCAGCCTCCCCGACAGAACTCGTTTTTTTTCTCAGCTGCTGTGGATCCCCAAAGAGTTTTTACCGGAAACCCCGTACCCGAGGCTGATCTGCCCGTGCAATTTTTGCACAGTAAGGAGGCTTTTAACGTACCGGGCCCGGCCCACCATTGTTTTCCCCACACTTTCGTCCCACACAGTTTACACAACGCCAGCTTTGTTTTCATCAGGCACGATGCACACCGGACCCCGCTGTGCCCATCGTACGACGGACTGTTCAGGGTGTTGGAACCTGGGGTGAAACATTTTGTGTTAGACTTGGGGGGGGGGGGTGTAGGGAGACCGTTTGCATTGACAGGCTGAAGGCCGTGTCTGTGTTGGCAGACGAGCAGGTAGTGTTGGCCCAAGCTCCCCAGCGTGGACATCCACCGTTGGTGGCTCCGCAAGTTGGTGTTCCTTCGGTAGGGACCTGCTCACGCGAAGCTGATGTGCTTTCCCCCCTCCCTTTTTCACTCTACAGACTGACGTGCCCTCCTGGACACCTCGTCAGCAAGGTGCTCCGACTGGATCGGTGACCCCCCGCTACAGCCACTATGGGCGCCGGCTCAAGCCCAAAGGACAGGGGGGTTAGTGCCCTTCCTGGAAAATATGACCAGTCAAATAAATCAGCCACTAAAGTCTCAAAGAGAAACCACATGAGACTTTTTGCAAAATTAGTTATTTTTTAATAGAATTACTAAAGAATATGCAAAATAATTTTTTAGGCTTTTGGGCACTTTTAAGACATGGAAAAAACATGACATGACCCTTTAAAGATATAGATTTATCTTTAAAGGGCTCATGTCAGGGCTGAAGATTTAAATTTATTTACACTATGTTTATGTTTGCTCTATTTCTACTCCACATATGGCAGAGTGGTTAGCACTGCGGCAGCACAGCAACTCACCCTTGGCTGGGGGATCCTGGGTTCGATCCCAGCCCCTGATCAACAGTGATCTGTGTGGAGTTTGCATGTTCTCCCCGTGTCTGCGTGGGTTTACTCCGGTTTCCTCCCACATGCCAAAAACACGCAAGTTAGGTTAATTAGCATCAAACTGGGGATTCTAAATTGTCCTTAGGTATGAATGTGAGAGTGAATGCTTGTCTGTCTCTCTGTGTTGGCCCTGCGATTGACTGGTGATCTGTCCAGGGTGTACCCTGCCTCTTGCCCAAAGATGCTGGGATAGGCTCCAGCCCCCCCACCCCTCCCCCCGCGACCCGAAAAGGATTAAGCGGAAGAAGATGGATGGATGGATGGATGGATATGAAACTACAAAATGTTTTTACTGTTGTTTGGCCACCATGAGTTTTTAAACTTTTGACATTCCCAAGTTCAAATATTTCTATGTCAGTTTTTAATTTTTATTTTTAGACCAGAACATTTTCTGAGTTGTTTTACAGCACACACTGTAGTGAAATTAAAACAAATTCCTTCAGGGAGGGTAAAATACAAAATCTAAAATCTAACAGTATGGTTAGAAAAAAAAAATCCCCATTAGCACTACAATACACAATCTGTTCATTTAATCCTGTCAGGACATGGGTTGGAGCCATATTCTCTTCTTGTATTATAATTTATATTTTTTGTTTTCACGATGTGTCTCTAATCCACATCCTCGCTTTAAGTTTATTTTCCGCGTCTTTGTATTTATTATTGTTATTATCTTGGTTCTGTTTGTCATTTTGATTTCTATTTTCATGTTTCTACCTTGTTTGTATTTATGTATGTTTACTTTCACCATAGTCTTGTCTGGTTTGAGTTCGTGATTACACACAGCTGTTTTGTGTTTGGTTAATTTTGCTCACCGGTTATTAAAGGGGCGCAGCCCCTCAACCGGGTGCTGCGTCATTACTCTTTGTGCGTACGACACGCTTCTGTTGATCCTGATCTGATCTGTTTCATAACCTGTTCCCGTCTGTCCGGATTAAGTTTTGTCAATAAAGCATCATTTTTGCACCAAACTCCTGCCTGCATGTGAGCCTGAGAAACCCACCTTGACAAATCCTTCCAGTGGGAGTGTTTAAAGTTAATGTTCTGTAATAAAGCCTGTGTTCATGTTTTTTAGCAGGGCGTTTCCTTTTGACCTGAATGACTTCCTGTTCAAACTGGAGGACTACAGATGCAAATTAGCAGTATTGCTAAATCTGGCATACTTACATTTGTATTAATGTTCATGAGTATGTAATGTCCATTTCAAACAAACATTAAACTAAACAGGTCATTTTGGCAACTGGTACTGAAAACTGATGTCATATTTCTGATATATAATTACCAAAGTTATTGTGCTGAAGTCAGAATGGAGAATCATTATGATCCAGAGATTTAACCGACTGATTTGTCTCACTGGGTTAGATCATCAAAAAATGATCACTTTTCTTCATCCCACGACGACCATAAAATCAAATCAAAAAGTAGTGGACACAGTTGAGCAATTTTTCTTATTAGTTTTTGGATTTTTATTGCATTTAGAGGGCTGTGACATGCAACTGCACACATTTTGTTAAGCCCACGAACCAACCCATAATGGAACAAAGTTTTACAGCATATCATGTTTCCAGTGAATCCACAGCTATAAGGAAGTTATGTAAATTTAAGGCTTTTAAGGCCACTTGATTAAATTTAAATAATAATAATAATAATGGATTGGATTTATATAGCACTTTTTATGACACCCAAAGCGCTGGACTATTCATTCACTCAACAGACACTTGCAGTGGTAAGCTACCCCTGTAGCCATGGCTGCCTTGGGACAGACTGATGGAAACATGGCTGCTAATCCGTGCCAACGGCCTCTCCAACCACCACCAAACACTGATTCATGATCATACACCAGTGTCACAGACACTGGGGGCAAGGTAGGTAAAATGTGTGAATGTCTGGCCCGCTGCTTTATTCATTACCCGCTTGTTGTCCTTCAGCAAGATTGAATCTGACACCCTGATATAGAGAGCAACCATAAAAACAGCAATAGCTAAGCTAAGCTAGTAGCACTGTCCGTGCTCTATTTCAGAAGCTCACAGGGCCTACTGCCATTAAATTGGGTGGAGATAAAGATGAAGGGTGGCATCATTCCAGTGAGCTTCAGTTGTCACATCACAAATAAAGATAAATCAAAACGGCTCACTGAGAAGACTGACACGAAGGCTATGCTAACAAAGTGACAGGTTCTGTTTTTCAGAGTTTTTCTGTTGGTACCCCCTCGAGATACCCAAATTCATGTACAAGAGCAATGAGAAAGTCAAATTTTCTTTATATATATATACTGTATATATATATATATCCCCTTTAAGGTCTCACATTCACAAAAACTAACCACATTACAGTCATTAGCCATATACGAGGGGGGCTGAAAAGTTCATAGGCTGAGAATTTCATAGTGGTCAAATTTGATCAAATGTGGTTTATTTTTCAACTGCAGGGATTCAAGCACTGCAACACAGATGGAAGAATTGTGTGGACTGAAGGGGAAATTATGTTGAAAAATAAACCACAACTGGTTAAATATCACCACTATAAACTTTTCAGCCTATGAACTTTTCAGCCCCTCCTTGTACAGTATACCTGTAAATGTTGTAATTTTCATTAATGGTTTTAAAGCACAATGTAGACTGTGTTATGTCCACAAACCTGGTATAAAGGAGGCAGACGAAGGGGTTGCACTGGAACTACTCTTTATTAACAGACTTGTCACCGTACAGTAAACGCACAGCATGCAGAGTCATCCTGGGCAAAGAGGAAGCCCGAATGGCGGATGCCCCGTATATAAGGTGGTGTGATGATGCAACCAGAAGGCGCACTTCACAATAAATTCCGATCCCACAGACTGTAAATTATTTATTCATGTCTATAAATTTGTGACTTTTCAAGGATTCAAAGATTTTATTTGTCAATACTACTATATGTACAGGATATACAGGAGAACTGAAACGCTGTTTCTCTCTCTCTTCAGTGGTGTGTACAATATATAAAAAAAAGAAAAGGAATAAGGCTGGAAAAACAACAACAGCAGTCTATGTACAGTAATGCTGCCCATAGTGCAAATGGCGACAAAAGATAGATCCAGACATCTGATAGTGCAAAGAAAGATAAACGATAAACGATGAAACCCAGCAATCCTATATACAGAAAAGTAAAGCAGTAATACTCGTAGATGCAAGTTTAATGCAGTAGTGTAGGTGCAGACAGTGACAGATAGTACATGATCATGCAATACATGCAATACATGATCTGTATTGCACTGACAGACAGCAGCAGATATGGCATTTGTGCAAATGGTTGCAGTAAAGTGCAGAGACATACAGCAGTAATGTATTACTGTTGGTGTGTCAGTCTTTCTGTGCCAACAGCTGAGGTAGTTATTGTGAGGGTGAGTGTGTGTGTGTGTGTGGGGGGTGGGGGTGGACAGAGCTCAGGTCCTGATGGTCTGATCAACAAAGCTGTTTAGCAGTCTTGTGGAGTGGGCCCGGAGGCTCTTGGTACCTTTTCCCCGAGGGTAGGGGGCTTAGAGTTGGCGAGGGTCTGTATGCCACACCAGAGGGAACGTGCATCTCTGCTGTTGCTGAAGTGTCCAGATATTTTCTTGCTGTACTGTCGTTTTGCCTCCTTGACGCCACGAGACAGGTTGGCCCCAGCTGTTGTTAGTCCTGCAGTGTCGCTGACCCTGAAGGCTGTGTCCCGAGCCCTCAGGAGCCTGTGGACCTCTGCTGTCATCCATGGCTTTTGGTTGGTACGAACAGTGATGGTTTTGCAGTGAGTGACATCATCAATCCATTTAGCTATGTATGCTACAACAACCTCAGTGTACTCCTCTAGGTTTGTGTGTCCATTTTGAGTGGCTGCGTGCTTGAAAATGTCCCAGTCTGTAGTGCTGAAGCAGTCTTTCATAGCATCAGAGGCCCCCTCTGGCCACACACGTACCTGCTTTTTTGCTGGTCTGATTGTTTTCACTCTGGGTTTGTATGCCGGCCTTAACAAGATGGTGATGTGATCAGAGAGGCCCAGGTGGGGAAGGGGGGGGCTCTGTATGCTTTCTTGTGAGTTGTGTACACCAGGTCCAGCAAACTGTCTCTTCTTGTTGGAAAGTCCACGTGTTGGTGTAGATTTGGTAGGAGTGTGGTGCACATATGTGGGTTCCATATGCTTCACATGTGTATTACTGTATGCTTATTGTGTGCTTCACGTCTCAGAGGAACAAAAGGTCTGAACCTCCTAGGGGTAACAGGAGGATGTGAAGTCTGGCCTTTTGTATGCAGAGAGATGGCCTTGAAGGATTTCCTGACCACCAGGACTTTAGGTGGAGACGAGAAGACCTGGAGGGGGATGCATTGTGATTTGGAATTAAAAGACCATGTGACTGTGTGCTTTGATGTCCCGAGGTATTAAAGGGACAAATGTGGGGGGATTCCTTTCTCGTTCTGTTTTTGGATGTTGGAGAATGTGATTGTGAATAAAACTGGTCTTGAGAAATAAACTCAGCCTCGTCCTTCCACATCTCTCCACACTGGTGACCCTAAGACGTATCATGAGCGGAGACGAATCTCCCGAGCCAAACTCGTCAGGAGCCAGCCAAACGAATGCAGCCACAGTTCAACTACCGGACTTCTGGCCGAACAATCCGCGCTCCTGGTTTAACGCAGTCGAGGCACAGTTCCACCTCCGGAGGATTTCGGTAGACGCCACAAAGTTCTACCATGTGGTTGCAAAGCTGAACAACCACACAGCTCAGCGAGTGGGGAGCCTGATCCAACCACCCGCCGGACAGCGACAAGTACAGCACGTTGAAGGCTGCACTCATTCGTTACTTCACCCCCTCGGTGGAGGAGCGAGCAGGGAGGCTCCTGGCGCTGACTGAATTTGAGAGCGACAGACCTGCAGACCTGATGGGGAAGATGTTGAGTTTGAGAGACTCCGAAGATGATAACTTCATCTTCACCCACCTTTTCCTCAGACCCCTACCATCAGCGGTGAGAGTGACCCTGGCCAGTTCACCACTGTTGGCCCGACGAGACTACCACGAGCTGGGCCAGGAGGCGCAACGACTCGTCGACGCCAATAAACGGCGCGCGGCTGCGGCTGCGGCAGTGAAGCCAGGCGCAACGTCCGGAGAAGGCAGGGGGCCAGAGGCTGCAGCACCAGACTCACCGAGGACGGCGGCGGCAGGGGCCAGGAAACACGGAGCAGACGACACCCTTTGCTTCTACCATCGCCGTTTCGCAGAGAGGGCACGCAAGTGCATTCCACCGTGCCACTTTAAGCGCTCGGGAAACGCCAAGACCGGGGGTCCGTAGCAGCTGTGGCCCTCGGAGAGGAGAAAAAGCTGCTCTACTTGAGGGACGCGCACTCGGGGAGGCATTTCCTCGTGGACACGGGCTCCCAGCTGAGTTTCATCACACCTTCCTACGCTGACCGGCTGGCGCCTTCCAGTGGTGCCCGGGTGTCAGCAGCGAACGGCTCGGCGATTAAGACCTTCAGTGAGAGGACTCTGCTTCTGTCTTTACACGGCCGTACATTCGAGTGGACTTTCGTCATAGCGGCAGTCAATTTCAGCATGTTAGGGGCTGATTTTTTGTGCTCACATAGTTTGTTGGTCGATCTTGCTAACAGACGCCTGGTTAATGCACTCTCTTTTTCTTCTATTCCCTGTACAGCTCAGGTGGCCCCGCCAACAGCACAAGCCAACATCACAGCTGCAGGTGGTAAGTTCCACACACTCCTCACTCAGTTCCCAGCACTCACGGTCCCAACATTTTCGGCGACAGTGGCTAAACACGGGGTGGAACATTTTATTACTACCACCGGACCGCCCGTTTTTGCAAAAGCTCGGCGCTTGGATTCAGCTAAACTGACCATAGCGTGCGAGGAGTTCGCCAACCTGAAGAGGTTGGGCATCATCAGGCGTTCGAAGAGCCCATGGGCTTCACCGCTTCACATGGTCCCGAAAGCTGATGGCTCGTGGCGGCCTTGCAGTGATTTCCGCAGGCTGAACAACGCTACAGCGCACGACCGCTACCCGATCCCGCACATCCAAGATTTTTCAGTTCATTTGGCGGGGGCGCACGTTTTTTCTAAAATAGACTTGGTACGCGTTTACCACCAGGTCCCAGTGCGGCTGAGGACATACCCAAAACAGCGGTAATAACTCCTTTCGGGCTTTTCGAGTTTTTGCGCATGCCGTTTGGGCTTAAAGGCGCGGCGCAGACGTTCCAACGCATGATGGACGCGGTTTTGCGCGATCTCCCTTTCGTGTTCGTCTACCTGGACGACATATTGGTAGCCAGCGCGTCCGAAGATGAACACGAAAACCACCTCACGGCAGTTTTCCGGAGGTTGGCAGAGCACGGGTTAATAATTAACCCAGCGAAGTGTCAGTTTGGGGTGACGCAGATTGATTTTTTGGGGCATCACGTCTCCCCAGAGGGAGCGGTCCCTCTGCCTGACAAAGTGCGCGCAGTAACAAATTTTCCCCAGCCACAAATGGTCAAAGCGTTACAGGAGTTTTTGGGAATGGTAAATTTTTATAACCGTTTCCTCCCCCGCGCAGCGCAGCTCATGCAACCATTGTATGCTGCACTAAAAAAACAAAAACCCACAAATAAAGTCGAATGGTCTCCGGAGCGAGAGCGCACATTTTCGGAAGTCAAAACAGCCCTGGCAAACGCTGCGTTGTTAGCACATCCAGTCCCAGCGGCCCGCATGGCGCTCACTACTGACGTGTCAGATGTGGCCATAGGGGCGGTCGTGGAACAGTATGTAGCCGGAGCCTGGCAACCGCTCGCCTTTTTCAGTAAGACCCTGTGCGACAGCGAACGAAAATACAGTGCATTTGACAGGTTAGCTCTCCACTTGGCCATTCGCCACTTCCAGTTCTGGCTGGAAGGACGCCGTTTCACCGCGTTCATTGACCACAAGCCGCTGACCTTCGCGATGGTCAAGATTTCAGAACCTTGGTCGGGCCGGCAGCAGAGACAGCTGGCCGCGATATCGGAGTTTACTACCGATATCCAGCATGTGGCGGGTAAACTTAATGTAGTGGCAGACTGCCTCTCGCGCGCCGTGGGGGCTCCAGCCCGCGCGGAGGTAGATCCTGCAGCCATGGCCGCGGAGCAGGTTAGTGACGCGGAAGTGCGCGCGGCCCCGGTCCGCGTAGGGATAGATTATGTAGCCATGGTCGCGGAGCAGGTTAGCGACGCGGATGTGCGCGTGCTCCAGTCTGGACCAACAGGGTTGAGGCTGGAGAACAGGGTGCTGCAAGACGGTATGCCCCCCCTAATCTGCGATGTCTCCACTGGGCGGCCGCATCCGGTGGTTCCAGCCGCGTGGCGCTGCCGCGTTTTTGACTCGATCCATTCTCTGGCGCACCCGGGAGTGCGTGCGTCGGTCAAAATGGTAGGAGAGAAATTTGTATGGCCGAGCCTGCGCAAACAAATTAGAGAGTGGGCGGCAGCCTGCATGGCTTGTCAGCAGGCCAAGGTTCATAGACACACGAGAGCTCCCTTGGAGCCGTTTCACATCCCAGCTAAAAGGTTTGATCATGTCCACGTGGACCTCGTAGGCCCCCTCCCGCCCTCACAAGGGTGCACACATCTTCTGACAATGGTTGACCGCACCACGCGCTGGCCGGAAGTGGTTCCGCTGTCGTCAACCACAGCCGAGGAGGTGGCGCGCGCGTTTTTAATGGCATGGGTAGCGCGTTTTGGAGTCCCATCGGACATTACGTCCGACAGAGGCCCGCAATTTGTTTCCGAACTTTGGTCAGCAATGGCCCGCAGCCTGGGGGCAACGATCCACCGCACGACCGCGTACAACCCGCAGGCTAACGGATTATGCGAACGTTTTCACAGGTCACTGAAGGCGGCTCTCAGAGCGTCGCTTACGGATGCAAATTGGGTGGACAAGCTACCATGGGTTTTATTGGGGTTGCGTTCTGCACCTAAAGAGGATTTAGAAGCCTCCCCAGCTGAGCTAGTTTTCGCACAGCCACTTCGGCTGCCCGGGGAATTTCTCCCAGATAATCCAGCACCAGAGTGCTCCCCGGCTCAGCGGTTACAGAATAGCACGGGCCCGAGCACGCTACCTGGCCCCGTTCACCACAGTTTTCCGCGTTTTTGTGCCTAAGGCTTTAAAAAACGCGGAGTTTGTTTTTGTCAGACATGATGCCCATCGTCCGCCTTTACGCCCACCTTATGACGGACCATATAGAGTGCTGGAAACAGGGGATAAGCATTTTTTGCTTGATTTGGGGGGCAGAAAAGAAATGATTGGCATTAACAGGCTCAAACCCGCTTTTGTGGTAGCTGACGAAGCTGTGCAGTTGGCTAAGGCTCCTCGACGCGGCAGACCCCCTAGAGAGCGTTCCCCAGAACACCCACAGAGGTTGACTAACAGTTCTCATCCCCAGGCAACAACTCCACAGCAGGAAGACGCCGCGGAAGTGGTACAGCCTGCTTACAGCAAATACGGGAGAAGGTTGAGACCCAAGCGGCACGTGGACTGATATGTAGTGATTTTATTATGACATGCAATCTGTGGTTATGTTGTTCCATCTTAGACGTTTGGGGGGGGGTCATGTGGTGCACATATGTGGGTTCCATATGCTTCACATGTGTATTACTGTATGCTTATTGTGTGTTTCACGTCTCAGAGGAACAAAAGGTCTGAACCTCCTAGGGGTAACAGGAGGATGTGAAGTCTGGCCTTTTGTATGCAGAGAGATGGCCTTGAAGGATTTCCTGATGTAGGGTGAATTGCCTATAAAAATATTTGTCATAAGGTACAGGAATTATTTATTTTATTTAATAGTGGGTGTGAAAGGGGGCGGAGTTGAACCGTCACTTCTACACCCGCTAAATTAAATAAAAGCACTCGTAAAAGGGGCACCAGTCCTAATGGACAATAATATTAACTTTAATTTTAATTAACTTTGTACCTTAAATTACTTAATGAATCAGTCTCAAAGTTTCAGTGAGTTTTTGTCCTGCCGTGATTAGGAAACCTGTATATGCGAAAGGAAAACGCTTCAACTGCTCTCATTCCCTCTTTTATTAAACTCATTCAGGTTACATGGCATAGCGTTCAAATGATGAATAAACAGATTCAGATGATAACAGCGTAATATATCACATCAACTGATATTGGGTTCCTGAACATAAAATCCAGCATTACACCTCTGCAGAACCACGGAGGAACTAGACTTATGTTTCAACGGTAAATGAGGCTGGAATGTTTTAACAAAACAACGCAATTTTATGGGGAAAATTCATAAGCTAATTATCTAAAAATGACTCCTGAATTGTCATAGCCAGGAGTGGCACTGGGGTTAAACTCCCAGTGCTCATAAAATGCTCCTTATGGCGTGCGTCTCGAAAAGCCTCTGACAACTAAGTCCAACTCCTAGCCTGCCCGTGTGGTTTAGTCTCTAAGCCTGGCGGAACTGCTTTTACTAATAGGAGAAGGGGCGAGGGCGGATCTCTGGCGCCTTAAAACCAGATGCTTCGGGTAGATGGTGGCTCGTCAACCTGGGAAGGTAGCCCATCTAGGGGAAGGTAAACCCTGATTTCAAACCTCCGCTTCCTTGCGGCACACCCGGTCACGGGAAAGGCTTCGGGAGTCAACCCTGAGGAAAAATCCAGAGTCGGAGCCCCTAAGGCAGTTCTCTGTTGTGCTCAACATCGTTCTGGCAGCTCCTGCGACGGCGCTGGTGCCAAACTATAGCAGCCCTGCTGTTCCTTTGGATTCATCAGTGACGTGGAGAGGGGGGACATGCTGCATGGGTAACATCTTGTCCTCCATATCTTCCTGCCCAGGCTTGAATCCTACCAACGCCCAACGCTGGAAGGTAGAACACCGGTGCGCATCGGCCTGTTCAGCCACAGGCGGTGCTGTTCCAGCAGAGTAGATGTTTAGGATTCTCTTCCATGGTCATCATAGACCGACGGAGGCCGACGACGACTCCTGAATTAATCTACAAAAATTTAAGGGCAGTTACTTAAAAATGACTAAGAGTTTTCCTTCAGTTGATAGCTATATCCTGTGGCTGAGAGACTAATTGAGCCCTGAAATACGGGCCATATTCGATTGTAATTTAATTGTTAGGACGTCACGTTTTAACCCAGCAGATAGGAGAAATAAGAGTTTCACTCACAAGACAGCTGTAGGTCCACGTTTCAGCAGGTCGATACCGGCCGAGTTGGGAGTTAGGACGTTGGAGGAAGCGGCTGCTGCGATGCCTCCTCACAGCCGTGGAAGTGTAAACTCAGCTGGGGGCTCTCCAGACAATGGCAGCAGGGGATGGTCTGTCACAGTGCGGCGTGACAAGTCCTTGGAAAAGTGTCCAAATTTGAGGTCTCTTGTAGCGGGATAGACAAAAAAAACTGAAGGAAAATCTTCTCAGTCTCTGTTCACTTTAAACTAGGCAAATTAAAGGTCCACTTTAATGGCGTGAAAAGTCATGAAAAAAAATATTAGAAAAACATTTACTAGGATAAGAATGGCTTCTGAGGTGAAAGAAAAAGTTTGAGAATTTGATTCTCTAAAAGGGACGAGCTCTAAAGAAAAATGGTTTCTCCTCAGTGACCAGAATATAACGAAAGACTTGACAAACACACAGAGAATAAAATAAAACTTCACAGGGCCTTGAAACGGTGGAATAAAATCTTCTGAGATCTAGATTACTATTCTGCTTCTTTAATCTTAATTTAGTTCCTAATCCTCCTCAAAATCTCTTTCTTTCTTCTTTCTAATTCTTAATCTTATCACCGTTTTCTATTTTGCTTCTTGCTAATCTTCCTGCCTGTTGTCTCTACTGTTCTCTCCATCTCTTTTTCTAACTAAACTCAAATCTAACTTCTCTCTTTTAAAGTTACCTCGCCGGGTCGTAAAACTGATGATGTCGTCGCAAGACTGACCAATCGACTTTTTCAGAAGCAGTTTGAAATGGCTGCTATCCAATGTGAGAACACTTCTTTGTTTGAGAGCAGCCAATCAAATGAAGACACCATCCCATGAAATTTCAGAGGGAAAATCAACACTCAGTCAGTTCTTATAAAATAAATGCTCAATATAAAATCTAACTCAATTAAATGACTTGGCTAATATTTTGGTGATCATGCATTTATATCACTACTCCAATATGTGTTTGAATAACACTCATGAATCTAACATTTCTTATACATAATTATAATACATGCATTCACATTTAGATCAAATTGCAGCAAAACATGCAGCAAACCATGGTTGGTGATAAAAGAGGGATGATTTTCAGTGTCCTTAGGATCCAGAGGATAAGCTGAAAGAAACTTAATGTTTAGAACAAATTAAAAGTCATCCTACATACTGAAAACACATTCCGTAGGTATCCGCTAGGAGGTACTGTTGAGCTGTAGATGATTTCCTTTAGTATCTGGACGAAGGTCTGGACAGCATCGGCTATAAACCCGTCAGATTAAGTGGTTTATGACTCTTAAGAACATTGGTTTCCTGTGAAAAGGTACGTTATCAAATGCAGTGTTCACGTTGAGAGGTCTGGTCTCCTGAGTTTTATGTTCCTTTGAGCCTTTAAAAGCAAATTCTGATCCTTACAATCTCTGCAAGAGGCAACTGTTTACATTGGGGTCCTGGGAAAGCAAGCATCTTTGGTCAGGCCCGGAAGAGGCCTGGCATGAGTCGACATAAAAACCAGTGATATTCCTGAAAAGGCAGAAAAGTGATATTCCTGTGTAATGAATAAAATGAAATTCCTGTAAACTGGAGAGAAGTGATCTTCTGTCTTGGTTTGAGGAGACGATGATGCTACACTGACCACCAGGACTTTAGGTGGAGACGAGAAGACCTGGAGGGGGATGCATTGTGATTTGGGATTAAAAGACCATGTGACTGTGTGCTTTGATGTCCCGAGATATTAAAGGGACAAATGTGGGGGGATTCCTTTCTCTTTCTGTTTTTGGATGTTGGAGAATGTGATTGTGAATAAAACTGGTCTTGAGAAATAAACTCAGCCTTGTCCTTCCACATATCTCCACAGGAGGGCCTTTATATCCGCATGGTTGAAGTCTCCTGATATGATGAGGAATCTGTCTGGATGCGCTGTTTGTGTCTCACTGATGGCCTGATAGAGTTCTTTTAGTGCTTTACTTCTCTCGCCAATGCCAGTGGGCGGGGCATACATGGTGGCTAGTAGGACAGATGAAAATTCTCTCGGAATGTAAAAGGGTTGGCACTTGATGATCAAAACTCCACCAATGGAGAACAGTGTTTGTGTACAACAGTTGCATCAAGACACCAAGCATCACTGATCTAGACACAGACAGCTTGGCCTTGCGTTTTCCCTTCTTCCGTGAACGCCCTGCTAACTAAATGGCAGAGTCCGGTATATTGTCATATAACCACGTTTCAGTAAAGATAAAAAACACAGCAGTTCACGCTGCGTAGTTCTCAGGAGCTGAATGTGGTCTCTTTTGTTGTCTAGTGAGCATATGTTGGCCAGAATGACGGAAGGAATCGGGAGTTTGTGTGGGCTAGCGGTTAGCTTCGTTTGGATACCTCCATGTTTACCTCTCTTTTGTCACCGCTCACACCGTCTACGGCATCTCCATTTGGAATGAGACACAGCAGTCGAGTCCGGGGGTGTGGAGGTCTGGTGGAGAAGACCTAGGCCACGGAGTTCCTCTGTAACGCTCTGATCCAAGACGTAATGTCTGGACATATTCCTTATCTCCAGAAGGCTGTGGCAACTGAAGCTTGTGTGCAGCATCATATACAGACATTAAACACATGAATATACACTTAGGCGTAATTTAAACAGCACTAAATGGCACAAAATACGAAGCGAGAGGCTGCTGCGTGTTCACATGCCACCTAGCATATTATAAATTTCCAACTTTTTCCCTTCTTAAATAAGCAAATTTTTTCCTTCTTAAAGGAAATTGGGACATTTTAGCTTAACACTAAAAATATAGTGCCTATTTTGTTTGTTTGTTTGCTTTATTTTCTAAATTGAAAACCCAATAAAATTCAAATTACAAAAAAAAAATATAGTGCCTATATTTTTAGGCTGTTCTCCAACTACCTTGTTCAGTTTTTTTTCTTCCATTCTTGTACTCTTGTTTTGTCTGTAATTGTTAATTTCTGAATCTGTGTGGTGATGAACCGGGGACTCACGCTGGAGTAAGGCTCATCATTCTGATGCCAATATATTTCTTCTTTGGGACTGCTTTACCTGAAAGGAAAAAAAAACAAAACAGTAAATCAGTGCAAAGATTATCATTGTTTATTTGAGTTTATTCTCATGGTGTGTGTTTTAATAATGACAGGTGTCAGTGCTGAGTCAGATTTAGGGATTATCGGGCCCACACATTCACAAGCATAAAAAACAAAAATTACAAAATGATGAAATTAGGCTATGGAACAACCCTTCTGAAAAAAATATGAGGAATATACAGCCGTCAGAAGGTTAGAAAATTGGACTGATTACTGATGATTATTTTCATAAATTTGCAGTTTTTTTTCCTGCAGTTTTTTGCTTATACAGACGTGGGCAAAATTGTTGGTACCCCTCTGTTAATGAAAGAAAAACCCATAATAGTCACAGAAATAACTTGAATCTGACAAAAGTGGTAATAAATAAAAATTGTACGAAAATTAACCATTGAAAATCAGACAATGCTTTTGAATTGTGGTTCAATAGAATTATTTTAAAAAGCAAACACATGAAACAGGCCTGGACAAAAATGATGGTACCCTTAACTTAATATTTTGTTGCACAACCTTTTGAGGCAATCACTGCAATAAAATGATTTCTGTAACTGTCAATGAGACTTCTGCACCTCTCAGCAGGTATTTTGGCCCACTCCTCATGAGCAAACTGCTCCAGTTGTCTCAGGTTTGAAGGGTGCCTTCTCCAGACAGCATGTTTCAGCTCCTTCCACAGATGTTTAATAGCATTTAGATCAGGGCTCATAGAAGGCCACTTTAGAATAGTCCAGTGTTTTGCTCTTAGCCATTCTTGGGTGTTTTTAGCTGTGTGTTTTGGGTCATTATCCTGTTGCAAGACCCATGACCTGTGACTGAGACCAAGCTGTCTGACACTGGGCAGCACATTTCTCTCTAGAATACCTTGATAGTCTTGAGATTTCATTGTACCCTGCACAGATTCAAGACACCCTGTGCCAGATGCAGCAAAGCAGCCCCAGAACATAACAGAACCTCCTCCATGTTTCACAGTAGGGACAGTGTTCTTTTCTTGGTATGCTTCATTTTTGCGTCTGTGAACATAGAGCTGATGTGCCTTGCCAAAAAGTTCCAGTTTTGTCTCATCTGTCCATAGGACATTCTCCCAGAAGCTTTGTGGCTTGTCAACATGCAGTTTGGCAAATTCCAGTCTGGCTTTTTTATGATTTGTTTTCAACAGTGGTGTCCTCCTTGGTTGTCTCCCATGAAGTCCACTTTTGCTCAAACAACAACAACGGATGGTGCAATCTGACACTGATGTACCTTGACCTTGGAGTTCACCTTGAATGTGTTTAGAGGTTTTCTGGGCTCTTTTGTTACCATTCGTATTATCCGTCTCCTCCTGCGGCCACGTCCAGGGAGGTTGGCTACAGTCCTGTGGATCTTAAATTTCTGAATAATATGTGCAACTGTAGTCACAGGAACATCAAGCTGCTTGGAGATGGTCTTATAGCCTTTACCTTTAACATGCTTGTCTATAATATTCTTTCTAATCTCTTGAGACAACTCTCTCCTTGGCTTCCTCTGGTCCATGTTTAGTGTGGTACACACCATGTTAACAAACAGCACAGTGACTACTTGTCACCCTTTAAATAGGCCGACTGACTGATTACAAGTTTGTAGACACCTGTGATGTTAATTAGAGGATACATCTTGGTTGAACATGTCCCTATGGTCACATTATTTTCTAGGGGTCACATCTTTTCTAGGGGTACCATCATTTTTGTCTAGGCCTGTTTCATGAGTTTGTTTTTTAAAATAATTCTGTTGAACCACAATTCAAAAGCATTGTCTGATTTTCATTGGTTAATTTTCATAGAATTTTTATTTATTACCACTTTTGTCAGATTCAAGTTATTTCTGTGACCATTGTGGGTTTTTCTTTCATTAACAGAGGGGTACCAACAATTTTGTCCACATCTGTATTTGCAACTTTGTCTCACAAAGTTAGAAAAGATAAGCCTTTCTTAGTCCTACAATGGGGAAATTCCAGAAGTTAAAGTTAAAGAAGTTTTGCTGTAAATCTATGTAAATCTGTCACATTTTTCTTCTAAATTAACATTTTTTTCTTGTATTAATAGTATTTTTTAAAATACAAATCTAAGGATTAAATTGCAGTTTTAAGGATAATTAAGGCATTAGTTTTAGATTTAAAAGACTGTTTAATGGCCAGAGGACAACAAGAATCTGAGGAATGCTGTAAAAGATGATTCACAATTGTGCTGCAATAATTAAATAAGTAAAGAAAATTTTAAAATATGATACAAACATTTTAATAATACCTGTGGGAACTGTCAACATGTGGGAAAAGAGCAGTCAGTGACCCCTTAAGGCATTAATTTTGGATTAAAAAAAATCACCTGTTCTGCTTTTTGGGGTTTTCCCTTTATTCTAGTGTGTTCTGTGACACAGCCTTTCAGGAAGGTGTTATGAGCAAAGCATGTCACACACATTTCATTAATACCTCCGGAGCTGTGTCAATATGGAAAAAGAGCATATTAAAGGCTCTAAAAAAAGACCTTTTAAGGACGTATGAACACCCACAATCTGTAAATAATTAAATGAACCAAGCAGACCGCCCGTAAATATATTGGAGTGAAAAGACCCCAGGAAGCAGCTGGCCACCAAGGCTGCTCGGAAAAGCGCTCCGGCCACCGGCGGAGTGAAGAAGCCTCACCGTTACAGGCCCGGTACCGTGGCTCTGAGAGAGATCCGTTGCTACCAGAAATCCACAGAGCTGCTCATCCGTAAGCTGCCCTTCCAGCGCCTGGTGAGGGAGATCGCTCAGGACTTCAAGACCGACCTGCGCTTCCAGAGCTCCGCCGTCATGGCTCTGCAGGAGCCCAGCGAGGCCTACCTGGTGGGTCTCTTCGAGGACACCAACCTGTGCGCCATCCACGCCAAGTGGGTCACCATCATGCCCAAAGACATCCAGCTGGCCCGCTGCATCCGCGGAGAGAGAGCTTAGACTTTCTGCTGCACATCCACCAACCACAATGCTCCGCACTGTGTGTCTATATATATATATTTATATTAATATGTACATATGTATACTCGCTGCTCTTGTTTTTTCTTGCCTTCTGATTGTTGCTCTGAGTGTTGCTATCCCTGTGCTGTTGCAATCCTGGAATTTCCCCATTGTGGGACCAATAAAGGCTTATCTTATCTTAAATTAACAAATAAACTCTTTAAAAAATGATGCAAACCTTTGGCCTGTCTGTCATGTGACTCTGCCAGAAACTGTCTGATCTTGTCTGAGGGGATGGCGAAGGAAATTCCCGCCGTGACCTTCAGAGTGTTGATGCCGATCACTTCGCCGTCCTGCAGCAGAACGCACCCACAAACACACAGTAATTTACCATCTGCCCTTGTTGTGCATTAAGTAACACGGCCGAATGAAAACGAGTGTATAATGAGACACAGCTGTGTTACCTAAACTCTTTATTTGCCCTCCCAATAACAGCTTTGTGCTCCGTAGTGTGTGTTTATCAGAGGTTACGTATTTCTCTGTTTGCAACATTTGGAGGCAGCTCAACTAATACATCACTGTTTCTGTTGCACAGATGCAGAGAGACAAGTTCCTTCAAAATGTGTTTTATCCCTCACTTACCAGGTTGACTAGAGGTCCTCCTGAGTTTCCGTACTGCAAGAAAAAAAAGTAAACAATGTAAAACAAAAACGAATGAATGAATTAAAAAAACAATTATGCAACACCATCCTCACCAAACAGCTTCATTGACCAATAGGGATTCCAGGAGTCACAATATGCCCTGATAATCACACTCGATATACTTCACTTCTGTGGTGTTCTGATGATCTTCAATTACAAAAACTCTCAGTGGCTTTTCTATACAAGAGCACTCTAAAGTGAGTGCAATATCCCCCACCTCTGATTTCTTTGAAGATCCCAATATGTTATTGAAGGAGAGCAGTTTATTGGGCAGAACCAAATTATGATAAGCCTATCATCCATGAATATACAACAAAAATAGTTGTATACAACCCAATAAGGGCATATGGAATGCTTACCTTGACCTTTGACCTTTTGACCCCAAACCCATAGTCAGAGATCATAGTCGAGGGTGAACCTGTGTACCAAGCTTGGTGATCCTAGCATTCTTTGCTGCTGAGATATAGTTTACATGCCATTTTGATGTTGAACTTTGACCTTGCAAAAAAAAAGCATAGTCACACTTCAAGGTCACAGGGCGAACCTGCATGCAAAATTTGGTGACCCTAGCTTTACTTCTTGTATAGTAATAGGGCATAGCTAATAGCAACCTTGACCTTTGACCTTTTGACCACAAACTTACTTACTCATTCTATAGTAAAAGTGCAAATAGGATGTTAACTGTGACATTTGACCTTTTGACCTCAAACCCATAGGTCATGGTGCAATCCATCCAAGATTTGTCTTAGAGACAAATATGGTACTGATCTGAAAAGCCTACATCATTTCTTTCAGTAGTTATCACGTTTACAAAATTTAGGGAAATACTGACCTCTGACCTTGACTTCAAGGTCTATAATTCCTGCAAAGATCATCCGATCAGAGTCAACTTGCAATATGGTACCAAGTTTCAAAACAATCGAAACAAAACTGTAGGAGTTAATTTCACAAAAGTGGGACAGGCGGGCGGATAGACTGACAGACTGCACCATAACAAAATCCCCTTTGGTTTTTGACCAGTGGGGGGTAAAAATGTGAGAACTGTAATGTGTTGAGTATTCTAATTTCCGTGCTGTTTTAAAAGAGCCAGACTTCACATCCCGGAAAATTGTGTTGTTCTGTTCTTGATTCATGCTAATACTAAGTTTGGTTAGCTTTATTGTTTTACTCTTAAAATTAGTCACTCCAAAGTTCACCTTAAAACCTCACAGTGTACAGTGTCTCCTGAAGCCTCGCAACATAATCCAATAAAAAGGTTGCAAAGAGAACTTAACAAAAGCAGAGAAACCAACCAACCGAGTAGCTCGATAAAAAGAACCGGATTGATGGACTCTGGAAAAATGCGTATATAAATGATTACTGCAGGACAATAGCAAATTTCGTTGAGCACATTTAATATGTTTGTTTCTGTTAGTGAGCAACATTAAAGATTAGCAGTTGAGAACTACTTCTTTTCATGTAGCAGTCTTTTCAATAACGGGTACCTACCATTTCCAGTCTGAGTTAAAGTCATTGGGATTTCTGTTTTGTTATGATGGCCTTCAAGGCCACTGTAATTTAGCCTTTGGGCATTGCTAGCAACACTCATTGAAAACCACACAGTATGTGGCCATCAAAGTTTGTTTTTATATTTTTCCTGGTTGATTCCATGGCGATTGGTTGGTCACGTAAATCAGGGTGTTGATGGTTACTGGTAAGTAGCACCTGTTCACCTGTGTATAGTGTGTTGTAAGCGGATAAACTGGAACGCTGTATTTTTTGTTGACTATATTTCCCTCACATTAGAATTAACAGTATAGATCATCTCCGTTATTACTTTTACTGGACTGTTTTGAACACTGTCACTGTTTTTTTTCTAATGAAGGATATAACTTTTTAAACAGAGTCCAGCAACTGCTTTATGGAAAATGATTCAGACAATAGGCCCACTTCCCTCCTCTCAATGGCTTGTGGATCTTGGAAGATCAGGGATTAAAGAAAAAAAAACTCATATCCCCTGGTCTTATGTCGAGGACTGCTTCCCTGTCAGCTCTGTTTCTCCTTTACCTTCCCCTCCAAACAGCGAAAGAACCCATTGCTCACAGTGCTGCAAAGACTAGTCAATTTAGTTTAAGTTTGTGCAGTGATGGCTCTGTTGGGGGAGAGAGTTCCAGAAGGAGGGGGCTGCAATGGAAAAGGCTTTGTACCCCTAGGTTCTGTGCTTGGCTCTGTGTGGTGGAGGGAGGAGGATTGCATCAGAGGAATGGAGGCATGCCAGTGCAACAGGTCGGTGACATAGGAAGGGACCTGGTGATGGAAGGTTTTAAAGGTGAGAAGAAGGACTCTGAATTGTATTTGTTGTGAGACTGGGAGCCAGTGGAGGTTCTGGAGGACAGGGGTGATGTGGTTGCAGGAGCGGGACTGGGTGAGGAGATGGGTGGCTGAGTTCTGAATGTATTAAAGTTTCTGGAGGACTTTGGATGATGGGCCGTAAAGAATGCTATTGCAGTAGTTGAGTCTGGATGTGATAAATGCATGTATGATGGTTTCTGCGGTGGAGAAGGTGAGTGAGGGACGGAGTCCGGCTATGTGTTTTAGGTGAAAGAAGGCAGTCTTGGTGACATGATTGATGTGCAGTTCAAAAGTGAGGTGGCTGTCAAAGATGACTCCAAGGTTTCGTATCTGTGGGGATGGGAAAGTGTGGAGTTGGCAACAGTGAGGTTGAAGTTGTGGGTGGTATTGATGAGAGATTCTGGGCCAATGATCATCAGTTGTTGCAACCTTTACCAATAACTATTCTAAAAATATGATTATTTCAGGTTCTTAAACATGAAAACATGAGGGCAGCTCATTAAAGATTTCTCCTGATTCACGACCGGTTATTGTGGTTATTGTAGGAGGCTGAAATTGCACATGTATAATAATACATACCTGTATCTCTATGGGTCAGATGGTAATTTGCAGCTCTGAACTCCCAAGAGTTTCTCTTTTACAGGTGCTAAAGTGGAGTAAAGTGTGATAATGGAACCAGTTGAATGCAGAGCGGTCATCAGGTTCCTGTGCTTGGAAGGCCACACACCACAGAACACGTTTGATGAAATGAAAGAGACTTATGGGGAGGATGCTTCATCATATGACGTAGTCAAGCACCGGCATCAACAGTTAAAGTGTGATCAGACATCGGTGGAAACTAGGGATGAGCCGATACCACTTCTTCAAGTCCAATACTGATACTGTGACTCTGAGTATCGGCTGATACCGATCCAAACCCGATACCGTCCAGTGGTATCGGGTAAGTGTCTATCCACTGGTAGACACTTAAAAAAATCTTTTTTTTTTTAAAGGCACATGTTACGCTTGTGTAAGGCTTAAAATACAGTACATAAAATTCCTATAACAAACCTTGTAAGGTAGATTTCCATAAGTCAAAATTCTTAATTTCATAATTCGTAATTAAATTCTTAATTACGACAAAGTCCTCAGACTGATCACAGTATTTCACATCCTGAGTAGACCTTACAAACTCATCCCAGTTACTAAATAAGGAATTTTGCCAAGTACCAACGCACAACTGCAGAACATCATTTAGGGAAAAAAAAGTAGAAAAGTAACAGCTGTAATATAAAATGGTGGCAAAACGTTTAAAAGAATATGATAGTAAAAAAAAATTCAGTGAAACAGCAATTTCTCAGGTGTAGTTCAAATATATGTAGTATCATAAAACAGCAGCACAGTGATTAAAATAAACAGCAGAATGTCTCTGTGGGTTTAAGTTAATGACAAATCTCAGAGGTATTCTGACTAGTCATGCTCGGGGAGAAGCACCGGGTTAAAAATCAAACACATAAAAAGGCTACATCAATACCTTTCAATCAACAAGAGCAGATTCCAATTTTAAAACAGAGAAGGCACCAAATGGAAAAAGCATAAAAGGCTTGAGAATCACTGTGGAGCTACAGGTTTGTGAATTCAGATTCAGGTTCCCACAAAGAGGAAGAGCAATTGATGAGGCACAAATGATTCACAGTGGTGTTGTGTCATCAGACGGACGGTTATACGTTACCGTACGATACGGACGGTATCGGATCCAAATCCGGGATCCAGGTATCGGATCCCTTTTTGCACAATCACTGCTTCTATCCTTAAATGTAGGGTCTAACTCCAGGCAGGGTGATAAAGCTGCTGTGACTGGTAGAGGTGCTTTGTTTTCTTACCAGTGTCTGTGTCTGTGCCGCTGGACTCTTTTCTTTTAGCACTTTTTTCCTCAGAGACCCAACTCATGTTCACTGATTTTTTAAAAAAATTTGCTGTGGCATCAGTGCAGCTGCCCAAACAAATGTGAGCTAAGCGCTGCTGATGTGATTGGCACATCTGGTGGTGAGGAGAAGCCGGTCAGGTATCAGCTATGAGCATCAGTTTCTGGTGATGTGTGGGTGTTCACATAAATAAAAATGATGTTTTTGGGGGGTGGACAGGAATGCCAAAACTACTGTATACGTATTTGGCCTTTTTTAAAACTAGTGATCGTATATCGTATAGGCCCTAAAACTATCGTATAAATATGATAATTATCGTATATCTGGCAACACTGGTGTTCGTTTCCACACTCCGGTCTGGTTTTTACTTTCAGTTTCGTTCTTTTGCTTAGGTTTTACTCTTAGCGTCTAGCCTCAGAGCTGGAAAAGTACTTCCTTCTGCTTGGTTCTTGACAGAATTCAGCATACTCCTTTATGGTGATACTTTTGCAAGTGTTTTATGAAGTTGCTGGTGTTAATGTTTGGATGAAGAAAGAAAGAAGAAAATTGTAAACGCTGATACCACACAGCAACATACCAAGGCGAGTCCCACAGACTGGCTCTAGTGACACTTGCAGTTGATGCTTATAGAAGCTGCGCACAGCGTGGCTGAAAGCATAGTTACTCCATTTTATTTTAATACTATTAATGCATCTGATCGGTAAATTACTTTTATTTTTTACCAATACTGATCCAGCCATTTTGCCTGGATCGAACCCAATACTGATACGGCAGATCGGATCACCTCATTCCTAGTGGAAACAGTACCCATTCGAGGGCAACCACAGCATGCCATTGATGAAAACACCATCCGGCGAGTGGAGACCACCATTTCTGACAATCACCTTTTAACCGTTCGCCAACTAGCCCAAGGTTTCAAGATGAGTGTGGAATCTGTTGAAAAAAAACATCCATGACCATTTGCACATGTGGAAGTTTTCTGCATGATGGCTTTCCCGGTTGCTCAAACCTTTCCTGAAGCAGGAACAAGTCACGTGGTCCTAGGTTCTTTTGGCCATGTGCCAAGAAAACCAGGAGGACTTCTTTGACAAACTAATCATGCAGGACAAAACAAGGGTCCATCACTATGATCGAGAGACAAAAGCCATGTCGAAGCAATGGAAGCATTATGACTCATCACCTCCAAAGAAGGCATGCGTCCAACCCTCTTTGGGCAAGGCCATGTTCAGTCTTTTGGGACCAGTATGGAGTGTTGATGAGAATTCCTGGCAAAAGGTACCACAATTGGGGTTTATCCAAGATGGCGCCCACAGCGGTCGACATGGTGCTTCGCTGCGCTCTTTGTTTGTTTTTGTTTGTCAATTGTGTGTCTGCTTGCACTTTGTCAGAAATTGTATATATGTACAAATATGTTATCATTTCATAATTAGTTTTTAGCTGAACTTTTCTGTATTTTTTCCCTTACAATGGCTGCAACAATGCTGCATCAGGAAGGTTTAACTCACCCTGTAACAGACATACCTCAACAAACCGGAATAATCTGTATTTACTTAAAGTTTAGAAACCGGTGTGCAAGAAGTCATGTGCTGACACGGAGTTGTCTTTGTGTTACACAACAAAGCCTGACTGTTTCACTACAAAGCCTGACTGTTCCACGGCCTTATCAGTCACCACAAAGCCTGACTGTTTCACTACAAAGCCTGACTGTTCCACGGCCTTATCAGTCACCACAAAGCCTGACTGTTTCACTACAAAGCCTGACTGTTTCACGGTCTTATCAGTCACCACAAAGGTGCCCATAAAGTTGCAGCAGATGTTTCCTGTGTCTGACCTGCTCAGTATAAAAGGGACGTGCTGCCTTTGTATGGCAGCGCGCATTTCCCATCTGTAATCAGAGGTGTGTTGCTCCTTGTACAAGTAAAACTTTGAACACATTTTGTGTCTCGAATCTTATTAAGGTACGATCCTAACAGAGTACTATTATTTTGTGAGTCTTGAGTTTCAGATTCCTGACATGCGTGGTGCCGTGACCCGGATGACCAATATCCAGACTGGGTGAGGACCAGGGCAGACTCCAGGTTGAAAACCATGCGCTTGGTCTGACTTATAGTCAGCTTTGAAAACCCGCCTTGAGGGAACTCTGTGAGCCTCGTCGGAGTCCTAACTCTGTCTGGTGACGGTCATCCGCACAGAGTCTGAAAAGTAAGTGAAAATTATTTGTCTGATCGCGGAAAGTAATTGTCATTGTTGAAAACCACAGGTCAGCTAAATGCAAGTAATGGTAGTATAAGGTGACGCCCTGTACTTTTCCTGGTGGTTAAAATTATTGTGTGAGCATCTAGTTCCATTCAAAAGGTGAATGCAATAATTTTATGAGGTAGTGTGACGGCGTTTCACGACTACAAGTAAAATGGGCAATTGTACTGGAAAACCGGATAGACAGAAGAGTAAACAGAAAAGGAGGGAGGATGTAGCTCGTAGAACAGTAAAGAATTATAATGATAAACTAAAAGAAGGAGAACAAGTAAAGGATCCGGAGAAATATTTAAATAAATGGGAAAAGGATTTTTCATTTAAACCTACACTTAAAGTGGATGAATGTCAAGTTTTGGTAAAAACGATAGAAATGACGTCTAAAGGGAAAAAAAAAAATAAAAAAGGGGATCCCCCACATTCTGAACTTCGATGCGCGAATCTTTGGGCAAATGCGGCTGCAGACGCAAAAAATAAAGCAGATGAAGCAAAAAAAAAGAATAAATTGAAAATAAAAACAAACAATGCTGAATTAAATTCCCAAATTAGCGTTGATGGTTCAGCGAATGGTTCCGAACCACCACCCCCCTATCCTAATACTGATCCTAAGGAGGGTCTGTATAGTAAACTTTTGAAAGAAGCACAGCAAGTAGAGGAGGATTTTAAATCAAAACCTGAGGGAGTTGAAATGGGAAATTATCCATATGTACAAAAACCTGTGTCAGCTAATGTAGAGACTGAGATGGAAGATAAGGATGGGAAAAAGGTCAAGGTTTTGAGAAAGGAGGTCCAAGTTGTAACAGTTTACAAACCATGGACCTTAGCAGAAATGCATCAGACAGCCAAAGCTATCCCAAGGCCTGAGGAGGATATAAATGGTTTTGTGGAAGAAATTGATAACATTCTTGAAATGTATGTTCCGAGTCCTGAAGAGATATTAAAAATTTTTAAAGTGGTGCTTGGGAGAAAATTTGATATGTTTTGTGATGATTTAAAGAAACATACATGGGACCCGACTTTTGAGCCTGTGAGGCACGGAGCAGATTTAAGAGTAGCAGTAGCTCAGATATGTCAGGCTGTTAGGGCACACTTTAAACCAGTTACAACCATGTCTGATATATCAATGCTTCGCATAAAACCAAATGAGGATATTCAGGAATATTGGCATCGTTTCATTAAGGTTTACACCTCTACTGTAACAGTAGATCTCGAAGGGAATGACCAAGACCTATTGTTGTTTAAACACACCTTCCTGGATACTCTACCCACTGATTTGAAAGAAGCTATCAAGGTATCGTGTGTTACATTACGAACCTGTACCTTGGAACAATTTAAACATGTTTTTCATGTGGCAGATGCAAAGGTAAAGAATAAAACAACTAAGCGAATTCCCCTTCACTTTAGTGCTGAGGAACAGGAAGGACAAGTATATGTAGCTAGAATGGTGCAGGGGGGAGCAAGATTCAAAGCCAGACAGCAAGGTAATGTTAGAAATGGAGAAAACCAGGATGTATGTTTTAATTGTGGCCAACCAGGGCATTGGTGGCGTGGATGCCCTATGAACCAGAAACAGGGGAATTATGGTAGGGGACGTGGAAATAGGGGACGAGGAAGGTTTAATAGCCTGTCACGAGGAAGAGGCAGAGGAAATTTTCAAGAACAGCCACCAGTGACAGGGCCCTCAGGGGGCCAAGGACAGGGGGGTTGGAGAGCATGACTAACCGACTGTGACAAGCTCTCCCCCCAGGACCGACAGACTATAAGTGACCAACAACGCAGACTGACTGATGTACTGTTTCGACCCCAAAACGATGTGTTGGACTTATCCACGATAACTATGTACTGTAGTACAACATCTGCTCCAACAATAACGCTGCTAATTAATGGTAAAGAGGTTGAGTTCCTCTGTGACACAGGAGCTACTAAAACGACTGTCCGTAAGGCTCCCCCTGGGACCAAACCCACTGGTGAGACGATTAGAGTCCAAAATGCAGGTGGTGGCACCACAACTGAATGTTTATATGGCCCTGTTACATTAACAGATCCCTCTACGGGTTTTATGTGTGTTACAGAGGTAGTGGTGGCACCCTCCTGCCCAGTTAATCTATTAGGACGAGATGCATTATTTAAACTTGATATCACCTTGGGTCCTGATAAAAGTAAGGATGATTACACTGTCCTCAGAAGGGTAAATACCCTTTTTGTGGACAGTGAAGAACCTGATGAACATGGATGTGGGACTTTGTACTGTTACAGTTTAAAAGATGGGAGTGCGGCCGAAACTGCAATTTGTATTGAAAGTGCCAGACATTTGTCTAGCGTGCTGCCATCTAATGTGATACATGATCTGCACGGTCCGAAACCTCTGCATGTAACTATGAAATATGTGCATTGTTATCAACCATTTGATTGCCCTCTTGCTGAAAAACTGTATGAGCTCCCACGCATTACTATCACTTCCCACAAATTATATTTTACGGAGGAGGGAGTGGCAGCATTGGAGATCTCACTCCCTCCGCCTGTGCGCTTGTTATTTTCTGGTGACACACCACCACATATGTCCCTATGGGGACCTGCGGATTATTTTTGGGCCGATGCAGGTCATGTGGTAGAAAAAGGACAAAAAGCTAGTGATTGGCAGTCTACTGCAACCAAAGGGATAATGTATTCTCCCTCAGCTAAACTGTACTCTACTCATATGTACATGACCATGGAGGTGACTTTTGATATCCAATATTTATGTGGCAGCGAATACCCACCCAATGTGTTAGGGGTGATTCCAGATCCTGAACGCATATTTGTGACTTGAGAAATGCAATTTCTGCCTGACACATTGTGGTCCAAAGGGAATGCAGACGTTGGTAAATTAAAAAATGCTACTCCCGTAATAATAAAGTCAAATGGGAGAGGATTTCCTTATAAAAGACAGTACCCACTGAAGCCTGAAGCTCTCGAGGGAATTAGACCAGTCATTGCTGACCTTTTAAAGAGTGGTGTAATAGTTCCATGCCCTGACTCTCCAGTGAACACTCCATTATTCCCTGTTAAAAAGGCTCCACCTAGTGTTGGCTGGAGGTTAGTGCAGGATTTACAAGCAGTTAACACTGCAGTGGTATCCAGGGCTCCTTTGGTCCCAGATCCACATACTTTGCTTAATACTGTAGGACATGATTCATCAATATTTTCTGTCATAGATCTCAGCAATGCATTTTTTACCATACCAATACATGAGGACAGTCAGTTTTGGTTTGCATTTACATTTGATGGTAAAAGATACACTTATACTAGATTGCCCCAAGGATATTGTGAGAGCCCCACTATTTTTTCCCAAGAAATGTCATCATTGATGGCTAAGTTTGTTCCACCTGCAGGATCTAAAATTCTTCTTTATGTAGATGATATTTTAGTTGCATCCTCAAGCGAGGCACAGTGTAAACAAGATACCATTGCCTTGCTCCACTTCCTCTCCGAAAATGGATTGAAGTGCAGCAAGAAAAAGCTACAGTTTTGCAAAAAGGATGTTAAATTTCTTGGACATACATTGACATCTGAGGGTAAAATGTTGGAAAAGGATAGAGTGAGTGCAATACAAAATTTACCCTTGCCACAAACAAAAAAAGAGTTGATGTCTCTTTTAGGCACCCTGAATTACTGCAGGCAATGGTTGCCAAATTTTTCCCAACACACTGCACCATTGTATGCACTACTTCGGGGGCCCCAGGGTAATCTACACTCAAAAATTCAGCTTAATGCAGAGCATGTGGCAGCTATTGATTTTTTGAAAACTATGCTTTCAACTGTGTGTGCCCTGCATATTCCAAATTATGAAGAACCGTTTCATCTCTTCTGTGATGTAGTAAACGGACATATGTCAGCAGTTTTAACTCAAATACATGCAGGAGATTATAAGCCTTTGTCATATTATTCTAGAAAGTTAGATCCAGTCGCTACAGGTCTCCCACCATGCATGAAAACTGTTGCCGCAACCGTTGATGCTGTAAATGTTGTTTTAGACATTGTTTTATATCATTCTTTGATTGTACATGTGCCACACGCTGTTGACACGCTTCTATCAGAACATGGACAGACTATGCTATCAAATGCTAGGTGTTTACGCTATACTATGACACTGTTGTCTCAGCCGCACCTCACATTTGTTAGATGTACTTCATTGAACCCTGCTACCCTGCTGCCCTCTAGTAGTGATACCACTGATGCACCAGACCATGACTGTGTGCAGCAATCATTGAAGGAATTTCTCCCACGCCCTGATTTGTCACAAACATTACGCCCTGACTCCCTCTGGCTTTTCACTGATGGTTCATCTGTGAAACTGCCAGACGGATCCACATCAACTGCGTATGCTGTAACTACTTTAACTGAAGTTTTGATTGTTGAAAACGTACCTCAACCAGCTTCTGCTCAGAAAGCAGAGCTGTTGGCACTGATTGCTGCTTTAAAATGGTCAAAGAACATTGATGTCACTATCTGTATAGACAGCAAGTATGCATTTAATGCTGCACATACTCATACAGCTTTATGGCAGCTTAGAGGTTTTAAAACATCTACTGGCAAACCAACACAACATAGTGATCTTTTACAGATTTTGACACATGTTTTGAAATTGCCAAAGTCATTGTCTATTGTTCACTGCCCAGCGCATACAAGGGGTAGTGATTTATTAACCAAAGGTAATGCATTGGCGGACCATGTGGCCCGGTGCGCTGCTGAGGGACACGGAGCAACAATATACCTCACAGCACCTAACAATGTAGATATTACTGTGTTGCTTGACGCACAGAAGGAAATGACTATGCCCCCTGGAGCAATTGTTTCAAACAATGGAATTTATTGCACTACTGATGGTAAAATAATCCTTCCTCCCTCCTTGTATCGCTGGCTGTCGATCTTGACTCATGGCAGTGGCCATGTATCCACAGGAGGAATGAAGGCACAGGCTGAAAAACATTTTTTCTGCCCAGGAATTTTGAAAGAAATGAAAAAAGTGTGCCAACAATGTTTAATCTGCATACAAAACAATGCACAAGGTGCAATGAGGACGAGACATGGTAGTTTCCCACCACCTAAAATGCCCTTTTCTCAATGGTGTATGGATTTTATTGAACTATCAAAAGTGGGACAACTGCAGTATTGTCTGGTCCTCATTGACACCTATACTAAATGGACAGAAATTCATCCTACAGCAAAGGCTGATGCTAAATTTGTTTGCAAAGTTTTACAAAACAACATATTTCCCACGTTTGGAATACCGGAGACCATTTATGCAGATAATGGCACACACTTCACAGCACAAATGGTTAAGGATCTTACTTCTGCCGTTGGAACACAGCTGAAGTTTCACACTGCTTATCACCCACAAAGTGCAGGTCTAGTGGAAAGGAAAAATGGTACTATTAAGCAAATGCTAAACAAAGTAATGCATGACCAACGAATTTCATGGCCTAAGGCATTAACTGTAGTGAAGCTAACCATTAACACCATCCCAGAAAAGAAGAGTGGGTTATCTCCATTTGAATGCGCCTTTCATAGGCCCTATATTCTACCTGACCTACTCCCATTAACTGCCACTAACCCTTATAAGACTCTTGGAGAGCATTTGAAAGAATGTAAACAAATGAAAGATTATGTTGAATCTGTCAGATCTTTCTCTACTCCACAGGAGGGCCCAGAAAATTCCCTCCAGCCTGGTGATTATGTCTTCATAAAGAACCATCACCGACAGAATTGGAATTCCGTGAGGTGGCTTGGACCTTATCAAGTATTATTGACCACACCTACCGCAGTGAGGATTGCTGAAAGACCTTCTTGGATTCATCTGTCACATGTTAAAAGACTTCAGGTGCCCCTTGGTGACCTCCAGCCACCCCTAGGGTAAGTCCGGTTACAAAGGGGAGTCTAGTCCTTTTAAGGATAAGACTCGTCTCAAACCCGGTGAAGACAGTGACCTGAGTCTATAGGCACACTCCCAGGGGAATCAGGCACCATGATAATCCTGAGACTGACTCTGACCTTCTTGAGCATCCCGCTATTGGTCCTCATCATTATCACCTCACCACCCTTGAGAAGAGATAATAGGAATATAGAGGAACATGTCACAGAAACACTGTTTATGACTAATCAGTGGTATCAGTATATGTTCCTCAATGCTCGTCTGACAAGAGGAAACGGCAGTTGTTGGGCTTGTTCTTTGTTGCCTTTAACCACTAAGGGACCAATCCTAAAGGCTGAACCCTTTCCTATAAACGTGTCTAACTGTATACTAGAGATTTCAGCCTGGGGATTCCTACCCGATATTACCATGAAAAATCATGATAACACCTCTTATCAAATGACATGTCCTGATCAGATTATAGCTATGAATGTAACACAATCATTAACTAGATTTGCCTTTACAAAGAAAAATGTGACTTTCCCAGCATGTGTATATTCAAATGGTACCACGGCGTTGGGGAAACTTCTTCCACGACAATGTTTAACAGTGTTGTTACCTTGTACCTTACAGTGCAGCGGAGCAACAGATTGTTCTTTTACACCTATATTACCTAGTCCAAGGTATAGATCACAAAATTACACTGTCAGGAAGACTAGCATTACGGGCACAGTTCAAAGTAATGGCACCTATGTTATCAAAGAAGTTCATTGGTTATGTGGTTCTAAACTCTACGCTCAACTACCTCCCAATTGGGGAGGAATTTGTGCTCCAGTGACTGTTACTGATGGATCATTTGTTCTCTACTCTGATGACAACTCCTCAGGACACGCTAAGAAGAAAAGAAGTATTCAGTCCCTTTTTAGTGCTGCTGGACTTACTGTCCCACAGAAATATAAATTATGGACACTGGGTGACAAGGTTGGACATTCAATTTTCGCCCCATATGGAGTTGGCCAGTTAATGACAAAATTTGAAGAAATGAACTACAGACTGTTAACGTTTGTTAATGCCACTACTGTTGCTTTGAAGGTTTTATCCAATGTAACTGAACAGACTAGAGTTATGGTTATGCAAAACAGAATAGCATTGGACCTAGTTTTAGCCGTCCAAGGAGGTGTATGTGCTATGTTTAACGGATCCTGTTGCACTTACATTCCCTCTGTCTCTGAAAGTATGGATACCGCTATTACCGTCATGGAACAAGTGCAGCAGGCAATTATGAATGATTATGATGAGAAGCTACAATCTGGTTGGTTAGACTGGTTATTCACAGGAAGTTGGTGGCAGGTGCTTCTTAAAGCCTTTATGCCTTTTATTATAATAATGATATGCATGTTTCTGTCATGTTGCTTTGTGATTCCCTGTGTCAAATCAATGATGTCTCGCGCTCTGTCTCAACATACATTTATGATACAACAAATGTTCCAAGACCAATACACTCCTTTAAATACCGAAGAGGTGGATAACAATGATAATTGTGCTCCTGTTTAAATTTGGAAATGATACTCTATGAAGACAATGTAGAAAATCTTTTGAAGTTACATTGTTCTGATGTCTGTATGTGATAAAAAATTATGAACTGATAAACAGGAGGAAATTGTCAGAAATTGTATATATGTACAAATATGTTATCATTTCATAATTAGTTTTTAGCTGAACTTTTCTGTATTTTTTCCCTTACAATGGCTGCAACAATGCTGCATCAGGAAGGTTTAACTCACCCTGTAACAGACATACCTCAACAAACCGGAATAATCTGTATTTACTTAAAGTTTAGAAACCGGTGTGCAAGAAGTCATGTGCTGACACGGAGTTGTCTTTGTGTTACACAACAAAGCCTGACTGTTTCACTACAAAGCCTGACTGTTCCACGGCCTTATCAGTCACCACAAAGCCTGACTGTTTCACTACAAAGCCTGACTGTTCCACGGCCTTATCAGTCACCACAAAGCCTGACTGTTTCACTACAAAGCCTGACTGTTTCACGGTCTTATCAGTCACCACAAAGGTGCCCATAAAGTTGCAGCAGATGTTTCCTGTGTCTGACCTGCTCAGTATAAAAGGGACGTGCTGCCTTTGTATGGCAGCGCGCATTTCCCATCTGTAATCAGAGGTGTGTTGCTCCTTGTACAAGTAAAACTTTGAACACATTTTGTGTCTCGAATCTTATTAAGGTACGATCCTAACAGAGTACTATTATTTTGTGAGTCTTGAGTTTCAGATTCCTGACACACTTATACCCGTGAAGAACTTTTAAATATCAGGACTTTCACCCCCACGGACCTCCTCCCAGTTTTTCTAGCCCCTGCCGCCGATCTGGTTTATTGTTTGGCTCGGAAAGTGAGACGGCGGAAGAGAGGAAGACGAGCGGGCGCTCTCGTGCGACTTCGCAGGAGAGGCTCGCAAACGGCGCTGCCTGGCATATTTCTGTCCAATACCAACTCTCTCTCTAACAAGGTGGATGAACTGAGACTGCTGATGCGTTTTAAGGACCTCGCCTCCTCAGCTGTCCTCTGCTTTACTGAGACCTGGCTCCGGGAAAATATACCGGACAGCGCGCTGCGCCTCGACGGCTTCCAGCTCTTCCGTGCTGATCGTGACACAGAGCTTTCCGGCAAGACCACAGGAGGCGGAGTCTGCTTCTACATCAACTGCATCTGGTGCTCTGATGTAACGGTAATTTCCAAACACTGTTCTCCTGCCTTGGAATTTCTTGTTATCAATTGCAAGCCCTTCTATTCCCCGCGGGAGTTTGCTTCTTTCATAATGATCGCTGTGTACGCCCCTCCCGACGCGGACACGCGCGAAGCTCAGCGCGTGCTCGCGGATCACATTCAACACACAGAGCGGAGTTTTCCAGACTCGCTGATTATTGTGGCTGGCGACTTTAATCAGTGCAATCTGAGCCACGATCTCCCCCGCTACAAACAGTTTATTAAATGCCCCACCAGAGGATTAAACACACTGGATCACTGTTACACCACAGTGAAAGACGCATATCGCGCTGTCCCTCGAGCTGCGCTGGGATTATCTGATCACGTGATGGTTCACCTCATTCCCACATACAGACAGAGATTGAAGCTCACTAAACCTGTTGTGAGCACTACGAAGATACGGACCAGTGATGCTGATGAGAAGCTGGAAACGTGCATGGAAATATCTGACTGGGGCATGCTTAAAGGAGCCACGCATGATCTGGATGAGTACACGGACACTGTGAACTCATATATCCACTTTTGTGAAGAGAACATTCTTCCATCACGCACCAGGGTGAGTTACTCTAATGACAAACCCTGGTTCACAGCTAAGCTCAGACAGATCAGGAAGGAGAAGGAAGCAGCGCTGAAAAGTGGAGACAGGGACTGCTACAGGGAGGTTAAATACCGGTTTAACAGAGAGCTGAAGAGGGCTAAATCTGTGTACTCAGAGAGACTCCAGCAGCAGTTCACTGCTAATGATTCGGCTTCCGTGTGGAGAGGACTGAGGCAAATCACCAACTATCGACCTAAGGCTCCTAAAGGTCAGGATGACAAAGCCCTTTGTCAGAGACTGTCCCAACACTATGCCCGTTTTGACACCTCGTCATCTGTGTCCAACTCCCCCCCTCCCTCCAGCTCCACAGCCTCCACATTCCCTACTTCATTTAAGGCACCCCCCCCCTCCTCCCCCCCTCCCCTTATCATCAGTGAGCAGGATGTGCTCAAACAGTTCTCCAGACTGAACCCGCGCAAGGCCCCCGGCCCAGATGGCGTGTCTCCCTCCACCCTGAGACTCTGTGCGAAACAGCTGGCTCCTGTATTCACAGACATTTTTAACACCTCCCTTAAGTTATGCCACGTGCCATCCTGCCTCAAATCCTCCACCATCATCCCTGTCCCCAAGAAGCCACGGATCACTGGACTTAATGACTACAGACCTGTAGCGCTCACCTCTGTAGTCATGAAGTCCTTTGAGCGCCTGGTCCTGTCCCACCTCAAGTCCATCACCACCCCTCTCCTGGACCCGCTGCAGTTTGCCTACCGAGCCAACAGGTCTGTAGACGATGCAGTCAACCTGGCCCTCCACTCCATCCTGCAGCACCTGGACTCCCCGGGTACCTACGCCAGGATCCTGTTTGTGGACTTCAGCTCTGCATTCAACACCATCCGCTCCGCTCTGCTCTGGGACAAGCTGTCCCTGCTCAACGTGCCTGACTCCCTCTGCAGGTGGATCATCGACTTCCTGACGGACCGGAGGCAGCATGTGCGGCTGGGAAAGACTGTCTCAGACTATACTAGCATCAGCACCGGATCACCCCAGGGCTGTGTACTTTCCCCCCTACTCTTCTCCCTTTACACCAACTCCTGCACCTCCAGCCACCAGTCTGTCAAGTTGATCAAGTTTGCGGACGACACCACCCTCATCGGGCTCATCTCCAACGGCGACGAGTCCGCCTACAGGAGAGAGGTGGCCCAGCTGGCGTCCTGGTGCAGCAATAACAACCTGCAGCTGAACGCTCTGAAGACAGTGGAGATCATTGTAGACTTCAGGAAAGTCACTACTCCTCTGCCCCCCCTCACCCTCTCAGGCTCTCCCATCACCACTGCTGATTCCTTCCGCTTCCTAGGCACTACCATCACCAGGGACCTCAAATGGGAGCTGACCATCAGCTCACTCATCAAAAAAGCCCAGCAGAGGATGTTCTTCCTGCGGCAGCTGAGGAAGCTCAAGCTACCCACCAAGATGTTAGTGCAGTTCTACACAGCCATCATCGAGTCCATCCTCACCACCTACATAACCGTGTGGTACGCAGGAGCCACTGCCAGGGACAGACTAAGGCTGCAGCGCGTCGTGCGCACTGCTGAGAAGGTGATCGGCTGCAAGCTCCCATCTCTCCAGGATCTGTACATCTCCAGGACCCGGAGGCGTGCTGGCCGGATCATAGCCGATCCCTCACACCCTGGTCACGTACTGTTTGCCCCCCTCCCCTCTGGTAGAAGACTTCGGTCCATCCAGACTAAAACCTCCCGTCACATGAACAGCTTCTTCCCCTCTGCCATTAGACTGCTGAACACTAAGTGACTCTCGTGCACCATGTACAGCAGCTCAACCAGACTCATGTCAATCATCACTGTTTTCTTCCTGCATTACCGACTGCACTATATAGTTCTCCACAGTATCTGCTGCTGGCTAATATATATTTTAACTGTTGACCAGTATCACTTAATCTTATCCTACACTTTATTACATGTATAGTTTATTTCTCTTATCTTATCATGTTTAATGTTGCAGCATTGTACCGAGACAAATTCCTAGTTTGTGTACTACATGAACAATGGCAATAAACCTGATTCTGATTCTGATTCTGAATTACCGGGATTTACTATGCTTCACTGCTGTATAAATTGCTGAAAGCCATCAAAACCAAGAGTTGTGACATACTGACGGAAGGTGTCTACCTCCTGCAAGACAACACTCTGGTTTATATCTTGCATGTTGCGCAGGCGGAAGCACAGTCCTCCAGCTATGAAATCCTTCCTCACCCCCCTAAAAGTTCCCTGCGATCCAGGGTTGCCAAAAGTGTTGAGGGCCCTCTCTTACCCCTGTAAGTTGTCCCATGCTTTTTTTTTTTATTTAAGTTTTTGTAAAGGGTATACAGGTCGTTACAGCAATGCATTGTTTACATTTTCATCACGTTCCCTTATTTTCTGATATCTGACAACATTGGAAGATTAATTCTTACAACACCCCTTTTTTTTTTTAAAGTGAAAGAAAAAGTGAAATTAAAGAGAAAAAAAACAAAAAACAAATAACAAAAAAACAAACAAACCAGTAAAAAAACAAACAAAAAGAAAAAGTAAGTAAATAAAGATAAAAGAGCATCTGAGTAGCATTGGAACAAAGAGCGGAACCATTATTGAAATGGTATTTGTCAAAGATTAGATCTAATGGAAGACACATATGCGGTCCAGGGTTGCCAAAAGTTCATGAACACATCCATGTCCTGTCTCAGTGCGAATGTCTACTTTTCCATCGAGTAAATGTCTTGGATCACGTTAGTCCAATCTTCAGGTGTAGGACAGTCCTTCAACATCCATTTTTTAGTTAGAGCTTTTTTGCTTGCCAATATTAAAACATTGAATAAGTATTTTTCTCCTCGTCTTTCCAGTGAGTCCGGTAGTAAACCCAAATACAAAGTTACAAAAGAAAAGGGAACTGTAATTTTGAATATTTTCCCCAATATTGTCTGTACCTTGGTCCAATATTGGTGGATAACTGGGCATGACCAAAACACATGAAAATGATTTGCAGTCTTTTCACCACACAAGCGCCAACAGTTCAATCCCTTATGGGTAAATTTGTTTTGTGCAGGTGTTCTGAAAAATCTTGCCAAGTTTTTCCATCCAAATTCTCTCCACTGCAGGGATGAGGTACTTTTCCATTGCTGTTTATTTAGCTTTTCCCATATTTCCAGTTGTAAAGTGAAATTCCCCTCTTTTTCCCATCTCTCTTTTATATAAGATGTGTTGTCTCCTTTTAAGTCTTGAAGACCTTGGTATATTTTAGAAATGTATCTGATCCCTGGGATCCCTTTATATGCCATTAAGAAGACCTTCAGAACACCTGACTGGGCCCTTTCCAAAACCTCCTTTTTAAGTATATTGTTTATGTGGTGTCTAAGCTGGAAGAACCTGTAAAGGTCTTGATTTATTAGGCCTTGTTTTTTCAAATCTTCAAAACTTCTTAAGATTTGCCCTTTAAAAAAATCATAATATTTTATCAGCCCTTTCTCCTTCCACTTTTTAAATCTGGTGTCTGTTTTATTAGGAGTAAAGTCCTGATCATAGGCAATCCATTGCAGAAGTCGATAGGGCTCTTTAGTTTGATTCTCTCTGACTATCTTAAACCAAATTTTTAGCGGGGTCTCTATCCACGGGTTAGTGTTATTCAAAAGCTTAGGTAAGGCATTGTTCCCTATTATCGCCTGTAGGGGGATGTCACTTGTTATTTGGCATTCGATCTCCTTCCATTGTGCAGTGTAGACTGGGTTACATATCTCTACTAAAGTTTTAATTTGTGCGGCTTTAAAGTAGTCCCTGATATTTGGCAGCGCGAGCCCACCTTTGTCTTTGTTTAGCTGTAGGGTTCTATATCTGATTCTAGGTCTTTTGCCCTGCCATATGAATCTTGAGATCCTTCTGTCCAGCTCCTGCCATGTTTTTTTGGGAGGTTCTACCGGTATTGTTTGGAAAAGGTATAGAAGACGTGGAAGTATATTCATTTTGACTGCTTCAATTCTTTGTGCAGTACCCAAGAATGGTATCATATTCCATCTTGCTAGGTCAGATTTTATTTTTGTCACCAGTGGATCATAGTTTAGTGATATAATTTTGTTGAGTTGTTTCGGGATATTGACCCCCAGATATTTCATAGATTCCGACTCCCAGTTAGTTTTGAGTTTGCTTAGTGAATAATGATTTGGGTCATAGTTGAATGTTAAAACTTGGGTTTTATGCATGTTTAATTTGTACCCCGATAAATCTCCATACTCTGAAAAAACTGAGGTTAGTTCTGGTAAAGAAGTGTTCGGCTGCCCTAGGTATATTAAAATGTCATCAGCAAAGAGTGCTATTTTATGTTCCTTCTGACCAAGTGTAATACCTTGAATTTTTTGGTTTTGTCTTATCCAATGGCTCAGAGGTTCTATGAAGATTGCAAAGAGCAGTGGAGACAGGGGGCAGCCCTGACGACATCCTCTTTCCAGTTCAAAAGATGATGATAAATTACCGTTAATCCTTATTTTAGCTGTTGGTTTTTTATATAATGCCTGTATAGTTCTAATGAAGTTGTTATGAAAATTGAAACTGGATAAGATTCTATATAGAAAAGACCAGTCAACCGAATCGAATGCTTTTTCAGCATCTAATCCCAATATGACTGCATTTAAGTTATATTTTTTTATATGATGAATTATGTGTAAAGTGCGTCGAATGTTGTCTTGTGTCTGTCTTTGTCTTATAAAACCTGTTTGGTCTAAATGAATTAGGTCTGTCAGTATATTTTCTAACCTTTTGGCAAGGATAATGGTAAAAAGCTTATAGTCCTGATTTAGTACACTGATTGGTCTGTAGTTGGAGCACTCTAGTTTATCCTTTTCAGGTTTAGGTATGACTGCAATGACCCCTTCTCTCCAGGAGGGGGGGATTTCCCCTGTGTGGAGGACATAATTAAATGTTTTCAGGAGGAGAGGAGATAGTTGCTGTTTAAAGGTTTTGTACCACTCTGCTGTATAGCCATCAGCTCCTGGGGATTTGTTAGCTTTAAGTTTCATAATTGCTTTTTCCAATTCTTTAGGATGTATTTCTGACAGTAGTGTTTTATTTTGTGACTCCGTAAGTTGGGGAAGGTTTAATGTGTTTAGGAATGCCTCGGATGCGTTTTTATGTTTTTTGTGGGAGTATAAGTTCTTATAGTAATTCTCGAAGCTTTTAAGAATATCCTGAATTCTGAATTTTATTTCCTTTGATACTGGGTCTCTGATTTTGTAGATTGCTCTTTCTGTTTGATGTTTCCTCAATTTATAGGCTAGCAATTTTGCCGATTTACTGCCTGCTTCATAGTATTTTTGTTTCAGAAATGTAAGTTTCTTCTGGATTTCTATTGTGTAGATCTCATTTATTTGGTTTTTAATTTCCTTAATCTTGAGCGAGTCAGTAGAATGAGTGTTGCCTTTGTGTTCTTTTTCTAGGTTCCTAAGTTCTGACTCTAATGTGGATAGTTTTTCTTGTCTTAGTTTCTTTTGGGTTGCCAGTTTTGCAATAATCTTTCCTCTTATTACAGCTTTGCATGCATCCCACAGTATTAAAGGGGATACTTCTCCATTATCGTTATCTTCCAAATATCTGAGAATATCTGATTCCAATTCATCTTTCAATGGTCCTTTCAGGACATTTGAATTTAACCTCCAAGAAAATGTATTATTTGTGTATTTTTGGATATTTAAGTCCATGTAGATCGGACTGTGGTCGGAGAGATCCATCAGTCCTATTTTACATGTTTTTACTCTTCCAATGTCTCTATTAAACATAAAAAAAATAGTCAATCCTTGAGTAAGATGAATGTGGAGTTGAGTAAAATGTATAGTCTTTTACACTGGGGTTGAGTTCCCTCCACACGTCACAGATTCCCATTTCTTTTAGTAGCATCCGAGTCTTCCTGTTTTGGGTGTTATTTTGATGTGGGGAATTACCAGAAGCATCCCAGTATGGATTCAGTCTAAGATTGAAGTCCCCACCACATATCACTAAACCTTGAGCTTTAGTTATCATTAGGTCGAATACATTTTTATAAAATTTCCAGTTAGCCCCTGGGGGAGCATACACATTCAGCAGGGTGATATCTTCTCCCTCTAGCCGCCCAGTTACCAAACTGTATCTCCCTTCTTTATCTTTGTGTTCTGATTTTTTTTCAAATGTAATTTTGGTTGATATCAATGTCGCTACTCCCCTCCTCCTCCCTGATTTATATGAAGATGAAGAGATCATTTTAAACCCTTGTCTACTGAGTTTATTGTGTTCCACGTCTGTTAGGTGGGTTTCTTGTAAAAATATTATTCCTGCTTTGTCTTTTTTCATTTTGCCTAGAATCTTGGATCTTTTAACTGGATTCAGGATTCCTTTTACATTATATGAAATTATTTTGGTTACACCCTGTTTCTCCATTGTGTTGTTTTGTTTAGTATAACTGTGTGGTGGCCCTCATTTGTGCTACTCAGAAACTGAAAGAACATTAAAAACAAGAAAAACATTAAGAACATAGTGTAAAAAACTTTAAAACAAAAAGCTGTCATAAGAACTTCCTGAGCTGAGGTCTTTTTAAAGACCCTGTAAGAGCCTTGATGGAGTGAAGGCCCTGAGGGAAATTCCTCAAACTCTGTTACGTGTTGAGGGCCCTCTCTTACCACTGAAAGTAGTCCCATGCTTTTAACGTGAGTTTCAGAACCCAATCCAAACTTGTAATGATTTTTTTTTTTTCCTTTTATGCCTAAACCCTGTGAAATTGTGTGCACCCTCCCACCCCCATCACATCAAACATTCACGCAAAAACAGTATTTGTTAGTATGAGGAGAACATGTGGATTATTGTCACATTTCTATTTTAACAAGTTTTTTTTTTTTTTTTTATTACAAAGACTTATTTGTTTCAAATAATATGATTGTTCCATGAAATGTTTTACCACATGCTGAATATGCATCTCCTTTAATGTTTGTTACCTTGTATGAGGGGGGTTGGATGTGCGGATTGATTCAAGAGAAAGGAAAAAAGAAAAAAAAAGGTCGCTATTCCAACCTGAAAACGGATAGTTTATCCGAGACGCTCTGGCGCTGGGTTTCCCGCTGCTGGTCCGTGGATTTTGAGGGTCTTTGTGTTGTCCATGTTTGCGCTTTGATCTTCTCACTCGGGTCTGCTGTGGGTTTAAATACCGTTACCGGGAGCCCTCTTTTCGCCATGTCAGCTGTTACTTCTTCCGCCGAATTATAGAGACACGTTTCATCGCCATAGAAGACCCTTAACTTCGCAGGAAATGGAGTCTGAAAGCGCAATTTCTTCTCTCTTAACACCTTTTTCGCGTCATTGTATTCCCTGCGCTTTTTAAGGACCTCCGGGGCGTAATCGTGTTCCACGTAGACTTTTCTCTCCTGGTGCATAAATCCTTTTTTCTGCCAGGCCAGTCTTACAACCTCTTGTTTTATTTTGAAATTGGAAAATCTTACCAACACCGAACGTGGGGGCGCTTCCGCCGCCGGCCTAGCGGCTAATGAACGATGTGCCTTTTCTATCTTCAAGTCGGTGGTTTGTGGAAAATCCAATTTCTCTCTTAGTAAGGATTCCACGCATTCTGCCATTGAGTTAAAACCATTTTCGGTTCCTTCTATCAGACCATGAATTCTTATGTTGTCTCTTCTTTGTTTTCCTTCTTGGTCGGTTAGCTTAGCCTCTATAGATGCTTGTCTTTTGCGTAGGTCTAGCACAGAATCTTCGAGCACTTTTATTCGATCCTCTGTTTCCAAGATTCGGTTCTCGGCCTGGTCCACTCTGCTGTTTGTCCTTTTCAATTCTTCTCTGAATTCCCGAAATTCGGCCGTAACTTCTCGGCGAAATCGTCGTAGCTCCTCAAATAGTGATTTCAGGCTAACCCTTTTGTTAGCTATCACCAGTTCCTCGTCTTCTGAACGGAGATCTTCCAGTTCAGATTCTCCGGCCGATACGTGTCCTGGCCTGGAGAATTTCAGTTTCTTCTGTTTTCCTTTAGACATGATGATTTTGTCTTTTGATTTTCACTCCTCCAAAAATCCGTTAAGTTTGATTTTCAAGGTGTTATCCTGGATTGGGTCTGAGAGCTTCAGTGTTAAGCTGCAGTCGCCATGGCGTCCAGACCGGAAGTCGTCCCATGCTTTTAACGTGAGTTTCAGAACCCAATCCGAACTTGTAATGATTTTTTTTTCCCTTTATGCCTATACCCTGTGAAATTGTGTGCACCCTCCCACCCCCATCACAGCAAACATTCACGCAGAAACAGTATTTGTTAGTGTGAGGAGAACATGTGGATTTTTTTTTTTTTTTTATTAAAAAGACTTATTTGTTTCAAATATTATGACTGTTCCATGAAATGTTTTACCACATGCTGAATACGCATCTCCTTTAATGTTTGTTACCTTGTATGAGGGGGGTTGGATGTGCAGATTGACTCAAAAAAAAAAAAATGGTCGCTATTCCAACCTGAAAACGGACAGTTTATCCGCGACGCTCTGGCGCTGGGTTTCCCGCTGCTGGCCCGTGGATTTTGAAGGTCTTTGTGTTGTCCATGTTTGCGTTTTGATCTTCTCACTCGGGTCTGCTGCGGGTTTAAATATCGTTACCGGGAGCCCTCTTCTCACCATGTCAGCTGTTGCTTCTTCCGCCGAATTATAGAGACATGTTTCTTCACCGTAGAAGACCCTTAACTTCGCAGGAAATGGCGTCTGAAAGCGCAGTTTCTTCTCACGTAGTACCTTTTTGGCGTCATTGTATTCCCTGCGCTTTTTAAGGACCTCCGGGGCGTAATCGTGTTCCACGAAGACTTTTCTCTCCTGGTGCATAAATCCTTTTATCTGCCAAGCCAGTCTTACAACCTCTTGTTTTATTTTGAAATTGGAAAATCTTACCAACACCGAACGTGGGGGCGCTTCCGCCGCTGGCCTAGCGGCTAATGAACGATGTGCCTTTTCTATGTTCAAGTCGGTGGTTTGTGGAATATCCAATTTCTCTCTTAGTAAAGATTCCACGCATTCTGCCATTGAGTTAAAACCGTTTTCGGCTCCTTCTATCAGACCATGAATTCTTATATTGACTCTTCTCTGTCTTCCTTCTTGGTCGGCTAGCTTAGCCTCTATAGATGCTTGTCTTTTGCGTAGGTCCAGCACAGAATCTTCGAGCACTTTTATTCGTTCCTCTGCTTCCAAGATTCGGTTCTCGGCCTGGTCCACTCTGCTGTTTGTCCTTTTCAATTCATCTCTGAATTCCCGAAATTCGGCCGTAACCTCTCGGCGAAATCGTCGTAGCTCTTCAAATAGCGATTTCAGGCTAACCTTTTTGTTAGCTACCACCAGTTCCTCGTCTTCTGAACGGAGATCTTCCAGTTCAGATTCTCCGGCCGATACGTGTCCTGGCCTGGAAAATTTCAGTTTCTTCTGTTTTCCTTTAGACATGATGATTTTGTCTTTTGATTTTCACTCCTCCAAAAATTCGTTAAGTTTGATTTTCAAGGTGTTATCTTGGATTGGGTCTGAGAGCTTCAGTGTTAAGCTGCAGTCGCCATGGCGTCCAGACCGGAAGTCCTCGGACATTTGACTGTTTTAAAAAAAAAAAAATATTTTATAGATCAAATGATTAGTCAACTAACCAAAAAAAATAAATAAAAATCAACAGATTATTCTGTAACAAAAATAACTGTTTGTTGCAGCCCTACCAGCTCACCACAAACTCAGTGCTGATGTTCTATGGTTTTACCACTGAGCTACTACAAAGACTGTGAAGGCAAAAAACTTTATTTGTAGATTCTTGATGTTAAATGCAGCTTTCATGCACTCTGAGGTGAGTGCAATATCCCTTGCCTCCGTTTTCTTTGAAGATCCCAATATTTAGTGACGGAGAGCAGTTTTCAACTTTTCAATATAATTACTCTGGCAGAACCAAATTATGATAAGCCCATCATCTACAAATATAAAACAAAGCATACATCCCATAGTTGTGGGTCAGGATCCTGAGGTGAACCCATGTAGCAAGTATGGTGACCCTAGAGAGCTTTACACGTTCTATAGTAAGAGATTATCGGGAATGCCAACCTTGACCTTTGACCCCAAACCTGTAGTCAGAGTTTATGGTCTCATAGTGAACCTGTGTACCAGGTTTGGTGACCCTAGCTTTCTTTGTTATTGAGCTATACTTTATAAGGCACTTTGATGTTGACCTTCGACCTTGTGATTTCAAAACCACAGTCACACTTCAGGGTCACAGGGTGAACCTGTGCACTAAGTTTGGTGGTCCTAGCTTTACTCGTTGCACATTAATGAGGCATAAGGTATGTTAACCTTGACCTTCGACCTTTTGACCCCAAACCCACAGTCAGAGATCAGGATCCCAAGGTGAACCTGTGTACCAAGTTTGGTGACCCTAACTTTACTTGTACAGTAATAAGGCATAATTAATGTTAACCTTGACCTTTGACCTTTTGACCCCAAACCCATAGTCAGAGGTTAGGATCCCAAGGTGAACCTGTGTACCAGGCTTGGTGGGCCTAGCCTTACTCGTTGTACAGTAATAAGTCATCAGAAATGCTAATCTTGACCTTTGACCTTCTGACGCCAAACCCATCGTCAGAGGTCAGGATCCCAAGGTGAACCTGTGTAGCAAGTTTGGTGACTCTAGCTTTCTTTGTTGTTAAGATATACTTTATAAGTCATTTTGATGTTGACCTTTAACCTTGCAATCCCAAAACCACAGTCACACTTCAGGGTCACAGGGTGAACCTGTGTACCAAGTTTGGTGACTCTAACTTTACTCGTTATACAATAATAAGGCATAGGGAATGTTAACCTTGACCTTTTGACCCCAAACCCATAGTCTGGGGTCAGGATCCCAAGGTGAACCTGTGGACCAGGTTTGGTGGCCCTAGCTTTACTCATTTTATAGTAATAGTGCAAATGGAATGCTAACCTTGACTTTTGACCCCAAACCCATAGTCAGAGGTCAGAATTCCAAGGTGAACCTGTATACCAGGTTTGGTGGCCCTAGCTTTACTCACGTTATAGTAATAGTAAATGTTGCATTTACCATAGTGCAACTGCAATTTTAATTTAAACTTTGACCCCTTCACCCCAAACCCATAGTTAGGTGAGGGCATAAGTCATCCAAGATGTGTATTAGATACAACTACTGTATCGATTTGAAAAGCCTACATAATTTCTTTCAGCAGTTATTGTGTTTAGAAGATTAAGGGAAAAATCTGACCTCTGACCTTTGACCTCAAGTTCATCCAGTGAGAGTGAAATTGCAATATGCACATCATCAGAGTATACCAAACCATAGTACCAAGTTTCAAAACAATCGGAACAAAACTGTAGGAGGAGTTGATTTCACAAGACAGTTATTGTCTATGAAGTGAGTGAAATAGGAGGTCATAGGTCAGGGGCTACAATTCCTGCAAAAATCATCTGATCAGATCAAATTGCAATATGCACATCCTCAGTGTGTATCAAACCATGGTACCAAATTTCAGAACAATCGGACCAAAACTGTAGGAGTAGTTGATTTCACAAAAGTAGGACAGATGGACGGATGGACGGGCTTACAGACTGACCCATAACACAATCCCCCTTCAGTCTTCGCCCAAAGGGGTCGACCAACGGGGGCTATAAAGGGTTAAAAAGAAATACATTTTTTGGGACTTCCGGTCTGGACGCCATGGCGACTGCAGCTTAACACTGAAGTTCTCAGACCCAATTCAGGATAACACCTTGAAAATCAAACTTAACGGATTTTTGGAGGAGTGAAAATCAAAAGACAAAATCATCATGTCTAAAGGAAAACAGAAGAAACTGAAATTCTCCAGGCCAGGACACGTATCGGCCGGAGAATCCGAACCGGAAGATCTCCGTTCAGAAGACGAGGAACTGGTGATAGCTAACAAAAGGGTTAGCCTGAAATCACTATTTGAGGAGCTACGACGATTTCGCCGAGATGTTACGGCCGAATTTCGGGAATTCAGAGAAGAATTGAAAAGGACAAACAGCAGAGTGGACCAGGCCGAGAACCGAATCTTGGAAACAGGGGATCGAATAAAAGTGCTCGAAGATTCTGTGCTAGACCTACGCAAAAGACAAGCAGCTATAGAGGCTAAGCTAACCGACCAAGAAGGAAAACAGAGAAGAGACAACATAAGAATTCATGGTCTGATAGAAGGAACCGAAAATGGCTTTAACTCAATGGCAGAATGCGTGGAATCCTTACTAAGAGAGAAATTGGATATTCCACAAACCACCGACTTGAAGATAGAAAAGGCACATCGTTCATTAGCCGCTAGGCCGGCGGCGGAAGCGCCCCCACGTTCGGTGTTGGTAAGATTTTCCAATTTCAAAATAAAACAAGAGGTTGTAAGACTGGCCTGGCAGAAAAAAGGATTTATGCACCAGGAGAGAAAAGTCTACGTGGAACACGATTACGCCCCGGAGGTCCTTAAAAAGCGCAGGGAATACAATGACGCGAAAAAGGTGTTAAAAGAGAAGAAATTGCGCTTTCAGACACCATTTCCTGCGAAGTTAAGGGTCTTCTATGGCGATGAAACGTGTCTCTATAATTCGGCGGAAGAAGCAACAGCTGACATGGCGAAAAGAGGCCTCCCGGTAACGGTATTTAAACCCGCAGCAGACCCGAGTGAGAAGATCAAAGCGCAAACATGGACAACACAAAGACCCTCAAAATCCACGGACCAGCAGCGGGAAACCCAACACCAGAGCGTCGCGGATAAACTATCCGTTTTCAGGTTGGAATAGCGACCTTTTTTTTTTTTTCTTTTTCTTTCTCTTGAATCAATCCGCACATCCAACCCCCCTCATACAAGGTAACAAACATTAAAGGAGATGCATATTCAGCATGTGGTAAAACATTTCATGGAACAATCATATTATTTGAAACAAATAAGTCTTTGTAATAAAAAAAACAAAAACAAAAACTTGTTAAAATAGAAATGTGACAATAATCCACATGTTCTCCTCATACTAACAAATACTGTTTTTGCATGAATGTTTGATGTGATGGGGGTGGGAGGGTGCACACAATTACACAGGGTTTAGGCATAAAAGGAAAAAAAAAAAAATCATTACAAGTTTGGATTGGGTTCTGAAACTCACGTTAAAAGCATGGGACTACTTTCAGTGGTAAGAGAGGGCCCTCAACACGTAACAGAGTTTGAGGAATTTCCCTCAGAGCCTTCACTCCATCAAGGCTCTTACAGGGTCTTTAAAAAGACCTCAGCTCAGGAAGTTCTTATGACAGCTTTTTGTTTTAAAGTTTTTTACACTATGTTCTTAATGTTTTTCTTGTTTTTAATGTTCTTTCAGTTTCTGAGTAGCACAAAAGAGGGCCACCACACAGTTATACTAAACAAAACAACACAATGGAGAAACAGGGTGTAACCAAAATAATTTCATATAATGTAAAAGGAATCCTGAATCCAGTTAAAAGATCCAAGATTCTAGGCAAAATGAAAAAAGACAAAGCAGGAATAATACTTTTACAAGAAACCCACCTAACAGACGTGGAACACAATAAACTCAGTAGACAAGGGTTTAAAATGATCTCTTCATCTTCATATAAATCAGGGAGGAGGAGGGGAGTAGCGACATTGATATCAACCAAAATTACATTTGAAAAAAAATCAGAACACAAAGATAAAGAAGGGAGATACAGTTTGGTAACTGGGCGGCTAGAGGGAGAAGATATCACCCTGCTGAATGTGTATGCTCCTCCAGGGGCTAACTGGAAATTTTATAAAAATGTATTCGACCTAATGATAACTAAAGCTCAAGGTTTAGTGATATGTGGTGGGGACTTCAATCTTAGACTGAATCCATACTGGGATGCTTCTGGTAATTCCCCACATCAAAATAACACCCAAAACAGGAAGACTCGGATGCTACTAAAAGAATTGGGAATCTGTGACGTGTGGAGGGAACTCAACCCCAGTGTAAAAGACTATACATTTTACTCAACTCCACATTCATCTTACTCAAGGATTGACTATTTTTTTATGTTTAATAGAGACATTGGAAGAGTAAAAACATGTAAAATAGGACTGATGGATCTCTCCGACCACAGTCCGATCTACATGGACTTAAATATCCAAAAATACACAAATAATACATTTTCTTGGAGGTTAAATTCAAATGTCCTGAAAGGACCATTGAAAGATGAATTGGAATCAGATATTCTCAGATATTTGGAAGATAACGATAATGGAGAAGTATCCCCTTTAATACTGTGGGATGCATGTAAAGCTGTAATAAGAGGAAAGATTATTGCAAAACTGGCAACCCAAAAGAAACTAAGACAAGAAAAACTATCCACATTAGAGTCAGAACTTAGGAACCTAGAAAAAGAACACAAAGGCAACACTCATTCTACTGACTCGCTCAAGATTAAGGAAATTAAAAACCAAATAAATGAGATCTACACAATAGAAATCCAGAAGAAACTTACATTTCTGAAACAAAAATACTATGAAGCAGGCAGTAAATCGGCAAAATTGCTAGCCTATAAATTGAGGAAACATCAAACAGAAAGAGCAATCTACAAAATCAGAGACCCAGTATCAAAGGAAATAAAATTCAGAATTCAGGATATTCTTAAAAACTTCGAGAATTACTATAAGAACTTATACTCCCACAAAAAACATAAAAACGCATCCGAGGCATTCCTAAACACATTAAACCTTCCCCAACTTACGGAGTCACAAAATAAAACACTACTGTCAGAAATACATCCTAAAGAATTGGAAAAAGCAATTATGAAACTTAAAGCTAACAAATCCCCAGGAGCTGATGGCTATACAGCAGAGTGGTACAAAACCTTTAAACAGCAACTATCTCCTCTCCTCCTGAAAACATTTAATTATGTCCTCCACACAGGGGAAATCCCCCCCTCCTGGAGAGAAGGGGTCATTGCAGTTATACCTAAACCTGAAAAGGATAAACTAGAGTGCTCCAACTACAGACCAATCAGTGTACTAAATCAGGACTATAAGCTTTTTACCATTATCCTTGCCAAAAGGTTAGAAACTATACTGACAGACCTAATTCATTTAGACCAAACAGGTTTTATAAGACAAAGACAGACACAAGACAACATTCGACGCACTTTACACATAATTCATCATATAAAAAAATATAACTTAAATGCAGTCATATTGGGATTAGATGCTGAAAAAGCATTCGATTCGGTTGACTGGTCTTTTCTATATAGAATCTTATCCAGTTTCAATTTTCATAACAACTTCATTAGAACTATACAGGCATTATATAAAAAACCAACAGCTAAAATAAGGATTAACGGTAATTTATCATCATCTTTTGAACTGGAAAGAGGATGTCGTCAGGGCTGCCCCCTGTCTCCACTGCTCTTTGCAATCTTCATAGAACCTCTGAGCCAATGGATAAGACAAAACCAAAAAATTCAAGGTATTACACTTGGTCAGAAGGAACATAAAATAGCACTCTTTGCTGATGACATTTTAATATACCTAGGGCAGCCGGACACTTCTTTACCAGAACTAACCTCAGTTTTTTCAGAGTATGGAGATTTATCGGGGTACAAATTAAATATGCATAAAACCCAAGTTTTAACATTCAACTATGACCCAAATCATTATTCACTAAGCAAACTCAAAACTAACTGGGAGTCGGAATCTATGAAATATCTGGGGGTCAATATCCCGAAACAACTCAACAAAATTATATCACTAAACTATGATCCACTGGTGACAAAAATAAAATCTGACCTAGCAAGATGGAATATGATACCATTCTTGGGTACTGCACAAAGAATTGAAGCAGTCAAAATGAATATACTTCCACGTCTTCTATACCTTTTCCAAACAATACCGGTAGAACCTCCCAAAAAAACATGGCAGGAGCTGGACAGAAGGATCTCAAGATTCATATGGCAGGGCAAGAGACCTAGAATCAGATATAGAACCCTACAGCTAAACAAAGACAAAGGTGGGCTCGCGCTGCCAAATATCAGGGACTACTTTAAAGCCGCACAAATTAAAACTTTAGTAGAGATATGTAACCCAGTCTACACTGCACAATGGAAGGAGATCGAATGCCAAATAACAAGTGTCATCCCCCTACAGGCGATAATAGGGAACAATGTCTTACCTAAGCTTTTGAATAACACTAACCCGTGGATAGAGACCCCACTAAAAATTTGGTTTAAGATAGTCAGAGAGAATCAAACTAAAGAGCCCTATCGACTTCTGCAATGGATCGCCTATGATCAGGACTTTACTCCTAATAAAACAGACACCAGATTTAAAAAGTGGAAGGAGAAAGGGCTGATAAAATATTCCGATTTTTTTAAAGGGCAAATCTTAAGAAGTTTTGAAGTTTTGAAAAAACAAGGCCTAATAAATCAAGACCTTTACAGGTTCTTCCAGCTTAGACACCACATAAACAATATACTTAAAAAGGAGGTTTTGGAAAGGGCCCAGTCAGGTGTTCTGAAGGTCTTCTTAATGGCATATAAAGGGATCCCAGGGATCAGATACATTTCTAAAATATACCAAGGTCTTCAAGACTTAAAAGGAGACAACACATCTTATATAAAAGAGAGATGGGAAAAAGAGGGGAATTTCACTTTACAACTGGAAATATGGGAAAAGCTAAATAAACAGCAATGGAAAAGTACCTCATCCCTGCAGTGGAGAGAATTTGGATGGAAAAACTTGGCAAGATTTTTCAGAACACCTGCACAAAACAAATTTACCCATAAGGGATTGAACTGTTGGCGCTTGTGTGGTGAAAAGACTGCAAATCATTTTCATGTGTTTTGGTCATGCCCAGTTATCCACCAATATTGGACCAAGGTACAGACAATATTGGGGAAAATATTCAAAATTACAGTTCCCTTTTCTTTTGTAACTTTGTATTTGGGTTTACTACCGGACTCACTGGAAAGACGAGGAGAAAAATACTTATTCAATGTTTTAATATTGGCAAGCAAAAAAGCTCTAACTAAAAAATGGATGTTGAAGGACTGTCCTACACCTGAAGATTGGACTAACGTGATCCAAGACATTTACTCGATGGAAAAGTAGACATTCGCACTGAGACAGGACATGGATGTGTTCATGAACTTTTGGCAACCCTGGACCGCATATGTGTCTTCCATTAGATCTAATCTTTGACAAATACCATTTCAATAATGGTTCCGCTCTTTGTTCCAATGCTACTCAGATGCTCTTTTATCTTTATTTACTTACTTTTTCTTTTTGTTTGTTTTTTACTGGTTTGTTTGTTTTTTTGTTATTTGTTTCTTGTTTTTTTTTCTCTTTAATTTCACTTTTTCTTTCACTTTAAAAAAAAAAAAAAAGGGGTGTTGTAAGAATTAATCTTCCAATGTTGTCAGATATCAGAAAATAAGGGAACATGTGATGAAAATGTAAACACTGCATTGCTGTAACGACCTGTATACCCTTTACAAAAACTTAAATAAAAAAAAAAAAAAAAAAGAAATACATTTTTTATATACAGTATCTCCATATAAACTGAACCAATTGTTTTTGCAGTCATAGTTAAACACTATCAAAGAAGTGTTTTCACTTTGAAACATCTTTGCTCCCTTTAATTTATTCTAAATTGGCAGGCATAGCTCAAAAATTCACAGAATCAAGAAAATTCTTTTTCTTTGTAACTGAACATTAGCTGCAATAGTATCTGTAGGGTATGTCCCAAATTCACGAGAAAAGGAACTCGCCTTGGTTCAAGAAGCAGTAGATTCTACACTGCTAAGGACAACACTCCCACAAGGACATAAATGACCTTCTGGAATTTCCAGAATTTATTTAGTGCTCTGCTGATTTGTGATCACTTGCAACTGAATCCGTGCTGTCTTGCCAACTTTTTTCCCCCACCCTTAATCCTCATTCGCTCCACTCACATTGATAATAGCGTCAGTCTGGATGTAGTCCATGTCTGAGTTGCGAAGGCCCAGCTCCTTGCCTCCCCTCTGGGTGGTGCTGACGATGCCGGTGGTGACAGTGTTCTGCAGGGAGAACGGGCTGCCTATGGCCACCACAAACTCACCGGGGCGCAGGTCAGCCGACTGACCAAGCAGCAGCACTGGCAACTTCATCTGCTCCAAGAAAGATAGGGAGAATGAAATCAACTTTTATTTTTCACGTAAATTTGCAATTTTTTTCTTGTAAATTTGCAACCTTTTATCTCAGAAAATTGTGACTCTTTTGCAAGTTTTCAATTTTTTCATAACTTATAAATTTGTTACTTTTTTCTTTTAAACTTGCAGTTTTTTCTAATGATTTTGCCTTTTTTCTCATAAATTTGTGACTTATTTCTTGTAAATTTGTAACTTTCATATGGATGCTGGATAAAGTGTAATTGTTTAATTTTTTTCTGTTCATGTTTTTTCTGTTTTTTTTTTTTTTGAGAGGGCAGAGTTTTTTCCATTTAAAAGGGTTTGAACTCTTCCCCATTATAAAAAAAATACCCCTCAACACAATCTTACATAGGGTCCCCAAATGCTATAGAAACATCAAAAAAAAAAAGACAATTTTATGCACAAAACTGAGAAAAAATAGAATCAAAGTAACATAGAAGTTCATCAATAAATGATCAGTTACACGCTAAGACTCAAACAGAGAAGTAAAGAGCAGTTTATTCTCTCTAAATTTTTTGAGGCAGATGCTGATTTCCTGTAGCCTAGCTGAGTCAGCTCTCTCTGTCTTCACTCACAACTCCAAATCTTCCCAAACTCTTAATCACCAGCAGGGATGACTCACTTCAGTTCTGTTGCCAGATTTCCAACCAAACTATCATTCAGGATAACTGTTCTCTAACAGTTGGACTTCTTCACTTTCAACAGAACATGTACTTAAATTTAGTAAAACAGAACATTCCGGGGTTCAGCAACCTCTACAAGGAAATTTTGTACAATTTTTGGTCAAAATGTCTGCATAGGCAGCATGTTAGAGCTTTAAGGAAATCAGAAATGTAAAATTTTTTCATTCAACTGGACTCTAACAGGGATCATCATGTTGAAAATTATCACTGGTTTTCATCAATATGATATAGAGCTGGTGACTGAGTTCATAAACTAAGGAGGAGAGCATAAATGTACATGAGCATTTTTAAGCCTTTACCCACTGATTTTTATTAATAGAGTCCGATTTCTTTTGTAGTCATTAGTGGCGCCATCCGCTGGATATTAGATACAATGCAAGCTTTACAAACCAGTATTTACTCCTTCTATTGAGGGGTTGCACAGACGTCACACGAATCATGTGTCTTTTGTTTACTGCGCCATTTTGGATGGCAACCAACAGTCAAATCACCAACAGCAAGCATGACTGAGTGTAATCAACGAGATAAATGGCTACACACAAATCAACACCGTGGTCCACTGATGAGGTGCAAACTTTTCTGTGCTTGGTAGCTGATTAAAGAAATCCAGAGGGAGCTGGATGGAGCGACCTGAAATGAATTCACGGCTACGGCGGAGGCAGACGGGAGGCAGAGTAGCATAGACCCTACCATGGCATCATCATTGTTGAAAACAGTGATAGAGGATGGTGAGTGATGTGATATTATGCATCTTTGCCGTTATTTATCCCAGTGGTGGAAAGCTCACTTTGAACAAACAACGCCATTGTCTCCTGTATACAGACAATGAGCTAACTAACACACACAGCATACATATTTTAGTGCCTAATAGCGATAACTTGCCGTGATTACAATGTAGTACGGGGGACTTATTAGCGCTAACTAGTATTAGCAATCATTAGCTTGCCTTCATAAGTGTTCTAGTTCATATCCTCACGTCTTACGCTGCCCCATGGCTTCCTGAACTCTCCAATACTTTTCCAGTGTTTTGTCTCCCCACCTGTAGCCTTTTCTGGCTCTCCTTTTTTGCCTTTACTCTGACAAAAAGCCAGCGAGCAGCAGGCTTGCCTCAATATCCATCTTGTGTTTTTCTTGTCACATACAAACGACGTCATGGGAGTGTTGGGCTGCCTTGCTGTAAAGCTCTCACTCACTTAAGGTGGTATTCAGTTGTAATGGAAAACGAACAACACTGTGGTGAGTCGGGCTGGGTACGTGCTAGTGGAATTATTATTATTCTCAACACAGGGTCCACGCTATTTTCCATCCAAAATGGCAGAAAAACAATGTGGCACATGACCACTGACATCAGGTGCAACCCCTCTATATCTGGGCCAGTTGGTGTTGGTGTAAAAAAGCCTTAAGCTGCACATCTACAACATCATCAAACCACATGTGATGGGTAAAAACCAAGAAAATTAGAAAAGCTCCCCCTCTTAAGTTAGCAACTTGTCGATCACTTTATACCAGTAGCACAAACAAGATAAAAATTAGTCTTAATGTTGGTCTTCAGCTGGGCATATACAACAGTTCCAACCGTGCTATGTGAAAAGTTCACAAAGATTCCAGGAGTTAAATTATTATTATTTAAGGGCACTCAAACCCTTTATTCCACTTCAGCGATGTTCTAATGATCTTTAATTACAGTAACTGCCACTAGCTTATGATATGAGACAATTGTAGTGTGTTGTGTACATTAATGGCCACGGTGAGGTGCTGTTTCAAAAGAGACAGATTTCACAACTTGGAAATTGTGTTGTTGTGTTCCAGGTTTCTGCTAATAGCCTGGTTACCTACAGGTATATTGATGTTTTTCAACTGGGGGGTGGGGGGTGGGGTTCCTCAGACAACAGGGGGTCTGTGAAAGAATGTTCAGGATCTGCAGGAAACTGTCTAATTTCACTTCTTAATTGGTCCAAAAAATTGCAAATAACTGCTCATTGTTGTGCACTGGTGCCTGCAGTAGCTCCTCCATGTCAGCAGGTGGCAGCACAAATACAATCCCTCTTCATCTTCTTCTTCTTCCTCTTCTCGACGGAATCTGATAGAGTTGGGGATTCCTGCACAACTAGAGGCAGCAGTTTCAGCATCACAGTTTCAGGACTACTATTACTACTATTTCTGAGCCTACAACACTATCTGGATGGGGAGAATATCCCCTCCTCCTCCAGAAACCACACCCCGACACTGGCCACCTCAGCACCAAACAAGCAGTGTATACGGAGGTCTGCTGGTGTTGAGCTGAGAAAAGAATGTCTGCTGTGAAAACAACCCCCTTCACAGCAGCACACGTCTGATGTGAGATGTCTCTGGTAAGTGGCTGTCTCATTTTCAAATTCCAACACCAGCACTGAAAGCATCAAGTGAACTCCTTGCCCGAGCTGAACAAAATCCAGCTCACATCGATGAGAACTCACTCCCTCACCCAGTTCAAATGTGCATGTGGTTGTTTCTTTCCACTGATTTTGTATGTAATTGCAGCACGTCACACAGAGTATAAACAAATCACAAGACTAAACTGCAGCACGTGGGCAGCACAGTGGTGCAGTGGTTAGCACTGTTGCCTTATAGCTAGAAGGTTCCTGGTTCGAATCCCCAGGCTGGCAGGGGTTGGAACCTTTCTGTGTGGAGTTTGCATGTTCTCCCTGTGCTGCATGGGTTTACTCCGGGGGCTCTGGTTTCCTCCCACAATCCAAAGACATGCATGTTAGGTTAACTGGCTGTTCTAAATTGTCCCTAGATATGTTTCCTATAGGCCCTTAGAATAGAGGGTTAGTGCTAGTGAAAGCGCTTTGAGTGGTCTTTGTGACTAGAAAAGCGCTATATAAGTGCAGGTTAGTTAGTAGTTAGTAAACTGTCATTAGATATGCCATAATAGGCTATAAGGTGTCATTTTATAACATTTTACATTTTTGTGGTGCAACTGGATTTTTTCAATGTAAAAACGGTTCTGTGGCTAAAAAGACGTTGAAAAACACTGACCTATATCATTTTTTTTTTTCCACAATATCTTTATTGAACCTTTTTTTTTTTTAACAAACATGATACAAACAATCAAACACTAACACTAAAGTACTACAAAAAAAAAAAAATACCCTAAAAACACCAACAACCACCAACAAAATCAAGTCTTCAACAATGCTCCTCTGTTTAGTCTAGACAATCCAATACATTAGTATACATATTATGTTCACCAGTTTGGAATTTACAAGGTCCACACACATCATTCACCTTCTTCTTCAAGAGTTATGTTTAAATTTTTTACATAATCAATAAAAGGTCTCCATATATTCTCAAACACAATTTCCTTTGATTTCAGTATATATGTTATTCTTTCTAATGGAAGGTTTGTTAACATCTGTCTTAACCACTGAGTCACATCTGGTCTATGAGTCTTTTTCCATAATAGTGCAATACATTTTTTGGCATTAAGCAAACTGAGGTCTATGAATGTTCTTTCACTTTTATTGAAATTATGCTTTTCTGGGTACAGACCCAACAAAAACAGTTTAGGATTCAATATGATTTGTTTTGAGATTATTTTTTCAATTGTTACCCTCACCTCCTCCCAAAACATTCTTATTAATCTACATTCCCATAAACAATGAAATAGGGTTCCTTTACTTTCCATGCATTTTGTGCATGTATCTGGTATATTTTTGTTATATCTATTTAACTCCTCCGGTGTAACATACATCCGCATTAACCATTTGAAATGTATCAATTTAAGGCGTGCATTTATTGATTTGGTTTGAGCTTCTGTACAAGCCAATTCCCATTGTTCCTCTGAAATTTCAATTTGCAGATCTTCTTTCCAGTAGTTTAATCTTTTCAGTGAATTTTCACTTGAAGATAGTGTCAATGAGTTATAAAACTCTGAAATAATACCCTTTCTTTTACTATCTTTCATCATCATTTTTTCCAAGGATGAATAAATAGGTCGAGTGAGAGCTTTATTTTGATTTGATCGAATAAAGTTTCTAAGTTGAAGATATTTAAAAAAATGTGTTCTATTGAGATTAAATTTGATCCTCAGCTCTTCAAAAGACATTATGTTGTCTGCACATGGCAAATATAAATCCTGAATCTTTTGTATCCCTTTTAAATTCTATACTTTAAATACAGCGTCCGCTCTCCCTGGTTTAAAATATTGATTACCCCATATTGGACTAAATTGTGACAATAACTGTGGTTCTTTTAAATAGTTTTTAGCTTCACACCATATTTTGATCATATGCTTTACAAATGGATTTTTAACTTGTTTTTGTAATTTTTTTGCCGAATCTGAGTATATGAATATGGGAAGAGGTAAAGGTAAATTGTATGATTCCATTTCAGTCCAGTGAGGGAGATCATTTGATGAAAAATAATATGTCATAGACCTCAGTTGTGCCGACCAATAATACAACATAAAATTTGGACATTTCAGACCTCCACGATCAAATGGTAAATATAATAAAGACAAACGTAATCTAGCCCTCCTGTTGTTCCATATAAATTCCACTAACTTTTTTTTTATTCTTGAGAATAGATCTAAAGGTGGTGATAAGGGAATGTATTGAAATAAATAAAGTATTTTAGGTAAAATATTACTTTTAAGTATATTGATTCTCCCGATCATCGACATTGGTAGTGACATCCATCTCTGAGTTAACTCATTGATATCTGACATTAAGGCTTCATAGTTGACACTGGCGACTGATTCTAGCTTAGGCATAATTTGGATTCCTAAATATTTAAACTGATTTACAACATTGAATTGATTTACCTCAGGGGCTGGGTAATTTCTCTGGGTCTCATTTAGCATTAATATTGAAGATTTAGTTTTATTTATTTTATATCCTGATATTTCCCCAAAATTCTTTATTAAATTCATCAAGGTTGGAATTGATTTTTTTAGATTCGACATAAACAAAATTATATCATCGGCGTACAGGGAGATTTTATGTTCTGTTGGTCCAACTTTAATTCCATATATTTGTGAATGTAAACGTATCGCTATCGCTAAAGGTTCAATTGCCATAGTAAACAGTAAAGGTGAAAGTGGACAGCCTTGTCGACATCCTCTATTGATTTTTATTGGTTTTGAAATATTGTTATTTGTTAGGATTTCTGCTGTAGCATTATTGTATATTATTTGAACCCATTTTATGAAATTATTTCCAAGTCCAAACCTTTGTAGGACTTCAAAAAGAAAGGGCCATTCAACTCTATCAAAGGCCTTTTCGGCGTCCAATGATAGGAGAGCTGTATCCGGTGCTTCTTTATTAAAATAAATAATATTAAATAGTCTTCTTACATTATGGAAGCCTTGTCTACCCTTTATAAAGCCATTCTGATCTCGATTAATAATATTTGGTAAAATTTCTTGTATTCGTCTTGCTAAAATTTTACAGATTATCTTAAGGTCGGCGTTTAATAGGCTTATTGGTCTCATATTTTCACATTTATTAGAGGGCTTACCTGGTTTTGGCAGCAGTATAATTAAGGCATTATTTATGTATGATGGTAAATTATTATTTTGAAATGCTTCTAAAACCATTTCCAAAAAAGGTTTTATTAATTTATTCTTAAATTTTTTATAAAGGTCAACTGGAAGACCATCTGGTCCTGCACTTTTTCCTGATTTCATATTATCAATGGCTAGCCCGACTTCTTCTTGACTTCTTCCAATATCTCCCTGTTTTCATTTGGAATACACGGTATAGATAGTTCGTTCAAAAACCCATTTAGTTTTGTTAAATCAGGTTCATTTTTGGTATCATATAATTTTTCATAGTAATCTCTAAAGGCTCTATTAATTTCTAAAGGATCTATAACTACCTGTCCGTTACTTATAATACTGGTAATTGGTGTTTTAATTTCCAATTGTTTAATCTGCCATGCTAATAATTTTCCTGATTTTTCACCTTGTTCATAAAAAGATTGTTTCAATCTTAGAAGACTCGAGGCAGCTCTATTCGCTGATTTTTTGTCGTATTCAGCTCTCAAAATCAGTAATTCATTCTCCAACCTTGGGTCACTTCCTGCATACACTTTTTCCTGAAGACTTTTTATTTTATGTTCCAATTTAGCTCTCTCCTCTCGAGTCTTCTTAGATTTTGATCCTGTATAACTAATAATATGTCCCCTAATAAAAGCTTTGAAAGCCTCCCACTTTACACATGCTGATGTTTGTGTAGTATTGATGTCAAAGAACTCGTCTATCTGTTTTTCTATATACTTGACAAATTCCTCATCCTGAAGCCATTTATGCTGAAATTGCCATCTACCTGATTCCTTTGTCAATTTTTTATCTACATATATTAGACAACAGGGTGCATGATCAGAAATCACGATGTTATCATAAAAGCAGTTTTGAATCTTGGACCTTAATTCTGTGGAAATCAAAAAATAATCAATACGTGAGAATGTCTTGTAGGTACTGGAATAACAAGAATAGGCTTTAACTTGTGGTTTCATTTCTCTCCATATATCTAACAATCTCAATTCTTTCATAAAATGATTAATAGTCATCCTACATCCAATGTGCGTACAATCCAGTCCTGTTGATCTATCCACACCTGGATTCAATGTACAATTAAAATCCCCTGCTATTATATGTTGCCCTGTAAGTGATGATAAGATGAGAAATAAATTAGCAAAGAACTTCTGATCATCTATATTGGGACCATATAAGTTCACAAGATTTATATTTTCTAATAGCAAAGAACCTTGAATGATTACATATCTTCCAAATTTGTCTCCAATTACATTTTTCACCTGAAAAGGAACTGATTTATGTATGAGAGTCATAACTCCCCTGGCTCGGGATGAAAATGAAGAGGTGAATACACTTCCCTGCCATCTACTCCTAATTCTTTTAACATCCTCCTCTATCAGATGAGTTTCTTGTAAAAACACAATTCTTGAACCCATGTCCTTTATTTTATTCATAACTTGTTTAAGTTTTTTTAAATTTTGTAGACCTCTGCAATTCCATGAAGTTAAATTAAGATTAACACTTTGGTCCATGATCAATAGAGAGTTTAGGATTACCTTGCAGTGTAAACATGCTCATACAGAGAAGCAAAAACATGAGTGGTTGAACATTCATCCTACAAACTACACACAAACAAATTTCCCCTTCCCACACTTGTGGCAAACCCCCCAAAATCAAAAGAAAAATTCTGTCTCCCGATATAGCCATCGACCGTTCCACACCCACGGGGAACAGCCTAAGCCACTCCTTCTTCATCCTCCCAATCACCCCAACTCTACTGCTTTTAATGACGTAACATTAACTCTCCTCTGTAGTTTTCCAACTTAACTCCAAAATTTTTAACAACTTTGTACATCATAGTTTTTTTTTTGTTTGTTTTGTTTTTGTTTTGTTTTTTTAATATATAATACAATCTATATTTTGTAAACTTACTATTTACTTCAAGTCAGTCAGATGCCTGTGCAAATGCTTAATTATTCTACCTTATATTTTGTTCATGCTTAGCTCCCACCAGTCTCTTCTTCTTCTTTGATCTTCTTGATGAACTCCTGCGCCTCCTCTGGGGTCTTGAAAATGTGGGTTCTGCCCTCATACGTGGTCAGCAGTCTCGCAGGATAGATTACACCATGACGAATCCCAAGGTTGCGCAGCTCCTTACGTATGGGATCAAACTGCTTCCTCAATTGCTGGATTCCTGTGGCCAAATCTGGGTAGAACCGCACCTGCTGGTCCTGGTGTTTAATCTCTCCTTTAGCACGTGCAGCGTTGAAGATCTTCATCCTGTCTCTGTTGCTAAGAAACTTCATAATTAAGGTCCTCGGCGGTCCCTTATCTCTCCGTGGGCCAATACGATGTGCTTTTTCCAGAACCACTGCTGATTGCAACTCCTCGCTGCCCAGCACCTCCGGAATCCACTTTTCCAGAAAGGAACATACGTCCCGACCTTCTGATTCCTCTGGAAGACCCACCAGCCTCAAATTATTCTGTCTCGACCGAGATTCCAAATCCAAAATATTATCTTCTAGACATTTATTTTTTTTTTCCAAAGTGCGCACCTTTAATTGAAGACGGGTGACGTCATCTTCAGCACTAGCGAGACGGAGCTCCATCTGCGCCGTTCGTTCTACACAGTCACCCAATTCCTTTCTTATTCCTTCCAACGCTGTCATAATCCCATCAAATCTAGAGGAAAAGTCCGCTCTCATTGAACTCATGGCAGCCATCAGCGCATCTGCGCCATTCCCCGCAAACATCGCACCGCCGCCAGCCTCCTCCGCCATATATGGAGTTTTGTTTGCTGCGTCACAGACCTGAAAGTCCGTTAATTTGGACTGTTTCGGCGGCTCGCTTTTTCCTTTTCCTGGTTTTCCAGCCTTAGGCTTCGCCGACATATCCTCGCCCAAATGCTGGGATACGTTCTGTCCCAAATGAGAGAGTTATTTGCCGATTTTTTTTCTCCAGGAGCAGAGCAGAGCGAGACACGTCCGTCCTACGTGGCAGCCATAACCGGAAGTACCTATATCATTTTACTTTTAAAATTAGTTACTCCAAAGTTTAGATTAAAACCTCACAGATAGTATCTACTAAAGCTCACAACATTATGCAGGCTTCTGACTCTACATCATCTGAAGATCCCAAAAAGAAGGTGATGAAGAGAATGTAAACAAAAGTGGACATACAGATCGAGCGCTAGCAAGCTAGCAAGCCGCTCAACTACAGAGACCAGACTGATGGACTCTGTAAAAGTACGTAAACGATGACTGGTGGATAATAGCAAATTTCATTGAACATATGTGGAAAATGACAATAAGGCTGCATGTCCACCAAATGCATTTTTTGTCGCTGGACCGCCCTGAATGTCTTTTTTTCAGCACTTGTGCGCTGCGCTCTGGAAAAAAAAAGTCTGTGCCCTGTATCCCAGCAACAGCTTGTCACTCACAGCTCAGCACTTCCGGGTTTCCTATAGTCAGACTTTCTACTTATTTTTATTAACAGTCTCTAAATAACAATGGACAGGAAACGTACTCTAGCATTGGTAGCAGCCCTGGATACAAAATGACACAGAAAGCACCACTGCAGCAGGAGTCTGAGTACAGACTGTACTGGTGTCCTGTGTTCTGCCCTTCCTTAATTCTGATTGGTACAAACATGCTGTGTGTTGTGGCATACAAAAAGTTCAATTTTGGTTTCATCTGACCAGACTATATTCTCCCAGTATTTTACTGGCTTGCCCAAATGCTGTGCAGCAAACTTTAAATGAGCTTCAACATGCTTTTTCTTCAGCAATGGAGTCTTGCGAGGTGAGTGGGCATAGAACCCTTGTCAGCTGAGTGCATTACTTATTGTTTTCTTTGAAACAACAGTACCTGCTAATTCCAGGTCTTTCCTGAGCTCTCCATGAGTGGGCTTTGGCTGTTGGATAACTCTTCTGATATTTCTTTTGACTCTTCTGTCAGAAATTTTGCGAGGAGCTCCTGATCATGGCCAGTTTATGGTAAAATGATGTGCTTTCCACTTCCGAATGATGGCTCCAACAGTGCTCACTGGAACGTTCAGCAGTTTAGAAATGTGCCTGTAACCAATGCCATCATTATGTTTTGCCACAATAAGGTTGCGAAGGTCTTGTAGTGTCAATCCCTTTGGCTCCAATCTTTAAAATCACTCTTCACTTGGAAGGAATTATTTCACCCAAAAGTCTGGTCAAGAATTGTGTTTTTCCTAAGCACCACAGCTTGAAAACACATTCCATGGTAAAAGGGACGATAAGGATCCCTTTTTGTGCCAGGAACAGATTAGTCTGCAATCATAAATCCCGGAACTTCCCCCCAACCAGGCAATTTTATGCTTCAACAACTGTTTGAAACATTCCAGATACATTGACCACATTCCACAGGGCTCTAGGAATTATCCACAGCTCAACATTACCCCCTAGTGGACAACTCCAGAATATGTTTGCTGTTACCTCTGCAAGCTGAACTATGGTTATTGAATGAAATGACTGCCTTTTAACAAAAACTCTCAATTTTCAGAAGATTTTCTTTTTCAGGACACCCTGGAAAATCAAGCGGGGCTCTGATATACCATTCTGGTTTCAAATGTTTCAATAATCATTGGTTTAAATGTATAGCATGTTTGAAAATGCTTAAACAGACCTTATTCTAATGCATATTAATTATAGAAGGACAAGTTTATGAAAGTACATGTTTAATGTAGTTTAATGTAGCAAGAATGAAAATTAGTCATGGATAGTTAGTTTAGCTTATATATATATATATGTATATATATATATATATATATATATATAAAGTGATTCTTTGTATTTTTCTTTTAATCAATATGTGTTCTTCATATCCAAAAACATACACAAGTCATCTGACTGGCTCAGCCAATCACTAGCCAGTCTCTGTTGGACAACACCCCTTTCATTCTACTGGTCGGTTACAGACAAAGGACTGCTTTCTTATTGGACCAGAGTTCATTTAATTGGTGAATGACAGACAATTGGTTCCCTTTCAGGTCGTGAAAGGAAGAAACGCGCTAGTTCAGGCAGCTGTTCTTTCTGTAAGTTTGTAAAAGTTGTTTGTGTGTCCTGTTCAGTTACATCCTGCCTTTAATTCTCTCTATCCTTTAAACGTCTGGGAAAAATACCTTTTCTTCTGTCTTGAGCTCAACCTTCTCTTTTAAATGGAGTGAAACTCCGTGTTCTCAGACTTTTTTCTATTTTATTCTGTTAAACTTTTTCTATTGATTCTCCTTAACTCACCGTGTTTTAAAGTGGACTGATCATTTTTTTCCTCACACTGGAAGCTGTTTTCGCCAATCACCATGACATCTGAAGAACTCGGATTTCGTGGCTTGAATATTTTTTTTCTTATTAATTTTGTCTCTCCGATTCTGTGACTTTGATCAAACTGAACTATTTCATCAATTTTTTTGGACCTGGGAGAGCCGCTGAAAAAAACCCTCTCGTGTTGTCCACATGACATACTGCTTCAGTGGCCAGCAGCCTATCATCATCGTTGCCAGATCTCAGCTCCTGACTGTTTGCCTCTGGGAAGAAATTGTCTGCTGGCAGATATTTTTCCTGTCCTCCTTGTGCGCTTTTACACAACACATGGAGGAGGGGAAGGAAGAATGGATTTAAACGCAGGGCTTCACCACAACCCATTTATTAACCAAAAGAGCACAGTTCCAAAAATAAAGACATACAAAAAGGTAACAGGGTGCACTAAAGGGCATCACACAATAACGTGCAGCGGGCTGACCACAGTGCACAGTGGCCACGATACAAACAACACAAATAACATTTTAGCTCAGGTTAACTTGGGAGTCCTCCAGGAGGCTCGAATGGCTGGAGAAGGAAACTGGGCTAAGTGCCAAAGTGTAGCAGCTACACTGCACAGGGAAACGCTAACAGTCTGCACTCACAGAACAGGAGCAGTCCGAGTTGTCCATGTCTTCCAGCGAGTGCACACACAAACAATTACTACACTGCAGGGAGAAGCGACAGTGTAGCTTCCTATTCCCTTAAGAGACAGTTCATACATATGACGATTAATGTCCGTATGACTCTGCATAATGGTCCAGCAATGCTCGACTGGCAAAGGCTGCCTAAGTACAAGCACTGCTGGACAACAGATTGGAACACCTGGGTGAGGCGCAGGAAAGACAATTACCGGAGTAGAATCAGCTGGCTGTCAAGAGAGAGGGGGCGTGGTCAGACCGGCGCATGTTAGACAACGTCCACACAAATGTAGGTCAAAGAGGCTACCTAACAGCCGCCGGCCATAGTGGTGGCTACAGGCATGGAAAAAAAAGACAAAGACAACAAGAACTCAAGAGATAACACAATACATAAATAACCCGATACCCGAGCCACAGAGAATGGTCAGAACTGAGCCTAAAGACAACACCGGCTCAGTTCGTGACATTTCCAGTATCATCAAATGAAGCTTTAGTGAAAGATCCAGCTGAAAATCAACACAAAGGTCATGTGAGCAAGATTCCTTTGTTTCATCTGCTGAGTAATGCGATGTCCATCGCCTTAGAATATGTCATAATTTGTCTCAAGTTTAAAACTATTTCATAACTCTTATTGGAACTATATATAGATATGGAGACATAGTATCTCTCTTTTCATTAAATTCCGTTTTCCCTTTTTAGAGTAACCCAGAATTTCTTCTTCCATATAATCAGCTTTTATCATTTTCTTCAAAAAATTTGCGTCCAATTTTCTTCATATTTTGGTTACAGTTATTTCAGTCTCCATTTTCATCACAGTTACAAATTCACACTAAGGTTTTCTTGGTTCCACAAATGTGATTACACTCTTTTTGCTCAATAATCAGTTACAAGTTGAATGTGATGCTTGATACTTGATCATTTCACCTTACCAACAAGTCCGTTGAATGTAATGTCATTTAATCTGAGTCTGATCATTAAAACTGTAAACGGTATCTGGAAGTTTCTGTTGATTTCTTTTTCCTGTGTCTGTTTCTGAAGTCACACGGGATAATTCATGAATATCTGAGACTGATTGATCGAAGGTATAAAGATTAGTCATTAATAAATTGTCCAAGTTTTGGACTGGTGCCCCAAAAACGAGTTTTTTTTTTTTCCCAGTGTGTGCGTGACCCGAAGCAAACCTTCATTTCCACACACACCTATAGGTATAAATTAAATAATCTTTGTACATTATAACCAATTTTCCCTACTGTCTGGAGAGAGCTCTTTGCTTCTGCCCATCATGAGTTCTTTGTGGTGTGACAATCTGATATTCACAGACCTTTTTAAAGGCTATCAGTCAGGACTTAACCAGCTGAAATTAGCTTGCACTGATGGGGGATGGGATGGCTTCCTAAATTCTGATGGATTTCAGTTGGTTTCTTGGCTTTCTATGCCTTTGCACCTCTTTTTCTTCATGTGTTGAATACTTATTCTCTGTGTCATTCCACTTTATAACTTGTTTTGTGAACACAGTTGACTTGATTTCTTTGTATGTACAGTGGTGTGAAACAGTGTTTGCCCCCTTCCTGATTTCTAATTTTTTTTGTATGTTTGTCACACTTAAATGTTTCAGATCATCAAACCAATTTAAATATTAGACAAAGATAACACAAGTAAACACAAAATGCAGTTTTTAAATGAAGGTGTTTATTATTAAGGGGGAAAAAACCCAAACCTATATGGCCCTATGTGAAAAAGTGATTGCCCTCTAAACCTAATAACTGGTTGGGCCACCCTTAGCAGCAACAACTGCAATCAAGCGTTTGCGATAACTGGCTATGAGTCTTTTACAGCGCTGTGGAGGAATTTTGGCCCACTCATCTTTGCAGAATTGTTGTAATTCAGCCACATTGGAGGGTTTTCAAGCATGAACCACCTTTTTAAGGTCATGCCACAGCATCTCAATGGGATTCAGGTCAAGACTTTGACTAGGCCACTGTCATGTTCGGGGTCGTCACCCCGAGCATGACTCGTGGCTGTTGGGTTTAATTATTGCTTATTAATTTCAGCTGGCGGATTGAGCCTCGCTCTCCACCAGCCCCACAGCTATGCCTCCTCCTCACCAGGCATCCACCAGCGGTATGGTTCACCACATACACACTCACACACTCATGCACGCACACATACTCATGCACGCACGCACACATACACTCACATTCACACTCAAGAACGCATGCACACACACATTGTTCAATCAGTCACGCACCGGGTGGCCACACAGCTGTATCCATTTGCCCTCATTCTGGGTTGTGTATTTATAGGGTAGAATGTGACCAGCTGTTGTGGCAACTTAGCAATGTCAACCTTGGACATCCAGACTTGCTTCTGTTGGTTTTCCCTCGGACTGAATCGTGTTGTTCCCTCAGAGCCTTTCCGCTCCGACATCGTAGTAAGTCTTTCCTCGTGCCTTTTTCTCCGCTCCTGCTTAACTGGAGTGCATTACTTCTGGTTCCACTTCCGGTTCCGGCGCCACACGAGTTGGCTGCCTTTTGCAACTGCCTTTTTTTAAAAAAAAAAAATTATTTTATCTTCCTTCTTCTTTCTACACCTTTCACTCTATATATATCACGGACACACAGATTGCCCCAAAGGTCTCCCGAGTCGGCGAATGGAGCCACTGTTTACAGCAGGACACGATACAGCAGGGAAGAGCTAGCTAGCACTCAACCGCCACCCGGTGCTAACGGAGAAACTCGACATACCGGGGAACTGAAGCGAAAACGACGCGGGTGCCGGGCTGGAGTTTAGGCGGCGTGCAAGAAATATAAGACAGAATAATAAAGAGCGATGGCAAGAACCAAGCAGACCGCCCGTAAATCTACTGGAGGAAAAGCCCCCAGGAAGCAGCTAGCCACCAAGGCTGCTCGGAAAAGCGCTCCGGCCACCGGCGGAGTGAAGAAGCCTCACCGTTACAGGCCTGGTACCGTGGCTCTGAGAGAGATCCGTTGCTACCAGAAATCCATGGAGCTGCTCATCCGTAAGCTGCCCTTCCAGCGCCTGGTGAGGGAGATCGCTCAGGACTTCAAGACCGACCTGCGCTTCCAGAGCTCCGCCGTCATGGCTCTGCAGGAGGCCAGCGAGGCCTGCCTGGTGGGTCTCTTCGAGGACACCAACCTGTGTGCCATCCACGCCAAGAGGGTCACCATCATGCCCAAAGACATCGAGCTGGCCCGCGGCACCCGCGGAGAGAGAGCTTAGACTTTCTGCTGCACATCCACCAACTACAATGCTCTGCACTGTGTGTCTATATATATATATATATATATATATATATATATATTAATATGTACATATGTATACTAGCTGCTCTTGTTTTTTCTTGCCTTCTGATTGTTGCTCTGAGTGTTGCTATCCCTGTGCTGTTGCAATCCTGGAATTTCCCCATTGTGGGACTAATAAAGGCTTATCTTATCTTGTCTTATTAGGCATTCCTGTTGAACCAACTAAGTTTGTAGCCGGGTGTCTTCCCCTTGCCAGTGTGACTGTATTTGGACATTCTACATGTTCACCCATTGTAAATAAACACGTTACTTACTCTGCGTTTTGGGCTCGCCGCCATTTCATATGTTCGCTGTGCAGTTTGCACAGTGAACATGACAGCCACTCCAAAGTCTTCATTTTGTTTTTCTTAAGCCATTCAGAAGTGGACGTGCTGGTGTGTTTTGGATCATTGTCCTGCTGCAGAACCCAAGTACACTTCAGCTTGAGGTCACGAACAGATGTCTGGATATTCTCCTTCAGAATTTTTTGGTAGACAGCAGAATTCATGGTTCCATTTACCACAAAAAGTCTTCCAAGTCCTGAAGCAGCAAAACAGCCCCAGACCATCACACTACCGCCACCACAATTTACTATTGGTATGATGTTCCTTTTCTGAAATGCTGCGTTACTTTTACACCAGATGTAATGGGACACACACCTTCCAAAAAGTTCAATTTTTGTCTCGTCAGTCCACAGAGTATTTTCCCAAAAGTCTTGGGGATCATCAAGATGTCTTCTGGCAAGACTGAGACAAGCCTCTAGGTTCTTTTGGGTTTTCATCTTGTAGCTCTGCCATGCAGGCCATTTTGGCCCAGTCTCTTTCTTATGGTGGACTCATGCATGCTGACCTTAACTGAGGCAAGTGACGCCTGCAGTTCTTTGGATATTGTTGTGGGGTCTTTTGTGACCTCTTGGATGAGTCGTCACTGCGCTCTTGGCGTAATTTTGGTTGGCCGGCCACTCCTGGGAAGGTTCACCACTGTTCCATGTTTTCACCATTTGTGGATAATGCACTCTCACTGTGGCTCACTAGAGTCCCAAAGCTTTAGAAATGGCTTTATAACATTTTCCAGACTGATAGATTTCAGTTACTTTGTTTCTCATTTGTTCCTGAATTTCTTTGGATCGCAGCATGATGTTTAACTTTTTGGTCTACTTCATTTTGTCAGGCAGATCCTATTTAAGTGATTTCTTGATTGAGAACAGGTGTGGTAGTAATCAGGCCTGGGTGTGGCTAGAGAAATTGAACTCAGCTTTCCAAAGATGTGATAAACTACAGTTAATTTACTGTATGCTTTAATGGCGGGGGGGGGGGGGTCACTTTTTCACACAGGGCCATGTAGGTTTGGATTTTTTTACCCTTAATAATAAACACCTTCATTTAAAAACTGCATTTTGTGTTTACTTGTGTTATCTGCATATTCATTGCTCTTTTCCTATCTTCTAAATTATTGCTGAGTGTTGCTATCCCTGTGTTGTTGCAATCCTGGAACTTCCCCATTGTGGGACTAATAAAGGCTTATCTTATCTTCTCTTCTCTCTCTCTCTCTCTCTCTCTATATATATATATATATATATATATATATATATATATAGGTGCTGGTACTGTTGCAGGGTGCCAAAATGGCAAGGGCCGGCCCTGCTTGGGAAATATTTTTTTTTTTTTTCCACAATATCTTTATTGAACCTTTTTTTTTTTAACAAACATGATACAAACAATCAAACACTAACACTAAAGTACTACAAAAAAAAAAAAAAAAAAAAAAGGATGCACTAAAAACACCAACAACCACCAGCAAAATCAAATCTTCAACAATGCTCCTCTGTTTAGTCTAGACAATCCAATACATAAGTATACATATTATGTTCACCAGTTTGGAATTTACAAGGTCCACACACATCATTCACCTTCTTCTTCAAAAGTTATGTTTAAATTTTTTACATAATCAATAAAAGGTCTCCATATATTCTCAAACACAATTTCCTTTGATTTCAGTATATATGTTATTCTTTCTAATGGAAGGTTTGTTAACATCTGTCTTAACCACTGAGTCACATCTGGTCTATGAGTCTTTTTCCATAATAGTGCAATACATTTTTTGGCATTAAGCAAACTGAGGTCTATGAATGCTCTTTCACTTTTATTAAAATTATGCTTTTCTGGGTACAGACCCAACAAAAACAATTTAGGATTCAATATGATTTGTTTTGAGATTATTTTTTCAATTGTTACCCTCACCTCTTTCCAGTAGTTTAATCTTTTCAGTGAATTTTCACTTGAAGATAGTGTCAATGAGTTATAAAACTCTGAAATAATACCCTTTCTTTTACTATCTTTCATCATCATTTTTTCCAAGGATGAATAAATAGGTCGAGTGAGAGCTTTATTTTGATTTGATCGAATAAAGTTTCTAAGTTGAAGATATTTAAAAAAATGTGTTCTATTGAGATTAAATTTGATCCTCAGCTCTTCAAAAGACATTATGTTATCTGCACATGGCAAATATAAATCCTGAATCTTTTGTATCCCTTTTAAATTCCATACTTTAAATACAGCGTCCGCTCTCCCTGGTTTAAAATATTGATTACCCCATATTGGACTAAATTGTGACAATAACTGTGGTTCTTTTAAATAGTTTTTAGCTTCACACCATATTTTGATCATATGCTTTACAAATGGATTTTTAACTTGTTTTTGTAATTTTTTTGCCGAATCTGAGTATATGAATATGGGAAGAGGTAAAGGTAAATTGTATGATTCCATTTCAGTCCAGTGAGGGAGATCATTTGATGAAAAATAATATGTCATAGACCTCAGTTGTGCCGACCAATAATACAACATAAAATTTGGACATTTCAGACCTCCACGATCAAATGGTAAATATAATAAAGACAGACATAATCTAGCCCTCCTGTTGTTCCATATAAATTCCACTAACTTTTTTTTTATTCTTGAGAATAAATCTAAAGGTGGTGATAAGGGAATGTATTGAAATAAATAAAGTATTTTAGGTAAAATATTACTTTTAAGTATATTGATTCTCCCGATCATCGACATTGGTAGTGACATCCATCTCTGAGTTAACTCATTGATATCTGTCATTAAGGCTTCATAGTTGACACTGGCGACTGATTCTAGCTTAGGCACAATTTGGATTCCTAAATATTTAAACTGATTTACAACATTGAATTGATTTACCTCAGGGGCTGGGTAATTTCTCTGGGTCTCATTTAGCATTAATATTGAAGATTTAGTTTTATTTATTTTATATCCTGATATTTCCCCCAAATTCTTTATTAAATTCAACAAGGTTGGAATTGATTTTTTTAGATTCGACATAAACAAAATTATGTCATCGGCGTACAGGGAGATTATATTATTATTATATAATTGTTATTTGTTAGGATTTCTGCTGTAGCATTATTGTATATTATTTGAACCCATTTTATAAAATTATTTCCAAGTCCAAACCTTTGTAGGACTTCAAAAAGAAAGGGCCATTCAACTCTATCAAAGGCCTTTTCGGCGTCCAGTGATAGGAGAGCTGTATCCGGTGCTTCTTTATTAAAATAAATAATATTAAATAGTCTTCTTACATTATGGAAGCCTTGTCTTCCCTTTATAAAGCCATTCTGATCTCGATTAATAATATTTGGTAAAATTTCTTGTATTCGTCTTGCTAAAATTTTACAGATTATCTTAAGGTCGGCGTTTAATAGGCTTATTGGTCTCATATTTTCACATTTATTAGAGGGCTTACCTGGTTTTGGCAGCAGTATAATTAAGGCATTATTTATGTATGATGGTAAATTATTATTTTGAAATGCTTCTAAAACCATTTCCAAAAAAGGTTTTATTAATTTATTCTTAAATTTCTTATAAAGGTCAACTGGAAGACCATCTGGTCCTGCACTTTTTCCTGATTTCATATTATCAATGGGTAGCCCAACTTCTTCTTGACTAATTTTAGACTCCAATATCTCCCTGTTTTCATTTGGAATACACGGTATAGATAGTTCGTTCAAAAACCCATGTAGTTTTGTTAAATCAAATTCATTTTTAGTATCATATAATTTTTCATAGTAATCTCTAAAGGCTCTGTTAATTTCTAAAGGATCTATAACTACCTGTCCGTTACTTATAATACTAGTAATTGGTGTTTTAATTTCTAATTGTTTAATCTGCCATGCCAATAATTTTCCTGATTTTTCACCTTGTTCATAAAAAGATTGTTTCAATCTTAGAAGACTCGAGGCAGCTCTATTCGCTGATTTTTTGTCGTATTCAGCTCTCAAAATCAGTAATTCATTCTCCAACCTTGGATCACTTCCTGCATACACTTTTTCCTGAAGACTTTTCATTTTATGTTCCAATTTAGCTCTCTCCTCTCGAGTCTTCTTAGATTTTGATCCTGTATAACTAATAATATGTCCCCTAATAAAAGCTTTGAAAGCTTCCCACTTTACACATGCTGTTTGTGTAGTATTGATGTCAAAGTACTCGTCTATCTGTTTTTCTATATACTTGACAAATTCCTCATCCTGAAGCCATTTATGCTGAAATTGCCATCTACCTGATTCCTTTGTCAATTTTTTATCTACATATATTAGACAACAGGGTGCATGATCAGAGATCACGATGTTATCATAAAAGCAGTTTTGAATCTTGGATCTTAATTCTGTGGAAATCAAAAAATAATCAATACGTGAGAATGTCTTGTAGGTACTGGAATAACAAGAATAGGCTTTAACTTGTGGTTTCATTTCTCTCCATATATCTAACAATCTCAATTCTTTCATAAAATGATTAATAGTCATCCTACATCCATTGTGCGTACAATCCAATCCTGTTGATCTATCTATACCTGGATTCAATGTACAATTAAAATCCCCTGCTATTATATGTTGCCCTGTAAGTGATGATAAAATAAGAAATAAATTAGCAAAGAACTTTTGATCATCTATATTGGGACCATATAAGTTCACAAGATTTATATTTTCTAATAGCAAAGAACCTTGAATGATTACATATCTTCCAAGTTTGTCTCCAATTACATTTTTCACTTGAAAAGGGACTGATTTATGTATGAGAGTCATAACTCCCCTGGCCCGGGATGAAAATGATGAGGTGAATACACTTCCTTGCCATCTACTCCTAATTCTTTTTATATCCTCCTCTATTAGATGAGTTTCTTGTAAAAACACAATTTTTGAACCCATGTCTTTTATTTTATTCATAACTTGTTTAAGTTTTTTTAAATTTTGTAGACCTCTGCAATTCCATGAAGTTAAATTAAGATTAACACTTTGGTTTATGATCAATAGAGAGTTTGGGATTACCTTGCAGTGTAAACATGCTCATACAGAGAAGCAAAAACATGAGTGGTTGAACATTCATCCTACAAACTACACACAAACAAATTCCCCCTTCCCACACTTGTGGCGAACCCCCCAAAATCAAAAGAAAAATTCCGTCTCCCGATATAGCCATCGACCGCTCCACACCCACGGGGAACAGCCAAAGCCACTCCTTCTTCATCCTCCCAATCACCCTAACTCTACTGCTTTTAATGACGTAACATTAACTCTCCTCTGTAGTTTTCCAACTTAACTCCAAAATTTTTAACAACTTTGTACATCATAGTTTTTTTTGTTTGTTTTGTTTTTGTTTTTTTTTAATATATAATACAATCTATATTTTGTAAACTTGCTGTTTACTTCAAGTCAGTCAGATGCCTGTGCAAATGCTTAATTATTCTACCTTATATTTTGTTCATGCTTAGCTCCCACCAGTCTCTTCTTCTTCTTTGATCTTCTTGATGAACTCCTGCGCCTCCTCTGGGGTCTTGAAGATGTGGGTTCTGCCCTCATACGTGGTCAGCAGTCTCGCAGGATAGATTACACCATGACGAATCCCAAGGTTGCGCAGCTCCTTACGTATGGGATCAAACTGCTTCCTCAGTTGTTGGATTCCTGTGGCCAAATCTGGGTAGAACCGCACCTGCTGATCCTGGTGTTTAATCTCTCCTTTAGCTCGTGCAGCGTTGAAGATCTTCATCCTGTCTCTGTTGCTAAGAAACTTCATAATTAAGGTCCTCGGCGGTCCCTTATCTCTCCGTGGGCCAATACGATGTGCTTTTTCCAGAACCACTGCTGATTGCAGCTCCGCGCTGCCCAGCACTTCCGGAATCCACTTTTCCAGAAAGGAACATACGTCCCGACCTTCTGATTCCTCTGGAAGACCCACCAGCCTCAAGTTATTCTGTCTCGACCGAGATTCCAAATCCAAAATATTATCTTCTAGACATTTATTTTTTTTTTCCAAAGTGCGCACCTTTAATTGAAGACGGGTGACGTCATCTTCAGCACTAGCGAGACGGAGCTCCATCTGCGCCGTTCGTTCTACACAGTCACCCAATTCCTTTCTTATTCCTTCCAACGCTGTCATAATCCCATCAAATCTAGAGGAAAAGTCCGCTCTCATTGAACTCATGGCAGCCATCAGCGCATCTGCGCCGCTCCCCGCAGATATCGCACCGTTGCCAGCCTCCTCCGCCATATATGGTGTTTTGTTTGCTGCGTCACAGACCTGAAAGTCCGTTAATTTGGACTGTTTCGGCGGCTCGCTTTTTCCTTTACCTAGTTTTCCAGCCTTAGGCTTCGCCGACATATCCTCGCCCAAACGCTGGGATACGTTCTGTCCCAAATGAGAGAGTTATTTGCCGATTTTTTCTCCAGGAGCAGAGCAGAGTGAAACATGTCCGTCTTACGTGGCAGCCATAACCGGAAGTGCTTGGGAAATATTTGATTTGTTATTGATGAGAGTAAAGTTGCAAATTTACAAGAAAATTGTTATTTGCCAATTAATCAGGAAAAAAAAAATCAGAAATTTGTTTAAAAAATGTGCAAATTTACAAGAAAAATGTGCAAATGTGAGATAAAAAAAGAATAAATTGATGAGGAAAAAGTCATAATCTTATGACTTAAAAAAAGATCAGAAAACAGGTGTAACTAGAAAAGCAATCGGAGAGCGCAGACCTCCGCCAAGTGCCACAGTTCCCCCCATACAGTGTTTGTGTGTACGTTTTCAGATTCCTTGACCACGAAAACATATGACTAGCAATTTGATTGACAATGATATGATTAGTGGTTCAGTAGTTATTCACGAAAATGACATTTTCCGTAATGGCGGCCACAGTTCCCCCCATACAGTGTTTGTGTGTACGTTTTCGGATTCCTTGACCACGAAAACATATGACTAGCAATTGGATTGACAATGATAGGATTAGTGGTTCAGTAGTTATTCAGGAAAATGGCATTTTCCATAATGGCGGCCACAGTTCCCCCCATACAGTGTTTGTGTGTATGTTTTCAGATTCCTTGACCATGAAAACATATGACTAGCAATTGGATTGACAATGATAGGATTAGTGTTTCAGTAGTTATTCAGGAAAATGGCATTTTCCGTAATGGTGGCCACAGTTCCTCCCATACAGTGTTTGTGTGTACGTTTTCAGATTCCTTGACCATGAGAACATATGACTAGCAATTGGATTGACAATGATAGGATTAGTGGTTCAGTAGTTATTCACGAAAATGGCATTTTCCGTAATGGCGTTTTTCTTCTGGACGGTGATCCGGATCACCAGCAAAATTTAATCAGTTCTTCCTTGTACCATTTCCAACAACGCCTGAAAGTTTCATGGAAATCCGTCCAAAACTTTTTGAGTTATCTTGCTAACCAACAGACAGACAGACAGACAGACAAACCCCGGCAAAAACATTACCTCCTTGGCAGAGGTAAAAATTTAGAAGAAAAAACATCACAAGTTTATAAGAAAAAACCTCACAAACTGGGGAGGAAAAACTGTAAATTCATGAAAAGTCACATATTTATGATCAAAAACATTTAAATTTACAATAAAAAATAAAAAATTATTAGAAAAAATGAAAATTGATAAGAAATTGGTCACAAATTTATGAGGAGAAAAAGCTAGACATCAGAAAATAGGTGTAAATGTACAAGAAAAAAATCACAAATAATAGGGAAGAAGTCTCTCTCTTTCCCTCTTTTAGAAAACAACAGTAAATTTGTTATTTAAATTCTGAAAAAAGCCACAGTTTTATGAGAAAAACCTCATTTATTGTTGAGAGTAAAGGTGGATTCACACTACAATGTTTGGACTGGCTACTGACTGATGTTTTGGCAAATGTCTGGCTCTGCTGGCAAAAGTTAATGATTGTTGGTGTTTGTTGGCAAATGCTGGCAAAAGTTGTGTTCTCTGAAAATGTTCAGCATGCCTAAAATTTGCTGACATTTGGAAATACACATTGGTGAAAGTTGTGTTCAGTTTGTAAAAGTTCCTGAGCGCTGGGCTAAGTTATGCAAAGTTTAGCTAAGTCAGCCTAAGTTAAAGCTGGGTTCACACTAGAGCATTTGGACCGACTTTTATGGATGTTTCAAAAAATCAGAGAAATACTCAGCGCAGGTCAGCTGACATCAGCGTGAGGCAATGCTCATATAAAGAACAGCGTTTGTGGAGGCTTCCTGCCATTCTGGACCTGCTTTTGGAGTGAACACATCTCACTTAGGCATGCTTTTCAGTATTTATTTTTGTTTTATATTCCTATGTAGTTACTTCTGCATACCCCTTTCCCCTGTTCATTTATTCATTCATTATTCATTCATTCCTCTAAAAAAATAATACAATAATGCCCATCTATAGACTCCAACAGTAAGTCCGCGATTAAAATGTGAATGTGGATGGAATAGAAAAACTATTTAGTGTGTCATCATATAAACAAAATGACGGGTGATTATATTTTGACTGTTACAGCTCTCTCCATTAAAATAACATAAAATCCCATTAAATGTCATTTACTTTTCCACACCACATCAGCGTTATTTGATTCCCCACAATGGAAGCTGAGCCAATAAATCCTGGAGAATGATTAAGCATGGAGCAGAAAATTAAAAACAGTAAATTTCTCACTGAGGAGATTTTTTTTTTCTTTTGGGCTGTCACATTTTTGGGAGATTATATATTTTTTTCTTTTTCAAAGTCCCCCTTCTCTCCATTTCTCTTTCTTCTATGCATGTCTGAAGTGAGTTTTGGTCTAAAAACATCTGCTTCCACCCACATTTCAGTCAACGTTTGCAAACGAAGCTTAACAGGCTGGCTTAGGCAAACTCTGCATGACTTAGCCCTGTGCTCATGGAACTTTTACAAACTGAGCACAACTTTCACCAACGTTTATTTCCAAACGTCAGCAAACTTTCAGCATGCTGAAAATTTTCCAACGTTTATTTCCAAACATCTGCAAATTTTCAGCATGCTGAAAATTTTCAAGGAATACAACTTTTGCCAATGTTTGCCAACAAACACCAACCATTAATTTTTATCATGTGGAGGGCACAATACACAGGTCTAGCATTCTCTCACACCCAGAGGGGCAGGAGGAAACAGGACAATGGACGGGGTGAGGAAGCTCACCGGGTGGTTCAGACTGGGCAGAGTTTAGACACCTCCCGGGGAGAGGAAAATTAACATGGCGTCAACTAGACAAAGAGTCGCCTTTCGCCACCTACAGCAACAAGCGGGCGCGTGAACACGCAGGTGGCAAATGTATTGTAACTTATGTTTCAAGCTGTTATGATAATGTTTCACACAAATCTATTGTTCATGCACCAATGTATAATAATGTCAGCAGCTCCAGTCTCTATGCATAAAGAATAAAGGTATAAAAGCAAAGGCTGAGAGACAAAGAGGGGGCTTCTCACGCTGAGGTCCATGGCTGTACATGTTGTTAGAGGGATAAATAAAGATTCTGTGTCGTCCTATGCTCATGTCTCACCTCACATCCTTTCCTTTTACCCTCTACAATCAACTTTTGCCAGCAGAGCCAGATGTTTGACAAAACGTCAGTAAAAGTTGGTCCAAACATTGTAGTGTGAATCCAACCCAAAAAAGCAGGTCCAGAATAGCAGGAAGCCTCCACAAACACTGATCTTTATATGAGTGTCGCCTGACACTGATGCCAGCTGACCTACGCTGAGTATTCGTTTGTTCAAGTTAATCTAAGTTGGCAACAGCTACACATACACTAGCCTAAGTTGGCAAAAGTTTGCCAACGCTGAATGCAACGCTAGCAAATGGTCGTAAAAGTTTGTAAAAGTTTGTAAAAGTTGGTGTGTGCTGGATTAAAAAAAATCCTACTCATGAACGTAATTTCACTGTTCGGACTAATTTCTCTGATTTTTCAAAACGGCTGTAAAAGTCATCCCAAACGCTATAGTGTGAACCCAGCTTAATGTTGTTCCTCACTACTCAAGTAACTTTTAGTAGATACTTACTTGAATAATGCTTTGGGTGACTACTCTCACTTATACTTAAGTAATTAATTTAATAAGTTAATACTAATGAACACAGTTTTTGGCTTCTCTTCCTACCTCACATTAAATCTTTCATATACAGTTAATTGTCTGAGCAAACTGGATATTTTTTTCTCTGATAAAATCCTGCCAAAAACTCAGGATACTGTTCCATCTTTTATTCCCTGTTGTAGTGCCCTCATATCAATGGATGCATACCAACATGTGGTCATGACTGCTGCTTTCTTGCCAACTTGTCCGTGTACGTCCACCCAACAAAAAAACAGTGACCTAGATTTTCAAACAAATGAATCACATCAGTGTGTCATTACAGCACACGAGTGAGTACGAGTGCAAGTACAAGTTGGAATCACCTGAAATAACCGAAAAGCCGGATAGAAAAAAGAATCAGCTAGATCTTTGAGTAAGTGAGACAGATTCTGTTATTAACTGTACAGTTTGTAAGGTTCTTTGATAAACTGGGTGTTAAGTATGAGTAGTCTATTTCCATTTCTATTTGTGCAATTTTAAACTCATATAAAGTCTGAATGTACCAGACTGTTCCTACAATCACTTCCATTAGGTCTGTGTTGCCAAACAACCAAAACACTTAAGGTTTTATAGGTAATAATCTGCTTAAATAGAACTTTATTGGTCCCTTTCACTGGAACTTATTAAAGCCGGTTGTTCAGACTGCAGATCACTGTTAGCTCAGCCAAAGCTCATTTCTGTCAGCACAAGTCTCACATGCACAACCTGAAGGCATGTGCCAAAAATCCAGTTCCCTTTTCACAAAGTTGAATCACAAAACAAGTCATCCTGGGACACTGTGCAAAGTGTCCAAATCCTCCCAATATTGTTACAGAGATATACACTGACTGTCCTTTTTTTAGGATTACAAAATGAATAGAACAGTTAATGTGTCAAATGTCTTACACATGGACCTGTTTTGCTCATTTCAGCTTTCTGGTTTTACAGTTTTTTTTGTACCAAAGCAGCTTTGCATGATTAACTGTTAAACATATTTTTTTATTTGGTACCAAGCCTTAGTGGAGCTCTTCTGTTCATCCTCAATCTGAAATAAGTCATTTTTTAAAATCCCTTTCTCTGCCTTATATACTACCTTTTTTGAGTGGCTGACCCTCGTAAACACAATAGTTACTGTATGTTTGACTTAGACTGCTTCTGACGTGAACTGCATCTGACCACATAGGTGGACTATAATTGCAGCTAAGTCCAACAATTCTACTTCCTATAGCATCATCGTGCTTTGATTAGCCTGGTGTGTTATGACCCCTTGTGCGCCATTACGCAGTGCACAGAGGGAGGAATGGAAAACCCATGCGCAGAAGTAGTTTCGTGCATTTTATTAAACATAAACCCCAATATAGTCCAGTAAACAGTCACACAATAAACAGAGAGTTGATATGATTGAACTTGAGGCCACCAGACATACAGGGACACCACCTGGATGCTCAGCAACCCGAGGGAAGGAATGCCTAATGCCGCAGAACTGCTGTCGGCACGAGGAGAAAGGCAAACATAAACTTACGGCTGGAGCGATCCAGGGCCGTCCGTGCAGTCCAGTGGATAAAAATGAGGCAGGAACAGCCGCTCACACCAAATAACTAACAACAGTCATGTAGCGTAGGAGAAGACCAATTTAGTCAGGCTGAAAGTAACCGTAGGGAATGATAGCTTGCATACACAGAGGTACACGCTGCTGTGTATAGGGCAATGCTCCGGCGATCTCTTCTCACTCAAACTGAACTTAAGTAGTCACAATACTAATGAGGGAAGAGACCGCCGGTGTGAAGGAGCATGGGCTGGACAATTGAAACCATGTGTGCATGAGTGAGTGTCTGAGCATGTGAATGGGAGTGAATGAGGCGTGTGTGTATGTGTGTGCGACACCAATAATAAGGAACAGCTGGAGATACTGACAGGAGGAGGGGGCGTGCCCGAGCTGTCAGGGAGCGAGGACCCCAAAGGGCTCCCTGAAGTGCCTGATGGAAAACAAATAGTGAAACGGGCCAAAATAGCCACAGGGTCAGAACTGGGTTTGGGACCACAAAACCCAGGTTCATGACATGGTGATTTTGATTTAATTCTGGGCACCATGATGTGACCATGTGGACAGGTGTCCCTCCCTCCCTGGTTAAGGTAAATATGCAATCTCTCCCCAATAATACATGCATACATGCATGCATGCATGCATGCATCCATTTTCTACCACTTTTCTGGGGGTCCGGGTCGCAGAGGCAGCAGCTTAAGCAGAGAAACCCAGATTGCCCTCTCCCCAGCCACCTGCTCCAGCTCTTCAGAGAGGATACCAAAACGTTCCCTGGCCAGCTGGGAGACATAATAGTCTCTCCAACGTGTCCTGGGTCTACCCTGGGGTCTCCTCCCAGTGGGATATGCCTGAAACACCTCAAGTGGGAGATGTCCAGGAGGAAGCCAGAGATCAGCCTGCCAAGGTCTCCGCCTTCGACCGCCACCTGATCCACATTCCACCGGACCCCGATGGTCCCTCCTGCAGGTGGTGAGCCCACTGGAGGATGGACCCATGTAGCTCCTTCGGGCTGAGCCCAGCTAGGTCCCATGGGCAGAAACCCAGCCACCAGATACTCACCATCGAGCCCCTCTCCCAGGCCTCGCTTGGGGTGGGGCCCCAGTAACCCCATACCGGGCGGGGTACACTGAATCCTTGTTCTAGTATTCATCATGAGAGTCTATTGGATTGTTCTTTGTCTGGCCCTTCGCCCAGGACCAGATTATCTTGGGTGATCCTACCAGAGGCAAATTACCCTGGACAATATATCTCCTGGGATCACTAGACCACGCAAACCCCCCACCGTGATAAGGTGACAGTCCATGAGGGGTCTCCCCAATAATTTGGATGACTTTTTTTGCTCGGCACAAAAGGAGAAGAGATTACTGGAAAACTATGAATGCAGTGGCTAGCAGCTAACAGCTAATGGCCAATGGACTGTGGATGGTTGACCCACAGTTAGTGTAGCATTGATATATTTTTAAAATAAGGGTGCAAACGTATGATTTGCCATCTGTAACAAAGTTGATGGTGGGTTTCATTTATTATTGTTGCATGTGCCACTGCTTTTTGTACAAATGCCAGCTGCGGTGAGATGGCTATGTATAAGCTAGCTTCTAGTGGTAGTGGTTAGCTTAGTTACTAAGCCTTAGTAGCTTCGCAGTGTTTGACTACCGTGGTTCACCTAGAAAAAAAAACTTTCCCCAGTTAGATTAGGGCCACATGATTGTTAATGAAGCAGAAATTATGAGAAAATCAGGGACTGAGCTGTTTTTACTGAGTCGTAAAACAATACAATTTGAGTGGCAGTAAATGGGACCTTTAATGTTATATAACTCGTGATGCAGTTGTTTCTAAGAGCTTTCTGCTGCAGTGCTGACATTGTCCTTGGTAAAAACTTCCTCTTTCCAAACATCTGCAATTTTAAGACTCTCCATCTTTGACTTTGCAGTTAGGAGTTTGGCCGACCCTCCTGAGCCGCCATCCTACTAACCTACTTCAGTCCCCTGATGTGACGTGGAGCAGAAACTTTGAAACTTTTCATCCAGCATCACAACTGCGTGTTTGTTCCTGCGAGGGAGTTTTGCTGCTGAGCCGCTGACAGACAGACACATGTGTTGCCCATTTCCTCCGTTAAGTAACACGCCTAAGGACTCTGACCCACTTTTGGTTCAGGTTTTGTAAGAGAGAGAGAGAGAACAACACAGAAATATAAGGGGAGAGAGAGAGATGAAGGGCTGATGAAATGAAGCAGAAAACGAGCTGCAGGAGCAGACATATGCTGCTGTGGTGTGACTGATGGAGAACAGCGAGGAACAAAAAGATCAAAACTTTTTTTTTTAAAGTCTGATTGACCTGCAGGATAAAAAAACGTGAAACCACAAGAATGCTGAACACATCTGGACATGACTGACATGTAGCTGTGGAGTTGTTGTGGTGTTTCAGATTAAAACTTTGGGTTCTTTGGTCTGCATGAGTCACAGCAGGTGATGAAGCAGAACAGAATGCTGAGCCTGAAGAAGGAACCAGTTATTTCAGCATGCATCTGCTGCAAAAAATGATGAGTTTATGAGAAAAGTTAGCAAATTAAAGGTGGAAAAAGTTGCAAATTTACACAGAAAAAGCAATTTAAAAAATAAATAAATCACAAATTCACATTGAAATTCCATGAGGAAAAATGTGAAAAATTGCAAATTTAATAGAAATAATCCACACTATAAAAAATAAAAATGTATTTCCTAGTATATTAGGAAAACAAAAATGCATTTAACAGAAAGGTTTTTAAAATTTTCGAGACTTTTTTAGAAATGTGTCACGTTTCTTTCATATACTGTATGTGTAAGTTTATTAATGCAAATTTTAATTTTGTTTTCATAATTTTTAGCAAATATTTTTCTAATAAGTTTGCTATATTTTTCTAGTGAATTTGCATATTCTCTCATAATTTTGCAACTTTTTTTTTTGTTAATTTTTAACCTTTTCCTTATGAATTTTCAGCTTTTTTGGTCAAAGTGACAGCTCATAGGCAGAAAAGCTGCATGTTCCACAGCCCTGTATTAGACAGTTGAATGTTTAAACAATCAAAGGCAATGACACGTTATGGTAGTTGTTCTAATGATGTGACTTGTTCTCTGAATGCATTCTTTGAGCCGTTCTAATCGGAGCTTTGCTCCATCAGATCAACATAAAGCTCCTCTGTTCGCCTGAGCTCAGCCGCCTGAAATTCCACTCACTGGGGGAAAATTATTTGATGGCCTTCTGTCCTCTGTCAGATTACAAAAGCAAGGGGTGCGTTCTGGAGTTATTTAAGAGCAAAGCGACAAAGCTGCACAACAACAACCACAGCCGTGGCGTTCTTTCATCCTGGCCTTTTCATTAGCTGGTGCTGCTTCCTTTGCATTTACTTTTGTCAGGTTTTAACAGCAAAAATGAAGTCATTCTGACAACTACAGTGGCAAGAAAAAGTATATAAACCCTTTGGGTTTTGTATTAACTGGCCATAAAATGTGATCTGATCTACATCTAAGCCCAATAGACAAAACACATTGTGCTTAACATAATACCACACAAACCATTATAATATTTCATGTGTTTATTGGACATATCCATTAAACATTCATAGTGCTGGTGGAAAAAGTAAGTGACCCTTATGCTAATGATGTCAACAAAAACCAGGAGTAAGCAAACCTGGGCCCTGTTCCAGAAATCAGGTTTAATGACTTACTTGGGTAAGTTAACTCAAGAGTTTGTGGTAACTCTGAGTTTTTGGTTCCAAAAAGGAAGAGTATGTTTGCAACTATGGTAACAAAGGCTGTGAACATAACCTGCTCCTGAGTAGGTTATGTTCAGGTTATGTTGGGGGTATGTTTAGAATATTTAAACTGAAGAGGAACCACATCCACAAATAGCAGTATGATGGCAGAGAATCAGAGAACTAATCACTCAAAATCACTTTTAATAAAACACATCATCACGACTTCCGGTTATGGCGGCCACCTAGAAGGACACGTATCACTCTGCTCTGCTCCTGGAGATAAAGATTCGGCAAATAACTCTCTCATTCGGAACAGAACTTTTCCCAGCGTTTGGGTGAGGATATGCCGGTGAAGACTAAGGCTGGGAAATCAGGAGGGGGAAAAATTGAATCGCCGAAGCAGTCCAAATTAACGGACTTTCAAGTCTGTGGCGCAGCAGGGAAAGCTGCGGATATGGCGGATGAAACTAGCGGTGGTGCGGTAACTGCTGATGATGGCGGCACAGGTGCAGTGCTGGCTGCCATTAGCTCAATGAGAGCAGACTTTTCCGCTAAACTTGATGGGATTATGGCAGCGTTGGATGCAATGAGAAAGGAGTTGGGTGACTGCGTGGAGCGAGTGACGCAGGCGGAGCTTCGTGTTTCTAGTGCGGAGGATGAAATCAGCGGACTTCAATTAAAGGTGCGCACTTTGGAAAAAAAAAATAAATGTCTGGAAAATAATGTTCTGGACTTGGAATCCCGGTCGAGACGGAACAACCTGAGGCTGGTGGGTCTACCGGAGGGAGCCGAAGGTCGTGATTCATGCTCCTTTTTGGAGGGGTGGATCCCGGAGGCGCTGAACAACGCGGAGCTAAAATCATCAGTCGTCTTGGAAAACGCCCACCGAATCGGCCCACCGAGAGGTAACAAGGCAGCACCGAGGACGCTAATTATGAAGTTCCTTAGCTACAGAGACAGGATGACGATCTCCAACGCGGTGTGGGCCAAAGGAGAAATTAAATACCAAGATCATCAAGTGCGGTTCTACCCAGATTTGGCCTCAGGAATCCAACAATTAAGGAAGCAGTTTGACCCCATTCGTAAAGAACTGCGCAACCTTGAGATTCGTCATGGAGTGATTCACCCTGCAAGACTTCTGGTCACATATGAGGGCAGAACACACATCTTCAAGACCCCTGAGGAGGCGCAGGAGCTCATCAAGAAGATCCAGGAAGAGACTGGTGGGAGCTAAGCATGAACAGAATATAGGGTAGAATATTTGAGCATTTACATAGGCATTTAACTGATCTGAAGCATATAGCAAGATTACAAAATATACGTAGATTGTATTACATACTAAACAAAAAAAAAAAAAAAAAAGTACAAAATTGCTATAAAATTTTGGAGTTAAATTGGAAAATTACAGAAGAGAGTTAATGTTACGTTATTAAAAGCAGTAGAGTTAGGGTGATTGGGAGGATGAAGAAGGAGTGGCTTTGGCTGATCCTCGTGGGTGTGGAGCGGTCGACGGCTATATCGGGAGACGGAATTTTTCTTTTGATTTTGGGGGGATTGCCACAAATGTGGGAAGGGGGAATTTGTTTGTGTGTAGTTTGTAGGATGAATGTTCAACCACTCATGTTTTTGCTTCTCTGTATGAGCATGTTTACACTGCAAGGTAATCCCAAACTCCCTATTGATCATAAACCAAAGCGTTAATCTTAATTTAACTTCATGGAATTGTAGAGGTCTACAAAATTTAAAAAAAACTTAAACAAGTTATGAATAAAATAAAAGACATGGGTTCAAAAATTGTGTTTTTACAAGAAACTCATCTAATAGAGGAGGATGTAAAAAGAATTAGGAGTAGATGGCAAGGAAGTGTTTTCACCTCATCATTTTCATCCCGAGCCAGGGGAGTTATGACTCTCATACATAAATCAGTCCCATTTCAAGTGAAAAATGTAATTGGAGACAAATTTGGAAGATATGTAATCATTCAAGGATCTTTGCTATTAGAAAATATAAATTTGGTGAACTTATATGGTCCCAATATAGATGATCAAAAGTTCTTTGCTAATTTATTTCTTATCTTATCATCACTTACAGGGCAACATATAATAGCAGGGGATTTTAATTGTACATTGAATCCTGGTATAGATAGATCAACAGGACTGGACTGTACGCACAATGGATGTAGGATGACCATTAATCATTTTATGAAAGAATTGAAATTGCTAGATATATGGAGAGAAATGAAACCACAAGTTAAAGCCTACTCTTGTTATTCCAATACCTACAAGACGTTCTCACGTATTGATTATTTTTTGATCTCCACAGAATTAAGGTCCAAGATTCAAAACTGTTTTTATGATAACATCGTGATCTCTGATCATGCACCCTGCTGTCTAATGTATGTAGATAAGAAATTGACAAAGGAACCAGGTAGATGGCAATTTCAGCATAAATGGCTTCAGGATGAGGAATTTGTTAAATACATAGAAAAACAGATAGATGAGTTCTTTGACATCAATACTACACAAACATCAGCATGTGTAAAGTGGGAGGCTTTCAAAGCTTTTATTAGGGGACATATTATTAGTTATACAGGTTCAAAATCTAAGAAGACTCGAGAGGAGAGAGTCCAATTGGAACATAAAATAACTAGAAAAGCACTCGGAGAGCGCAGACCTCCGCCAAGCGGCACAGTTCCCCCCATACAGTGTTTGTGTGTACGTTTTCAGATTCCCTGAGCATGAAAAGATATGAGTAGCAATTGGATTCACAATGATTATTTGTTTATTTGACATGGACAGTGCAATAAACAGACAATTAATGAATGACAATCAATGTGATAGTGATAGGATTAGTGGTTCAGTAGTGTAAAACGGGGCTATAAGGGACGGCGGGTTAATAAGGGACACTTTTGTGGGAAATGTTTTAAATGTAATTCTGCTTTTTTTATTTTGAGCAGGACGCTGAGTTGTGCTGTTATTGTCAAATATCCATGAATCCTTCATCAAATCTAGGCGGAAGCAAAATTAAAAAAGCAGAATTACATTTAGAAAAGTGTCCCATATTACCCCGCCGTCCCTTATAGCCCCGTTTTACGGTTGTAAAAGCATTGCCTCCTTGGCGGAGGTAATAAACTGAAGTGTTGGTGTGTCCATCTCCTCCACTGACGGATGCAGATTGGTTAGACAGGTTGCCGTGGGTTTTATATTATATTGGGGTTGCGCTCCGCGGCAAAACAGAATTTAGAGTCTTCCCCGGCAGAGAGGTCGTTTTTACGCAGCGCCTATAGCTGGGCGGGGAATTTGTGGCAAATAATGGGGCGGCGGACAGGTGGCCGTGTCAGGTTTTGCAGCGTGGCGCAAAAGCAGTCACGCTGGCGGGCCCAGGGCAGCAGTGTTTTCCGCGTGCTTTTGTGCCTAAAAAGTTGAAGAACGCGGAGTTTGTGTTGGTCAGACACGACGACCAGCGCAATGTGCGCAGCGCCTATGGCTGGCACAGGCACGCTGGGGGTCCGAGGCCAGCAGTGTTTTCCGCATGCTTTTGTGGCTAAAACGTTGAAGAAGGCGGAGTTTGTGTTGGTCAGACACGACACCCAGCGGCCTCCATTGCGCCTGCGCACATGTTGAAAATGGCCCTATGTCACAGTGTTGAAAAATGCTTTAAAAAAATTCCTGTATCCAGACGGTGAACCGGATCACCCCCAAAATTTAATCAGTTCTTCCTTGTACCATTTCCAACAACGCCTGAAAGTTTCATGCAAATCCGTCCAAGACTTTTTGAGTTATCTTGCTAACCAACAGACAAACAGACAGAGAGACAAACAGACAGACAGACAAACACACAAACCCTGGCAAAAACATAACCTCCTCCTGGCCTTTTTGGCCTGGCGGAGGTAAAAATTCTTCAAGAAAGAGTGTATGCAGGAAGTGATCCAAGGTTGGAGAATGAATTACTGATTTTGAGAGCTGAATATGACAAAAAATCAGCGAATAGAGCTGCCTCGAGTCTTCTAAGATTGAAACAATCTTTTTATGAACAAGGTGAAAAATCAGGAAAGTTATTGGCATGGCAGATTAAACAATTAGAATTTAAAACACCAATTACCAGTATTATAAGTAACGGACAGGTAGTTATAGATCCTTTAGAAATTAATAGAGCCTTTAGAGATTACTATGAAAAATTATATGATACCAAAAATGAATCTGACTTAACAAAACTACATGGGTTTTTGAACGAACTATTTATACCGTGTATTCCAAATAAAAATAGGGAGATACTGGAGTCTAAAATTAGTCAAGAAGAAGTTGGACTAGCCATTGATAATATGAAATCAGGAAAAAGTGCAGGACCAGATGGTCTTCCAGTTGACCTTTATAAAAAATTTAAGAATAAATTAATAAAACCTTTTTTGGAAATGGTTTTAGAAGCATTTCAAAATAGTAATTTACCATCATACATGAATAATGCCTTAATTATACTGTTGCCAAAACCAGGTAAGCCCTCTAATAAATGTGAAAATATGAGACCAATAAGCCTATTAAATGCCGACCTTAAGATAATCTGTAAAATTTTAGCAAGACGAATACAAGAAATTTTACCAAATATTATTAATCGAGATCAGAATGGCTTTATAAAGGGAAGACAAGGCTTCCATAATGTAAGAAGACTATTTAATATTATTTATTCTAATAAAGAAGCACCGGATACAGCTCTCTTATCACTGGATGCCGAAAAGGCCTTTGATAGAGTTGAATGGCCCTTTCTTTTTGAAGTCTTACAAAGGTTTGGACTTGGAAATAATTTCATAAAATGGGTTCAGATAATATATAATAATGCTACAGCAGAAATCCTAACAAATAACAATATTTCAAAATCAATAAAAATCAATAGAGGATGTCGACAAGGTTGTCCACTTTCACCTTTACTGTTTACTATGGCAATTGAACCTTTAGCGATGGCGATACGTCTACAGTCACAAATATATGGAATTAAAGTTGGACCAACAGAACATAAAATCTCCCTGTATGCCGATGACATAATTTTGTTTATGTCGAATCTTAAAAAATCAATTCCGACCTTGTTGAATTTAATAAAGAATTTTGGGGAAATATCAGGATATAAAATAAATAAAACTAAATCTTCAATATTAATGCTAAATGAGACCCAGAGAAATTACCCAGCCCCTGAGGTAAATCAATTCAATGTTGTAAATCAGTTTAAATATTTAGGAATCCAAATTGTGCCTAAGCTAGAATCAGTCGCCAGTGTCAATTATGAAGCCTTAATGACAGATATTAATGAGTTACTTCAGAGATGGATGTCACTACCAATGTCGATGATCGGGAGAATCAATATTCTTAAAAGTAATATCTTACCTAAAATACTTTATTTATTTCAATACATTCCCTTACCACCACCTTTAGATTTATTCTCAAGAATAAAAAAAAAGTTAGTGGAATTTATATGGAACAACAGGAGGGCTAGATTATGTCTGTCTTTATTATATTTACCATTTGATCGTGGAGGTCTGAAATGTCCGAATTTTATGTTGTATTATTGGTCGGCACAACTGAGGTCTATGACATATTATTTTTCATCAAATGATCTCCCTCACTGGACTGAAATGGAATCATACAATTTACCTTTACCTCTTCCCATATTCATATACTCAGATTTGGCAAAAAAATTACAAAAACAAGTTAAAAATCCATTTGTAAAACATATGATCAAAATATGGTGTGAAACTAAAAACTATTTAAAAGAACCACACTTACTGTCACAATTTAGCCCAATATGGGGTAATCAATATTTTAAACCAGGGAGAGCGGATGCTGTATTTAAAGTATGGAATTTAAAAGGGATTCAAAAGATTCAAGATTTATATCTGTCATGTGCAGATAACATAATGTCTTTTGAAGAGCTGAGGATCAAATTTAATCTTAATAGAACACATTTTTTTTAAATATCTTCAACTTAGGAACTTTATTCGATCAAATCAAAATAATGCTCTCACTCGACCTATTTACTCATCCTTGGAAAAAATGTTGATGAAAGATAGTAAAAGAAAGGGTATTATTTCAGAGTTTTATAACTCATTGACACTATCCTCAAGTGAAAACTCACAGAAAAGATTAAACTACTGGAAAGAAGATCTGCAAACTGAAATTTCAGAGGAACAATGGGAATTGGCTTGTACAGAAGCTCAAACCAAATCAATAAATGTACGTCTTAAATTGATACATTTTAAATGGTTAATGCGGATGTATGTTACACCGGTGGAGTTAAATAGATATAACAAAAACATACCAGATACATGCTCAAAATGCATGGAAAGTAAAGGAACCCTATTTCATTGTTTATGGGAATGTAGAATAATTAGAATGTTTTGGGAAGAGGTGAGGGTAACAATTGAAAAAATAATTTCAAAACAAATCATATTGAATCCTAAACTGTTTTTGTTGGGTCTGTACCCAAAAAAGCATAACTTTAATAAAAGTGAAAGAACATTCATAGACCTCAGTTTGCTTAATGCCAAAAAATGTATTGCACTACTGTGGAAAAAGACTCATAGACCAGATGTGACTCAGTGGTTAAGACAGATGTTAACAAACCTTCCATTAGAAAGAATAACATACATACTGAAATCAAAGGAAAGTGTGTTTGAGAATATATGGAGACCTTTTATTGATTATGTAAAAAATTTAAACATAACTCTTGAAGAAGAAGGTGAATGATGTGTGTGGACCTTGTAAATTCCAAACTGGTGAACATAATATGTATACTTATGTAATGGATTGTCTAGACTAAACAGAGGAGCATTGTTGAAGACTTCATTTTGTTGGTGGTTGTTGGTGTTTTTAGTGCATTTTTTTTTTTTGTAGTACTTTAATGTTAGTGTTTGATTGTTTGTGTCATGTTTGTTAAAAAAAAAGGTTCAATAAAGATATTGTGGAAAAAAAAACACATCATCACTAATTTGTTTTTAACGTGCCTTCTTTATTTCCTGAACAAAAGTCATTTTCCCTCTATCTTCACATGCAGATATTTCATCTCCTAATCTATTTTCAGATTATTTTTTTTTCTATTGGGACAGATTTTGTACAGATTCTTTGCTGGTAACTGCAGTGAAATTTTTACATTTAGTGATCTTAAAGATAAAATATTCATTTCTGTTTAGCAGTAATATGTCTCACATTAAGATCAATAAAATCAGTTTCTTACATTGTCAAATTGCTGCACAGATTTTGGAGAAGGATTCACTGCACTGCCCTGTTCAGTCTCTTATGGAACAGAAATAAGTTCTGCTGCAAATCCTCCACCTTCAAACAACACAGTCATGTATTGGATGCTTGACATACACTACCGTTCAAAAGTTTGGGGTCACCCAGACAATTATTTTGTGTTTTCCATGAAAAGTCACACTTATTTATCACCATGAGTTGTAAAATGAATAGAAAATATAGTCAAGACATTGACAAGGTTAGAAATAATGATTTATATTTGAAATAATAATTTTTTCCAGATATTAACCTGCTCAAAGGAAGGTCAGTTTTATAGCTTCTCTAACCAGCTAAACTGTTTTCAGCTGTGCTAACATGATTGCACAAGGGTTTTCTAATCATCCATTAGCCTTCTGACGCAATGATCAAACACATTGTACCATTAGAACACTGGAGTGATAGTTGATGGAAATGGGCCTCTATACACCTATGTAGATATTGCACCAAAAAACAGACATTTGCAGCTAGAATAGTCATTTACCACATTAGCAATGTGTATTAGATATTAGAGTGTATTTCTGATTAGTTTAAAGTTATCTTCATTGAAAAAAACAGTGCTTTTCTTTCAAAAATAAGGAAATTTTTAAGTGACCCCAAACTTTTGAACGGTAGTGTATATTGTCCATGTGGGGGTTACCAAATTTTTCTTCTTACAGCTGCTGTGGACCTCCGCACGTTCAACAGGACAGCCCCTCAACATCGCGGATCCACAGGCAATTTTTGCGCGGCCCAGACAATTTCGCCGTCCCAGGCCGGCACTTGCTACCCCCACCCCCCTCCCTCCACCGCCGCCTGCAGCAAGCTTCCCCCGCAGCTCGCTCCCAAAGCCGGACTATCGAGGCCTCAGCTTCCCGCTGAGCCCTCTGGGGGGGAGTGTATGGGTAACCCCCACAACAGCCTACCAACAGCAGACCGCTCAGCTGGGGCAATTAGCAGAACAATGAGATGTGTGTATTGAGATCAATAGGCAGCTGCTCTTTGTCTAGCTTCTTCCTGCCTGCTGTTGATATGTATGACTCAAAATGCAAACGTTCATGCTTCCTGCTCTCACTGTGATGCAAATGTCCCATGCCTTTCATGTATTGTCTGTAACTGGGTATAAAAGCTGCATTGCTCTGTAACTCTCTCTCTGACCACTGCTTCTGACGACACGCATTCTGTGTCTCCTCATGAGAGCCTGAGGACCCGCTCCAGCCCGCCTGCACAGGGCTGGAGTGAGTTCTATGATGGCGGGATGAATGATAATAAACTCCCTCAAAAACTCCCAGTTCGCTCCCTATTATTTCATGCCGCCACACTGAGTAACTATATCACTGCCTACAATCATGTCATCTCCAGGAAATATGCTTGTACCACAGTTCAGCTGCAGACGTTTGCCAACTAAGACATTCATTGAAGGGATAAAGCATCTGACTTGAAAACAAACACCACAGAATCCAAGCCTCATGAAAGTATAATTAATGACATAAACCTCTGATTAACAGCAAATCTGTCTGACTCTGTAGAGTTCTGTCTCAGTCTGATCTGGACGCTGCTGCCATTGGTCTGATTTTATAAACTGACTGAGGGTGGTTTCCATTATCTGCTCAGACACGTGTTATGGAAAATGATCAATGCTGGATGGAGGTTGAAAATCGCTGTGAGGCTTCACTGAATGATCCAGGATTAAAAACAACACCCAGCAGCTCCTGTCTGCACACGCTCCCATGATAAATGAATGAATACCCCAGAAATACCGCACAGGTCCACACTGGGATCAACATGGATGATTTTTTTTAAACATTTCTCTTGCTCCTATCTACTGAGTAGTCAAGACCAGACGAGACATGAGTCTACCAAGACCAAGACTGTAAAGGAGATTAACGTAATGTTGAAAACGCTAGTGCTTAGCACCCCATATCTTCATCTGCTCAGTAAGTGAACCATAGACCCAAACTACCTGCTCATAGTGGATAGTGCGAACTGGCATAAAACCACTCCTTGATCATTTATGCTGCATTGTGTTTCTGATGCAATAGCTGGTGGGACAATGCATTCAGATCATTTTACAATAAGAGCTGATTTTCATCCAAAAAAAGAAGCAAGAAAGTCACAAATTCACAAGAAAAAAGTCACAAATCTAAGACAAATGATTGCTGTTTGTTCTACACACTGTACTTTGTTAAATGAAAAAACAGCATCTACAAATTGGCATTTTCAAGAATTTCAAAATGTTTTAATGTAGAAAATCACAACTATCCTTTTTGAACACTTTTGAAAGAAGGACAGTTGCATCCAGGCTCTCCATTGTTTTCTAAAAATGTATTTTTGCATAAATTTTGTGTAAGTCCGTCTGAATCAAAGCTGTCTGACCAAAACCAACGAGTCATGGGTAAAATAAAACATAGTGCAGGGGTCTGCAACCTTTGCCAACCAAAGAGCCGTTTACCCATCTCTGACTAAAACAGAAGTGGCTGAGGGCCGCAACAGCAATTTGACCTTTAAAATAAAGATTATGTTGCTTATAAAGCTTTTTATATACATAGCTCTGAATATTATGTGGCATTAATGAATTCATACTACAACCGTGGGAAAAAGTGTCAAGTTACATATAGCTTAATTTATTAAATAAAAGTATTAGAAATATATTACAAATTGTTTAATGCTGAAAAATAAATTTCTGAATATCTGACCATAATTTTTTTGTACAGTTTTTGAATTATCAGCACATTCAGAAATTGTTTAAATCTGAAAATATCATCCATCTCCTACTTTCAACAGTTCCTGATATTTTAATAAATTAGAGGCGCAAGTTTTATTTAGAAGAAGCTACTTTTCACCCTTTTTATGTTTCCTCATAATGCTCCTTATTCAGATGTATTGTGGGGGCATGGTGTTGGACTTCTCCACCCAGGGAACAAAGGACCAAAAGAGGAAGTGTCACCGGGGGGTATCAGATGGGACAGAGGAACTATGCGCCCCCTGGGGAGAGCAGTAAATGCTGGAGCTGCTGGGGGAAGAAAAGTGTGAGAGCGACACTGGCGTTATGTCATGTTAATGTGCCACACAGGCTTTGTTCTAAACATAATGTATGATGGTTGGAAGTTCCGGGTCTCGATGCATGGTATTAAACATATAAAAGAGGAATGCACAGAGACCCGGGCTTCTCTTTTGGTGTAAGCTATGTTGGAGAAAGAATAAAGTTCTGTGTCGTCCAGCTCGTTGCCTTGCCTGCCTCCTTTCTCCACAGTGGTGACCCTAAGACATGCCATGGAAAGCGAGCCGAGCGTTGCCCTGGAGGCTGCCGGGAGGGAGAGCACTGGCGCCGCGTGCGCTGTCTCAGTCAAGCTCCCAGACTTCTGGCTTCACAGCCCGACTGTGTGGTTCCTGCACATAGAAGCCCAGTTTGCACTCTGCGGGATAACAACGGATGACACAAGATATTACTACGTGGTCGCTGCGCTGGATGCGCGCGCCATGCAACAAGTGACGAGCCTGGTACAGGAGCCGCCGGCCCAAGGAAAATATGAAGTGCTCAAGAGGATGCTTCTCCAGCGCTATACCCTTTCTGACAGTGAGAGGGCAGAGAGACTCCTAACGCATTTGGAGTTAGGGGACAGATCAGCAGTGGAGCTAATGGAGAGCATGTTGGCGTTGAAGGGGAAAGACGATGAATCCTTCCTGTTCGCCCACTTGTTCCTCAGGAACCTACCGGCTACAGCGAGGGCGATCCTGGCCAACTCGTCGCGGCTGGTTGCTAAGGACTACCACACCTTGGCGCAGGAAGCGGACCGCATCATCTTGGCGACCAGGACTCTCAGCGGGCAGACAGTGGCACTGGCATCCATGAGGGACTCCAGCAAGGTCGAGGAGCCGTTCGTGGTAGCCGGGACGGACGCCAGAAGACGAGGGAATGGGGCAATCTGTTTTTATCATCACCGTTTCGGCTCGAATGCCCAACACAGCCTGTCGCCATGCCAATTCAAGGAGCCGGGAAGACGGCACGTTTGGAATTTGGATGCAGCTGCGACCGATGGCGACAGGAACAGACTGCTTTATGTCACAGACACATGTTCGGGGAGACGGTTTTTGGTGGACTCCGGCTCCCAGAAGAGCCTCATCCTGCCGGTCAACGCAGACAGGGTGGCAGGACACAGCGGTCCCGAGATCACGGCCACCAACGATCCACCATCAGGATATTTGGCGAGCAGACACTGACGATATGTTCACACGGACGTAACTTTCAGTGGGACTTTGTGATAGCTGCATGTTCTGGCCCTATTTTATGTGCAGATTTTTTATGTGCTTATGGGTTGTTAGTCGATGTTGCTAATAGGAGATTAGTGGACGCTGTCTCTTTTACCTCACTGCCCTGCACAGCTCGGGGAGCTGGGTCGACAACACTGGCTAATGTTATAGCTCCAGGGGGTAAGTGAGGGTATGGAGGGTGAGAATATGTATGGGCACATAATCATACCATGTAGGATAACTAAGTAGAGGGTTATGCTGTTTCATCCCATCTAGCAACAATGCTCTGCACTGTGTGTGTTTATATATTTACATATTTATTCCATCTAGCTACAATGCTCAGCACTGGGTGTGTTCATATTTATATATCTATATATTTATTCCATCTAGCTACAATGCTCCGCACTGTGTTTTTATATATCTATATATTTATTCCATCTAGCTACAATGCTCCGCACTGTGTGTGTTTATATACTTACATATTTATTCCACCTAGCTGCAATGCTCCGTACTGTGGGTGTTTATATATTTACATATTTATTCCATCTAGCTACAATGCTCTGCACTGTGTGTTTATATATTCATATATTTATTCCATCCAGCTACAATGCTCTGCACTGTGTGTCTGTGTGTGTGTATATATATATTTTATAGTAATATGTACATATGTATATTAGCTGCTCTTGCTTGCTTGTTTTTTTTTTCTTGCCTTCTGATTGTTGCTCTGAGTGTTGCTATCCCTGTGCTGTTGCAATCCTGGAATTTCCCCGTTGTGGGACTAATAAAGGCTCATCTTATCTTATCTTATCTTATCTTAAGTACCAACATTTGCTTGCATAGTTCCCAGCACTCACGGTCCCGACTTTTTTGGCTACAGTAACGAAACACGGGTTTGAGCACTTTATAATGACAAAAAGCCCGCCGGTGTTCGTGTGTCCTCGCCGTTTGGACGCAGCTACACTGGCCAGCACGCGAGAGGAGTTTGCCAACTTAGAGCAGTTGGGCATCGTCAGGCGACTGTCAGTCAACAGCTCGTGGGCATACCCGTTATATATGGTGCCTAAAGCCGATGGATCGTGGTGACCGTGCGGCGATTTCTGGCGCTTGAACAACGCCACGGAACACGATTTCTATCCTATTCCATGCATCCAGGATTTTTCCGTGCATCTGGCTGGGGTGCGTATTTTTTCCAAAGTGGATCTGGTCCGCGATTACCACCAGGTCCCGGTGCGTGCGGAAGACGTTCCAAAAACGGCGGTAATAACTCCTGTTCGCCTTTTCGAGTTTTTATGCATGCCATTCGGTTTAAAAGGCACGGTGTAGACCTTCCAGAGGATGATGGACGCAGTGCTGCGTGACTTGTCCTTCGTTTTCGTCTACTTATACGACATTCTGGTAGCCAGCGCGTCCGAAGAGGAGCACATTGCCCATCTCAAGAAAGTTTTTCAGAGGCTGGAAGCGCATGGGCTGATAGTCAACCCGGCGAAGTGCCAGTTCGGTGTGCCAGTGATTGATTTTTTGCCAACACATTTTGCCCGAGGGCGTGATCCCATTACCGGATAAGGTGCGCTTGGTGTCGGATTTTCTGCATCCGCAGACCACGAGAGCACTACAGGAGTTTTTGGGAATGGTCAATTTTTATAACCGTTTCCTTCCCCGAGCAGCCCAGCTGATGCAGCCGTTGTATGCCGCGCTTAAAAAAATAGAAGCCCGCGGAAACCATCGACTGGACTCCTGTGCAAGTCCAGGCCTTTACTAATGCCAAAACAGCGCTTGCGGATGCCGCGTTACCCCACCCGGATGCGTCTGCACGGATAGCGCTCACTACGAATGCATCTGATGTTACCATAGTGGCAGTGGTGGAGCAGTGCGTCTCAGGTTCGTGGCAGCTGCTGTCATTTTTCAGCCACACTTTGCGTGACAACAAACACAAGTACAGCACGTTCGATAGAGAATTGCTGGTTCTCCACCTGGCGATGTGCCATTTCCAGTTCTGGCTGGAGGGGCACGAGTTCACTGTGTTCGTGGACCATAAGCCGCTGACATACACGATGGCCAAGGTCTCAGAACCGTGGTCGGCCCAGCAGCAATGGCATTTGGCCGTGATTTCGGAGTTTACTACCGACATTCAGCAAGTCACTGGTAAGCTCAACGCTGTGGCCGATTGTCTGTCACACGCATTAGTCTCCCCGATCTACATGGGAATAGATTTCCCTGTGATGGCCGCGGAGCAAACCGGGGACGGGGATATTTGCATGCTCCAGTCTGCGCCTACGGGGTTAAGGCTAGAGAGCAGGGTGGTGCAAAAAGGGTGCCCTCCCTTGCTCTGCTACGTCTCCACCGGCCGCCTGCGCCCGGTGGTTCCGAGCTCTTGGTGCTGTCACGTTTTTGAGCCGATCCACTCCCTTTTGCATCCGGGAGTGCGCGCTTTGGTGAAGCTAGTGTGGGAGAAATTCGTCTGGCCACACTTGCGCAAGGACATGAAAGAGTGGGCTGTAGCTTGCATCTCATGCCAGCGGGCCAAAGTGCACAAGCACACCAGAGCCCCCCTTGAGCCATTCCAAATCCTGGCCAGGAGGTTCGACCACATCCACATGGATTTGGTGGGACCCCTCCCGCCATTGCAAGGTTTTACGCACTTTTAACAATCGTGGACCACACCACGCGCTGGCCTGAAGTGGTCCCGCTGGCTTCTACCACGTCCGCAGAAGTGACCCGCGCTTTTTTGTCGGCTTGGGTTGCACGTTTCAGATCTCCATCCAACATCATGTCCGACAGGGGTCCACAATTTATTTCAGAACTCTGGTCCACGATGACCCAGAGCCTGAGGGTCAAAATTCACCGCACTACCGTGTACAACCCCCAGGCTAACGGGTTATGCAAGTGTTTTCATAGGCCACTTAAAGCAGCACTCAGAGCTTCGCTCATGGACATAAATTGGGTCGACCGCCTGCCCTCGGTTCTTTTAGTGTTGCACGCCGCATTTAAGGTGGATTTGGCAGCTTCCCAGGCAGAACTCGTTTTTTCTCAGCTGCTGCTGATCCCCAATGAGTTTTTACCAGAAAATCCCGCACCCGAGGCTGAGCCGCCCACGCAATTTTTACACAGTATAGAGGCTGTGAGTGTACCGGGCCCAGCCCACCATTGTTTTCCCCCCACCTTCGTCCCAAAAAGCTTGCAAAATGCCAGTTTTGTTTTTGTCAGGCACGATGCGCACCGGACTCCGCTGCGCCCACCGTACGATGGACCATTCAGGGTGTTGGAACCTGGGGCGAAGCATTTTGTGTTAGACTTGAGGGGGATAGGGAGACCGTCTGCATCGACGGGCTGAAGCCTGCTTTTGTGTTGGCAGATGAGCAGGTGGTGTTGGCCCAATCTCCCCGGCGTGGACGCCCACTGTTGGTAGCTCCGCAAGGTGGCGATCCCTCGGCAGGGACCTGCGCTCATGAAGCTAATGTGCCCCCCCCATTTCCCTCCACAGACTGACATGCCGTCCAGTACACCTCACCAGCAGGGCAGTTCGACTGGATCGGTGACCCCCCGCTACAGCCACTATGGGCGCCGGCTCAAGCCCAAAGGAAGGGGGGGGCATGGTGTTGGACTTCTCCACCCAGGGAACAATGGACCGAAAGAGGAGGTGTCACCGGAGGGTATCAGATGGGACAGAAGAACTATGCGCCCGGGGAGCGGAGTAAATGCCGGAGCCGCTGGGGAAAGAAAGGTGTGATAGCAGCACCGGCATTATGTCATGTTAATGTGCCACACAGGCTTTGTTCTAAACATAATGCATGATGGTTGGAAGTTCTGGGTCTCGATGTACGGTATTAAAGATATAAAAGAGGAATTCACAGAGACTCGGGCTTTTCTCTTTTGCTGCAAGTTATGTTGGAGAATGAATAAAGTTCTGTGTCGTCTAGCTCGTTGCCTCGGCTGCCTCCTTTCTCCACAGTATTAGTTAGTTAGTTAATCCCTTCACACCTGAAGGTGTATATGGGCGGCGCCTATCTCCGTTTCTCTGACCCTAGGCCACACAGCTACTGTAAGTAGTGAAAGCTACAGCGGGGGGTCAGTCCTCTGGTAGCTCTGTGTGTAACTTTACTTTCCCCATTCCATTATGCGGAGCACCACACTAGAAGGCAGAAAGCACCATTTTTATATGGTCTTTGGTATGACCCGGCCGGGATTTGAACCCCTGCCTCCCGGGTGTGGGGCGGATGCTCTACCAACTGAGCCACCACTCCGGTTCTCCACAGTATTAATGTAATATAAATCCAGCATTTACAGCGCAGACGACTAATTTTAAGGTTATTGAGCAGGAATTCAAGGATTGTTTCTCATTTTTAAGGATAATTAAGGTGTTGGTTTTAGATAATCACATTTAAGATTAAGTGGACCTGTGGACACTAATGAGGCGGCTGTTTTTCATTGTTTGTGTTCTCATGGAGAAATTTTCTCCACAACAACCATACATGAACACAAATTAATTTGCTCACACAGAATTAAACTCTCTATTTTCCTCTGTGACTTTACTTCCTCTGGATTTGTTCAAGGAAGCTGCTGCTGTTTGTGCTCTCTCTTCACATGCACTGAAGACAGGCTGAACGGCTCTCTGTGCAGCCACCAATGTGACACAGTCAGACATGGTTAACAACATAATAATTTTATTTTATTATTATGATTATTATTATGATTATTATGATTATTATTATTATTATTATTATTATCATTTTATTTTATTATAATATATATTTTAAAATACTTTATCTTTGTGATCTAACAGATGCAAACATATTGGGGAGTGATGGATATCTTGTCAAAGTACTGTTAGTAGCGAGTAAAAAAGCTATAACAAGGAACTGGTTGAAGAAAGAACCACCTACAAAGGAGCAGTAATGGACTATCCTAGAAGACATCTACACAATGGAAAAACTGACACAAACTACGAATACAAGAAGCAGAATTCAATGAAAAATGGGAAAAATGGACAATCCTACAAATCCCGAAATGGCAACAAATAACTGGACTCCAAAAAAAACAATAATATGGACTATGAGAAAAAAGGGGAATGTTTGACCCGAGCAGTGGATGTTATTGTTGCTATAAATGTGTGTTTTTTTTGTTTCGTTTTATTTATTTTTTCTTCTTTTGGTTGTATAAATGTTAGAAAGCAATAAAAATCTAAGTGACAAATATATATATATATATATATATAGATAGATATATAGATATAGATAGATAGATATATATATATATAGATATATATAGAGAGAGAGATATACTCACCGGCCACTTTATTAGGTACACCATGCTAGTAACGGGTTAGACCCCCTTTTGCCTTCAGAACTGCCTCAATTCTTCGTGGCATAGATTCAACAAGGTGCTGGAACCATTCCTCAGAGAGTTTGGTCCATATTGACATGATGGCATCACACAGTTGGCGCAGATTTGTCGGCTGCACATCCATGATGCGAATCTCCCGTTCCACCACATCCCAAAGATGCTCTATTGGATTGAGATCTGGTGACTGTGGAGGCCATTTGAGTACAGTGAACTCATTGTCATGTTCAAGAAACCAGTCTGACATGATTCCAGCTTTATGACATGGCGCATTATCCTGCTGAAAGTAGCCATCAGAAGTTGGGTACATTGTGGTCATAAAGGGATGGACATGGTCAGCAACAATACTCAGGTAGGCTGTAGCGTTGCAACGATGCTCAATTGGTACCAAGGGGCCCAAAGAGTGCCAAGAAAATATTCCCCACACCATTACACCACCACCACCAGCCTGAACCATTGATACAAGGCAGGATGGATCCATGCTTTCATGTTGTTGACGCCAAATTCTGACCCTACCATCCGAATGTCGCAGCAGAAATCGAGACTCATCAGACCAGGCAACGTTTTTCCAATCTTCTATTGTCCAATTTCGATGAGCTTGTGCAAATTGTAGCCTCAGTTTCCTGTTCTTAGCTGAAAGGAGTGGCACCCGGCGTGGTCTTCTGCTGCTGTAGCCCATCTGCCTCAAAGTTCGACGTACTGTGCGTTCAGAGATGCTCTTCTGCCTACCTTGGTTGTAACGGGTGGTTATTTGAGTCACTGTTGCCTTTCTATCAGCTCGAACCAGTCTGGCCATTCTCCTCTGACCTCTGGCATCAACAAGGCATTTCCGCCCACAGAACTGCCGCTCACTGGATATTTTTTCTTTTTGGGACCATTCTCTGTAAACCCTAGAGATGGTTGTGCGTGAAAATCCCAGTAGATCAGCAGTTTCTGAAATACTCAGACCAGCCCTTCTGGCACCAACAACCATGCCACGTTCAAAGTCACTCAAATCACCTTTCTTCCCCATACTGATGCTCGGTTTGAACTGCAGGAGATTGTCTTGACCATGTCTACATGCCTAAATGCACTGAGTTGCCGCCATGTGATTGGCTGATTAGAAATTAAGTGTTAACGAGCAGTTGGACAGGTGTACCTAATAAAGTGGCCGGTGATATATATATATATATATATATATATATTTTACATTCATAAAAGTATGTGTTTCCATTGAGAAATGTATCCATTTGCAGTAAACAACAATTTAAAAAATTAAAATTAAAATGAGCTTCAATAATTTCCATGTGTTTTGAGCTATAACTGCAGAGAGCCGCAGCATGGGGGCTGAAGGGCCGCATGCGCCCCCGAGGCCACGGGTTGCCAACCTCTGACATAGTGGAAAAAATGAAAGTGATTTGTTTGTCTTGACCAGATGCACAGATGCCCAGTCTGATGAGTCATGATATTTTTTGCTGAATCCCTCTTCTCAAAAATCCCGAGTTATAAATTAAATACAGACACAGTGTTCAGCAAAGAAAGTCATATCTGAATGTGACAGGGTTAGAAAAGAAAAGGTCAACATCAGGAGGAATGCAAAAAAGATTTGAGGACGAAACAGAATATTTTTACAGAGGCACTTCGTAGATATACAGTGGGGTAAAAAAGTATTTAGTCAGCCACCAATTGTGCAAGTTCTTCCACTTAAAAGATGAGAGAGGTCTCCAATTTTCATCATAGGTATACCTCAACTATGAGAGACAAAATAAGAAAAAAAAAATCCAGAAAATCACATTGAAGGATTTTTAATGAATTAATTGGTAAATTCCTCAGTAAAATAAGTATTTGGTCAATAACAAAAGTTCATCTCAATACTTTGTTATATACCCTTTGTTGGCAATGACAGAGGTCAAACGTTTTCTGTAAGTCTTCACAAGGTTTTCACACACTGTTGCTGGTATTTCAGCCCATTCCTCCATGCAGATCTCCTCTAGAGCAGTGATGTTTTGGGGCTGTGGCTGGGCAACACAGACTTTCAACTCCCTCCAAAGATTTTCTATGGGGTTGAGATCTGGAGACTGGCTAGGCCACTCCAGGACCTTGAAATGCTTCTTACGAAGCCACTCCTTCGTTGCCCGGGCAGTGTCTTTGGGATCATTGTCATGCTGAAAGACCCAGCCACGTTTCATCTTCAATGCCCTTGCTGGTGGAAGGAGGTTTTCACTCAAAATCTCACGATACATGGCCCCATTCATTCTTTCCTTTACACAGATCAGTCGTCCTGGTCCCTTTGCAGAAAAACAGCCCCAAAGTATGATGTTTCCACCCCCATGCTTCACAGTAGGTATGGTGTTCTTTCTCCTCCAAACACGACAAGTTGAGTATTTACCAAAAAGTTCTATTTTGGTTTCATCTGACCATATGACATTCTCCCAATCCTCTTCTGGATCATCCAAATGCTCTCTAGCAAACTTCAGACGGGCCTGGAGATGTACTGGCTTAAGCAGGGGGACACGTCTGGCACTGCAGGATTTGAGTCCCTGGCTTAGTGTGTTTCTGATGTAGCCTTTGTTACTTTGGTCCCAGCTCTCTGCAGGTCATTCACTAGGTCCCCCCATGTGGTTCTGGGATTTTTGCTCACCATTCTCGTGATCATTTTGACCCCACGGGGTGAGATCTTGCGTGGAGCCCCAGATCAAGGGAGATTATCAGTGGTCTTGTATGTCTTCCATTTTCTAATAATTGCTCCCACAGTTGATTTTTTCACACCAAGCTGCTTACCTATTGCAGATTCAGTCTTCCCAGCCTGGTGCAGGTCTACAATTTTGTTTCTGGTTTCCTTTGACAGCTCTTTGGTCTTGGCCATAGTGGAGTTTGGAGTCTGACTGTTTGAGGTTGTGGACAGGTGTCTTTTATACTGATAACGAGTTCAAACAGGTGCCATTAATACAGGTAACGAGTGGAGGACAGAGGAGCCTCTTAAAGAAGAAGTTACAGGTCTGTGAGAGCCAGAAATCTTGCTTGTTTGTAGGTGACCAAATACTTATTTTACTGAAGAATTTTAATTAATTCGGTTCCAAGGTTGTCATAGCCAGGAGCGGCACTGGGGTTAAGCTCCCAGTGCTTATAAAATGCTCCTTATGGCGTGCGTCTCGAAAAGCCTCTGACAACTAAGTCCAACTCCTAGCCTGCCCGTGTGGTTTAGTCTCTAAGCCCGGCGGAACTGCTTTTACTAATAGGAGAAGGGGCGAGGGCGGATCTCTGGCGCCTTAAAACCAGATGCTTCGGGTAGATGGTGGCTCGTCAACCTGGGAAGGTAGCCCATCTAGGGGAAGGTAAACCCTGATATCAAACCTCTGCTGCCTTGCGGCACACCTGGTCACGGGAAAGGCTTCGGGAGTCAACCCTGAGGAAAAATCCGGAGTCGGAGTCCCTAAGGCAGTTCTCTGTTGTGCTCAACATCGTTCTGGCAGCTCCTGCGATGGCGCTGGTGCCAAACTGTAGCAGCCCTGCTGTTCCTTTGGATTCATCAGTGACGTGGAGAGGGGGGACATGCTGCATGGGCAACATCTTGTCCTCCATATCTTCCTGCCCAGGCTTGAATCCTACCAACGCCCAACGCTGGAAGGTAGAACACCGGATCACTGGAAAGGACACTCCAGCTTCGCCTTTGGCGTAGACAAAACACGGGGAATGACAGTTACCGGTTATAAGCCACCGCTCAATTGGCATAGAGCGCGGCGCCAGGGGTTGTTCCCGACGGTGGGAGGGATCATCGGATCTCACTGGACATCTACCGCCCGCCTCAAGCTGGGCAGCCCCCAGCCAATAAGGTGTTGTCCCGCCACAGCCTGCTTTCCTCATTGGGTGCATGGGGATGAAGAGACGTCTGAACGGCAGGCTGAGAACTTTCGCACCAGGCAAGACAAAAAAACAAAAGAGACCAACTCTAAAACTGGGAACTTGGAACGTCCGCACTATGATGACAGGACTCGCTGCTAACCTCGAGGACATCAACGACACCAGGAAGACTGCCATCATCAATAATGAGCTGAAGAGACTGGAAGAGGATATCACCACTCTCCAGGAAACACGGTTGGCTGACGCAGGCACACTGAGAGAGAAGGACTACACGTTCTACTGGCAGAGAAAGAGCAGTGACGAACACAGGGAACATGGAGTGGGCTTCGCAGTGAAGAACACCTTGCTGAAGATGGTGGAACCGGGCAGCAATGGCTCTGCACGACTCCTCACCCTCCGCCTCAACACCACTCAAGGCCCAGTCACCCTCGTCAGTGTGTATGCCCCAACACTGACAGCCACACCAGAGGCAAAAGACGAGTTTTACGAGAATCTCACAACAACTGTCAGGATCATCCCTAACTCTGAACAACTCATTCTCCTTGGAGACTTCAATGCCAGAGTGGGTGCTGACCACGACTCTTGGCCCTCCTGTCTTGGACCATTTGGCGTGGGCAGAATGAACGACAACGGACAGCGGCTGCTCGAGTTCTGCACTTATCACGATCTGTGCATCACAAACTCGTTCTTCAAGACCAAGCCCCAACACAAGGTTTCCTGGCGACATCTGTGCTCAAAGCACTGGCACCAGCTGGACTTGATCCTGACCAGGCACACCTCACTGAAGAACGTGCTAATCACCCGTTCGTTCCAGAGTGCAGATTGTGACACAGACCATTCATTGGTGTGTTGCAAGGTCAAGCTGCAGCTGAAGAAATTCCATCATGCTAGACAGCCTGGAAAGGCACGGATTGACACCAGCAAGTTGTCCCAACCAGAACTTGTTGAGCGGTTTGCCTCCACCTTTGAGAAGGAACTTGGTGTACCACAAGAAGGAGAATCAGCAAAGCAGAAGTGGAAAAAGCTGCAAAACACCATCCACTGTACAGCCTTGGCTACCTTTGGGAGGAAGACCTCAAAGTCACAGGACTGGTTTGATGCCAAGTTGACCGAGATGACCCCTGTCATTGAAGCCAAGCGCTCAGCTCTTGCCGAGTACAAGAAGTACCCAAACGAGAAGAATCTCCAGATTCTCAGGGCTGAGAGAAGCAAAGTTCAGCAGACTGCTCGGCGCTGTGCCAACGAGTACTGGACTCAGCTCAGCCAAGACATTCAAACCGCTGCCACAACAGGGAACATCCGTGGTATGTACGATGGCATCAAGAAAGCACTTGGTCCGGCTCAGAGCAAGATGGCCCCCCTCAAATCCTCCACTGGGGAGATGATCACAGAAAAGAACAAGCAGATGGAGAGATGGGTGGAGCACTACTCCGACCTCTACTCCAGACAGAACACCGTGACACCGTCAGCCCTTGATGCCATCAATTGCCTGCCATCCATGGACGAACTTGACGCCGAGCCAACCATCAACGAACTCAGCAAGGCCATTGATAGCTTGGCCGCTGGCAAGGCACCCGGCAACGACGGCATACCCCCCGACCTGATCAAGCACTGCAAGACCGCCCTACTGCTGCCATTGCATGACGTCCTCTGCCAGTGCTGGAAGGAAGGTTCCATGCCACAGGACATGAGGGACGCCAAGATCATCACCCTCTACAAAAACAAAGGGGAGAGAAGTGACTGCGACAACTACAGGGGCATCTCCCTCCTCAGCGTTGTTGGCAAAGTCTACGCACGAGTTGTTCTCGTTCGTCTACAGAAGCTTGCCGAACGTGTCTACCCCGAATCTCAGTGTGGCTTCCGCGCTGAGCGTTCGATGGTAGACATGATATTCTCCATCCGCCAACTCCAGGAGAAATGCAGAGAACAGAACATGCCCCTGTACGTCGCCTTCATCGACCTCACCAAAGCGTTCGATCTGGTCAGCAGAGAGGGCCTTTTCAAGATCCTGCCAAAGATAGGATGCCCACCAAAGTTGCAAAGCCTCATCGAATCGTTTCACACCAACATGCAGGGGATAGTGCAGCACGACGGCAACGTCTCAGAGCCATTCAACATACGCAGCGGAGTGAAACAGGGCTGTGTACTTGCGCCAACCCTCTTTGGGATTTTCTTTGCTATGCTCCTGAGGCATGCCTTCAGCACAGCAACAGAGGGAATCTACCTGCATACAAGATCTGACAGCAGGCTTTTCAACCTTGCCCGCCTGAAAGCCAGAACCAAAGTACGCGAGGCTCTAATCAGAGACATGTTGTTCGCAGACGACGCTGCAGTCGCGACCCCCACACACAGCAGGAGCTTCAGACCCTGATGGACCACTTCTCCCAGGCATGCAAGGACTTCGGGCTTACCATCAGCCTGAAGAAGACTAACGTCTTGGCGCAATGCACGGAAGCACCACCAACCATCACCGACGACTACGAGCTGGAGGTCGTGAATCAGTTCACGTACCTGGGGTCCATGATCAGCAGCAACCTCTCCCTTGATACAGAGATCGACAAGAGGATTGGAAAATCAGCCTCCACACTCGCTCGCCTCACCACACGAGTGTGGGAGAATCCCAAACTCTCTGTCAAGACGAAGATGGCAGTGTACAATGCCTGCGTCATCAGCACACTGCTCTATGGGAGTGAGACGTGGACAACATATGCCTGGCAGGAAAAGAGACTGAACTCCTTCCACTTGTGCTGCATTCGCCGCATCCTGGACATATCCTGACAGGACAAAGTGCCCAACACAGAAGTTCTGTCCCGCGCCGGCCTTCCCTCCATGTTCACTCTACTCAGGCAGCGCAGGCTCCGCTGGCTAGGCCACGTTCACCGTATGGAGGATGGCAGAATCCCCAAAGACGTCCTCTACGGAGAACTGGCGACTGGCAGGAGAGACGTTGGCCGCCCACAGCTGCACTTTAGAGACGTCTGCAAGAGAGACATGAAGGCCCTGGAGATCAACACAGAGCGCTGGGAGGACCTTGCAACGGACCGCTCCAAATGGAGAGGCACCCTGACCAGACAGCTCAAGGCGGGTGAAGCGAGACTGACTGCTGCAGCAGATGAAAAAAGGACCCGCAGGAAGAACCGCCACAGCTCCAGCAGCACGGAGACCACCCACAAGTGCGACCTGTGTGACAGGGACTGCCATTCGCGCATTGGCCTGTTCAGCCACAGGCGGTGCTGTTCCAGCAGAGTAGACGTTTAGGATTCTCTTCCATGGTCATCATAGACCAACGGAGGCCGACGACCAATTAATTCATTAAAAATCCTTCAATGTGATTTTCTGGATTTTTTTTTTCTCATTTTGTCTCTCATAGTTGAGGTATGCCTATGATGAAAATTGGAGACCTCTCTCATCTTTTAAGTGGGAGAACTTGCACAATTGGTGGCTGACTAAATACTTTTTTGCCCCACTGTAAAAACAAAAACAGACTGAAAGATGAAAAATAGAACAAGAAAAAAAGACAAATTTACAAGTTAAAAAGTCAATTTATGAAAACCCAGAGCACTGCATGTGGTTCATTATATGCCTGTTCATAGCCATTATCGATATAGTGCATAGCTAGTATGCCTTTAACTGAAAAATCAATAACAACTTGAAGATGGAATATATGCTAGATCTGTAATAAAAGCAACAGCCATGTAATTGCAAGGAGTTTAAGAAAGCAAACAACCTATAATTCAAAATGGAACAAATGTAGAGAAAATATTTAAAAACGATTTAAGCCTGGACAACATGCACATTGTGTGAAATGAAAATGTCCGAGCTTGAAAACTGTGGGAGGAGTTCACCAGCCAAATTCATATGGATGGATGGATGGACAGACAAAGACGGATAGACAGGCGTCATCAAGATATACAGAGGATCCGGAAAGTATTCACAGCGCTTCACTTTTTCCACATTTTGTTATGTTAGAGCCTTATTCTAAAATGGATTAAATTCATTTTTACCACAAAATTCTACACACAATACCCAATAATGACAGCGTGAAAAAAGTTTTGAGATTTTTTTCAAATTTATTAAACATAAAAAACTAAGAAATCACATGTACATAAGTATTCACAGCCTTTGCCATGAAGCTCAGAACTGAGCTCAGGTGCTTCCTGTTTCCACTGATCATCCTTGAGATGTTTCTACAGCTTAACTGGAGTCCACCTGTGGTAAATTCAGCTGATTGGACATGATTTGGAAAGGCACACGCCTGTCTAGAGCTGTGCGATATGGCAAAAAGTTCATATCACGATATAAGTCATCTTATATCACGATAACGATATCATATCACGATATACATTTTCTGTAAATTCTACAGTTTAGATAATCTTATAAAAAGGACCATCTTTTTTTCCATGTACCATTTTCCCTCATAATTTTGCAGTGTTATAAAATAGTTTTGTAATGTGCATTTGAGACTTGATTCTCATAAATTTCAGGTTTTTCTTCTAAATCATATATGAATAAAAAGTAAACATCAATAAGTTAAATATTTCCTGAGCCAGGGGAGAATCGCAAAAAAAAAAAAAAAAAGAACAAAAAACAAAACAAACCATAACATAACATAAAAAAATGTCTGAAAATGAGAAAATTACCCATGACTGTCACCTACAGATATAAATTAGCTGTTAGTTTAAATCAGTGAAAATTTAAGTGCAGATCTGCAGCCTGCCATTCTGGCCTGATTTAACCTGTTTGCTTTTTAGTAAAAATATTTCACATTGGTCATGATCTGAAAGTCAAAGACACGAAAGGTAATGTAATAAAATTATGTGATGACTTTAACTTTATTCATTATCACTACTTGACTAATTAAAATGATTAGAAATCAAATAAATTACACAAAGAGCCAACTTGCTCCTCTGACCAGTTTTAATTTATTTATTATTTATTTTGCGTGTATGTGCCACCACCTGTGCTACTTTTGCAGCTTTAATAAAAAAATTTTCAGACAAAACTAAGAAACTCAGCAGTAATTTACCAAAAAAAACCCAAAAACAAACAAAAAACAAAAAAACAATGGTTTGCTATAATTAATCTTTATTTCAGACACACAAGTGGGTCCATATAAAATAAGAAGGGGTAGGGGCGTCAGGGAAACAATAAAAACAACATAACAGTCTTTAAAAAGAGTTCTTGTAGAGGCTGTTGTGCCAGTGTCTTCTGAGAGCAGAGGTGTATCTGAGACTGCTCTTCTAGGGCTTATCAGGGTCTTTATGGTACTGTTTTCCGAGTCATCCAGACAACACATAAAACTCTACATAAGTTTCCTCAGTAGTGCCTTTATCATCATCATCATCATCATAGCAGTCTGTCGGGGGCAACAATGACTGTTTCATTTACGTCTGATCAGATTCCTCCACGCAGCTCTGCCCTTTGCCTTCTGCTGCCAGGAACTCCTGACCTTGTTAACCTGGGCGAAGTCCGAGCCAGTATGAGTTGCTTTCTGACTGACCATTTCATGAAACTGCTTGCAAAGTATTTGAGTACCGCTAGCTTTTGCTGGACTAGCGGCACATAGTAGTGCCTTACACGTAGGAATACCATATGTCACAAACAGCCTGTGTTACATCCATTCAGTTCTCTCGACAGATCATCGATATATACATTAAACAGAATAAGAGACAAAATTCCACCTTGGCATACACCGTTGCTCACATGAAAGGGAGATGAAAGGATGTTCCTCCATTTTACACACATGGCCTGATTGGCATACCAGAAAACCAGAATTCTAATTAAATACTTGGGAACACCTCTAAGGAATAATTTCATAAATAGTTTTTCATGATTAATTCTATCGAATGCTTTGGATGAATCGATAAAACTCAAGAAGACAGAGGAGTTAAGGCTTCGATACTTTGTCACTAATTCCTTTATCGCAAATATACACATATCAGTACCATGCTTCCTTTTAAAACCAAATTGATTGTCAGAGGAAAAAACAAATATCTCCAACCGTGTGAGGAAAATTCTTTCCAACACTTTAGATAGAATGCTAGCTAGAGCAATTGGCCTATAATTCTCTGCACTGTTTAGCTTTGCAGCTTGGTCCTTGATAACAGGGACTAGCACCACAGACACAATAGAGTCTGGGAGGACACCATGAACTAAAAAGCCAGTAAAACACATGGAGAGCAGTGGACAGAGCTTATTGCTTGCATTTTTGAGGTGTTCCGCTACAACAAGGTCCAGTCCACAAGCCTTCCTGTCCTCAAGCATGAGATTTGCATCACACACCTCCATGGGCTGAACCACCGTGCCCTCAGGGCAGTCTACACTGTCCATAGATAGTACATTACCCCTGACACAGTTGAAGAGTTCAGAATAATGATCACACCACATCTCAGCTATTTTCTCAGGGCCACTTATACCCTCTGTTAGATGGCAAGGAGGATTTAACATTATTCATGACTTTAACCTCTCTCCAGAATCATAGGAATTCTTATTCTGCAGGCTCCTGGCAAGTGACTCAGCCCGCATTTTGTTCTCATTTCTTTTAATAAAACAAAGAGCATGTTTAAATCTTGCATTGGTTTTTTTTTTTTTTTCCAGCAATGGTCCCTGTCTAGGTCGACCTGCTTCAGACCAGAGAATAAAGGCCTCTCTAGCTGCGGCGTGTTGTTCTGACACAAACTCATTCCATCCAGGTTTGATGTTAAGCCCCCCTTTTGGATTTCTACAAAATGATTTGCTACAGCTGATAAGAACTTTAACAACAGCATCATACATATCACAGAGTTCACTAGCATGCTGTGGATTTTTACAATTCATATCAGAGCACACCAGAGCGCTCCTGGGAAGATGGATCCTGCTAAGCAAGTTGTCAGTCACAGTGGCGTATTTATTTAACTCTTCCAGCATTAGACTAGACCAGTCCAGCTTCCCTGAACAAGCAGCACCGCCATCAGCAGAAACAGCAGGTATATCCTCAACATTGAGAGACATGCCAAATGGTATGTGATCAGAAGTAGCCATCCCATAATGGATGCACATGTTGCTTAGTGATGCATGGGCATCCGCTGTACATATACAGTGATCAAGCCAGGAGGTGGTGCGCCAGGCTTCACTAACGTAGGTGAAGCTTGTGTCAGGCAGGAGCATTTTGCTGGACACAATAAGATTGCTATCATCACAGAATTGCAAAAGATGTTTGGCAAATATAGAATTGGTATCAGACAGATATGCATTAAAATCTCCAATAACAAAGACACAGGTTGAATCATTATCCTCAGTGAAGGAATTCACAAATGCTAATCTGTTCATAAATTCATCTTCAGACTGATAAGATTCATATGGTGTATATGTATTTATAATTGTAAATTTCTTTTCATTCAAATTGATTTCTAGCCCCAAAACCCAGTCAACATTCAATCTCACCACATTTACTATTGAGTCATATTTTGTGCTCCACAGAATAGCCACTCAGGAGCACACAGGAGCCTGAGCTGGTGTACGAGATTGAGCGATACCGGCTAGATATAGTCGGCCTCACCTCAACACACAGCTCCGGTTCCGGAACCAGTCTCCTGGAGAGGGGCTGGAGCTTGGCCTTTTCTGGAGTTGCCCCGGGCGAGAGGCGACGAGCAGGGGTAGGTATTCTTGTATCGCCCCACCTTGCTGCCTCTATATTGGAGTTTTCCCCGGTGGACGAAAGGGTTGCTTCCCTGCGCCTTCGGGTTGGGAAACGGGTCCTGACCATCATTTGTGCCTATGCACCAAATGATGTTTCAGAGTACCCACCCTTTTTGGAGTCTGTGACTGGGGTGCTGGAGGGTGCTCCTCCTGGAGACTCCATTGTCCTACTGGGGGACTTCAATGCGCACGTGGGCAACGACAGTGAAACCTGGAGGGGGGTGATTGGGAGGAACGGCCTGCCCGATCTGAACCCGAGTGGTGTTCAGTTATTGGACTTCTGTGCTAACCACAGTCTGTCTATAACGAACACCATGTTCAAGCATAAGGGTGTCCATATGTGCACCTGGCACCAGGACACCCTAGGCCGCAGGTCGATGATCGATTTTGTTATCGTATCATCAGACCTGCGACCGTATGTCTTGGACACCCGAGTAAAGAGAGGTGCAGAGCTGTCAACTGATCACCACCTGGTGGTGAGTTGGATCCGATGGCAGGGGAGGAAGCCATTCAGACCTGGTAGACCCAAACGTATAGTGAGGGTGTGCTGGGAGCGTCTGGCTGAGGCCCCTGTCCGGGAGGTCTTCAACTCCCACCTCCGGAAGAACTTCAACCACATTCCGAGGGAGTCTGGAGACATGGAGTCTGAATGGGCCATGTTCTCCACCTCTGTTGTTGAAGCGGCAGCCCAGAGCTGCGGCCGCAAGGTGGTCGGTGCATCTCGTGGTGGCAACCCCCGAACCAAGTGGTGGACACCAGTGGTGAGGGGGGCCATTAAGCTGAAGAAGGAGTCCTATCAAGCTTGGTTGGCTTGTGGGACTCCCGAAGCAGCTGAGGTGTACCGGCAGGCCAAGCGGAGTGCAGCTCGGGTGGTTGCTGAAGCAAAAACCCGGGTATGGGAGGAGTTCGGTGAGGCCATGGAACAAGACTTTCGGTCGGCTTCAAAGAGATTCTGGCAAACTGTTCGGCGGCTCAGGAGGGGAAAGCAGCTCCCCGTCCACACTGTGTATGGTGCGGATGGGACACTGTTGACTTCAACTGGGGATATCGTCGGGCGGTGGAAGGAATACTTCGAGGATCTCCTCAATCCCACTGATACGCCTTCCACAGAGGAAGCAGGGTTTGGGGACGAGGGGGATGACTCGCCTATCACAGGGGCTGAGGTCGCCAAGGTGGTTAAAAATCTCCTTGGTGGCCGGGCCCCGGGGGTGGACGAGATTCGCCCCGAGTACCTCAAGGCCCTGGATGTTGTTGGGTTGTCATGGTTGACACGCCTCTGCAACATTGCGTGGAGGTCGGGGGCAGTGCCTTTGGCATGGCAAACCGGGGTGGTGGTTCCTCTCTTCAAAAAAGGGGACCGGAGGGTGTGCTCCAACTTTAGAGGGATCACACTCCTCAGCCTCCCTGGGAAGGTCTATGCCAAGGTACTGGAGAGGAGAGTCCGGCCGTTGGTCGAACCTCGGATTCAGGAGGAGCAATGTGGTTTTCGTCCTGGCCGTGGCACATCGGACCAGCTCTTTACCCTCTCGAGAATTCTTGAGGGTTCGTGGGAGTTTGCCCAACCAGTTTACATGTGTTTTGTGGACTTGGAGAAGGCATTTGACCGCGTCCCTCGTGGATTTTTGTGGGGGGTGCTTCGGGAGTATGGGGTATCGGGCTTGTTGTTACGAGCTATTCGGTCTCTGTACGACCGTTGTGAGAGTTTAGTTCGCATTGCCAACACTCGGTCGGAGTCATTCCCAGTGAGAGTTGGACTCCGCCAGGGCTGCCCTTTGTCACCGGTCCTGTTCATAATTTTTATGGACAGGATTTCTAGGCGCAGCCAGGGAATGGAGGGTGTCATGCTTGGTGACCACAGGATCTCATCTCTGTTGTTTGCAGATGATGTTGTCCTGTTGGCTTCATCCAGCAATGACCTACAGCTCTTGCTGGGACGGTTTGCCGCTGAGTGTGAAGCGGCTGGGATGAGAATCAGCACCTCCAAGTCCGAGTCCATGGTCCTCAGCCGGAAAAAGGTGGATTGTCCTCTCCGGGTTGGGGACAGGCTCCTGCCCCAAGTGGAGGAGTTTAAGTATCTTGGGGTCTTGTTCACGAGTGAGGGGAAAATGGAGCGAGAGATCGACAGACGGATTGGAGCAGCATCTGCAGTGATGCGGACGTTGTACCGGTCTGTTGTGGTGAAGAGGGAGCTTAGTTCTAAGGCAAAGCTGTCGATTTACCAGTCAATCTACGTTCCTACTCTCACCTATGGTCACGAGCTTTGGGTAATGACCGAAAGAACGAGATCGCGGATACAAGCGGCTGAAATGAGCTTTCTCCGTAGGATTGCTGGACTCACCCTCAGAGTTAGGGTGAGGAGCTCAGTCATCCGGGAGAGGCTCAGAGTAGAACCGCTGCTCCTCCACATTGAAAGGAGTCAGTTGAGGTGGTATGGGCATCTGATTAGGATGCCTCCTGGACGCCTCCCACTTGAGGTGTTTCAGGCACGTCCCACTGGGAGGAGACCCCGGGGCAGACCCAGGACTCGGTGGAGAGACTATGTCTCCCAGCTAGTCTGGGAACGCCTTGGTATCCCCTCTGAAGAGCTGGAGCAGGTGGCTGGGGAGAGGGAAGTCTGGGCTTCTCTGCTTGAACTGCTGCCTCCGCGACCCGGACCTCCGGAAAAGCGGTAGAAGATGGATGGATGGATGGATGGATGGATGGAGAATAGCCACTCCACCAGGAATCCTGCCACAGTCTATTCTAGTACTGAGATCAGTGGTGGATTCACCAGCACCAAGGAAATCATTATGCATAGTGTTTAATTTGTCCAAGTTCTGCTTGGCAAGCCAGGTTTCTTGAAGACACAGAATGTCACACTCTTCCAAGAGTTTGTCACCAACCAGACGTCTTGTTGTATTAACAGCACTATGACCCACACTCAGGCCATGCGTGTTATACGATACAAGCCTGATTGTTGCTTTTAGTTTTCATTCCACAGAGGGGATCAGCCGCAGCTCACTGCCTCCTGCTGCAACGTCACTAGCAGCAGGCTCCTCCCGTGAGCTATATGTTATGTATGGAGAAACGAGTCGGAGTCTCATCCATGTACTGAACCAACCACACACTTTATTAAGAGAACAGAACTATTTATACAGTGGGCTGTGCCCGCCTGACATCATGCCAGGGGCAGGTATGGCAGCACACACACACTACCACACTCACTACACTACAATTCCCCTCCCCCTTACAAAAATGCAAAACCACACACACACAATCAAGACCCTCCCCAATTTAGGGCCAAAATCTTGCACTAAGGAACCCAGGGAATAATGACCTGTAGCAAAGTGACCTATCACATTCACACAAAAATAACTAAAATCAGCGTTTTTCTACTGAATGCACAAAATAATCCCCAAATAGTATACAATCATACACACATGCACACTAGCACTATATATATACAGTATATATATATATATATATATATACTGTATATAATATATATATACGTATATATACATACAGAGTATTTAAGTCACCCCTATGTCTACCGGCAGCCAGAGGTAAAACCGGCCTGGGGGCCCAGGACAGCCCCACAGCATGCGTGCCTCTGGCCGCTGTCTGCCCCCAGGATCAAAGCCACCCATCCCGGCGAAAATGTCCTTTCTTGCCATCAACTGCTTCTCCTCTCTGGCCCCGCAGTGCTGCTGTCTGGCACGTCGTCCATCTATGCCCATCGGTCCGCTCCTGACCGTTTTCAACACCGCCGTCGTGGTTCCAAACATTCCGGCCCCCGTAGCCACACTCCGGGAAAAACCGAAGCCTGCCCGTCGGCTCCGCTCGCTGCCTCGGGCGCCTCGCCATAGTCCCCAGAGCCCTCGTCCAAGGCGTGTGGAGCTCCGGCACTGAGACAATGCCCGACCTCCGTAGCACACGGCTGCTGTTGCTCACTTTCGGGGCTCACAGCATCACTTTTGCTGGTATCGTTCACCGACCCAGGCGCTCCACTGTCTCCGTGCACGGTCGTAGCTGCTCTCTCCTGGTGTTCTCAGCTTTGCTTTGGTCGGCGTCACTCTCCGACCCAGGCGCTTCATTGCTGCTCCCAGCACCCTCATCCCAGGCACTCTGCTGCGTTGTCTCTGTGCCCGACTACTGCAGCTGCTCTCCCCCAGGGTTCTTAGTGTCACTCTCGTCAGCATCACTCTCCGACCCAGCAATCTCGTCTTTGCTCTCAGCACCCTCGTCTCAGGCGCTCTGCTGCGTCGTCTCCATGCCCGGTTGTCGCTACTCGTCCCCGGGGCTCTCAGCCTGCATGGACCTGCTCTCCCGCTGCGTAGCCTCCAGCTGCGGGGATGACTCCTGTTGCTGCTCTCCCACTCTGCTGTCGTTGCACAATGCGCCGTTAAACTCATCAGCGCTCTGGTCCTGCACCTTTCTGCACTTCCTGGCTGGCCCACCATCTTCAGTGACCGGGGACTCCCCTACTCACGGCCCCGGTCCCACCTCGATGTCTAGCTGGTAGCCTGGAGCTCTCTTTCGGCACGCAGTTAGCTTTGCGGCTAACGTGTCCATAGACAACAAATGGGCCGTTAGCTTCTCCAAGCCAACTAGCCTAGCCTCCTTTGGCACCAAAACTCCCACCACCCATAGCTTCGTGGTCCTCGTCTGCCCAGCAAAAAATTCGGCCAGCCGCTCAACAGCATCCTCATACACCTCCGTCTCACCCAACGTACCAAGGATTCTTCGGCCCTCCGTGCCGAGATGGTGGGTCAGAAGTGCTCGTCGTCATCTCCCATCGAGTCTGCTTAAGCCCAACACCCCAGTGTAATCCTTGAACGCGGCTCGCCACTTCGGCCACAGGATCACTGGCTCTCCTGTGTACTCCAGAAATGGAACCAAGGGTTGAGGTAGCCCATACATTCTCATATTTTCGGTATTACCCGCCTGTGTTCTTGTCGCCAAATGTTATGTATGGAGAAAGGAGTCGGAGTCTCATTAATGTACTGAACCAACCACACACTTTATTAAGAGAACAGAACTACTTATACAGTGGGCCATGCCTGCCTGACATCACGCCTGGGGCGGGTACGGCAGCACACACACACTACCACACTACCTACACCACACTATAGCCTCCCACTGCAGCGTCACTGGCAGCAGGCTCCCCCCGTGAGCTATAGCTTTCCCCTCGGCCAGGTGAGACTCCCGAAGCTGCTGCGGTTCCTTTTGGCCGGCGTGGTTCATAATATCACCGGACAAAGACTCCAGCTGGCCACAGCTGAGGGTCGTACATATCTGTCACATCGTTACATTCTGCTGTGATATGAAATGAGCCTAATCTTCCATGTGATGTCTCAAACTTCCTGCACATAACTTCGTGACCCAGTTTCTCTTTCAAATAGTCACAGAGGCTGTCAGCCTCCAGACTCAGATCAAATTTGGTTGCAAAAACTCTCACCAGCTTAGTTTTGACAGCTTGTATGTTAGAGATCTTACTGGTTCCAACTACTCCAGCTTGTCTCCATTCACATTTCCCTGTAGCTTGTGCAAGGCGAGGTTTAGGCAGCGCTGTTGATCCTCCTGGCTCCGACTTCAGCCGGCGTCCTTCCCGCACCACAGTAGTCCATGCTGGAGACTCCGCAATTCTTTCTGCAGCCCAGGTCAGCGGCACGGGGGACGTCAGCTGTATCGGGTCTTTGTCAGCGGTGTCCTGGGTATGAGCTGGGCTGGGCATGCGCGCCAGCTGGGCATGAGTGCCAGTCACAGGATCAGCGTGGGGACCGTCCAGCTTCTCCACAGCAGTTACTCATCTATCCAGAGAGGTAGTCACATCCCGCAGTCTCACAAACATTTGTTTGCACTATGAGGATTTTTTTCACACAGCTATCAGCATTTATTTGCTCAATTTTACCAAGTAACACTGACACATCAATGTGGTTGAAAGAAACCAGAGGGAGCTCGTCCAGATAGCGTGAGATGAATCGTGGTATATCTTCACCACATTCATTCAACACTTCCAAGCATAGTTTCACATTATTCATGTTCTTTTGTGCAACTTTATGTGAAACATTACGTTGATTGTTTGGACAGACCTCAAACAAAATCTGCTTCAAAGCCTCAATCCGGTTAGAGCTGAAACTATTTGTAACCAGCATGATGATTTCATCATTGCTCAGTGTTCTCATCTTAATCACAATAAAGTTAAGCAGTTCATCTTCCCCTATAACTTTACCGTCACTTGTTCTGCATATTTCTAACTAACTAACTAACTAACCTGCACTTATATAGCGCTTTTCTAGTCACAAAGACCACTCAAAGCGCTTTCATTAATACTAACCCTCTATTCTAAGGGCCTATAGGAAACAGATATCTAGGGACAATTTAGAACAGCCAATTAACCTAACATGCATGTTTTTGGCATGTGGGAGGAAACCGGAGAAATCCCGGAGTAAACCCACGCAACACGGGGAGAACATGCAAACTCCACACAGATCACTGTTGGTCGGGGGCTGGGATCGAACCCACGATCCCACGATCCCCACAATCTCCCGGTCAAGGGTAAACTGTGCTGCCGCAGTGCTAACCACTGCGCCACCGTGCAGCGTGGCGCAGTGGTTAGCTCCTGGTTTGCTCTGGTTTGCTCCTGGTGGCACGCTGTGTTGCTTCAGCCGCCATGTTGAGCTGCCCTTCTTTCCTTAATTCCTATAGAGTTTCCAGTTAGTACAACTTAGCTTAAATGACAATCATTTAGCATTTTATAATTAGACATGGTGCTAACGTTACTTACCTCCTATAAAACGAGGTTAGCGAACTATCCTCTCTGATGCAGCATGATGAAAAATGGTCCCACATCCCTGGCAAACAGGAGTAGCAACTTTCTGAACTGGTAGTTTGGAGTTAGCATTAGCAACCACCGGACTGAAGCCTAGCCAGCCAGCCACAACACTTGTTCCGCAGCATGCAATCGTGCACTGCAGGGAAGAGACGGGGCGCTGACAAGTAGTGGTGAGGTAGGAGCTTTACTGAATAAATGGGGGTATGGGCATTTTAAATACGATATAAACGATAGAGTATTCTATGAAATGATAGACATTTTTATATTGTTATCTGATATATATCGTCATATCACACAGCCCTACACCTGTCAATATAAGGTCCCACAGTTGACAGTGCATGTCAGAGCACAAATCAAGCATGAAGTCAAAGGAATTGTCTGTAGACCTCTGAGATAGGATTGTCTTGAGGCACAAATCTAGGGAAGGGTACAGAAAAATTTCTGCTGCTTTGAAGGTCCCAGTGAGCACAGTGGCCTCTATCATCCGTAAATGGAAGAAGTTCAGAACCACCAGGACTCTTCCTAGAGCTGGCCAGCTGTCTAAACTGAGCGATTGGGGGAGAAGGGCCTTAGTCAGGAAGGTGACCAAGAACTCCATGGTCACTCTGTCAGAGCGCCAGCATTCCTCTGTGGACAGAGGAGAACCTTCCAGAGTGGCCAGATGGAAGCCTCTCCTTAGTAAAAGGTACATGGCAGCCCGCCTGGAGTTTGCCAAAAGGCACCTGAAGGACTCTCAGACCATGAGAAACAAAATTCTCTGGTCTGATGAGACAAAGATTGAACTCTTTAGCATGAATGCCAGGTGTCATGTTTGGAGGAAACCAGGCACCACTCATTACCAGACCAATACCATCCCTATAGTGAAGCATGGTGGTGGCAGCATCATGCTGTGGAGATGTTTTTCAGCGGCAGGAACTGGGAGATTAGTCAGGATAGAGGGAAATATGAATGCAGCAATGTACAGAGACATCCTGGATGAAAACTTGCTCCAGAGCACTCTTGACCTCAGACAGGGGCGACGGATCATCTTTCAGCAGGACAGCAACCCTAAGCACACAGCCAAGATATCAAAGGAGTGGCTTCAAGACAACTCTGTGAATGTCCTTGAGTGGCCCAGCCAGAGCCCAGACTTGAATCCAATTGAACATCTCTGGAAAGATCTGAAAATGGCTGTGCACCGACGCTTCCCATCCAACCTGATGGAGCTTGAGAGATGCTGCAGAGAAGAATGGGCAAAACTGCCCAAAGATAGGTGGGCCAAGCTTGTGGCACCCTATTCAAAACGACTTGAGGCTGTAATTGCTGCCAAAGGTGCATCAACAAAGTATTGAGCAAAGGCTGTGAATACTTATGTACATGTGGTTTCTTAGTTTTTTATTTTTAATAAATTTGCAAAAATCTCAAAAAAACCTTTTTCATGTTGTCATTATGGGGTATTGTGTGTAGAATTTTGAGGGAAAAAAATTAATTTAATCCATTTTGGAATAAGGCTGTAACATAAAATGTGGAAAAAGTGAAGCTCTGTGAAGACTTTTCGGATGCAATGTATGTCTCCTCTTTCTACAGGTGTATAAAAATGCACATTCATAAGAAAACATTTATAAATTTCCAAGAAAAAAGAGGCAAAGTCAGAAAAAAATGTTGCAAATTTAAGTGAACAGGTTGGAATTTTATTTTAAAAAGAAAAGAAAAAGAAACTGCTAGTTTGCAAGAAAAAAAAGCAAATTTATGTTAAAAAGTGATAAAAGTCAAGGGGGGGAAAGCTGCAAATTTTCCAGATATTTGGCCAAAATCGGTGGGAAAAGAAATTTAAAATTTCCAAAACAAATCACAAATTTCTGAAAAAAAGCAAATTTATGATAGTTCCAATTTCTTATAAAAAGCATAATTCATTAGAAAGTACCAAATCTACAAGAAAACAAAATTGTCACCATGGGGTGAGATGCCGGCTCGGCGCTCAGCCCATGCTCCTTTTATCCCTGCCTCTCATTGGGCAGCGCCTCAGCTGGTTCCCAGCTGTCAGTGTCACGGGACGGCTGGGGCCAATTAATCCTCATCAGCAGGGGCGCTGCTAATGAGTATAAAGAGGAGCAGCTTCGATCATTTGGGGCTGCGACATAAGCACTGCTAGGCTGGAGCCCCTTCGTCTGGTGCCAGCCCCTGCCTCATCTTCAGCATAACTCGTAAGTGTTTTCCTGTAAGGAGTTTTGTGCCTTGGTACCCCCACGTCCGGTGCTAACCCGCTACTTTGCCTTACTGTATCACTTGGGAGTACCACCTTGTATGAGTGACCTGTGTATTGGAGTCCTTTGCCCAATGCCAGCTCTCTGGCTGCTTAACCCGTGAGTGTAACCTGCTGTGAGTTCTCTAGCTGTGTACCCCTATGCCCGGTGCCCACTGTTTACTCTGTTGCTGTTCTGCCCATGAGTGTTAATGTGTATGAGCATCTGTGCTTTCCTCATCCCTTACCCCTGTCACTAATAAACATCACAACTGACTGGCTCGCCCTTGGCTCTCTTATTGCGTGGCTCCCTAGAGCCACGTGTGACAAAAATAGTCACAAACTAAACAGTAAAATGAATTTCACATGAATTTATGCAAATTCATAGGAAAAAAGCTGAAGATATACAAAAAAAAAATGCAGGGGAAAATTTTCAAGGAGGAAAGTTGTCTTCATATCACTTGAAAGTGATTTGACTATGAAGAGTCCACACTGTAAACTGGAGAACATTCTGAAGGCACCTTAAGTTAGAATGATCAGACTAAATCAGATGAAAATGGGTGTTTCTACAGTAAGCTGCTGATCCCTGATTTAGTGTAAACATGGAGAAGCAATTGTGGCTCACCGGTGTGTCGATCTTGATTAGAGCAATGTCAGCCTTTTCGTCTATGTCTTTGATTTTTGCATCATATGTGGCTCCGCTCTTCAGCTCAACCTTGAGGAAAATAACATAAACAAGTAGAAAATTTACATTTGCTGAAGAAAATGTAGTATTAACACTGTAAAATTAACTAAGCTTCCTGATATTTAAAAAGCCTAAAATATGCTGGTTTAAAAGCTAGACTAATTTAAAGCTAAAAGTTATAAAGCTGAAATTTGAACAAAGTTAATTAAAAAGTTAAAATAGCTGAAAGATGAGCACTGTAAAACAAGAAATAACTCAAAGTTGAATAAAGTTAAAAATGTGAAATAAAAGTTTAATGCTGATAAAATGCTATTAAAACTAAAATGGGCCAAATTTATACAAAGTTAACATACTAGCATAGTTGAAAGTTAGCTTAAAAGTGCTAGCCTGAAAATAAAAGTGCCAAACCTTCCATAATGTCAGCATGAAAGAGTAAATAGCTTAAAGCTGAAAGTTATCTTAAGAATATTATCTTAAAAACTAACATGATAAAACCTTACACAATGTTAGTATCAACATGCAACTAGCTTAAAGTTGGAGAACGTTAGCTTAAAAATGTTAGCATAAGAATTATGTTTTCATTAAAGCAGAAATAGCTTAGTTATTTCCGTTTAATGAAAACATTGCATAAGGTTTTATTATTTTAGTCTTTATGATGTTTACATGACGTTTGCAGACGACATTATGTCTGTAGTGAAAGTAAGAAGCAGGTGGAAGAGAGGTATGCTCTGGAGAGAAGAGGAATGAGTCAGTCGAAGCAAGGCAGAATGTGTGTGAATGAGAGGGACGCAGGTGTAACAGTGAAGATGGAAGGAGTAGAGGTAGTGAACGCAGAAGAGTTTAAATACCTGGGGCCAACCATCCAAAGCAATGGAAAATGCGCAAAAGAGGAAAAGAAGAGAGTGCAGGCAGGGTGGCGTGGGTGGAGATGACTGTCAGGGATGATTTGTGACAGATGGGTAGCAGCTAGAGTGAAAGGGAAGATTTACAAGATCGTAATGAGACCTGCAATGATGTATGGTTTGGAGACAGTGGCACTGACAAAAAGACAGGAGGCAGTGCTGACGGTGGCGGAGTTGAAGATGCTAAGATTCTCACTGGAAGTGACTAGAAGCTACAGGAGCAGAGATGAGCATATCAGAGAGACAGCTCAGGTTGAGCGGTTTGGAGACAAAATAAGAGAGGCAAGAGAGGCAAGGCTGAGATGGTTAAGACATGGGCAGAGGAGGGATAGTGGATATATTGGACAAAGAATGTTGAAGATCGAGCTGCCAGGTGGTAAATCGAATATTAAGTTGCTAAAATGTGAACAAAAAATATACAGTACATGTAGAAAAGGCTGAATCTTTCCAGGTGATTAGGGTGTCCAGGATATACTTTAGCTTGTCTTATTTTACCTTCACTCTGTGCTTGTTAGCTACCACATGGGCATTGGTGACAATGAGTCCGTCCTCAGAAACAACAAATCCAGAACCGCTGGCTACAGCCACCTCCCGCTTAGAATATATCATCCTGAGAAAAGAAACACAAGGACTTGTTTAAAATGGAATTCTAGCTATAGAACTTTAAAATCTATAATATTACAACATTAATAAAACATTATCATTATTGACCCCTTAAGGTAAGTTCAGACCAAACTCAAAAGTGTGATTTTTGCCTCCATTCTCCATTAAAATGTTAGCCATGTCCTATTTAGGGTATCCAAGCTCCCATCTCTCCAGGATCTGTACATCTCCAGGACCCGGAGGCGTGCTGGCCGGATCATAGCCGATCCCTCACACCCTGGTCACGTACTGTTTGCCCCCCTCCCCTCTGGTAGAAGACTTCGGTCAATCCAGACTAAAACCTCCCGTCACATGAACAGCTTCTTCCCCTCTGCCATTAGACTGCTGAACACTAAGTGACTCTCGTGCACCATGTACAGCAGCTCAACCAGACTCATGTCAATCATCACTGTTTTCTTCCTGCATTACCGACTGCACTATATAGTTCTCCACAGTATCTGCTGCTGGCTAATATATATTTTAACTGTTGACCAGTATCACTTAATCTTATCCTACACTTTATTACATGTATAGTTTATTTCTCTTATCTTATCATGTTTAATGTTGCAGCATTGTACCGAGACAAATTCCTAGTTTGTGTACTACATGAACAATGGCAATAAACCTGATTCTGATTCTGATTCTATATCCTACCATGCTGCCAGCCACTGAAGCATAGACTGGAGTCTTGTAATCCAAGTGCTCAGATGTAAATATTACGATTATTTAGGACCCGTAAAAAGCATTTTAAGTATTTTTTCCTCAATATATTATTTTTTAAAGAATACAAAGACTTCAGTTCTACACCTTTCTAAACATTTTGTTGATGTATTTTATTGATGTTTTTTTTTCATGAAATGACAATCCTGTTCCCCTTTAAAGAGTTTGCATTAATGCTAGCAAGAAAAACATAGCACAAATCAGCCAATTAGAGCCATAAAGCTTGTCAGGTTAGCATAGAAATCAAAGAGATTTTTACTTGCGAAAAAGTTCAATATGAACGACAGAGGGTGCAATCTTCTCCACCACGTCAGCGATGAAGTTGTACTTGTAACGAAGACTGTCCGGGTTCTGTTGACCTAAAAAAAAAAAAACAATCCAAAAAGAACAAGATTTGTCAGGGTGAAGCAGAGGCATATCAATCATCTTAAAGAGTTGGTGTTGACAAGAAGGGGCTCAAAGCTGATCCTTGATGTAATCCCACCCCATCTTGAATCCATCCATCACTCCTACAGCACACCTCACCACCATCTTGTTATCCTCATATATGTCCTGTACCACCCTCACATACTTCTCTGCCACTCCTGACTTTCTCATACAGTACCACACTTCCTCTCTTGGCACCCTATCATATGCTTTCTCTAGATCCACAAAGACACATTCCAACTCCTTCAGATCTTCTCTATACTTCTCCATCACTCTTAAAGCAAGCATCTGTAACACTCATTCTTGGCATGAAACTGTACTGCTGCTCACTGATTGTCACCTCTTCTCTTAACCTGGCTTCAACAACTCTTTCCCATATTTTCATAGGGCAGCTGATCAACTTTATGCCTTTGTAGTTACTACAGCTCTGAACATCACCCTTATTCTTGAAAATTGGCACCACAACATTTCTCCATTTCTCAGGCATCCTCTCACTCTCCAAGATCGTGTTAAACAATCTGGTTAAAAAGTCCACTGCCATCTCTCCTAAACATCTCCTTACCTCAACAGTTATGTCATCTGGACCACCCACCTTTCCACTCTTCCCTCCTCTTCATAGCTGCCCTCACTTCTACCTTGCTTATCCTCTGAACTTCCCGATTCACCGTCTTTCCTTCATTCATCCTCCTCTGTCTCTCATTTTCTTGATCCATCAGCTCCTCAAAGTACTCCTTCCACTTTCTCAACACAGTCTTTACATGTTAGTACACTACCATCTCTGTTCTTAATAAAACTAACCTGCTGGACATCCTGTCCAGCTCAATCTTTCTGTCTAGCTCGACACAAGTCCTTTTCTCCTTTCTTCATGTCCAGCCTCTCATACAACTCACTATATGCCTTTTCTTTTGCCTTCACTACTTCTCTGTTTGCCATGCGTCTAGATTCTCCTGTCTACTTTCTTCATCTTCCTGACTACCCCACTTTTTCTTTGCCAGCCTCTTCCTTTGAATACTTTCCTATGCCTCCTCATTCCACCACCAAGTCTCCTTGCCATCCTTTCGCTGTCCAGAGAATATATCACATACCTTTCTACCCATTTCCCTCAATACTTCTGCTGTACTTTTCCAGTCCTCTGGTAGTTCTTCCCTACCAGCCAGAGCCTTTATCAACTCTTTCCTGAACTTTGTGCAACCTTCTTCCTTCTGTAACTTCCCCCATTTAATCCTTGGCTCTGCCTTCACTCTCTTCCTCTTCTTTCTTTCTAAAGCCATCCTAGAGACTACCATTCAATGCTGCCTAGGTGTATTCTCCCCTGATACCACCTTGCAGTCTCCTATGTCTTTCAGACTGCACCTTCTATTCAATTCATTTCAATTCAATTCAATTCAATTCAACTTTATTTATATAGCGCCATTTCACAACAACAGTCATCTCATAGCACTATCAACTGTAGGGGGGATAAAATATAGTCCACCATAAAATATAGTCCACCTCTGTGCACCATCCTCCACTCCTGGGTCACTCTATGCTCTTCCCTCTTCTTAAAATTTTGTTCACCACAGCCATTTCCATCCTCTTAGAAAAATCCACGATCCACCATCTGTCCTTCCACATTTCGCCCCTAAACGCTATACCCCAAGACCTCCTCATCCCCCTCTGTTCCCTTCACCTACATGCCCATTAAAATCTATTCCAATCACCACTCTCTCCTCCCTGGGAACACTCTCTACCACTTTATCCAACTTAATCTAGAATTCCTCTTTTTCTTCTACAAAGCTTGCTTTGCAGAAACGGCTCAAGCTTCTACAGCTTGAGCCATTAAACACTGTATAAATGTGGCGAATTTACGTGTGTGCTGTCATTCTGAATGACGACATGTAGCTCTTAACTGTAGAATTGTAAATTTATGAAGAAAAAAGCATACACTTTTAAGATAAAAGTGAGAAAAATACAAGAAAAAGTACAGATTTATGGAAAAACAAGCATGCGTGGTTGAGTGAAAAGTATGCAAATTTTCTCAAATCTTCCAAATTTAGAAGAAGTTAAAAAAAACCAAAAAACTCAAATTTAGTATGAAACAATCCATGTGTAACAATCACCTTACATAACCCACACATTGTTGTGACCCCAGATGTGCTCCAACATCTGTAACAGCTTTCTTTCCTGGTCTGATTGTTTGCAAGTTGGCCCGTCCCACTCCATCTATCGGGACCATTTCTGAGACACCTTCCTCCATCTGTCTGTGCTGTAAACATCTTTTCCCAGAGCTGCACATTTCCCACCAGGGAGTTGAGGACATTGCTCTCTGCTTTGAATCTAGTCAGACAGACTTTGAAAACTGAGCCCAGGATTTACCTCAAAGTATAGCAAGTGACACAGTTACAGCTGAGAGAGAATTTGTGTGTAACAAGTCCAGCTGGTGCTAAAACTTTTTCTACAGTTTCCACAATAATAGTCTTAACTATGCCTTCAAAGTGGTTTGATGTAAATTTAGAAAAAAAAAAAACCCTTGTCATGTTGGAGGGGTTTGTGTGCTGTAATGATCCTAGGAGCTATGTTGTCTGGGGCAATTTACTCATGGTTGGGTCTCCCAAGGCAAACTGATCCTGGGTGAAAGGAAAAAACAAGGATTAAGAGTGCCTCACCCAGTATGGGTTTACCATACCAGGGGAAGAGGATTCGATGACAACCACCTGGTGACCAGGTTTCTGCCCACAGGACCCAAATGGGCTCAGCCCAAATGAGCTACATGTGTCCACCCTCCAGTGGGCTTCCCACCTGGAGGAGGGATCATTAGGATCTGGTGCTACAGTATCTCACAAAAGTGAGTACACCCCTCACATTTTTGTAAATATTTATCATATTTTTTCGTGGGACAACACTGGAGATATGACACTTTGATACAATGTAAAATAGTCAGTGTACAGCTTGTATAACAGTGTAAATTTGCTGTCCCCTCAAAATATCTCAACACACAGCCATTAATGTCTAAACCGCTGACAACAAAAGTAAGTACACCCCTAAGTGAAAATGTCCAAATTGTGCCCAAAGTGTCAATATTTTGAGTGGCCACCATTATCTTCCAGCGCTGCCTTAACTCTCTTGGGCAGGGAGTTCACTAGAGCTTCACAGTTTGCCACTGGAATCCTCTTCCACTCCTCCATGACGACATCATGGTGTTAGAGACCTTGCGCTCCTCCACCTTCCATTTGAGGATGCCCCACAGATGCTCAATAAGGTTTAGGTCTGGACACACGCTTGGCCAGTCCATTACCTTTACCCTCAGTTTCTTTAGCAAGGCAGTGGTCATCACAGAGATGTGTTTAGGGTGGTTATCTTATTGGAAGACTGCCCTGCGGCCCAGTTTCCGATCATACTCTGCTTCACTGTGTTACAGTACATGTTGGCATTCATGGTTCCCTCAATGAACTGTAGCTCCCCAGTGCCGGCAGCACTCATGCAGCCCCAAACCATGACACTCCCACCACCATGCTTGACTGTAGGCAAGACACACTTGTCTTCACACTTGTACTCCTTACCTGGTTGCCGCCACACAGGCTTGACACCATCTGAATCAAATAAGTTTATCTTGGTCTCATCAGACCACAGGACATGGTTCCAATAATCCATGTCCTTAGTCTGCTTGTCTTCAGCAAACTGTTTGCGGACTTTCTTGTGCATCATCTTTAAAAGGGGCTTCCTTCTGGGACAACAGCCATGCAGACCAACTTGATGCAGTGTGCGGCATATGGTCTGAGCACTGACAGGTTGGCCCCCCCCACCCCTTCAACCTCTGCAGCAATGCTGGCAGCACTCATACATCTATTTTCAAAAGACAACCTCTGGATATGACGCTGAGCACATGCACTCAACTTTTTTAGTCAACCATGGTGAGGCCTGTTCTGAGTGGAACTTGTCCTGTTAAACTGCTGTATAGTCTTGGCCACCGTGCTGCAGCTCAGTTTCAGGATGTTGGCAATCTTCTTATAGCCTAGGCCATCTTTATGTACAGCAACAATTCTTCAGTGCAGTGGTTAGCACTGGTGCCTAACAGCTAGAACGTTCCAGGTTCGAATCCCCAGGCTGGCAGGGGTAGGAACCTTTCTGTGTGGAGTTTGCATGTTCTCCCTGTGCTGCGTGGGTTTACTTCGGGGGCTCCGGTTTCCTCCCACAATCCAAAGACATGCACGTCAGGTTAATTGGTTGTTCTAAATTGTCCATAGGTATCTGTCTCCTGTAGGCTCTTAGAATAGAGGGTTCGTACTAGTGAAGCGCTTTGAGTGGTCTTTGAGACTAGAAAAAGCGCTATATAAGTACAGGTCATTATCCTTATCCCTTTTTTTCAGATCCTCAGAGAGTTCTTTGCCATGAGGTGCCATGTTGAACTTCCAGCGACCAGTATGAGAGAGTGTGAGAGCGATAACACCAAATTTAACACACCTGCTCCCCATTCACACCTGAGACCTTGTAACACTAACGAGTCACATGACACCGGGGAGGGAAAATGGCTAATTGGGCACAATTTGGACATTTTCATTTAGGGGTGCACTCACTTTTGTTGCCAGCGGTTTAGACATTAATGGCTGTGTGTTGAGATATTTTGAGGGGACATCAAATTTACACTGTTATACAAGCTGTACACTGACTACTTTACATTGTATCAAAGTGTCATATCTTCAGTATTGTCCCATGAAAAGACATAATAAAATATTTACAAAAATGTGAGGGGTGTACTCACTTTTGTGAAATACTGTATGTGGATCGAGCACGGAACACACAGTCTCCCTAACCACCTACAGTGGGAAAATAAATATTGAACACGTCAACATTTTTCCTCATTAAACATATTTCTGATGAAGCCATTGACCTGTGATTTTCACCAGATGTCAGTAACAACCCAAGTAATCCATACATACAAAGAAATCAAGGCAAGTGTGTTCACAAAACAAGTTATATTTAAGAAAGAGGAATGGCACTGGGAATAAGTATTGAACACACTTGGTGAAATTCATTTAATTTAAAGTAGAAAAGCCTTTTCTGGTAAAAACAGCTTCTAGACGCCTCCTGTATGGAGAAACTAGGCGCAGGCATTGCTCAGGAGTGATTTTAGCCCATTCTCCCATACAAACTGTCTTTAAATCTTGAAGGTTCTGTGGGTGTCTTCTATGAACTCTGATCTTCAGTTCATTCTATAGATTTTTAATTGGATTCAGGTCAGATGACTGACTGGGCCATTCTAGCAGCTTTATTTTCCTTCTCTGGAGCCAGTTGAGTTTCCTTGGCTGTGTGTTTGCGATCATCATCTTGCTGAAATGTCCACCCTCATTTCATCTTCAGCATCTTGGCAGATGACAACGGGTTCTTATTGAGGATGCTTCTGTACATTTGTCCATTCATCTTTCCTTAAATTATATGAAGTCTGCCTGTATCATGTGCTGAAAAACACCCCCACACCATGATGGGATGTGCAGTACCATTTCTCCTCCAAACATGCTGTGTGTTGTGGCATTCAAATAGTTCAATTTTGGGCTCGTGTGACCAGACTATATTCCCCCAGCATTTTGCTTCCTTGCCCAAATGTTGTGCAGCAAACTTTAAACGAGATTCAACATGCTTTTTCTTCAGCAATACAGTCTTGCGAGGTGAGCAGACATAGAGCCCATGTCAGTTGAGTGCATTACTTATTGTTTTCTTTGAAACAGCAGTACCTGCTAACTCCAGGGCTTTCTGGAGCTCTCCATCAGTGGTCTTTGGCTCTTGGATAACTCTTCTAATCATTCTTTTGACTCCTCTGTCAGAAATCTTGCAAGGAGCTTCTGGTCATGGCCAGTTTATGGTAAAATGATGTTCTTTCCACTTCCGAATGATAGCTCCAACAGTGCTCACTGGAACATTCAGCAGTTTAGAAATGCACCTGGAACCAATGCCATCATTATGTTTTGCAACACTAAGGTTGCGATCTGATATTCACAGACCTTTTTAAAGGCTATCAATCAGTACTTAACCAGCTAAAATTAATTTGCACTGATGGGGGATGGGGTGGCTTCCTAAGTTATGATGGATTTCAGCTGGTTTCTTGGCTTACTATGCTTTTTTACACCTCTTTTTCTGAATGTGTTCAATACTTATTCCCTGTGTCTTTCCACTTTATTAAATATAACTTGTTTTGTGAACACAGTTGCCTTGATTTCTTTGTATGTATGGATTATTTGGGTTGTTACTGATATCTGGTGAAAATCTCAGGTCAATGGCTCCATTAGAAATATGTTTAATGAGAAAATGTTGATGTGTTCAAAACTTATTTTCCCCGCCGAATATAACCTTCTTCTAGGATGAGTGGCGAAGCATTAAGGTTGGATTCATGGCAGCCACGAAGACAAACAGATGTGGACTTTGAACTGTGGACTGTGGTCGCATATGCAGCAGCGATTAAAGGGGACCTGTGGTGGTTGTCTAAACGCATTCAACTTGAAAACATTAGGCAAATTATTCGTTATTTGGTTAAATAATTATTGCCAGCCAAATACCACCAGAGAAATATGCAAATGCGACCGCAGGCATGGCCAGCCAATGAAAACTCTGAGCGCAGCCATGACACATGCGGATGTGACGTCACTTCGTTGATACTCAACAGTCAATGCTCCGCCTGTATGACAGACTAGGGTGTTTTTGTGAGTGTTTTTATTCTATTATGGCTGAATTGTTGGACTCTGGGGAAGAATTCGTCCAACATGGCTACAGGTTTGAGCCAGAAAGGTCTTCTGAGGGTTGAAGTGACGAAGTGGTCCTCACACACAACGCAATTTCGTCTGAAAGGATTCGTCTGTGCCCTGTTCCGAGATCACTTTTCCGCTCCGATCTTCTGACAAGGTGAGCTGGGTTTGGGTACACAAATGAAGTGTTTATCTTTGTTTTTTCGCTTATTATTGGGACATCCAAAGGATTTACATTCCACCATGTTGCGATATCCATATCGCATTGTATGTTTTTGTTTTTCCAAGAGCGCCGAGTGTCTGCTGATCTGCTCTGCTGCTCTCTCTCTCTGCTGCTCCCGCGGCGAGGGAGGAGCCCAGCCCGTCTCGCAGCTGTTAGGAGCTCAGATCAGACTAGACAAGCCGCTGAATTTAAGCATTTATTTATTTATTTTCTACTCGTTTTAGTTCTGCATTTAATATGAACCCTGAGTTTGAAATAAACGTTTGAATTTTAATTTGAATATCCCGAAAGCCGCTGCACATCCGGGTACTCCAGGCTCAGCCAATATTGATCCAGATCGCATAGTTTTAGAATCATCGGCCATTACGAGCTCAGATCAGAGGAGACAAGCCGCTGAATTTAAGCATTTATTTATTTATTTTCTAATTGTTTTAGTTCTGCATTTAATATGAACCCTGAGTTTGAAATAAACGTTTGAATTTTAATTTGAATATCCTGAAAGCCACTGCACATCTGGGCACTGCAGGCTCAGCCAATACTGATCCAGATCGCGGTGTCAACGAAATTACGTCACAGGAAGCGTCCTGGAAGGCCATGTAGCTGCCAGTATGGCTGCACTCATGTTTTGCTGACATAGCTGAACCAGCACATCAGCAATGGATTTATATCAAATTGCTTTGAACATGAATTTCAACTTAAACTTGAACTAGAACGTGAGACAGGGGCTCAATATAATATCTTTTTTTCACGACCACCACAGGTACGCTTTAAAGTAGTTTTCAGTTACTGATGCTGTCTGCCACACAGCCGGGTTTCACAAATGCATAGTAAATATAATCAGTGGTTCATATGTCCACACAGTAGATGGCAGCAATGCACCAGCAAACTGATTTGAACACCCAGATTCAAACAAAATGAGGAGGAAGAACACAAAGGCAGCTCATTTCAGTATAAACAATACCAGAATTCTGAGCGCATGGTGAAGAGGAGCTTTAGGGTTAACCACTGCTCCTCCGAGCTGCCAAGTTTGATTCAATTCAATTTCGATTCTTTCAAAAATATTGGCATATTAAGAAACATTTCCGATGCAAATGAAATAATTTTTCAGACATGAGATGTCAAACTCAGTCAAAGAAGAAGCCAAAACTAAAAACTGAAGCCAAATTGCGGGTCAAAACATTAATATCTGTTGAAAGACAGACCTAACTTGACCATGTTTTACTTTAGACCGTGGTATAATAACAAGTATTTCATGTGATTACAAGAACTTAACTTGCCCCAAAACATCTAAGCTACAAACCAGATCAAACTCAGCTAGCACTTGTTGGCCTTTATTGATGCAGAGCTTTCTGGGATTTTGTTAGGATCCAGGTGAGAGCACACAGTCACACTTGCAGCATTACCTTAATTGCCTGTGATTGACTGCAGCTGAACTTTGTTTACGACCTGCTCATGATTACTGTTGAGCCATAAATAGCAGCCAGTCCTTCAGTGCTGTGTGGGCCTGACTCAGCTTAACAACTCACCATTGGCCCTCTGAGTTCTCCTGCTGCCTACCTCAGTGTGCTCTTGCATTCCTGGATAACCCCTTGGACTCCATGTAAGCCTACAAATCAATTATACCCTTACCTGCCTTGGATCCTCTCCTGTGCCTCTCCCCAGTATTTGCCTGCCTACCTCCTTGTCTCAGGATTCCCTTTGCCTGTGGGCCCACCTGGAACTCAAGTAAGAAATAATCAATGTTATTACTAAGCATATCAACACAGGAAAAGCCCCCGGGCATGGGGCACCTCCATACCTACCTACAGTTACACCTGGTTACTGAATCCTCTCGCTAGTTCTACTTGCAACTATACTCCCTCTGGAGCAAACTCCTTCCTACCAGCTCCCTTTATCTCCAACCTGTAAGTGGACAATTAATACTCACCCTAGCAATATACTCACCTCGGGTTCTCCACATCTACACCTTGAAGTGGAACAGCCATCACTATTCTACGTAACAGTGGCCCACATTTATCATAATAATGTCATAATATCATCATATTGTGTGTAAGCCAGAAAAGTGGTCGTACAATCATGTCAACACCCAGATCGGTATTTATCAATCTGAACGTGATTGTACGGTGCACTCCCGGTAGACTCGGTAGACTCCCGTGCAGCAAAGACACCTGCTGTGTGGAAGAATTATATGATCATATCAAATTATATTGAGTAGTTCAACCTTTCAGGTGATATGGTTGCTTTGTCATATTTAGATGTGAGTTTTGACTGTTTATTTTAAAGACTAAAGAGGCTGCTGTTAATTATAAATGTTTTATTCATATTTAAGTCACTGCAGCCAATGTTAAAACAGATTCATGCAGAATTAAAAAAAAACCTAGTTATTTGATGGAATGTATAAAACTGAATTCAGTTTTTGAAATATTTTTTACCATTGCAGTTGAGCTGCAGGGCTTTTTCAGCTGTCCTTTTATTACTGTATTTATATATCTGTGTGGTACAGAGTCTAATGTGTGAGCATTGTGTTAAAATAATATTCTAAAAAGTATTTCTTTGACCAACTTTCCTGTTATGTAATACAGTATCTCAAAAACAGTTATCCCTTACAAATTATCCATTAACTAAACCACAACACAAGTGCCCGACCAAGGTGATCCGCTGCATTCTTGTCAGGAACCGAGCCGGCTTGGTTTCCTCCGGCTCGGCCCTGGCCTCTCTGTGGGTACGTGCCACATTGTATGTGTGCTAATATGTATTTCTGTGTACTCTGCCGTACCCATAGCCACTGCTGTCTGGCCAGCAGCGGTGAGGCAGCCTCTTGGGCTCACGCTGGAGTGAGCGCTGTCTAGCTGTCTGCCGGTCGGACCACGCCCCCTCTCCATTACTGCAAGCTGTTCCCACTCCTGTGCGCCAGCTCCCTGCTCCTCGCCCAGGTGTGATCAATTTGTGGATCCAGCAATGCATGTACTTAAGGAGCCTTTTTCCAGTCATGCATTGCTGGGTCATTGTACTTCATGAATGATCAACGCTCATCGTATGAAGTCTCGTCAAAAGGACTGTGTCACTTGGTGCTGTTGGGACTTACTCGGACAGGCTCCAGTCATGTGAGTATAATCTGTGTGTGTGCTTTCCCTGGCCTTCTCCATTTACCAGCGCGTAAATCCTTGTCCTTTTTCCCCCTCCTCCTTGCGCTGTGGAAAAGCGCACGAGGAGTTCATGACAGAATGACCCAGCCCGCTAAAAGGATTTAGCGGGTTACACCCACACTAATTATTTTTCATTTGGTGGACTGTCTCGTTTTCACCCATCCGTTTGATTGGAGCACGATGTCCCCGGCTCGTCAACCTCGTCCAAGGAGAGGAGGATTGGCAGCGGGGTCTCCAAGCCTGGAGGAGGAGTGGGCAGCAAATTTCATCTGGAGCTTTGTGGATGAGCTTCTTGCTGCCAGCGGACCCGAGAGAGATTGGTGGAGCATTTATGGAGCAGCGGGGATTCTGGAGGCGCATCCTGGCTTCTGGAGGTACCCGCAGTACGCCAAACTGCTGGCTACTGTCACCGCGCTCCAGCGCTCGTCCCCCGGGCTTGAGATGAAGTCATCCCCCGTTGAACTGCAGAGCGCACGGAGGCGCGCTCCACGGAGGAGCGGTTCCATTCACTCCGCTTCTGCTCCGGTTACCCCAACTCCACCACCGCAGTGTCATCCTGCTAGGAGACACCGGGAGAAGCTCGCCTCATCAGCAGCGGCTGCCGTTGTTCCAGCTGCCGTGAGGTCCGCTGAATTCACCCTGGCCACGCCTACCTCCGTCGTCAGGGAGACGGCTCCTCCACCAGTCCGCAGAGGGGCCCACGTCACCGCTGACATGGAGAGGGATGACTGTCTGCCGCCTGCAGCTGCTGATACCAGCAACCGGGATGACAGGCAAGTATTTTTTTCTTTCTACTCCATTTAATAGTATTGAATCTTGCCTGTCTCCTGAGGGAGAGGCCCAGTTTAAGCAGTCCGCTGCGTCCTCTCCTCCAGCTGCAAAAATTAATTAATTTCTCCCCCTCTCCGTGTCTCCTCTAACTCTTCCTGAGGGCCTGTTCGCCCAAGGTCAGGGCCATCAGACGGTGGAGGAGCCGGTGGCTTCGGATGATTCCTTTCCGGAGCCAGCATGGAGAGGTTCCCCTGCAGCCATGCCGGATGAATTCCCAGCATTGCAGCCGCTGCAGGAAGAAACTAGGACTGTTGTGACCATCTCGCCTGCTGTCGAGGAAGTTGCAGCGGAGTGGGAGCCAGAGCTGGACCTCTTGGAGGCCGGGCCCGAGTGTTCGTTGCCAGGATCGACAGAGTCCTGGACAGCGGTGGAGCTCGAGCTCAGGCAAGTGTTCTCTCTTGTTTTTCTTATGACAATTTTAGAGAGCTCTTGTCTGGCTCTAGGTGAGGAGAGTCAGGTGCAGCGCACAGCTGCCGGCGACCCTAATGACCCTGTTTCTTCTCCTGCTCCTGAGCCATGTTCTAGGGATGCCGGAGAGGAACAACCATCTCCAGGGGTCCTCGTGGAGTCGGTCTCACTGCTTGACGATGTTGTGGGTCCAGCTCCCCTGAGGTCTGATGTCCTTGCGTGGTTCCCTCCGCAGGCCATATCGCCGTGGGTGCAGTGGGTGGGCTTCAGACCCTCATGGGGGCTGCGCCCCAGGATTAGTCCGGCGTGGGTGCTGCGCTCCTGCCCAGACCCATCATAGACACCACGCTCCAGTTCGGGATCCACCGTGGGTGCAGCATCGGCCTGGTCAGGGTCCACCGTGGATGCTGCAGAGCCTCATTCTTCTTCTGGCTATCAGAGAGAGCAGACGCATTTCTTCTCCTCTCCCTTCTCCTCCTCCCTTTACTGATCCCAGCTTGCTGTGTCCTGTCTGTGTCTCGCTCTTCTTCTGCTGCCTCTCGACCCAAACGGAAATTATGGAATTGGTGAGCTGGGCATTAATGCAATTGACACCACTTCTAAACAGAATATCGGGCCAGGGGGAGCCCAAGTGGAGAGACTCATGGGACAATTGGAACTCATGTGTCTGTGTGATTCGATTGAAGATGTGGAAGACATCTACCTGTTTTGGCTTCATGATCCCAGGATTTCTGCTGTTTGGCTCTGGAGTTTTCCTGGTGTATCGGAAATTAAAGAAGTTGGAAGAGCTAATCAAAATGCGGACCCGGCGAAGCTCCTTCAACAATTCGACCAGCTGGGGAGTGCACTGACAGCGGCAATGGCGAACTGAATCGGAAAGGTGAGAAACATCTTGGAGTCGCTGGGTGCTCTCCAGGGAATGATTTTAAAGCCTGTGAATGTCAAATTGTGCTGCACAGAATCGCATGAAAGAGGAAATTTCTATGCTCTAAGTTAACTGTGCTCATCTGGCCTTGATTCGGCATCCTTGGGAGAACTCATTCCTCCAGGAGAAGAGATAAAGCAGAAGGAAGTTTTGGCTTGGCTTCTCTTAACCCAAACAATTGCTGATGTGCAACAATCTGAACTCTCCAAGGACAGCCATGTGACTAACATGGAATTTTACCATCTGGCATGAACTGAAGAGAGATGAACTCTGTGGACATGTTATCTATGTTTTAGGACACTAAGGACATAACATCTAGCCGTTGCCTAAGAGGATTTTTGTTGTCCACCAGTAACTGATACTTCACACACTGCATTCACACTGATATCACTGACTAATATACACACACTGGTCTCTCTCTTGCTCTTGCTTTGTTAATGTGTGGATCTGTATATTGTCTGCTAATTGTGCAATTAGAGGGTTTTTTTCTATGTGATCACAATCTTGCTCACTCGAGCACTATTTTGATAACTTTGTTTTTTCTCTCTGCCCAATGTGTCACCCCCCTCCTCCTCTTTACCCCCCACTGTATGAGGCACCTTGTATGGCTGCCGCGTCATTAGGGAGCGCTTAGATAACGAGCGCACCTTAGTGATAAGCAAATTCCTTGTGTGTGTTAAACATACTTGGCAATAAAGTTGATTCTGATTCTGATTCTCAGTCGGAGGTCACCGCGGGTGCTGCAGATCCGGCCTGGTCGGGGCCCATCGCGGGTGCAGCTGAGTCTCAAGCTGGGATCATTGAGGGCGCTGCGGATTGCCATGAGGACGCCGGGGTCCCCTTCTACTCCCGGTCCTACACCGTGGGGGTTCCGTCCCTTCGGTCCGGTCACCCACCTGTGAGCTTCCCGGTAGGCAGGCCGCATCCCGCCGGTCCTGGTGGATGAACAATGCTGGCCGGCCGCTGGAAGGATTGACTCTCCGGGTCTGGTGGCCCATGTGTTCCGGCAGACCACTGGATTCCGTCCACTGGAGTTCCCACCTTTCCTGTTCCCCCTACCTCCGACCCGGGTTTGTGTTGTTTGTTCCTGTTGGGGTGGGGGGGATGTTTCTTTGGGTGTCTGGGAATCCACCCCTTAAAGGGGGGGCTCTGTCAGGAACCGAGCCAGCTTGGTTTTCCCCGGCTCGGCCCTGGCCACTCTGTGGGTACGTGCCACGTTGTATGTGTGTTAATATGTATTTCTGTGTACTCTGCCGTAACCATAGCTGCTGCTGTCTGGCCGGCAGCGGTGAGGCAGCCTCTTGGGCTCACGCTGGAGTGAGCGCTGTCTAGCTGTCTGCCGGATGGACCACGGCCCCTCTCTACTACAGCCAGTTGTTCCCACTCCCGTGCGCCAGCTCCCCGCTCCTCGTCCAGGTGTGATCAATTTGTGGATCCAGCAATGCATGTACTTAAGGAGCCTTTTTCCAGTCATGCCTTGCTGGGTCATTGTACTTCATTAACGATCAGCGCTCATCGTATGAAGTCTCGTCGAAAGGACTGTGTCACTCGGTGTTGTTGGACTTACTCGGACAGGCTCCAGTCATGTGAGTATAATCTGTGTGTGTGCTTTCCCTGGTCTTCTCACCTCTGACTGTTGAGCGTCCGGGAGGACTCCTGAGCCATAGTGATTTGTAGACACTGTAACTGTGTATCAGTGTGCTGAACTTAATAAATGTTTGTGTGGTGTAACCCAGCGCATAAATCCTCGTCCTTTTTCCCCTCCTCTGTGCACTGTGGAAAAGTGCACGAGGAGTTCATGACACATCTGGGTTAAAAAAAAACTGCTTCAAATTAGCAAAAGAGGGGGAAATTATTTTATTTTGCCCTGTGTGTTACTACACTACACATTATTGAGAGATGTCTGTGCTAATGTGCACAGTGCCGAGCAGACAGCTGTGCTGGAGTAGGGACATCTTTCTGCAATTCTAAAAAGTAAGTAATAAATTCTCATGTTTGACAAGTATGCTTTAAAATGACAAAATGAACAACATTAAGGGCACATTCACATGGCCACTGTTTGGTCCGGATTAAAGGACCAAAGTGTGCATTCCGTGGAAAGTTCAGTTCGTTTGGCGCCATCTGAATGTGCCTGGAACGCTGGTGTAGCACCAAACAAGCGAACTGTTGTCCTGCTGAAAAGCGGGGGGGGGGGGTGTCTCGGTTCGCTTGCAAACACAGTCTGGTGCACTTCGCTTGCTGTGTGAATGCAAACGGAGTATCCAGCGGACCAAAGGGCAGACGTGCTCGTCTGCGTTTGTGTAACCACAGCAACACACAGTGAGAAGAGAAAGTGGCATTTACTGTAAAGGTGCCTTCACATCAAACGCGAACAGGTGAATTTTTCACACAGCACGATGACATTATAACTCAATGTAAATACATGAAAAGGCATTAATTCACCATCTGGGTGAGATGCAGACAGGCAAAGTTAAGATAAGATAAGCCTTTATTAGTCCCACAACGGGGAAATTCCAGGATTGCAACAGCACAGGGATAGCAACACTCACCTGAAAAAGTTGTCCCTGTTGAAAACTTGATGTGTGTTTCCTGGCAGCACGTCCGTGGTAGGAATCCTTGGGTAAATAAATCCAATATTCCGATTCAGCAGAAGAGCTCCTGGTTCTTCAGCCTCCATTTTGGGTAGAAAATAACAATAAAGTCAACCGCACAGATCCAAGAATTACTTTTACCGGAGAAAACCGAGGAGAAAAGTTTTTAAAAAAAATGTCTCTTGGACTTGGAGTAGTGACGAGTGAGGAGTAAGATACAGGCTGTGATAGACATTTGGTCTGAGAACCAGATTTCTCAGCTGCTTGCGGCTACACACAAGAATACCGATGTTTTTAAAACTTTTAGCAACATGATGGCAACACAGGGGGTTTATACAGACAGCGGAGCTTTTCATTTTTATTAGTTTGTGACGCATAAAGACCTTACTGAAGGGAACGGTGTCATGCTAAGAATTGCTCACTTATAACAATTTTTACTTCTAAAAATGTATAATGGGTACTTCTAAAAATGCACAAATGGTTAAAAGCCTGACTGTAGTGTTATATTTTATAGTTTTGGTGCATGGGATGCAATTCTTGGCAAGCGAGCAATTCTCTGCATAACATTGGTCCTGGCCAATCGATGAGCCAGATTTCTCTTTTTCGCTGAGATTTTTTCTTCCTGGTCAGTGGTGGCTTTGGCTACAGCGCCACAAACGAGCAGCTGCTGTAACTGTGTGACGTTGTCCAAGCAGTTTGGGCCGCTTGAGTGAAGTGCTGTGTGAATGCAAACCAAACCTAACGAAGGTGTGAAAATTCTCGCCATCCCCCACCGAGTCGAACCAAGACTCCCGGACTATCCTGGTGTGAATACAGCCTTAAGCTGGATTCATGCTGCACCTTTGCTGTCCATGTATGTGTAACTGGAAACCTCATGTGATGAAATTTACGTCATCGTCTCCACTCCGCTAGTGTCTGCAGTTCTCAGCTGCGAACGACCGCATGCAGCCCAAATTTTGTGACGGTGCCGTCTGCCCACGACCTGAACGCGTTGAAAAGCGCATGTGCAAGACTGAACGTCCCATTCACGAGGTGGCGATATCGGCACTGCATACCAAGACAAAGTAGACGAAGAAGACAACGAGGACATGGAAGACGAGAATAAACATACATGAATCATACATAAATACTTCAGCAACAGCATCTTCGTGGAAAAGGAGTGAAAACCGGGAAGTCAAGCAGCAGAAAGCAAGCACTGTTTCTTCGTTGGTGAAAATCCTGGTGCGTCAGCACATTGGCGCTACCTATCAGGTGGGAGTGAAACTCCAAATGATGGTTGCGCACATGGGTCAACTGCTTGGCCTGGGTAGATGAAAAAAGTGAGCATGAACAGCGCCGTGTGCATGCCGGGTTCGTCCAAAGCGCACGCAGACCAAAGTGGACTAGAGGGGAAATGCAGCATGAATAAGGCTTTAGTCAAACAGTCATATATGGCTACGGTCACAGTGAAGGCAAAAGTGGCCCAAATCCGACTTTTTTGCACACATATGACCGTATCAGATTTTTTTTTAAATGACAGTCTGAACAGTACACATCCAATTTTTTTTCACACCAGAGCCAGACCACTTTCATATGTTGTCCTAATTCGGATACGTATCTAATGTTTTTCAAAGTGACCTTAGTCTGAATGTTATGGATGCCCCTTGCAGGGTGTCAATGAGACGGCAGAGACCAAACAGTAAGTTTGCTGATTTATTAACAAAAGACTAGGATAACAAAATAAACAGCATCGTGGGGCAAAAACATGAACATAAACTCTGACACAAGAACACTGACACTGGAGATTAGCTATGAGAGGCAGCAAGGACGGAGCCAACGCTGAACAATAACACTTACGGGAGGAAGGACGAAATGAATCACAGGAGAGACTGGAGTCGGGGTTAGAAACTCCAGTCACGTACACGGAGGTGCACGATGTTGTTGTGTTGTAGGTCGCAGCGAGGAGTAAGCCTCAGCTGCTCCCTTAAATGGAGAAACAAAAACCAGTCAGGAAAGGGGAAAGTAATAAGCGAAATACCATACAGCTGTCACGGTGCGGCTTGGCTTTGACAGCTGGAAGTCCTGCTGTGACACTGTCAAAATAAGAGCCCTGGAGGAGGCCATATGACAAGGCCCGAAATAAGATAGAACGGAGAAAATACTGGACAACCCGAGCGCGGATGGAATCAGCGCTCAGGCCATCACAGTACCCCACAGTCCAAGGCGCATTCCAGGCATAAACTTAACATCCAAGGCCCCCTCCCCTAACCAGAAGGCTGCCAGGACCGACCCAGGGAGGGCGGAGGGGGAAACAGGCCAGGAGGGAGAGAACCAAAAAAAACAAACAAACAAACAAACAAAGAATGACACAGAGAAAACCCCCCCCCACAAGGAACGGGTAACATGGATGAACATAAAATGCCGTGGCTTAAACACTAGAGTGACAAAAACTAGACCACACCTTAGAGAAATACTCAGGTACAAAGGAATGAATAAACAAAAACACATGAAACATACCACCCGGTAGGGAAAGAAGAGAACCAAAATACAGATATACTTCAAAAATATACAAGTACCATATAAACACTAAGAGAACAAAAACAACCCCTCAATAACTACATAGTAGGCAAACAAAACTATAACCCAGGCAAAAAAAACCCAAAACAAAGATAACCATAAAATGGCATGGCTTAAATACTGGAGTGACCAAAACTAAACACTAAAGAGAAATACTCAGGCACAATGGAATGAATAAACAAAAATATATGAAACATACTGCCCAGTAAGGAAACAGGAAAACCAAAATACAGATATACTTCAAAAATCCACAAGTACCATATAAACACTAAGAAAAAAAAAAAACACCCTCCTAACTGCAGAGTAAGCAAACAAACTATAGATCAAGTACTGTGGGTCCATAATTAACAAACATTTAAATAAGACTCAAAAAGGAAAATTCACTTCCCAAGGTACGTGTATAAACAAAATCTATGTAAAAATAGAAAAATAAATGCTGCCAAGCAAACAGCTCCTTCCATTCAGTAAAATATCGAAATGAAGGTCTGAACAGACAGAGCACATTGGAACCGAAATACTAATGATAATAATAATAAGCACAGAAAGCAGGGCAAAAATCAAGATTACAGAACATAAGAGACATGATAATGAAAATAAACACAATGACTAAACCAAGGCTAAGGTAGGAAAACACAATGAGCTGAGGGCGAGGACATGGCTGAACTCATGTCCCAAAGGCCACAGAAAACAAATGACAACATAAAGCGAGGACATCCAGACCCTAACAACAAATAGTAAATTGATAAGGGAAAAAAAAAAGTTAAGGGAGAAAAAAAAACAAAACAAAAACAATTTCAGAGGCGCCGGCAGGTAGAGAGCGGAGAAGAAAAAGAAAGGCAGGTCAGGCGGTCTACCCGTATCTAGATTCCACCTGACTGAGGGGGGGAAAAGCAGTTCGGGCGGCCTACCCAAATCCAGATTCCACCTGACAGAGAGGAAAACAAACAGTTCGGGCGGCCTACCCAAGTCCCAGAACCCGGGAAAACAGTACCTCAGGCGGCCGGACCAGTTCGCCGCACCAACAAGACAGTTCTTCAGGCGGATGACCCAGAGCGCAGAATCCACAAAGCAGCTTTTCGGGTGGCCGAACCAGGTCGCCGATCCAACAAGACGGTTCTTCAGGTGGCCGTCCCGCGTCCTTAGCCCACCAGGACCAGAGGGGGGAGCTCAGATATGGCCTCCCTACCGAGAGGGACAGCGGGGGAGAGCCGACCCGAATGAGGGGAACCCCAACGGCACCCGGTGGGGAAAAATAGGAGGAAAGAGGAGGAACCAGCCCGACGTCTGGCGAAAGGGAATCCACAGCTCCCTCACTGGCCTTGAACTGAACCGGCGCTGCACCCTCAATGGACCCCGATTGGGCCGGCGCCACACCCACTATGGGCCCCGATTGGGCCGGCGCAGCGTCCTTGACGGTCCCCGATTGGGCCAGCGAAGCCTCAGGGATGACCTCCGAGCACGAACCTGGAGCCTCCATGATGACGACCAGAGCTGATTCGTCTCCGGTGACACTGGGAGAAAGCTCAGAGAAACAAAAGGAACCGGGATCAGGATCACTGGCAGCGGCAGAACCTGGCGAGACGAGCTCAGATGCAGCGGTAGGCTGCACCCGGCTCATTTCCTTGAGAGACAGGCAAGAATGCTCTAGAACGGAGAATAAGAAGACAAAATAGGGCACTTGCCTGATCTCGGGCTCTACCGCCGTCCAGGACTCCGACAATCCAGGTTCAATGATCTGGAGGTCCATTCCTGGTTCCAACTCAACTGCAGCAGGCTCCGAAGCCGTCATGATGGTCGTCACAGTCTGGGAACCCCCCTGCGCTGAAGCCCATGCCGACGGCTGGCACGGCATGGTGGCAGGGGATCCGTGACCTGCTGGGTCCGACTGCTCCTCGACGGAGACCCGGGGATGCCTGATCGTTGGCACAGGCTCCAAAAGGCAGTCCGCCCTTCTCCTCTGCCCTTGACGTGGCTGCGGGGCCGGCACCACGCTCTCCAGGGCTGCAGGCTACTCCTTCGTTCGGCCGTCTATTCCTGGCACCGGGGGACGCTCGTAGAGAGGGGAAGGAGACACAGAGGATGCAGGCTCAATATTTATGGTTACAGCAGGTGGAGGGACCTCAGGGGACTGTGAACCCCGCGCTCCACCCCCAGGAGTCAGACAAGGCAATTCATTATGTGGAATGTGAGAATGAAACAGCACTTGTCTGTTCTCCTGAGGACCGATGGTGGCTGCTGCAGCAGGCTTGGTTCTCCCTTTTCCCCTATGGATGGTGACGGAGGACCCCCTGGGAAGACAAAAAGGAGCCACTCTTGCAGGACCAGAGACGGGCGGAGCCACAGCAGGACTCGTTCAGCTAACAGCAGCTGGAGAGACTGTCGAGGAGGAGGGAGGAGCAGCCGAGGCAGTCCGGGGATGAGGAGCTGATGAAACAGCGGGGACGGATGACCCGGAGGCTGAAGCTACTGTCTGTCCCTCCCATCGTGATGCAGGGGTAACAGCTGGCTGGGAGGCACAGTTCGCACGGCGGCCCAGAACAGGATCTGGACGGGGATCTCACTGCGGCTGATTGCAGGCAGGGCGACGGCGTCCGCCGGGAGAGGGCGAGGCTAGGTTCACATCTGGGAAGTGCCGTTGCTGCGCTGAAACGGAGGCTAACAGCTCGGCGTACTCAGGAAAACGATGAAGTTCGGGATGTATCTCCACCAGTCTAACTGCCGCCACCACATGCTTCAGGATCTGGCTAGGATGAGACGAAGAGCATGCTTCAGCCACACGGCTCCGGATGAGCTCAGCTGCCCATTGCGTCTCTTCACGGGGAATCCCGGCTGTCCTCCTTCTCGGCTGTGGATGGGAATGGCACTTTGGTGACGCAGACCCCTGGGTTGAATGGGTGGCAGGAACCGGATCCCGAGGCGAGGAGCGGAAATGCCTCACCGTCGGCCCTGGCTTTGGTCTCCTGCCGGAACTCCTCTCCGGTCCACGGATCTTCTCCCGAAGTGCCGTAATTTCGGCCATCCTTTTCTTGACCTCGGCGTGATTGGAATGGCGAGGACTGCGCTTAATTGTCACCTCTGTGAGGTCCAAGTACCAGCGTGGGCCGTCGGGGGTGACGTCGCTACGAGCTCGGGAGAGGATGCCATCTACCTCAATGAGAAACACGATTAGCTCGTAGCCCAAGTCCAAAGAATAGCCTTTTCCTGGCGACGCCATTCCCCGGAACACACTAGCACAAGAAAACAGGGGGAAAAACTACAAGCCCCCCCCAAAAAAACAAACTTACTGTGGTTGGCGTCTCACTTGGCTGCGACCTACTGTTATGGATGCCCCTTGCAGGGCATCAATGAGACGGCAGAGACCAAACAGTAAGTTTGCTGATTTATTAACAAAAGACTAGGATGACAAAATAAACAGCCTCGTGGGGCAAAACACGAACATAAACTCTGACACAAGAACACTGACACTGGACTTAGGAACTCCAGTCACGTACATGGAGGTGCACGATGTTGTTGTGTTGTAGGTCGCAGTGAGGAGTAAGCCTCAGCTGCTCCCTTAAATGGAGAAACAAAAACCAATCAGGAAAGGGGAAAGTAATTAATGAAATACCATACAGCTGTCACGGCGCGGCTTGGCTTTTACAGCCGGAAGTCCCGCTGTGACGCTGTCAAAATAAGAGCCCTGGAGGAGACCATATGACAAGGCCAGAAATAAGATAGAACGGGGGAAAATACTGGACAACCCGAGCGCGGATGGAATCGGCGCTCAGGCCATCACACTGAATGGTCATGTTGCATTTCATCCGACTTTTTCCTAACTGAAGTGAGACAGATGTGACAATTCTGCGGTGGAGGAGGCGGAATGCAGCAAGCATGGCAAACACAGCTGATTTGTGCTCTCTTTTTAATCACTCTTCTTCTTCCCTTTATCACTTGATCATAATTTTATCGGCTCCAATTATACAACTTCAAAAATGATAAATGCATGGCGACACGTGTAGCATCCATCCATCATGCATAATCATTACTGGATCACTAACATTTTATTTTGCTGCACTGTGTCAAGCTAAAGTAGTTTTGCCCCCTCAATCATTTGGGGCTCATATTTACATAAACACAATGCTATGTCTGACATTATGTCTTCATCTGTGCATGTGGGTCACTTCATAGCTGTAGACTGTTCACACTGGAGTCTGATGGGGGTTGCATTTAAATTATGTGAATGCCCACACAAAAAAAAAATCAGATCTCAGCAAAAAATCTGAATTGACAATTCAAACCTGCAGTGTGACCATAGCTTAAGTCAAACAATAGGCTACAGACAAATTATAATCCTCAGCTGGAGATCTGCTGATCAAACCAAAGGTGTTGCACAGCACCAGTCTCCTACATAAGGGGGTCTTTTGCATTTAAAGTGACTTTTGAGGTTAACAGACTATGCTATTATTATTTTTCACTTTGCTTATAACAATGTCAATTTCTGCTTCAGAAAAGATTGTCTTTTTGCTGTCTCATGTGCTGCTGTGTCGTAAATTCTGTGGGCAAGATGTGGGCGTAGAATTCAAATGACAGTCAGATCCATCTGTTAGATTTATCAAAGAGTGAATGATCGTGTGATAAGACTGACCAGATAAGCATGGTTTCATAAATACCACATAGACCTTTTTGTATGATCATATTTACACCCAAATGTGTGCCAATTTCTATGCACATTTGATAAATGAGGACCAGTGAGTACAGCACCTTCAAAGAGTCAAAGATTTTTATTTGTCAATACGTTAATACGTACAGGGCATACAGAAGAATTGAAATGCAGTTTCTCTCTCTCTCTCTTAGTGGCGTGTACAATATATAAGAAAAGAAGGAATAACGATGAAAAACAACAACAGCAGTCTATGTACAGTAATGCTACCCATAGTGCAAATAAAGATAAAACCCAGCAATCCTATGTACTAATGCTACCCGTAGTGCAAATAAAGACAAAAGATAAAACCCAGCAATCCTATGTACAGAAAAAAAGCAGAGCCGCAGTACCTCTAATTGCAAGTTCAATGCCGTAGTAGAGGTGCAGACAGTGACAGATTGGACTGCACATAATCAGTAACTTCAAAAACAGACAGCAGCAGGTATGGCATTTGTGCAAATGGCTGCAGTAAAGTGCAGAGATGTACAGCAGCAAATGTATTACTGTTGGTATGCCAAGTCTTTGTGTGCAAACAGCTGAGGTAGTTATTGTGTGGGTGAGTGTGTTATGTTCCAAGGGTGGCGGTGGAGGGTGGGGGGGTAGGCAGAGTTCAGGGTCCCGATGGCCTGGTGAGCAAAGCTGTTTAGCAGTCTTGTGGAGTAAGCCCAGAGGCTCTGGCACCTTCTCCCCAAGGGCAGGGGGCTGAAGAGGGAGTGTGAGGGGTGGGAGGTGTCTCCGCTGATGTCGATGGCTCTGCGGGTGTGATAGATGTCTGAGAAGGAGGGCAGAGGGGCACCAATGATCTTGCTGGTTGCTTTCACTGTGCGTTGTAGAATTTTCCGGCAGGAAGCAGTGCAGCTTCCGTACCACACCGTGACGCAGCTGGTGAGGATGCTGTCAATGGTGCCCCGGTAGAATGAGCACATGACGGTGGGTGGGACTCGTGCTCTCCTTAGTTTGCGGAGGAAATAGAGGTGTTTGAGCCTTCTTAGCCAGTGATGTTGTTAGACTAGGACAGGTCCTCGAAGATGTGCATCCCCAGGAACTTTGTGCTGCTCACCCTCTCCACAGCTGCTCCATTGATGATCAGAGGGGGATGTTGTGTGTGTCCTCTCCTGAAGTCGATCAGTCTCCTTGGTTTTTCCCACATTCAGGAAGAGATTGTTGTCTTTACACCACTGGACCAGATGGCTCACCTCATTTCTGTAGTTGCCCTCTGCATTGTTTGTGATGAGGCCCACCTCAGTCCTGTCATTTGCAAACTTGATGATGTGGCTGGTGCTGTAGGCTGGTATACAGTCTTGGGTCAGCAGGGTGAAGAGCAGCGAGCTGAGCACACACCCTTGTGGGGCCCCTGTGCTCAGTGTGATGGTCTTGGAGGTGTTGCTGCCGACCCGCACATTCTGTGGCCTCCCTATGAAAAAGTTCAGCACCCAGTTACAGAGAGAGGTTTTGAGTTCAAAGTGTCTGAGTTTCTGTATTTGGTGCTGGGGGATAATTGTGTTGAATGCTGAACTGAAGTCCAAGAACAGCATTCACACATAGGAGTTCTTTGAGTCCAAGTGGGTGAGGGCTGGATGGAGAGCAGCAGAGATGGCATCTTCTGTGAACCTGTTTGATCTGTACGCAAACTGAGATGGGTCGTGGGAGGGAGGGTGGACTTGATGTTCTGCATGACCAGCCGCTCGAAGCACTTCATTATAATGGGGGTCAATGCTATGGGTCGGTAATCGTTGTAGCTGGATGGAACAGGCTTCTTTGGGACCAGTATTATGGTAGCAGTTTTGAAACACGTGGAGACAACAGCTTGACTCAGGCAGATGTTGAAGGTGTTGGCCAGGACATTCTTGAGCTCCTCCACACAGTCCTTCAGAACACGACCTGGTGTATGTTGTCTAGTACAGCTGCCTTGCGTGGGTTGATCCTGGAGCGGTTCCTCTTCACACTAGCCGAATCCAGACTTATAGCCTTCTCGTCTGAAGGAGAAGTGGTCTTCTGTGCAGATGTGCTGTTTTGTGTTTCAAAGCTGCCAAAGAAGTCATTTAGTTCAGCAGTGTGATGTCAGCCGCACAGGTCTGAGGTGGAGGTTTGTAGTTGGTGAGGGTCTGTATGCCATGCCAGAGAGAATGTGCCTCTCTGGTGTTGTTGAAGTGGCCGGATATTTTCTTGCTTTTCTTGCTGTAGTCCATTATTAGTTACTTGCCTCGATCTCATACCTACCATCTCCCTTCTCCTCCCCTGTAGGTCAGATCGCTCCAGAAACTCCACTTACTCTTTTAATAAAGGTACCAAAACCTTGCATCTGTATCCTTGTGGTTCACTGAAGTATCTGCTACTGGGACCTTAATACAAAACCATGTCAAATTTTGAGTACATTTGGTGTACATGCTATATACAAGCATGCCAGACACATATTTCAATCCCTCCAGGATTTCACGGGATGTTTTTATAATTGTTGCAGCCCAAAAGAATTTACAGGAGCTTTTTTTAAAAAGTTGTGATAAAAGTTGCAATGTTTTGAGAGTTTTTTTTGCACTAAAAGTTGTGGGAAGAATTACAAATTTAAAGACATGGTTTTTCCCATAGCTTACTGCAATGATATTCTATAACGCCACAAAAAAAGCACAGGATTGTCAAAAATTTCCTATTAAACAGTGATTTGTAAATTAAGCAGAAACTTTTGCTATACAGAAAAACTCTTGTGCAACAGCAAATACAGACTTTAACACAATATCCATTACAACAGCTAAATTGCACTGAATGGATGTTAAAGAGTGTAGATTTGGAAATTATTGGCAGCACCTTCATTTGAAACCTCCCTAACCGCAGCAGTCCCCAACCACTTGGTATCGAGCACAGAGAAAAAAGGAACTAATTTATTCTGTTGTTCTGTACTGTTTATCGAAGTCTCTGTTTTTCTGAAAAAATTACTGATTATTCTCTCTTTTTGTGCCTGACTCTTACCTGTCTGTTTATCTGTCTGCACATCTTGACAAACACCTGTCTCACCAGATACTCATCTTTCTTTCACCAGGAGGAGGGGCTCTCCTCTGGGGTTTGCCAGGGGTGCGTGTTGGTCTGTGTCCAGACCAGAGATTCTTAAAGCTCATTGATAAGCTGTAGTAATGATTTTACCTCTAAAGATATATAAAATGCCACAACACTGACTGTAGTGTTATATTTGCTTGTTTGTTTGTGGTTTTATGGTGTCTCTCCTCACACGCGCTCCAGCGACAGGGTGCTTTTCAGGCAGGCGGACTTTTTTCAACACAAACCTGGTGCTTCATACACACGGTAAGGTCTGAGACGTGGGGAGATGTCCACCGGCGGTCCAGGGGAGACAGAGGAAGAGATGGTGTAGGAAAATCTGTGGGTGAGTGTTTTTTTTTTAAATCACACACTATTTTTTGCTAATGTGTTCTGTTAATACTCACTGTAAAGACGGAAGTGAGCATGGTGCAGCGATGCATTTGATTGGTTAGACTAAGTGCTTGAGGGACAAATTTGATTGGCAAAACTGGCGGAAATTGATGAGGATTGACCATACTTGTGGGAAAGTTGTGGTGATTGGACAAAGTTGCAGTCATTGATTTTGCATGAATTAGTGCAATTGCAACATCGTGAAATCCTGGAGGAACTGATATTTAGATATTATCTTACTGGCCATATATAATGGTGCCAGAGGACAGATGCGGCCCACGGGCCTTGAGTTTGATACAGTATATTTGAGAATCTCTGTTTAAGCTAGCATACATGTCTTTAGACTGTGGGAGGAAATGTGAAGCACCACACAGGAACAAAAAGACCAGATAAACTCCTCTAAATCAGAGAAATCTGGTAACTTTTCAAAATAGCCACGATTTAGTTCAACGTTGCTGAGCTGCTGTGATCCCTTAAATTTAAACTAGAGCTTTCATTTTCAGACATTTTTTCTCCAGTGGAGACATGTCGCAGTGTGTCCTTGGGGTCACAGATCTGCAGGATAAATCTGCACTGTATCAGCTGATTCTCCTTACATATTTCAGCTGCTTTCACATCTTATCAGCGATACACTCCCTGAACTCATTCCTCAAATCCATCGGCTCACTCCACCTCATGCCAGTTTCTATTTAAAACGCTGCAACAGTGGAGTCCAAAACATTTTCTCAAAAGAGGACACACCAGTGCTGGCATGTCTTCTCACCTTGAAAATCAAACTGCAAGATAACTATTTAACTTTAGAGAGGTGTTTATCATCCATTGTGTCCAATGCACCAGTAATCTAAATTAGGGACTTTTTACTTGTAAATTTATGACTTTCCCACAAATTTGCTTTTTTGCCCCTTTTGCAGTTTCTTTCTCATTAAACTACAACTCTTCTCAACTAAATTGCTGACCTGTCTCACATGACTACAGTAGCATCCACACTGAGCAGCTGTTTCAGTCTCACTGATGTGTATGTGTGTTTTCTGTAGGATTTTTGTGGTTCACCAGCTGCTGCTGCAGCTTTGAAGTGAACTGAAAGGGCTCAGTCAGAAACATCCTGGCCTCAAACCCGTCGCTGCAGGTGTCAGTGAGGTCAGTGACGGTCGGTCAAAGTTGCTGCAGGTAGTCACTGCTAATTTGTCTGCGTCTTTTTAAAAAAAAACACCAGTAAGAAGAGCTCTTTTAAACACATTGTCTTTAAATGGTACAGTGAAATGAAGTCAGAATGAGTAAAGAAAGCCTTTTCTCATTTATTACATTTATATAACTTTAAAAAGGTGATTTGCTATGTTAGTCTGACTAAAGGCGGTTTCACACCAATCATGGATTTTTAGCATTCAGCAGATTCTTATTAACATAATCACACCACTGTGGAACATTTATGCAGGTGAAAAAATATCCACACAGACACTGGCCTCAGCAGATTTTCACCTGTGGAAATACAGTGCCTTTCAAAGGTCAACCTCTGCCCAGGTCTCAAATCTCTAGAAGACTCACACAGATTTCCCTCAAGAAGAAGAAGCCAACTTTACTGTCATTTGATCCATACAGTCAATCATGTACAGTAGAACGGAATTATGTTTCTCCTATCTACAATGTTAATCACATCTAGAATCAGAGGGGTCGCTGTTATGCAAGGCACCGCTACAAATAACTTTTCCTTTACCGATTCTATTATGCTGAGCATCAAGCTAGAAGGTGGGAAGTACCATTTTTATATGGTCTTTGGTATGACCTGACTGGGTCTTGAACTCATGACCTCCCGGTTGCTCCACTCCAGTAAGAATTTCGCTGTATTTAGCACCATTCATCGTTCCTTTAATTCTGACCAGTTTCCCAGTCCCTGCTGATGAAAAATATCCTCACAGCATGACACTGCCACCACCATACTTCACAATGGGATGATGTTCTCAGTGTGATGAGGTGTTGGGTTTTTCCACCAGATATAGGCTGCATTCAAACCAGGATAGTTTGGGGGTCTTGGCTCGACTGGCCAGGGAATGCCGAGAATTTTCACACCTTCGTTTGGTTTGGTTTGCATTCACACTGCAGTGGACCAAACTGCCTGGACAATGTCACGCAGTTAAAACTGTCATAAACTTCCCCGTGCGCTTTTCCACAGCGCACGGAGGAAGAAAAGAAGGAATGAGGATTTATGCGCAGGGTTACACCCAACACACATTTATTGACATGAACAGTTCAAAAATTAAACACTTACAGAAATGGAACAGTTGCACACATAATGGCTCACACAAATAACGTGCAGCAGGCAGACCACTGTGCACCATGGCCACAAAAACTAACAAGACAAAATGCTTGTGTAAAGTTGGAGATCTCGAGGATGCTCGACTGGCAGGGAGAAGAGCCGGGCAGCAGTGCCTGAGTGTAGCAGTTGTGCTGCAAGGGGGGAAACGCTACAGACCAGCGTAGCAGCACAACTGTAGACAGAAATGCGGAAAAGCTCTTACTCACTGTGCAGGAACAGTCCAAGTCGTCCAAGGCAGACAACGAGCACAAACACAAAAAGATCCTTCAGGACATGATGGTTAGACGGCGGAGAATAAGCATCTAACTCGTACAATGGTCCAGCGGTGTTTGTCTAGCAAGGAGCCATTTAATTGCAAACACCGCTGGCCACACAAATTGGGCACACCTGGGCGAGGCACGGGAAAGATAATTACTGGGGCTGGGAACAGCTGATGGAACCAGAGGGAGAGCGAGGGGGCGTGGCTGGACCAACAGACTGTCAGCAACATGAGAGAAAGTAGGTCACAGGGGCTGACTAACAGTTGCCGGTCAGGCAGTGGCTATGGCTATGGAATAAGTACAAAAATACACAAAATGCACATAAACAGAAAAACCAAAACCCACAGAGAAATCGAGACCAAGCCAGGGAGAGCCAAGCCGGCTTGGCTCATGACAACAACAACTGCTTGTTTGGGGCACTGTAGCCGAAACCACCACTGACCAGGAAGAAAAATCTTGGCGAAGAAGAAAAATCGGGCACATCAAATGGCCAGGACCGAAAATGGAAATCTGTTCCCTTCCGAGGGCACTTCTGCCCTTTGATCCACCGGATACTCCGTTTGGATTCACACTGCAAGCAGAGCACATCAGACTTCGTTTGCAAGAGAACTGAGACTCCCATTTTCAGGGGAATCAGACTTCGCTTGTTTGGTGCACACCAGAGTTCCAACGCGCGTTCAGACAGCACCAAACGAACCAAACTATCCACGGAGGCCACCGTTTGGTCCTTTGGTCCGGACCAAACAGTGGCCATCTGAATGCGCCCATAAGTGTTGCCGTTGACGCCCAAAAAGTTCAATTTTAATCTGCTCTGACTAGAGCAGCTTCTTCCTTCTGTTTGGGGAATTCCAAAGTTCTGCCATTTTTTTTGTAAGCAATCAAGTTTTCCTATCCATTGTCCCATAAAATGCAGTTCTGTGGCGTGTACAGCAGACAGTGTCCTATGGACAAATACTTCATTTTCTGTGATGCTGCACTGCATTTTACTGGACTTTTATAGTAAATGTAAACATCTTAGTCTGACTGAAGTTGTACTAAATCAAATTTCTCTGAGCTGGACTAACACACCAAGATAATGTGGTTGGTCATCTATTTTCTTCTGCTAGCAAACATCTCACTCAGCCTCAAACTTTCGCATCCTGTTCTGAAAGTAAGAGCATAATGTAATAGAGATGAAAATGACCAATGCTAGAGCATTCAGCCATTTTTGTGACTCATGAGAAGCTATGGTTTATGTACAGAGCTGTAAAGTTGTCCACATTTTCATCACTCGACATGCTACTAGTTAGCCACTAGCTAACCTGTTTGCTGATAGCTGGTCTGTGATGTAAACGCCCAACAGGCAAAGATCCAGTACTTACAAAGAAGGGGAGAACTTAGCAGAGTTGGACAAACTTTGCTCAATAAATCCAATCTCCTCCCATGGTTGTATACAGGGATAAGTTCAGCTATAACCGTGGACCCACTGTGCTGTGGCTGGAAATGTACTGACTGTAAAATCCTATCAAAACGCCAAGAATTTGACCCAACTTTGACTTTCTGACTTTATTTTTCAACCAAAATGTTTATATTTCTGTTAAGTAAGTTTGAACCCTAAAGTCTAAATGTGTGGAGGTTTTGTGTTTAACTTGTGTCTGCTTGCTTAAGTTTTCTACCACACTGTGCAAACTGCTCTAAAATAAGCATAAAGTTAAAAAAAGAGAGAGCCAGAGAGCCAAAGAGAGCCACAAAAAAGAGAGCCAGAGGTTTAGCACCTGTGGCTGTGGAGCAGCAGGATGCAGAAACATTTTTTCAAAAGAAAGGTTGAAAATTTACACGTTTCTAATTTACTAGACGAAATAGCAAAATTTACAGGAAAACCAGACCATCAGTGACAGAGTAGCTCATTCCAGTCTAATGAAATCACCCCAGAGAGTGCAGATCTCCTGACCACAGACCTGACCTTAAGCACAGCCTAGATACAGACCCATTTGAGGATTATTGCACGAGTGTGCCGAATATTGAGGCAATAGTGTTGTGTGGGTAACATTTTTTGTAAAATCATAAATGAACAGCTCTCCTGACTTTTGACCTTGACCCTGATCTTGAGCACAACCTGGATGCAGACCCACCAGAGGATCCTTGTGAGTGACTTTGGTGAGCATTGGGCAAATGCCTAGGAGAAGTAGCAGTTCCCGAGAAATGTGGGCAGACAGAGGGATGGATGACAGACAGATGACATGTCATCACATTAGCTCCTTTTGTCTTCGCCGGAAGGAGTTAAAAATAAAAGTCGCAATATAAATGTCTCATATTCACAAGCAAAAATTTGGAAAATAGGAAGAAAACGGCTCCAAATTTACAAATAAAGAAAAGTGTCAAATTTTTGTGATAAGTTTTCAAAGTTACAAAAAACCTGTCTCAAGTTTACAAGAAAAAAAGTCAAAAGCTGTGATTTATGAGAAAGTAATTGTGGATTTACAAAAATGGATTCTAAATTTCCAAGAAAAAAGTCTTAAATTTGCTTGAAAAAAGTCAGTTTTACATAGGAAAAGCCACAAATTTATAAAAATGTTTGAAATACAAAAGAAAAAGGCAACTTCAGAATCAGAATCAGAATCAGGTTTATTGCCATTGTTCATGTAGTACACAAACTAGGAATTTGTCTCGGTACAATGCTGCAACATTAAACATGATAAGATAAGAGAAATAAACTATACATGTAATAAAGTGTAGGATAAGATTAAGTGATACTGGTCAACAGTTAAAATATATATTAGCCAGCAGCAGATACTGTGGAGAACTATATAGTGCAGTCGGTAATGCAGGAAGAAAACAGTGATGATTGACATGAGTCTGGTTGAGCTGCTGTACATGGTGCACGAGAGTCAATAAGTCACTTAGTGTTCAGCAGTCTAATGGCAGAGGGGAAGAAGCTGTTCATGTGACGGGAGGTTTTAGTCTGGATGGACCGAAGTCTTCTACCAGAGGGGAGGGGGGCAAACAGTACGTGACCAGGGTGTGAGGGATCGGCTATGATCCGGCCAGCACGCCTCCGGGTCCTGGAGATGTACAGATCCTGGAGAGATGGGAGCTTGCAGCCGATCACCTTCTCAGCAGTGCGCACGACGCGCTGCAGCCTTAGTCTGTCCCTGGCAGTGGCTCCTGCGTACCACACGGTTATGGAGGTGGTGAGGATGGACTCGATGATGGCTGTGTAGAACTGCACTAACATCTTGGTGGGTAGCTTGAGCTTCCTCAGCTGCCGCAGGAAGAACATCCTCTGCTGGGCTTTTTTGATGAGTGAGCTGATGGTCAGCTCCCATTTGAGGTCCCTGGTGATGGTAGTGCCTAGGAAGCGGAAGGAATCAGCAGTGGTGATGGGAGAGCCTGAGAGGGTGAGGGGGGGCAGAGGAGTAGTGACTTTCCTGAAGTCTACAATCATCTCCACTGTCTTCAGAGCGTTCAGCTGCAGGTTGTTATTGCAGCACCAGGACGCCAGCTGGGCCACCTCTCTCCTGTAGGCGGACTCGTCGCCGTTGGAGATGAGCCCGATGAGGGTGGTGTCGTCCGCAAACTTGATCAACTTGACAGACTGGTGGCTGGAGGTGCAGGAGTTGGTGTAAAGGGAGAAGAGTAGGGGGGAAAGTACACAGCCCTGGGGTGATCCGGTGCTGATGCTAGTATAGTCTGAGACAGTCTTTCCCAGCCGCACATGCTGCCTCCGGTCCGTCAGGAAGTCGATGATCCACCTGCAGAGGGAGTCAGGCACGTTGAGCAGGGACAGCTTGTCCCGGAGCAGAGCGGGGCGGATGGTGTTGAATGCGGAGCTGAAGTCCACAAACAGGATCCTGGCGTAGGTTCCCGGGGAGTCCAGGTGCTGCAGGATGGAGTGGAGGGCCAGGTTGACTGCATCGTCTACAGACCTGTTGGCTCGGTAGGCAAACTGCAGCGGGTCCAGGAGAGGGGTGGTGATGGACTTGAGGTGGGACAGGACCAGGCGCTCAAAGGACTTCATGACTACAGAGGTGAGCGCTACAGGTCTGTAGTCATTAAGTCCAGTGATCCATGGCTTCTTGGGGACAGGGATGATGGTGGAGGATTTGAGGCAGGACGGCACGTGGCATAACTTAAGGGAGGTGTTAAAAATGTCTGAATACAGGAGCCAGCTGTTTCGCACAGAGTCTCAGGGTGGAGGGAGACACGCCGTCTGGGCCGGGGGCCTTGCGCGGGTTCAGTCTGGAGAACTGTTTGAGCACATCCTGCTCACTGATGATAAGGGGAGGGGGGGAGGAGGGGGGTGTGCCTTAAATGAAGTAGGGAATGTGGAGGCTGTGGAGCTGGAGGGAGGGGGGGAGTTGGACACAGATGACGAGGTGTCAAAACGGGCATAGTGTTGGGACAGTCTTTGACAAAGGGCTTTGTCATCCTGACCTTTAGGATGAAATCACCAACTATCGACTTAGGTCGATAGTTGGTGATTTGCCTCAGTCCTCTCCACACGGAAGCCGAATCATTAGCAGTGAACTGCTGCTGGAGTCTCTCTGAGTACACAGATTTAGCCCTCTTCAGCTCTCTGTTAAACCGGTATTTAACCTCCCTGTAGCAGTCCCTGTCTCCACTTTTCAGCGCTGCTTCCTTCTCCTTCCTGATCTGTCTGAGCTTAGCTGTGAACCAGGGTTTGTCATTAGAGTAACTCACCCTGGTGCGTGATGGAAGAATGTTCTCTTCACAAAAGTGGATATATGAGTTCACAGTGTCCGTGTACTCATCCAGATCATGCGTGGCTCCTTTAAGCATGCCCCAGTCAGATATTTCCATGCACATTTCCAGCTTCTCCTCTGGGAGAACTTAATAGGAAAAAGGGTAGAAACAAAATTATAATATTTGCTAAAGTTGGGATATGACTGATAAAAAAAATTCGACTTTCATTCATTCAGCATGCAGGGTCAAAGGCTAAATAAATAAGTGAATAAACATGTCTGGTCGTCCAAAAACATCACCTGTGCTGCAGTTATTTTGTCCTGAGTCACTGAGTGGTCCTGTTTGGTTGCTGTTCTGTCCAGGCCTGTCACTCATATACACGTCTGCACAGGAAGCAGGTAATTTACAAGAGTAAAATAACAAGTGAAGGAACATTTAGAATGTGGGTTAAATCACAGTTTGACCCACATGTCCTTCCACATAGGAAGTTACACAATGACCGGAGACCTCCAAGTTATAAATCACCAAAGACTTAACATTTGGTCCAAATTTGTCCTCAACTCAAAAATGGCTGAAAATTAAGAAAAAATACTACAAATTAACAGGGAAACAACTCAGATCAATGAGGAAAAAATTACAGATTTAAAAAAAATAGTGGCAAATTTACAAGTAAAAATATACAATTTTTTGAGATAAGATGCAAGAGTAAAAAACTCTCCTATCACTAATTTTGAGTCTGTTCATATAAGCTTGCTATTTTCAGCTGAGTTTATTTAGTCCAGGACAGGGTGGACCCCCAGGATGTCCGGCTGTAATTCAACAGATTAAAACCTTGCCAGATAACATTAGAGTTTCCCTTCTGATAACATTATACTGGGAGAAACTCAAAGATGTATGAAAAAACATTTGAGTTTCCCTTACTGTTAAGGTGTTACATTTGTGGTCAGACCAAACACTTACAGGATTTAAAAGCTTTAAGTGGACAAAAAAAACAAAACAAAACAGTAACAACATTACTAACATTGATAGTCCAACTTATTCTTCCAACATGATCAGCTACACCCGATCCAGACCTGCCACCTGGATAGTCTGGTACACCCTCACCTTGGAGAAGAGCAAGTTTCCCACTGAACCCACATAGCTACGGTATAGCACGGCTAACTAGCACACTAGCTAGCAGCCTGACCATGGTATTTAGAGAGCTTCTATTCTAGTCACCCCAGTAGACATCTGTGGTCTAAGCTTGTTCATTATTACAGATTTGTTAACATATCTCACGTCATTCTGGCCTATTTTGCTATTTTTTGGCTGGCCTGAACTGAATACTGGGGCCGTTAACGTGGCTGGCTTAGCAACTTGAATCAGCGCAACCAGCCTGATTACTTACTCCAGTCGATTATATATCTTATACCATTCTGACTTATATTTTCGCTGTAACAGCCAGGTAGATTTGGCTGTTGGCATTAGCGGGGCTAAACAGCCACAGCCTGGATTTCTGACAAACTTTGAGGTCAACCTGAGCAATACAAAGCCAAAAAGGAGTCCACTAACCTTTAGCTTAGCTACAACTTGGCATCTGTCATATATACTGTACCTGAGGAGGGAGCTGTTTAGGAGAGATGGCAGTAGACTTTTTAATCAAATTGTTAAACACAATCTTGAAGAGTGAGAGGATGCCAGAGGAATGGAGAAGTGTAGTGGTAATGATTTTCTAGAACAAGGGTGATGCTCAAAGCTGCAGTAACTGCTAACTACTTTATCATCCTAACAAGAGCATTAAAGATGCACTCCAGCAGCTCTAAAACCTCCTAAAACCACATCCAAAACAAATACAGTGGGGCAAAAAAGTATTTAGTCAGCCACCAATTGTGCAAGTTCTCCCACTTTAAAGATGAGAGAGGTCTCCAATTTTCATCATAGGTATACCTCAACTATGAGAGACAAAATGAGAAAAAAAAATCCAGAAAATCACATTGTCTGATTTTTAAAGAATTTATTTGCAAATTATGGTGGAAAATAAGTATTTGGTCACCTACAAACAAGCAAGATTTCTGGCTTTCACAGACCTGTAACTTCTTCTTTAAGAGGCTCCTCTGTCCTCCACTCGTTACCCGTATTAATGACACCTGTTTGAACTCGTTATCAGTATAAAAGACACCTGTTCACAACCTCAAACAGTCAGACTCCAAACTCCACTATGGCCAAGACCAAAGAGCTGTCAAAGGACACCAGAAACAAAATTGTAGACCTGCACCAGGCTGAGAAGACTGAATCTGCAATAGGTAAGCAGCTTGGTGTGAAGAAATCAACTGTGGGAGCAATTATTAGAAAATGGAAGACATACAAGACCACTGATAATCTCCCTCCATCTGGAGCTCCATGCAAGATCTCACCCCGTGGGGTCAAAATGATTAGAAGAACGGTGAGCAAAAATCCCAGAACCACACAGGGGGACCTAGCGAATGACCTGCAGAGAGCTGGGACCAAAGTAACAAAGGCTACCATCAGTAACACACTACGCCGCCAGGGACTCAAATCCTGCAGTGCCAGATGTGTCCCCCTGCTTAAGCCAGTACATGTCCAGGCCCGTCTGAAGTTTGCTAGAGAGCATTTGGATGATCCAGAAGAGGATTGGGAGAATGTTATATGGTCAGATGAAACCAAAATAGAACTTTCTGGTAAAAACTCAACTTGTCGTGTCTGGAGGAGAAAGAACACCATACCTACTGTGAAGCATGGGGGTGGAAACATCGTGCTTTTGGGCTGTTTTTCTGCAAAGGGACTACGACGACTGATCTGTGTAAAGGAAAGAATGAATGGGGCCATGTATCGTGAGATTTTGAGTGAAAATCTCCTTCCATCAGCAAGGGCATTGAAGATGAAACCTGGCTGGGTCTTTCAGCATGACAATGATCCCAAACATACCACCCGGGCAACGAAGGAGTGGCTTTGTAAGAAGCAGTTCAAGGTCCTGGAGTGGCCTATCCAGTCTCCAGATCTCAACCCCATAGAAAATCTTTGGAAGGAGTTGAAAGTCTGTGTTGCCCAGCAACAGCCCCAAAACATCAGTGCTCTAGAGGAGATCTGCATGGAGGAATGGGCCAAAATACCAGCAACAGTGTGTGAAAACCTTGTGAAGACTTACAGAAAACGTTTGACCTCTGTCATTGCCAACAAAGGGTATATAACAAAGTTTTGAGATGAACTTTTGTTATTGACCAAATACTTATTTTACACCATAATTTGCAAATAAATTCTTTAAAAATCCTTCAACGTGATTTTCTGGATTTTTTTTTTCTCATTTTGTCTCTCATAGTTGAGGTATACCTATGATGAAAATTGGAGACCTCTCTCATCTTTTAAGTGGGAGAATGTGCACAATTGGTGGCTGACTAAATACTTTTTTACCCCACTGTATGTATTGCCCAAAATAGCATATTGTGACTTTTTACCCCCCCAAAACTTTCATTGCCTTTGAATTGCTTGGAAAGAGCTCTTACATATTCCACCTACTTAAGTATGCATGGATCTATGAATATTCTAATTAGCTCCACCCATACCCCCGCCCACCAGTAGTGTTTGCTGCAAGACCCCTTTGACCCGAAGACTGCTTCGCTATGCTAAACAGACACCTTCACCCCCTAAAGCTACATGTGTTTTCACACTTCCCATTCATTGTGTATGTAGCACGCCCCACATGCACTCTGGTAGCATGGTGCCAAGAAGCCCAAGCAGTTTCTTGGAGGTGTTCACTCCTTCACCTCAAGATTTCACACCCACTTCGCCGGCGGATGGGGCGCCACGCCGTTCGCCTCTCAGCAAGACCGCAGTCTTGGCAAGCTGCTCTCAGCTCACTTTGCCAGGTCGACAGGATGCCGTGCCACTTGCTTTTCGGTGAGACTGTGGTCTCAGTGAGCTGCTCTCTGCCTCAATCCTGCTGCTCCTCTGCTCCTCCCTCTTCCCCCGAGGCAGCAAAGAGAATCCATCTGATTTGTTAATGCTATAACCAATCAAGCTAAGCAGGAATGCTTACACAGCTAGAAACGGTCTGTCCAAACTCGCCTGTTTGGGGGGGCATTCCTTAAGTGGAACTTCACAGCAGAAAAACACAGACTTGGGACTGCAGTGAGATTTTGCTTTGGATATGTCTTGTAAGTCACAAAAACATGTGACAGACATGTTAACAACACAAAAAAAACCTTGATTTTTGCCAGAGTGTCACTTTAATAGAGGAAGTGTGGTACTGTATGAGGAAATCAGGAATGGCAGAGAAGTATGTGAGGGTGGTGACATGTACCAGGATAGTGAAACAGTGGTGAGGTGTACTATAGGAGTGACAGACTGATTCAAGGTGGGGGTGGGATTACATCGGGGATTGGCTCTGAGCCCCTTCTCGTTTGCCATGGTGATAGACAGGCTGGCAGAGGAGGTCAGGCAGGAGTCTCTGTGGACTATGATGTTTGCAGATGACATTGTTTTCTGTAGTGAGAGTAGGGAGCAGGTGGAAGAGAACCTCCTTTTTCCTTTCAGCCTATACACATCTCCAAGGTGCTGACTGAGCTCCTTAGTCTAGACACTCATAAATGTGCAGGTCTTGATGGGCTTGATTGATTCATTCTTTCTGAAAAGTGGAGCTTTATGTCATTGTAACTTGAGAGGAAGCCATCTTGGACAGACAGACCATAACTGAGCCACGATAACCTACAAAACCTTCCCTCAGCAGCTTAACAACATAAAGCTCAGCACAGAATTCCTCTCTGAGGCAGTAAGCCGCGGAGCTAAGAGCCGAGGAGCTAACTGAGGTTCCGGCTGGATCGGAGCTCAACTACAGCGGCGGAGCTGACAGCGGAGGAGCTAACTGAGGCCCCAGCTGGATCGGCACTCAACTACAGCTGCGGTAAGCGGCGGAGCTAACAGCGGAGTTGCTAACCGAGGCCGCGGCTGGATCCGAGGTCAGCTGGACCAGATACCGGCAGCACTAGCAGAAATTATCCTGCTATCATCAAATACCCGCTACCAGGCTACGACCCAAGCTAATGGTCTCCATTAGCCACCGGGAGAGCTTCGGATTCACCACCAGCTAGGACGACGCTAGCTAGAGGCCTCCACTAGCTACCGAGGGAGCCTTGGCTTCCTTGGCTTCACCGGCAGATCCAGCTACCAGATGACGATGCCAGTTGGCGACCTTCACTAGCCATTGGGAGAGCTTCGGCCTCACCGCCAGATAACAGCTATAATTAGACAACAAGCCAGCTGATGGCCTCCACTAGCCATTGGACGTACTTCGGCTCCTGTACTAGCCAACAGGTGAGCCTCTCCTCTAATCCCAATTAGACTAGTCATTATGCCTCTGAAAAAGAATCAGACAACTGGAGAGGAGTTGGAGGGGATCAAACACTCACTAAATTTTTTATGTCTGAAGCAATATCTAAGATAGCAAAACAACAAACTCTGCTTATTGGCCTTATGGAACAAGTGTGTGAATTAAAGTCTGAAATTACGGAAAAAGACACGAAATTTAATTTCTTAGAAAGACGTGTGGATGAATTAGAACAATATACAAGAATGGATTATGGATCATTGTGAGCGGTCTTAACACCAGACACCGCTCCTCTGCACGTGTGACAGCTGGAGTTGATAACCAGGATGGGGAGGATGAGACATTGGCAGACTCACACACTCTTGAGCAGCAGGTGTTAACTTTTTTCAATTCTAAAAACATTGTTGTGGACAATAAGACTATTTCAGCTTGCCACACGTTACCTAGAAAAGACAGTAAAGGGAAACCAGCGATTATCATCAGATCTGTCAACAGGAAAGCAAAAACTGATCTTCTGCGACAAGCAAGAAAATTGAGAGGAACGGCTGTCTATGTAAACAAACATAAGCTAGACAAGCCAGGGCTCTCAGAAAACAAGGAAAAATACAATCAACATGGACAAAGTGTCATAAACTTTCCGTGCGCTATGGAAAAGTGCACTGAGGAGGGGAATGAATAAACCCAAAAGCGAGAGTAGATGGTGCACTTTTATTAACAAACACGAAGAAAATAACAAGTCCAAAAATGTCCACAATACAGAGAGATGAAAATGCTGAGATAAGGGCCACCAGACAAACAGGGGGCTACCCGGATGTTCTACAGCCGGGGAGGAGAATGCCTAGTGCTACCGAACTGCTAAATGCACAATAGCGAAAGGCGATAGCCTAGTGCCGACGCAGCGATAGCACAAAAGGAAAGGCAAATGAACACTTACGGCTAGAACAAATTCAGAGCTGTCTGAGAAGTCTGGTGGATGAGGACAAGAAGCTGCGGCAGCCGCGAACACCCAGGAATTGATCATCCGACGATGTCGGACTGAGAACGTGAAGGGAGTGATGCGTCATTCATGGAGAGCTAGCTGCCATGAACAAGGGTGAATGCTCTGACAATCTCCCTCCTCAGAAGCGGCAAACATATACTCCTGAAGCTAACGAGGAAAGAGATCGCCGGTGCGAGAATGCATGGGCAGAACTGATTGACACCAGGTGTGTGAGAGAGCATGTAAGAGCATGTGAATGGGAATGAATGAAGCGTGTGCGTGTGTGTGTGTGTGTGTGTGTGTGTGTGTGTGTGTGTGTGTGTGTGTGTGAACACCGGTGACAGTGCAGCTGGTGGTACTTGACGGGAGGAGGCGGCGTGCCAGAGCTGTCAGGAGGAAAACTAGACCAAAGCATAACAGCAAGTCAGAATCGGGTTTGACCTCCAAACCCGGGTGACACAAAGAACTGTAAGGTGTGGATAAAACTGCTTGGCACTGCTGAAGAAGCTAAAGTAATAATGATTAGAGAAATGGAGGAATTAGACAAATTTGAACCATAGCTTTTATGCACGAATAACAGCGCAGTAAGATTGTGAGTGGAAATTTTTGTGTTTTTTTTTTTTCTTTTTGGTGTACATTGGTGACACAACTTATGATCAACACTTTAACCAATCATCCTTCCTCATTTAATAATGGAAGTGTTTTAGGGCAAATTGAAGCTGGAATCTTTGTCAATACTGAACAGCAACCACAAGATATTTTAGGTGATATTGTCCCAGATAACAACTATTTTAATCATATTAACAATGCACTTATTATGATGAACAACAATTAAATGGAATTATGAACTTGGATCAGACATTGACAATAATACATATTAATAGCAGGAGTCTCTATGCCAACTTTGATAGTATTAAGGAGTTTTTAAATTAATGTAACACTCCATTTAGGATTATAGCAATAAGTGAAACATGGATTAATGAAGAAAAAGATGTAAATTTTGAACTACATGGATAAGAAATGTACACACAAAATAGGAAATGTAAAAGTGGTGGGGGATAGCACTGTATGTTGATAAAAAATTAAAAAGTAAAAAAGTGGACAACATGACATCAACAGTGAATGAAAGTATGGAATATTTGACAATCGAAATTACGATGGAAAATAGAAAAAACATAATAGTAAGTTGTATATATAGAGCACCGGGATCTGATATGGAAAAATTTAGAAATGGTATGGAAAAGATGTATACAAGAATAAGACAAAAAGATATCTTTATTTGTGGTGACTTTAATATAGATTTAATGAAAACAAAACAACATAAACCAACTGAAGATTTCTTAGATACAATGTATAGCTTAACCTTGTTTCCAAAGATTACAAAACCTACGAGAATAACGACATACTGTGCTACCTTGATAGACAACATTTTTACCAATGTTATTGAATATAATATGGTGAGTGGTTTACTAATAAAGGGCATTAGTGACCACTTGCCTGTATTTGTTTCTTTAGATGTTAATTATGAGGTTAATGAGAGTAATAATAATAAACCATGTAAAAAGATTATTTATAAAAGAATACGAACAGATGATAGAATCAATGCTTTAAAAGATGACTTAATGTTACAGAATTGGGATGCTGTCTATAGAGAGAAAGAAATGGACTTTGCATATGATAAATTTATTGGCATATTTAAATCATTATATGATAAAAACTGTCCAATTAAAGAAATTGATAAAAAAAAATATAAATACAAAAATTGCCTGTGGTTAACCAGGGGGCTACAAAATGCTTGTAAAAATAAAAATTCTCTATAAAAATTTCATTAAATTAAGAACTAAAGAATCAGAAAAAAGTTATAAAACATATAAAAATAAATTAACTGAAATAATACAAACTAGTAAAAAATTACAGGAAAATGTTAAATGAAAATAAGAATACTATAAAAGGAGTCTGGGACATATTAAATAAATTAAGGAAAAATGGAACTAAGAAAATGATATATCCAGAGTATTTTACTGATAATTGTGGTGATAATTATGATAAGAACATGGTAGTAAATAGAATGAATAAATTTTTTTGTAAATGTTGGACCAGAGTTGGCAGCAAAAATTTCAAACCAAGGAAGAGACACTATGAGTGAGACGTTGATTGGAAATAACCCTCGGTCAATCTTTCTCTCAGCGGCGGATGAACTAGAGGTAAAATCTGTTGTTGAAAAGTGTAAAAATAAATTATCTACTGATTGTGATGGTATTGATATGGTACTAGTAAAAAGAACTGTTGATGGTATATTAAAACCATTTACATATATTTGTAATCTATCATTCCAAACTGGCTTATTCCCGCAGAAAATGAAAATAGCAAAAGTAATACCATTATTCAAGCAAGGAAACAAACACCAACACAGAAACTACAGACCAGTATCACTCCTCCCACAATTTTCAAAGATTCTGGAAAAGCTTTTCAACAACAGATTTGAAAACTTTTTAAATAAACATGATCTGCTTAATCAGAACCAATATGGATTTAGAGCCAAGAGCACAACATCACTGGCAATAATGGAAGCAAGAGAGGAAATAATAAATGCATTAGATCAAGGAAAATATGCAACTGGTATATTTATAGACTTTAGAAAAGCATCTGATACAATAAATCATTCAATACTTCTTGATAAACTGCAATTGTATTGTATTAGGGGAGTGGCACTGAATTGGGTTACAAGTTATTTATCTGAGAGACAACAGCTTGTGAAGATGGGAGAATATCTGTCTGAGTGTATGGGAATTGCCTGTGGGGTCCCCCAGGGGTCAGTATTGGGCCGTAATGTAATAGATGAAAAAATTAGTTGGAAACCACACGTCAGCTACATACAAAACAAAGTCGCAAAAAAATTGCAATTATAAACAAAGTTAAGCAAGTCCAAGATTACAAATTGCTTCATATCTTGTATTGCTCATTAGTACTTCCATACTTGACCTATTGTATAGAGGTCTGGAGTAACAATTATAAAAGTACACTTAATTCATTGCTAATATTACAAAAAAGGGCAGTCCGTGTTATACGCAAAGTTGCGTATCTTGAACATACTAATTTATTGTTTTTACATTCAAAGTTATTGAAATTACAGGATCTGGTTGATTATTAAACAGCATAGTTATTGTTTAAAGTCAGTAAAAACTTTTTATCACACAATATACAAAATCTTTTTAGTCAGAGAGAAAGAAAATGCAATATACGGAGGAATACAAAATTTAAACTGCATCTAGTAAGATCTACTAGGAAAAGTTTTTGTGTGTGTGTGTGTGGGGTAAAATTGTGGAATGGGCTGGGGGAGAAACACTGGCGATGTTCAAAACATCCATATATTTAAATCAACATATAAAGAAATGATTTCTGAACAATATAAAAAATAAAGGACAGTAATATTACAATGTGTCTCCAATGAAGAAAGGTTGTTATTGTTGAATATATACAGTATGCTGAGTACTATTATTATCGATATCATTATTACTAGAATATTACAATGGTATAATAATAATAATAATAATAATAATAATGCATCGGTTTTATATAGCGCTTTATCATATATACTCAAAGACGCTTTACAAATAGGTACATTATTCATTCACTCCAGACAGGCAATGGTAGTGGCAAGCTACTACTGTAGCCACAGCTGCCCTGGGGCAGGCTGACGGAAACGTGGCAGCCAATCTGCGCCAACGGCCTTTCCGGCCACCACCAAACATTTTATACATTTATACACATTCATACCCAGTGTTATGGGCACTGGAGGCAATGCGGGTGAAGTGTCTTGCCCAGGGACACAACGGCAGGATATCTGGGGAGAGCGGGATTCGAACCGCCAACCATCGGGTTATTAGACGACCTGCTCTACCTCCTGAGCCACTGCCGCCCCAATTATAGTATTATGATTGCTGTTTAGGATGGAATTATTTGAAGTATTATATAGGCCAGGTGATGTATTAATATCATTATTATTATTATTATTGTTGTTATTGTAACTACTATATACTCCGGGATTTCTCCGGTTTCCTCCCACATGCCAAAAACATGAAAGTTAGGTTAATTGGCATCAAAACTGGGGATTCTAAATTGTCCTTAGGTTATGACTGTGAGAGTGAATGGTTGTCTGTCTCTCTATGCTGGCCCTGCGATGGACTGGCGATCTGTCCAGGGTGTACCCTGCCTCTCGCCCAAAGATGCTGGGATAGGCTGCAGCCCCCCTGCGACCCGAAAAGGATTAAGTGGAAGAAGATGAATGAATAAACTATCATTGTTGTATTATTTCTATTGCATAATTTAATTATAATAGAATATAATATCCATCCATCCATCCATCTTCTACCGCTTTTCCGGAGGTCCGGGTCGCGGAGGCAGCAGTTCAAGCAGAGAAGCCCAGACTTCTCTCTCCCCAGCCACCTGCTCCAGCTCTTCAGAGGGGATACCAAGGCGTTCCCAGACCAGCTGGGAGACATAGTCTCTCCACCGAGTCCTGGGTCTGCCCCGGGGTCTCCTCCCAGTGGGACGTGCCTGAAACACCTCAAGTGGGAGGCGTCCAGGAGGCATCCTAATCAGATGCCCATACCACCTCAACTGACTCCTTTCAATGTGGAGGAGCAGCGGTTCTACTCTGAGCCTCTCCTGGATGACTGAGCTCCTCACCCTATCTCTGAGGGTGAGTCCAGCAATCCTACGGAGAAAGCTCATTTCAGCCGCTTGTATCCGCGATCTCGTTCTTTCGGTCATTACCCAAAGCTCGTGACCATAGGTGAGAGTAGGAACGTAGATTGACTGGTAAATCGACAGCTTTGCCTTAGAACTAAGCTCCCTCTTCACCACAACAGACCGGTACAACGTCCGCATCACTGCAGATGCTGCTCCAATCCGTCTGTCGATCTCTCGCTCCATTTTCCCCTCACTCGTGAACAAGACCCCAAGATACTTAAACTCCTCCACTTGGGGCAGGAGCCTGTCCCCAACCCGGCGAGGACAATCCACCTTTTTCCGGCTGGTCCTGGGTGAAGGGCCAGACTAAGAACGATCCAACAGACTCTCATGATAAATTGTATATCAAGGATTCAGTGTACCCCGCCCGGTATGGGGTTACCTGGGCCCCACCCTGGAGCCAGGCCTGGGGGAGGGGCTCGAAGGCTAGCGTCTGGTGGCTGGGTTTCCACCCATGGGACCCGGCCGGGCTCAGCCCGAAGGAGTTACATGGGTCCGCCCTCCAGTAGGTTCACCACCTGCAGGAGGGATCATGGAGGTCCGGTGCTATGTGGATTAGGTGGCAGTCAAAGGCGGAGACCTTGGCGGACTGATCCCAAGAATATAATATATATATAATTTAATTATAAGATGCATTATCCATCCAAACATCCATCCATCTTCTACTGCTTAACTCCACACAGATCACTGTTGGTCGGGGGCTGGGATCGAACCCAGGATCCCCCAGCCAAGGGTGAGTTGCTGTGCTGCCGCAGTGCTAACCACTACAATGAATGTTATGGAATGGATAATGACTAGAATGAGATTATAATTTATTCGGTATGGAGAAGGGGTGGGACTATATAAGCGTTGGCTTCTTCCCACTCCTTTTGAACAAGGCATTTTTTTATGTTTATTTTTTTTTGTTTTGATTTCTTGTTTTAATTTTTTTTGTCTTGATGTTTAAATAAAATCAATCAATCAATCAAACCTGGAGAGGTGGAGGTATGATCTGGAGAGAAGAGGAATGAAAGTCAGGAGAAGCAAGACAGAATACATGTGTGTAAATGAAAGGGAGACAGGTGTAATGATGAAGATGCAAGGAACGGACGTAGTGAAGGTAGATGACTTTACCTGGAGTCAGCAATCCAAGGCAATGGACAGTATGCAAGCGAGGCATGCAGGCAAAGTGGAGTGGGTGGAGACGAGTGTCCAGGTGATTTGTGACAGAAAGATAATGTTTCTCCCTATTTTCTTATGCATTCTTAATTTGAAGCTTTTCTTGTACTTTCTGGACTTTTCTTCTTTTTCACGGTGAAAGAGCAGGCCTCTCTGGAGCTACAGATTGCAGACCCCTGTCTCGTTTCTCTTTACTTTCCCTTCAAGTTTCACACACACGCACACACGCACACGCTCCCACCTTTCCCGCAGGCTCCCCTCTGGATGAAGATCACCGGCGGCTGCTGCAACTTGGCGGCGCGGCTGCTGACGCGCTTCAGCTCGCAGATGTTCCGGTAGGAGACGCCGTCGCTGCCGCACACCGGTTCGGAGCTGGTACACACACACACGCCCGCCTTGCCCCTCCGCCGAACGGTGGCAGACGCCTCCACGCCACCGGTCACCACGCACTCCATCCCCTCGGCGCACTCCCGTTCCTCCGCGCTGCCGCATCGCTCGCCCTCCCCGGACGCGCACACCGGGCAGCAGTCGCAGACGTCCAGCACGTCTCCGGCCAGGCAGTCGGCAGGGACCGGGGCGCACCGGGACTTGTCGCACTTCTCTGGGCAGCCGATGGCCAGACGCTTGGTCCTCAACGCACCAGCTGGTAAGGAGGAGGAGGAGAGCAGGAGAGTTATTGCGCACAAGAGAAACTGCAGACGCATGATGGGAAACTCCAAAAGAAACTCAAAAAAACAGATAAAATGGTAACTTGGTCTAAACTTTAAAACGTCAAGCTGAGCTCTGTTCAGTTGTTCCAAGGGTTGAGACGATGCTGAAGTTCGGTTCTCCGCTAGACCAGCTGATGCACTGACGAGAATCTGGCAATGAAGAGGATTATAACTCTGCCGCATAAACACAGCAGTTGATTGGTGGAGCTGAGTGACGTCAGAGCGAGGGGGGTTGCCAGGGCCGTGCAGAGACTATTTGAGGGGCAGGGGCTCAACTTTCAAAAAAGAGGCACATGGAACAAGATTTGTTAACAATATACAGGTGCATCTCAGTAAATTGGAATGTCATCGAAAAGTAATTTTTTTTTTCAGTAATTCAATTCAAAAAGTGAAACTGTGATGGGCTGAGCACAGGAGGTTTCTGCTTTGCTCAGTCTCATGGCTTTTTCTTTATATTTATATATTTGTTGTATTTTGTGCTTTTTGGGTTTCTGTATTCTTGTACTGTTTGCTATTTTCCTGTTTGTGTTTTAGTTTTGCTACACTTTTATTCTGTATTAATTTACATTTATATTTCAGTCTGCATTTGTTGATATTGTGTTCTTTAGATCTTTATTGTTGGGTTGACAGCTGTCAAGAGCGTTTCTGGGTTTTGTGCTTCGTGTGGGCATCACCCCTATCAGCTGTCAGCTTCAGCCACTCTCCTCTCATTGCCCCCAGCTGATCCTATTATGAATCATTGTGTCATGCGGTGACCCTCGCGGATCACCATAAGGCGCTAGGAGTCCACCGGTGAGTTTTGCAATGATGTTAATTTATTAATAAAACAAGACAAGACAAGACTATGAGCCGCTCAGGGCAAAAACACACATTAAGCAATACAAGGGCTTGTAGGGCTAACCCCAGCCACTACGAGCTAAACTATGACATGACATGAGACACGAACCTGACATGAAGGTCTGACGATTTAACTGCCGCTAGTGCCCGCTTTATAAAGGCGAACACTAACGAGCAGTAATGACAAACAGCTGACCAACTGTGATATCCTACCGTGTAGCAATGATCACACTTGAGTTATTTCTTTGGCTAACTCTTGCCATTTATTCTGCAACACACACGACAATGACTGAACATGGATTCTGCACGGGGTTTTTACACTCTTATTCTAATGTGTCCCCTTAGTAGTAGTGCTGAACAATACAGGTAGTTCCCCCTAAAGCAGGGGTGGGCAGCGAGGGCCATTCCACTGCAGATTTTCTGTTCCACCCAGTCTCTTCAGCAGGTGTTTGCTCTGATCACCTTCAAGGATTGCTAATCAGTGAAAGCACCTGCTGACGAGACTGGGTGGAATAGAAAACCTAGAGTGGAATGGCCCTCCATGGCACATGATTGCCCACCCCTGCCCTAGAGGCATGTGCCAGTAATGTTTTAAATTAGACTTGCAGTCTACCACATCCCTCTCCTCTAGATTAAACTACTTTTAATTACACTAGCCAATTATACTAGACATCCTGGAACTCCCATTTAACCCTAAACTATCACAGTTACTACGTCAAACAGGTTCATTTTGTCTTCTTTCAATTATTTATCCTTTTTTTTTTTTTTTCCTTTGAAAGACAAAAGTAAAATAGAAAGATGTCTTTACCTTCTTTACATGTTTCAACTGCACTGCAGCCTTCATCAGAAGAGTCAGCTGATTGCTGCCAGGTGACATTTATCAGCTGATTTTCGTAGGCGGGGCCAGCTCAGCAGATCTGTCAGATCCGCCGAGCCGGCCCCGCCTCCCGGACGGTCCAGAGACCATCTGACGGCGGGAGGCGGGGCCGGCTCGGCGGATCTGACAGATCTGCTGAGCTGGCCCCGCCTACGAAAATCAGCTGATAAATGTCACCTGGCAGCAATCAGCTGACTCTTCTGATGAAGGCTGCAGTGCAGTTGAAACATGTAAAGAAGGTAAAGACATCTTTCTATTTTACTTTTGTCTTTCAAAGGAAAAAAAAAAAAAAAAAAAAAAAAAAAAAAGGATAAATATCACAGTTACTTTTTTAACTTCTTAAACACATGTGCCATACACATAATTTCTTTCTCTCTTTTTTTTTTCACATGTATAACACACATAACAGTCTAACTGGGGAATTGGTTTGACTACCGCATCCCAGTGAGGTTCCAGGACGCATTCTTGTCCTGTGGCTGGGGAACTCACTACTGACTAAGTATAGTCCTTCAAGTAGTCTGAAGCTTTCCTAGCTCGCTGAGATCTTCTCACGGCTGGTGAGCCAACTGCAGGTGAAGACTCAGACTGCTCCACTGTTTTGGCTGCTGCAGTGCTGCCCGTAGAATCTGCAGAGACGGTTACCTCAGGTATCACCTGAAGTGGTGGTTCGTTGATGCTCTCCTCAGAATGGTTGTCAGACAACACCTCTGGTGCCATCGGCAGGGGAATGGAGCTCCTACCACGAACTTGGTCGATGTGTCGCCTCACCACTTGTCCATGGCCTAATGTCACCTTGAATGACACAGGGCCTGTCTTTTCTGTTATTTCTCCTGGTACCCAGGCTGGTCCTGAGCCAAAGTTGCGGGTGTAGACCACGTCTCCTTCTCTCAGTATTCTCTCTCTAGCATGCATGTCATGATAACCTTTTTGTCTCTCTTGTTTATCATGCACTTTGTTTCTGAAGTCTGGATGTATTAAGTCAAATGTTGACCTCAACTTCCTTCCACACAACAGCTCAGCTGGTGACTTGCCAGTTGTAGATTGGGGTGTTATTCGATAGCTGAACAGAGCTCGCGACATTCGGGTTTCAATAGAGTCTCCTGCCATCTTTTTCATGAGTGACTTGAGCGTCTGCACGGCCCTCTCGGCTAAGCCATTAGAAGAAGGATGGTATGGCGCAGTCGTGATGTGACGTATGCCATTCTTTTCAGAAAACTCTTGGAACTGTTCACTCGTAAAACATGTACCGTTATCTGATACTATGATTTCAGGTATGCCATGTTGGCTGAAACTCTTTCTAAGACATTCAATGGTAACAGTAGAAGTAGAGCTACTCACAGAATATGCATCGATCCACTTTGAGTATGCGTCAACTATGATCAGGAACATTCTTCCCATCCATGGACCTGCGTAGTCAATGTGAATTCTTCTCCATGGTTTATCTGGAACTTCCCAGGGATGTAGTGGGGCTGCTGGAGGACTGTTCCTGTTCTCCTGGCATGCCGCACATGACTTCACAAGCGCCTCCACCTCTGCATCCATGTTGGGCCACCACATGTAACTCCTCGCCAACGCTTTCATGCGAGTGATGCCAGGGTGTGCTTGGTGTAGTTGTTGCAGTAAGGCATTCCGACCAGGTGGTGGAACAACCACGCGTCCTCCCCACAGGATACAACCTTCCTGGGTGCTGAGCTCATCCTGTCGTCGGGCATAGGGAATGAACTCAGGACTGTTCATCTTCGGCCATCCTCGCAAGATGTATTCTCGCACTCTTGCTAGAACAGGGTCTTTGTCTGTCCACTTCTTTATTTGTTGTGCGTTCACCAGGGGCACGCCGATATCTTCAAACAATAGCACTCTCTCCTCCTCCTCAGGCGTGCTGTCTCTTCCTCCATCCAAGGGTAGCCTACTCATCGCGTCAGCATTCGTATGGTCCCGTCCGGCTTTGTAAACGATGGTGTACTCATACGCTGCTAATGTAACGGCCCATCTCTGAATTCTCTGAGATGTCATCTGGGGTATGGCTCTCATTTCACTGAACAGTGAAATTAGTGGCTTGTGGTCAGTCACTATAGTGAACTGTCTCCCGTACAGGTATTTGTGGAACTTTTTTACACCAAATACTACTGCAAGGCCCTCCTTGTCTAGCTGGGAGTAGTTTTTCTCAGCTGCACTAAGAGTTCTTGAGGCGAACCCTATGGGTCTCTCTGAGCCATCCTCCATACGATGAGAGAGTACAGCTCCCACACCGTAGGGTGATGCGTCACACGCCAGGATGAGTGGTTTGTTTGAATCATAGTGCACTAACACACTACAGGACTGAAGTAGCGCTTTGGACTCTTCAAACGCCTTCTGCTGCTTGACCCCCCATGACCATTTTTCTTCCTTCTTAAGTAAGGTATGTAGTGGTGCCAGCAGCGTGGAGAGCTTTGGGAGGAACCTATGGTAATAGTTCAACAAGCCCAGGTAGGCTTTTAACTCAGTAACATTTTGTGGCTCAGGCGCCTCCGCAGTGGCTTCCACTTTGTCTGTTAGAGGGTGTAGACCACTGGCATTAATCTTGTGGCCTAGGAACACCACCTCTTTTCCCATGAACTCACACTTGCTTCTTTTCAACCTCAGACCGCTTTTCTCCAACCGTTGAAGCACTTCCTCCAGCGTTTTCAGATGTTCTTGTTCACTTGGTCCTGTACAAAGGATGTCATCCAAATAAATGGCAACATTCGGAATTCCACCTAGGATGCCCTCCATAGTTCTCTGGAATATAGCAGGACTGGAAGCTACTCCAAATGGTAAGCGTGTGTAGGTATATAAGCCTTTGTGTGTATTGATGGTTACATACTTTCTTGATTCTTCTTCCAGGACTACCTGTTGGTAAGCGTGACTCATGTCTAATTTCGTGAAGTGTCGGCCGCCATTCAGCTGTGCGAAGAGGTCCTCCACTTTAGGAATTGGATACTGATCCACCCGTGATGCTCGATTGACAGTGAGTTTGTAATCTCCACATATTCTAATGGAGCCATCCGGCTTTCGCACTGGGACTATGGGCGCCGCCCATTCTGCAACCTGCACTGGCTCAATGATCTTGTCATCCTGCAGCCTCTGTAGCTCGCTTTCGACCAGTGGCTTGACTGCATAGGGCACCGGTCGGGGTTTGCAGAATCGTGGTTGGGCCTCCTTGTCCACATTAATCTTTGCAGTGACACCTTTTAGCTGTCCTAAGCCTTCTTTGAACACCTCAGCGTGTCTTTCGAGGATCTCCTCCAGCTGCAATTTGGGCTGAGATTCCACCTTATTCACCAATTGATCAATCATGGCCAGTTCTTGTAGCCAACTTCGCCCTAGTAGATTTGGTCCTTCGCTCCCAACTACTACTACAGGTAAGTCCTTTTCTTTGTTTTTGTGTTGCACCTTCACTTGTGCCATGCCTAGCACGTCTAGCTTCTCTCCTGTGTATGTTTTTAATTTTAATGAACAGGGATTTAATTCTGCTGTGTCTGTTTTCTTCCACAGTTGTGTATATTGCTGTTTACTTAATATGGTTACTCCACAGCCTGTATCAACTTCAAATGTTACTTTCATTCCATTAACATTCATGGTACGCGTGATGGGCGATACCTTGGTCAGCTCCTCTGACATGTTGTAAATTGTGTGAAAACTCATGTCTTCTGTATCACTTTCTCCCTCCCCTCTAAGTTGATTCACTTGCTGTTCCTTTCCTGGGCCCTTGTTTTCATTCTTTTGCCCTTTAACTGTTGCCTTCTGCACCTGTGCATTGCCCACCTTTGTTCTACATGCTTTCTTAATGTGCCCTCGCTTGCCACAATTATGACACAGCTCAGTGGCAAATTTGCACTCGGCGGCATTGTGCTGGCCTTTGCAGCGATAACAACTGGGGAATTTGCGCTGAGTTTTGTCAGTCGACACTTTGTAGACACCTACTTGGGTCTTAGGCACACGAGCATGCGTTGCTGTGTCCTCTGTTAGCTTCCCTTGCATTTCTCTCACATCTTTAGATGCTGTTTCCATCGCTTGGCATAATTCCAAAGCCTTTGCAAAAGTGAGTTTTGTTTCAGATAAAAGTCGCCGTTGCATTCGGTCATCATTCACTCCACACACAAGTCTGTCTCTTAACATTTCTTCCAATGAGTCTTTGTAATCACAGGGCAGTGCTAATTTCCTCAATTCTGCCACATACTCTGCTATGGACTCAGTGTTCCTCCTTATGCGTGAATTAAATTTGAATCGTTGTACGATTTCACTCGGTTTGGGGCTGAAGTGCTTCTGAAGCTCAGCAGTAAGCTGGTCGTACGTTTTATCTTTCGGTAATGCAGGGCTTATTAAATTTCTCAACAAGCTGTAAGTAGTTGCACCAACTCCACTCAACAGTACAGCCTTCCGTTTGTCTGGCTCCTCAATATCATTAGCTTCGAAGAAAAAGTCCAACATTTCACTATATTCTTCCCATGACTGAGTCGAGTTATCAAAAGGGGTTACCGTTCCGATTACAGCCGCCATTGCTCGTCGTGGTGGGGAAACCTCGTTTTCCTCCTCTGAACTTGCACTCGAACTACTGGAGTCACTTGAGTTCGCCACACTTGCAATATTCTCTGTTTCTCGCCGCTAATTTTTTTTTTTAATCCTCGTCGCCAATTGTGTGATATCCTACCGTGTAGCAATGATCACACTTGAGTTATTTCTTTGGCTAACTCTTGCCATTTATTCTGCAACACACACGACAATGACTGAACATGGATTCTGCACAGGGTTTTTACACTCTTATTCTAATGTGTCCCCTTAGTAGTAGTGCTGAACAATACAGGTAGTTCCCCCTAGAGGCATGTGCCAGTAATGTTTTAAATTAGACTTGCAGTCTACCACACCAACCTTGACAGGCGGAAGCCCCACCGAGCGCCTTCATAATAAGAGCCCGGAGAGGCCAGAATACCACCCACAGCTGTCAAGGCCGGCAGCGAGCTGTGCTTAGCCCGAGCGCGGACAGAACCCAGCACTCGGGTCGTAACAGTACCCTCTCTCCAAGGGCGGGCTCAGAATGCCCAAGGACCACCCTGCCCCCCCACCCCCCAGGGTGGGTGGCTGTGGGTAGGTGCGGAGGGAGAGAGACCAAACCCAGAAACAATCAAAACCCGACAAGAACAACTAAGTACAGGACAGTGACAAGAATACCAACTACTCAGATTAAATCAAATGTTCGACTAACAATCACAAAAAACAACTGCACAGGATAACATGGACAAAACAAAAAAAAAAACAGAATCACTGGGTCAGAAAAACTAAATACAGGACAGCACGAGAAAATTAAATCTTGGCCCACATGTTACACAAGAAAATGACTCCCCACCTGTGTGAATTCTCATGAGAGTTTTCAAAGACCCAAATACAGAAAACAGAGCACTTACTGGCTCATACCTGACTACACACACAAAAAACTAAGGCAACTGCAAGACATAACCATAACACAAGGCACACAGGATAGCAAGAAAAAAAACAAAACCAAAACAGACCAATCACTGGGACAGATCATCACCAGAAAAATGACCACTACCCCCCCGACCGTTTATGCCTACTGGCAGAGACCAGGCACCATAGGAACAGTTCAGGTGGTCTCCCCGCGTCCAACAGCCGGCGGGTGGTCATGGGAGGCGGAACATGACCAGGCAGCTCACCACAGTCCAACGCCCAGCACGTCCACTCCTCTGGTGGTCGAACCAGGTCGCCCAGTGAAACACACAACACGTCGGGTGGCCGACGCAGGGAACCGAACCGGCGAAGCAGTTCCTCAGGTGGCCGACCCGTGTCCCTCAGCCACCAGTCCCGGGTAAAAACAGCCCGCGGCGGCCTCCCTGATGAGGACAAAACTCGGGAGAGCTGGGGCGAGCGAACAGGAACCCCCACGGCCCCCGGCGATGATGCGCAGGGGTGGTGACTCAGTGGAGAGGAAAGAAGGCAAGGATGAGCCCGTAATCCATCCGACGGCGAAAGGTCTGCAGCTCCTCCCCCGTCCGCGGACCACACCGGCGCTGCACCTCCGCTGGACCCCGATTGGGTCCCAGCTGCACCCACGTCGGGCCCCGACTGGGCCAGAACCGCACCTGTGGTGGACCCCGATTGGGCCTCTGGCGCACCCACATCGGACCCCGATTGGGCCAGAACTGCACCTGTGGTGGACCCCGACTGGGCCTCTGGCGCACCCACGTTGGACCCCGATTGGGCCAGAACCGCCCCTGCGGTAGACCCCGATTGGGCCTCTAGCGCACCCACGTCGGACCCCGATTGGGCCAGAACCACACCTGCGGTGGACCCCAATTGGGCCTCTGGTGCACCCATGTCGGACCCCGAATGGGCCACAGCAGCCTCCACGACGGACCCCGACTGGGTCGGTGCAGCTCTCGCTGACGATCTCCACCCTCGAACCTGGGACCTGCAACCCAGTGACTCAGACTGGTTCCATGCCGGCGACACTGCAACGAGGCTCACAAACAAGAAGGAAACCGGGATCAGAATCACCGGTAGCAACAGAACCTAGCGAGACGAGCTCGGGCGCAGCAGGCGGCTGCTCCTCAATCGCTTCCCTGAGAGGCAGGCAAAAATGCTCCAAAACAGGGGACAGAGACACAAGAGGGAGCACTTGCCTGCACTCGGGTTCTGTTGCCACCCAGGACTTCGACGATCCAGGTTCAGGGCGGCGACTCTCGTCAGCAGGCTCCAACTCAGCTGCGATGGGCTCCGCAGCTGGCAAGATGTCATCTGCAGCCTGAGGTTCCTCCCACGCTGCTGTCCACGCCAATGACCCGTCTGGCGTGGGGGCAGGGGACCCTCGACCCACTGGCTCGGACCGCTCTGGCGGGGAGACCCGGGGACGCTTCATCATCGGCTCAGGCTCCGGGCCGCAGTCCGCTCTTCTCCTCCGTCCATGACGTGGCTGCAGGGCTGGATCCAGGCTTTCCAGCACTGCAGGCCCCCTCTTCATCCGACGACGTTGGCCTGGCGTCGCGGACCGCTCAACAGGGGGGGACACAGATTCAGCAGGTTTAATCATTTTCTCTACAGCAGGTGGAGGGAGCTCGGGGGGCTGCGAACCCCGAACTCCGCCCTCAGGAGTCAGACAAGGCAGATTACAATCATGATGTAATAAATCAACATGCACTTGCCTTCCTCCCAGAGAAGAGATGGTTCCTGCTGTAGGGGACGTTGTTCCTCCTTCTCCCCGCTGGATGGCGACAGAGGGCCCCCTGGAAGGACGAGGTGGGGCCGCTCTCAGAGCAGTGGGTCCAGCCGGGGATTCTGCCGAGGTTCTCCTTGGCCGTGGCGCCAACGTCGTCGACGACCTCCAGATGGTGCGACCTCCTGGACCGGGTAAGGCCAGGAACCCAACACGGGGAGCGAGGATGCCTCCTCCTCTGCTTCCTGCTTTCCTCCTCCTCCAGCCCGCGGAGTATCTCGCGCTGCGTGGCGAGTTCATCTCTCCTCATCACCACCTCCGGGTGATCGTAGTAGTGGAGAGGAAGGTTGTCCAGGAGAACCTCTGCACAGTCCAGGTGCCAGCGCATATAGCTGGAGTTGACGTCAAAGGTAGCGGCGAGGAGCGCCCCGTCGACGTACTCCAGCGCACTTGCTAACTCTTTGCCCAGGCGCCAACCGCGGCCCCTGGATGACGGCATTCTCCGAGCAAATGACACTCAGACAGGGAAGAACAATAGTCCAGTTAAAGCAAAAACTCACAGTGAAAAAGGCGTCTCGGTGTGGCGTCTCCGTTTAGACGTCTGGCAGGAGTATACTGTCATGCGGTGACCCTCGCGGATCACCATAAGACGGCAAGAGTCCACCGGTGAGTTTGCAATGATGGTAATTTATTAATATAACAAGACAAGACTATGAGCTGCTCAGGGCAAAAACACACATTAAGCAATACAAGGGCTCGTAGGGCTAACCCCGGCCACTACGAGCTAAACTATGACATGACATGAGACACGAACCTGACATGAAGGTCTGACGACGCTTTGACGAGGATAGTTTGATGAGGTTTGACGATACTCCTGCGATTTAACTGCCGCTAGTGCCCGCTTTATAAAGGTGAACACTAACGAGCAGTAATGACAAACAGCTGACCAACCTTGACAGGCGGAAGCCCCACCGAGCGCCTTCACAATAAGAACCCGGAGAGGCCAGAATACCACCCACAGCTGTCAAGGCCGGCAGCGAGCTGTGCTTAGCCCGAGCGCGGACAGAACCCAGCGCTCGGGTCGTAACACATTGGTTCTTTCTGCCCGCTCATGTGACCCACACCCGTCGTTACTTATGTAAATTGTTTTTGACCCTATTTAAGGACAGTTATTTTTATTTCTTGTTGCCGCAGGCTTTATTGAGTTTCTCCTCGTCTCCACCGGAGCCCTGCCTCGCTCTGGTGCGTGTTATCAGTAAGTTTGCTCATTTGTTTAAATTCTGTGTTAGAGCACTGTGTTGGATTTTATGTTTGTTGTTGTTTTTTTAAATAAATCTCAAAAACTCACAGTTCAGCATGTGGATCTCACCTTTCTGCCATGAAAGACTGCGGCCAGTAAGAGATCCAGCTGCTGTGAGTTTGTGGATTTTTGGCCGTTTTTTGTTTTTCACTCAGTGTTTCTGTGGAGCTCATCATGTTCCCAGCACGCTGGTCTCCGACAATCAAAGGGAGGTCAGCAGCGGGATCCCCAAGTGCAGAGGAGGAATGGGCTGCCGAATTCATCCAGGGATTTGTGGACGAAACCCTCACCTCCCGCAGCCCGAAGGAAATCTGAGAGAACGTGGATGTGGTGACAGTCATGGTTGAGGCGCGTCCAGGGTTGTGGATGCATGCCCAGTTCGCTGACTTATTGGCTACGCTCTCAGTCCTCCAACAATCCTTCCCTGGGCTGAGGTGGGGGCCACCACCTGTGAGGCCAAGGCCAATGTGGAAGTGCGCACTGCAGCAGACGCCCTGCCCCACCTCCAATTTGCCCATTCCTGCTCCCGATCCATTGACTCCACGATGATGTCATCCAGCTCTGGCCCGCCAGAGGAACTCTCTCGCCTCTCAGGCAGCAACTTCCCCTTAGCCGAGGCAGAAGCCTCCTTCAGCAGTGCACTCTCAGTGTTTTTCCTCTCCGGTTGTATCATCAGCCTTTTCCCTCTCCGCAGCTGCTGTTTCCTGCTTCTCCTTGATGTTCACTCCCGCTGCTGAGAGGTCGTCTGTTTTCCCTCCGGCTTCGCCCGTCTCCGTGTCTGCAGGGGCGGCTCCTCCACGATCCTCTGAGGAGCCCATGTCCACTGTAGCCATTTAGAGGGATGACTCTACACCTGCTGCAGCAGGAAACATCGAGCCCCGGGAACACAGGCAAGTGTCATTTCATTCTTCTACATTTTATGATGATATGCCTTGCCTGATTCCTGGTAGTGAGGCTCAGTGTTTGCAGTCCCCTGAGCCCTCAAAGCCTGCTGCAGCCATTAATTTCTCACCTGCCCTCTCCGTGTCTCCGCCTATTTCCCCGAATGTCTGCCGACTACAGGGTTGAGCCGCCGGACGATGGAGGAGCCTGCTTTCCTGGAGGACCTAGTCCCAGCCCCACAGCCACAGTCTGGACGGAGGGAGAGAGCTGGTACCGAGCTGACATCTGCACCAATGATGGAGCGTCCCTGGGCCTCAACTGTGCTGGATCCAGCGCCTACAGGGAACAGACCTTCTGTTGCCATGCCAGGTGAGCCACCTGAGTGGGTCACATCACTGGGGGGTCCCGGGACTGCATTGACCGTCATGCCTGCTGCTGGGGCTGCTGCTGGGGATCCACTGCCGCTGGTGACCCTGACCCTGTGTATCTGTCGTAGTCTTTCCCCAGGATCACCGAGGATGGTCCAACTTCGCCAGGGGTCTCCGTGGGTCCAGCCTCACCGCCGGAGATCTCCGTGGATCCAGCCCCTCTAGCTGAGGTCACCACGGATGCTCTTTCCCAGCCCGGGACCTCCGTGGATGCTGCTCCCCCTTCAGCTAAGGTCGTCGCTGGTGCTCTGTCCCAGCCGGCTGCACTTGGCCCTCCCCACCAAGAGCCAGACAAGATCTCTCCAGACAAGATCTCTCCAAAATAGAAATAGTGAAAACAAACAAAGGAGAGCACTTTCCTGAGCTCAAGCTCCACTGCCAATCCAGGACTCCGTCGAGCAATGTAACAACGTCTTGGGCCCGGCCCTCTAGAGGTCCAGCTTCGGCTCTGCTGCAGCAGCCCCTGCAGCAGGCATGATGGTAATGCAGTCCCAAGACCCCCCCAGCAAAGTGACCCACGCAGGTGACTCGCCCGGTGTGGCGACAGGAGGTCAGCTCCCTGCTGCTGCTGGATCCTGCACTGCTGGAGCCAGGGGACGCTCCATCGTCGGCGCAGACTTCAGCTCCATGACAGCGCTCTCCCTCTGTCCGGACCGTGGCTGCAGGGGAACCAAGTCCTCCGGGGCTGCAGGCTCCTTCATTGTCCGGTGGCTCAATGCTGGGGTCGGCGGACACTCAAGGGGCAAAGGAGGAGACATGAAGAGAGCAGGTGCACAGTTTATAGCTGCAGCAGGCAGTGAGGACTCAGAGGACTCCATAGTCTGAGCCTCACCACCAGGAATCAGGCAAGATAATTCATGTTTTGATGAATGAGAATGAAAAACCTCTTGCCTGAGTTCCCGGGGCATGATGTTTTCTGCTGCAGCTGGCATTGAAACTGCCCTCTCCGTGGCTGCAGTTGTTATGGGCCCCTCAGAGGAACATAGAGGAGCCGCCCCTGCAGACATGATGATGGGCGGAGCCGGGAAGGAGACAGCTAGACCTTCAGCAGCGGGAGAGGTTGTCAAGGAGAAGGGAGATGCAACAGCAATGGAGGAAGAAGTTGACGAGACAGCCGGAGAGGAGAAGCAAGATGAGGGAGCTGCTGCGGGAGTCTTCGACCTCGGCGGAAGGGCTGCTGATAGGGATGTGGAGGTGTTCCTTTGGCAGTGTTCCACTGGGCAGCGGCGGGAAATGGGAGACAGCTGACCCAGGCAATTCTCTCCTGGGGAGTCCAGAGTCTCGGAGCCAACGAAGCAGGAGCAGGAGCGGACAAGCAGAGGATGGTGGATGCCGCGGAAAGTGCTTCCGCATCTGCTTCGGTCCCACTTGAAGCGGCCTCATCGTTAGCCTGGGGAAAGACTGCTGGAGTGAGGAGACCGTGAACAGCAGCTCCGTGTATTGGGAGTACCTTCTCAATCCAGGGTGCGCCTCCACAATCCCAACTGCTGCATTCATACTCTCCCAGATCTCCTTGGGGCTATGGGAGGAGAGAGCTTTGTCCACGAAGCCCTGGATGAACTCAGCGGCCCACTCCTATTCCACGCTTGGAGGCCCAGCTGCCGATCTCCCTCTGAAAGCTGAAGGCCAATTATATAAATAACAAAACTGTGATAAACGTAAACAGGGGAATGAGGAGAACTAAGAAATAATACAAACCAACCAAGGTTAAAATGATAGGAACCTAGGAACCCAAAAATACAACAAATATACAATGAGGCTGAGCATGGCAGAACCCCCCCCGCCCCGCTCAGATCATAACAGATTTCATTTTCTAGCAGGATTTGGCACCTGCCCACACTGCCAAAAGTACCCAAACCTGGTTTTACGACCATGGTATCACTGTGCTTGTCTGGCCAACAAACTCTCCTGACCTAAGCCCCAAAGAGAATCTGTGGCATATTGTTGTGGGTGGCAGTGGCTCAGGAGGTAGGGCGGGCCATCTAATAACCAGAGGGTTGGCGGTTCGAATCCCACTCTCCCCAGATATCCTGCCATTGTGTCCCTGGGCAAGACATGTTAAAAAAGAATTCTATAAAATTCTTGGGGGTCCTCATTGATGAATTTCTCAATTTCAAATGTCACATTGATGATCTAACCAAGAAACTGACCAAATATGCTGCTCTGTTTTTTAAACTGAGACATTTTCTACCACTTTCAGCACTTCTCACTCTATATAAAACTTTATTTGGGCCTCACTTACATTACTGCAATATCATATGGGGTAACACATTTCCAACTCACCTAATAAATGACATGCTCTTTTCACATGTCTTAGCAAATCCTCTTTACACCGCCTACAGTTAGTCCAGAACGCTGCTGCAAGATTACTAACTAGGTCCAGTAGATTCTGTCATATCACTCCTGTTTTGGCCTCCTTGCATTGGCTTCCTGTAAATTATAGAGTTGACTTTAAAGTTCTTGTTCTTACTTACAAAGCCATTCATGAAGAGGCGCCTTTTTATATTAGTGACCTGCTCTCTCTACACCAGCCCAGCAGGTCTCTCAGGTCTTCTCATCAGAATCTATTGGTAGTCCCTAGCACTAGGCTCAGAACCAAAGGCGATGGAGCCTTTTGCTGCTGTTGCTTCCAGACTGTGGAACTCCTTACCTTTTGAACTTATATCTGCACCTTCCATTGGTGTTTTTAAGAAGCAACTAAAGACCCACCTTTTTAGCCTGGCTTTTTAATTAACTATGTGTTGATTGTATTTTTATGTGCTTTTACTGTCTACTTTTTTTTTTTTTTACTGTTTTATGTGCCTGTGATTTTATTTTGTTTTTTACCATGTTAAGCACTTTGTGACTCTGTCTGTGAAAAGTGCTCTATAAATAAACTTATTATTATTATTAAAAAAGCAAGAAATTCTCCAAAAGAAAGTCATACGTGCCTTATCATGGTCTGAATATAATTCTCCTACTAGTCATCTTTTCCATCATTATAATCTTCTAAGACTTGCTGAGCATAATTACTTCCAGAATTTCTGTTTAATGTATCAGGTTGTCCACAAACTCAAGTATAAATTATGTGAACTCATTCCAACCTTCCTTGCCATGCACACATATATCACTAGAAATAAAAACCAAATTACTGGGAAAAAACAAAGACTAAAATCCACCAGGTTTAGTATTGTGTGCAGAGCACTGCAGATTTGAAATGAACTTAATGAGAATCTAAAAATGTCACCTTCCATCTGCATCTTCAAGAAAAAACTAAAAACGCAACTCCTATCATTATATAAATAATCTGCTATTTGTTACACAAACTTGCTTACTGATGAGTTGTTACGCCATTGTAATTTTGTTTTATATGTTGATTCACTCCAATAGTACTTAATAACTTGACTATATATCTTGAACTCACCTACTAATTCCGTGTAAACAAATGCTGGGATTATGTGCTGTATGTCTGTCATATGTTTGTTCTTTCACACAAAGACATTAGACTGATTTCCGTTATTATTACCTCCGCCAGGCCGAAAAGGCCTGGAGGAGGTTATGTTTTTGCCAGGGTTTGCGTGTTTGTCTGTCTGTCTGTTTGTCTGTCTGTCTGTTGGTTAGCAAGATAACTCAAAAAGTCTTGGACAACAGACCGGTACAACGTCCGCATCACTGCAGATACTGCTCCAATCCGTCTGTCGATCTCTCGCTCCATTTTCCCCTCATTCGTGAACAAGACCCCAAGATACTTAAACTCCTCCACTTGGGGCAGGAGCCTGTCCCCAACCCGGAGAGGACAATCCACCTTTTTCCGGCTGAGGACCATGGACTCGGACTTGGAGGTGCTGATTCTCATCCCAGCCGCTTCACACTCAGCGGCAAACCGTCCCAGCAAAAGCTGTAGGTCATTGCTGGATGAAGCCAACAGGACAACATCATCTGCAAACAACAGAGATGAGATCCTGTGGTCACCAAGTATGACACCCTCCATTCCCTGGCTGCGCCTAGAAATCCTGTCCATAAAAATTGTGAACAGGATCGGTGACAAAGGGCAGCCCTGGCGGAGTCCAACTCTCACTGGGAATGACACCGACCGGGTGTTGGCAATACGAACCAAACTCTCACAACGGTCGTACAGAGACCGAATAGCTCGTAACAACAAGCCCGATACCCCATACTCCCGAAGCACCCCCCACAAAAATCCACGAGGGACGCGGTCAAATGCCTTCTCCAAGTCCACAAAACACATGTAAACTGGTTGGGCAAACTCCCACGAACCCTCAAGAATTCTCGAGAGGGTAAAGAGCTGGTCCGATGTGCCACGGCCAGGACGAAAACCACATTGCTCCTCCTGAATCCAAGGTTCGACCAACGGCCGGACTCTCCTCTCCAGTACCTTGGCATAGACCTTCTCAGGGAGGCTGAGGAGTGTGATCCCTCTAAAGTTGGAGCACACCCTCCGGTCCCCTTTTTTGAAGAGAGGAACCACCACCCCGGTTTGCCTTGCCAAAGGCACTGCCCCCGACCTCCACGCAATGTTGCAGAGGCGTGTCAACCATGACAACCCAACAACATCCAGGGCCTTGAGGTACTCAGGGCGAATCTCGTCCACCCCCGGGGCCCGGCCACCAAGGAGATTTTTAACCACCTTGGCGACCTCAGCCCCTGTGATAGGCGAATCATCCCCCTCGTCCCCAAACCCTGCTTCCTCTGAGGAAGGCGTATCAGTGGGATTGAGGAGATCCTCGAAGTATTCCTTCCACCGCCCGACGATATCCCCAGTTGAAGTCAACAGCGTCCCATCTGCACCATACACAGTGTGGACGGGGAGCTGCTTTCCCCTCCTGAGCCACCGAACAGTTTGCCAGAATCTCTTTGAAGCCGACCGAAAGTCTTGTTCCATGGCCTCACCGAACTCCTCCCATACCCGGGTTTTTGCTTCAGCAACCACCCGAGCTGCACTCCTCTTGGCCTGCCGGTACACCTCAGCTGCTTCGGGAGTCCCACAAGCCAACCAAGCTTGATAGGACTCCTTCTTCAGCTTAATGGCCCCCCTCACCACTGGTGTCCACCACTTGGTTCGGGGGTTGCCACCACGAGATGCACCGACCACCTTGCGGCCGCAGCTCTGGGCCGCCGCTTCAACAACAGAGGTGGAGAACATGGCCCATTCAGACTCCATGTCTCCAGACTCCCTCGGAATGTGGTTGAAGTTCTTCCGGAGGTGGGAGTTGAAGACCTCCCGGACAGGGGCCTCAGCCAGACGCTCCCAGCACACCCTCACTATACGTTTGGGTCTACCAGGTCTGAATGGCTTCCTCCCCTGCCATCGGATCCAACTCACCACCAGGTGGTCATCAGTTGACAGCTCTGCACCTCTCTTTACTCGGGTGTCCAAGACATACGGTCGCAGGTCTGATGATACGATAACAAAATCGATCATCGACCTGCGACCTAGGGTGTCCTGGTGCCAGGTGCACATATGGACACCCTTATGCTTGAACATGGTGTTCGTTATGGTCAGACTGTGGTTAGCACAGAAGTCCAATAACTGAACACCACTCGGGTTCAGATCAGGCAGGCCGTTCCTCCCAATCACCCCCCTCCAGGTTTCATTGTCGTTGCCCACGTGCGCATTGAAGTCCCCCAGTAGGACAATGGAGTCTCCAGGAGGAGCACCCTCCAGCACCCCAGTCACAGACTCCAAAAAGGGTGGGTACTCTGAAACATCATTTGGTGCATAGGCACAAATGATGGTCAGGACCTGTTTCCCAACCCGAAGGCGCAGGGAAGCAACCCTTTCGTCCACCGGGGAAAACTCCAATATAGAGGCAGCAAGGTGGGGTGATACAAGAATACCCACCCCTGCTCGTCGCCTCTCGCCCGGGGCAACTCCAGAAAAGGCCAAGCTCCAGCCCCTCTCCAGGAGACTGGTTCCGGAACCGGAGCTGTGTGTTGAGGTGAGGCCGACTATATCTAGCCGGTATCTCTCAACCTCGTACACCAGCTGAGGCTCCTTCCCCACCAGAGAGGTGACATTCCACGTACCAAAAGCCAGTTTAGAAAGCTTGGGATCAGTCTGCCAAGGTCTCCGCCTTTGACCGCCACCTAATCCACATAGCACCGGACCCCCATGATCCCTCCTGCAGGTGGTGAACCCACTGGAGGGCGGACCCATGTAACTCCTTCGGGCTGAGCCCGGCCGGGTCCCATGGGTGGAAACCCGGCCACCAGACGCTAGCCTTCGAGCCCCTCCCCCAGGCCTGGCTCCAGGGTGGGGCCCCGGTAACCCCATACCGGGCAGGGTACACTGAATCCTTGATATACAATTTATCATGAGAGTCTGTTGGATCGTTCTTAGTCTGGCCCTTCACCCAGGACCAGTTTGTCTTGGGAGACCCTATCAGAGGCAAATTGCCCCCGGACAACATAGCTCCTGGGATCACTGGGGCACACAAACCCCCCCACCACGATAAGGTGACGATCCATGAGGAGGCTAACACAACATAACAAAAATAATTTTTTTGTAAGTTGTCTGCGTTTTTTTCAACTGATTTAAGACAATTTTGCACCGCTGAATCCAAAAATGACATCCGTTTCTCTCGATCAGGTCAGGTTTTTATGCTAAGTTGTAAGCAGTTGTACAGCAGTAGTACAGTTGTACTGTAAATTGAATAATAGACATTGATAAAGGTAAGTACATGTAAACTGAATGATATGCCATCATTGTTCAAAATTCAGAGAATTTCAAGAAATAAAAAAGAATTTTGCATCATATAAAGCTAAAATACCTGTACATGTAAACAAAAACGTAAAAAACGTGGCCATAGTTCAAAAAGTTGACCTGATTGAGCAAAACCAATGTGATTTTTGGATTCAACACATCAAAATTGTTCTAAATCAGCTAAAAAAACTTAGACAATAAATTTGGTGTTGACCAGTGTAATTATCTAAAAATGCAACATGGAAACATGGGCTAAATACAGCCCGGCGAAAGAAATGGGAGGAGACAGTTGCTGACCGGAGCTTTACCCACTCAAGCAGGAAATGTTGGAGCCTCATCCGTCGCCTAGGAGCTGCACAGAAGCCCCCTAGCCAAAGCCGAGCATCCGTCACACCCAACCAAGTTGCATCCCACCTACTGACTATCGCCAAAGCACCCCAAGACAAAGACACCAGAAGAGCAGTTACAACTGAGCTAAAAAAACACCAAAAAATGCCTGTAGAGGAAACGAACCCTGAACCCTTCGAGGCTGCTGAACTGGAGAAAGTCCTACAGGGCCTGAAATGTGGAAAAGCAGCAGGATACGATAACATCTTCCCAGAATTCATGAAAAATCTTGGCCCCCGAGCCCTAACCTGGTTGACACAATTCTACACAAGGATCACACAAACAAACTCGATCCCAAAGAAATGGCGGACAGCAAAGGTCATTGCCATCCCAAAACCTGGCAAAGACCACAAACTACCAGCAAGCTACCGCCCAATCTCCCTACTCAGCGTTCCTTACAAAATCATGGAGCCCCTAATACTGCAATGCATTTCCCCAGAAATAGAGGATGTTCTAAGTGTGGATCAAGCAGGTTTCCGCAAGGACCGCAGTACAGGAGAACAAGTACTGGCCCTAACCACCTTCATCGAAAATGGCTTCGAGAGCAGACTGAAGACAGGGGCTGTGTTTCTCGATCTTACAGCCGCCTATGATACAATCTGGCACAAAGGCCTCCTCCTGAAACTTATAAAGGCGATCCCTGCTTGGGCAACAGCAATTATAAAAACCCTGCTGACCAACCGAAGGTTCAGAGTCCACCTCAGTCAGAACACAAGTGCATGGAGAATGCAGAAAAACGGACTCCCACAAGGCTCAGTTCTAGCTCCAACTCTGTTCAACCTCTACATAAACGACCTGCCTACTACAAAATCCCGCAAATTCATCTATGCAGACGACATCTGTTTGGCATTCCAAGCACCAGACTTTGAACCACTGGAACGGGTGCTCACGGAAGATCTTGCCAAACTGGACCAGTTCTGCAAAATCTGGCGCCTAAAACCAAGCCCAGCAAAAACCGTCTCCAGTGTATTCCATCTCCACAATGCAAAAGCTGCCAGAGAACTAAACATCCACCTGAGCGGACTCAAGCTTAAGCATGCCCCAAATCCAACTTATCTTGGAGTGACCCTTGATAGGACCTTATCCTTCAAGGAACATCTAAAGGGGACGGCTGCTAAGGTGAAGGTACGAAACAACCTGCTCTGCAAGCTCGCTGGTGCAAAATGGGGGGCGGCAGTCTCCATCCTGCACACCTCAGCACTGGCCCTTTCATACTCTGTAGCAGAATATTGTGCCCCTGTCTGGTCCAGGTCATCTTACACACACCATGTAGACACCCAGCTCAACTCAACCATGAGAACTATAACTGGAACAATCCGCTCAACACCACTCCCCTGGCTCTCTGTACTGTCAAACATAGCCCCTCCACACATCCGGCGAGCAGCATTAACTCAAAGGATGCTCTAAAAAGTTAAAGATTTTCCTCACTTGCCAATCCATGCAGATATCTACACCCTACCCACTGCCCGACTTTCATCCAGACGGCCGATTTGGAAAAACCCTCCCCCAGCTAACTTTAGCATCCAGACAGCTTGGCAAGAGGAATGGGAGACCAAGGAGGTCCCAAACAAACAGCTGGTGATAAACCCCAACCAACAGGTCCCGGGCACCAACCTCCCAAGGAGACAGTGGTCTACACTCAATCGCTTCAGGACTGGACATGGCCCCTGCTTGGCCAGCCTTCACAGATGGGGCAGTAGCCCTAGCCCACTGTGCGCATGTGGAGAGGAGCAAACAATGGAACACATCATAGAGGTTTGCCCGCTCCAAAGACTGGAAGGAGGATTACACACCCTCCATACAGCAAACCAGGAGGCAACTGCTTGGCTTAAGGACTTTGCATTCGCTAAATAAATCATATTACATTATATCCACAAAGTGAAAACTAGTATGTATGTCTATTGTGTGTGTGCACGTGCACACACACACACACGCAACCAAGGGTCAACCTTGAGCTGTTGTAAAACTCTTCATAATCATAACTTTCTGTTGATCATGTCCTGGAAAATGTCTATGACAACACTAAAAAAATGTCTATGACAACACCTAAATTACTAACTAACTAACTAACCTGCACTTATATAGCGCTTTTCTAGTCACAAAGACCACTCAAAGCGCTTTCATTAATACTAACCCTCTATTCTAAGGGCCTATAGGAAACAGATATCTAGGGACAATTTAGAACAGCCAATTAACCTAACATGCATGTCTTTACCTAGGGCCACTTTAGAGTCTCCAATTAACCTAACCTGCATGTTTTTGGCATGTGGGAGGAAACCGGAGAAATCCCGGAGTAAACCCACGCAACACGGGGAGAACATGCAAACTCCACACAGATCACTGTTGGTCGGGGGCTGGGATCGAACCCACGATCCCACGATCCCCACAATCCCCCGGCCAAGGGTAAACTGTGCTGCCGCAGTGCTAACCACTGCGCCACCGTGCAGCCCATGTTGGTTGTTATGCATCTTCTCTCTTCAGAATAAATTCTGACAGACCCAGAGATATTCAGCATTTTGCACAGTAATCATAAGAGCCAAGGCTGGCATCATAAATCCGAACATGGATGACCTGGTTGTGATGAAGGGATTTTATTGTGAAGTGCGGTGTGATGACGCCGCCTTCCGGTTGTGTCATCACATATAATAGGTAGCGTCCACCATTAGGGGCTCTCTTGCCCGGACTACTCCACTGTGAGCAGTATATATTGTGTTGTGCTCAGTTATATAATAAAGCCCAGTTCCAGTGCAACATCCTCGTCCGTCTTTTTCATGCCAGGTTTGTGGACATAACATTTGGTGACTGAGGATTAACTCATGGAGGCGTGCGTAACACCACTATGGACTTTCCTTGAGCTCCCTGGGGAACCGCCTATTCCATGACCATGCTGGGTGGAAGCATTCAAAACATGCATCACAGCGTTGGACCTGGGGAATCTGGATAAGGGGAGGACGCAAGCGCTGCTTGTCCAAAACCTATGCATAGAAAATCAGAGAACTTTTCAAATGTTTGGTCCGACAGACTGTTATGAGGATGCTATCGAGATGCTAACTAGCTACTTTGCTAAGCCCAAAAAACGTGGCGTGGCACGCAAAAACTCGCCACCGTTGATGAGAGGCTAAGCCCACTAACCCCACACCCTACAGAGATGCCATAAACATCATGGGCCCCAAAGGTTGGTCAGGACTGCAGCGTGTAGTGAAGTTAGATGGCGTGAGTGTGCCCATGATGGTGGCCACCGCCGCCACGCAGTCCATAGTGAGCAAGGCCATGGTCCTGAGGCTCACTCCCCAGTGCCCTGATGCAGTGGAGCTGCCGGACGACATTAGCTCCGGTACCGGCAGGAACGTTACGTTTGCAGTGCAGTATGGCAAAAAAGGGATTCCAGCATTCCGGTTCTAGGTGGCCTGCCAAGGTGAAAATGTTATGGAGTGGGAGTTATTTTGTGAGCTGGGCTTTACTATCACAATCGGCGGGCAGACGGTCAGTGGCTCAGGCCCAGGCCCAGTTCACCCAAATTTCACAGACGTGGGTGCAACCGAAGAGCACAGTGTAGACAGCGAACATAACGCAGACAGTGGATATGGCATGGACCGTGGAGACAACATGGAAGGGGAGCATTAGCATGCTGAGAGCCCCCAAGCACAGCAGCGGCAGCTGGGCACAGAGACAGTGCACGACATGGCACTGCGGAGCAGTTCAGACGGCAAAGAGGAGGAACCGGGTTGCTCCTGTTCCCTTACTCAACAGGCTACAGAGGTTACGACCGAGCTGATGGGTAAAGAGTCTGCTTCAATGAGCGACACTGGAGAGGCTCCAGACATCTTCTGTACCCACAATGAGCTGCAGCTGACGATGGAGGCAATGGGTGAAGGGTCCACAGCAAACACGGTGACAACGGAACCGCTACAGCACGACGGAGGTCCCAGGCTGAGCGAACACGCAGGGCCACCGGGAGCACGGCAACAATGCATGAAAACAAATAAGGCGCTGCTCCATGTCATGGACTGGGCATGGGTTCGCGTCGGCAGGAGACTGGGACAGCGACTGACCGGGCCGCAGCCAGCTAAACAACAGGCACCGCTGAGGATCATGGCGAAGCTGAGAACAGCGTGCTTTCGGCCGACGAACGGTTCGGTTTGGCACACAAACCAACTATGGCGTGTCTGGGTGGCTGCTCCAGGTGGCGGGGCTCCTAGGGAGTCGGCAGCCACAGTGTGCGACCCGAGCCTCAGCATCATGAAGCTTGACCCCGGGGGTCCAACAGCCCCAGGGATGCGGCCGCTGCAGGCCCGCTTCAAAACTCCAGTGATGAGGCCGCTGCGGGCTTGTTTCAAGGCTCCAGGGAGGAGGCCGCCACGGGGCCACCACAAAACCCTCCAGGCAGAAGTGTTCCTCCCATGGAAGACTGTTAAAAAGAAAAGGAGGACTATTTGGTTAGGAACAGGGCCAGGCTGACGTAAAGTGGCAGAATATCCCACTTGGCCGTGCTCGGCTTTGTGGTAGTCTACCCACGGGCCCTAGTTTTAGATTGTTCAGAGTGTTTGCAGTTCTTCTTATTTTGGTGTGTTTATTGAGGGTTTTCTGTTGTTGTCGGTTTCAGTTGCATCATCACACCGACATATAATAGGGAGCGTCCACCATTAGGGGCTCTCTTGCCCGGAGGACTCCACTGCGAGAAGTATATATTGTGTTGTGCTCAGTTATATAATAACCCCCAAAGTTCCTGGTGTGGTGAAAGGGAGCGATTACCACCTGCACTGCGGTGTTGCTTTCAAGTACACTCACAAATCTGACGTTTCATAAACAAGTAATAAAACAAAGTTTCATGCCAAAGGCTGAATCTGGGGCTTTGGGGGGTGGGGAGGTGGGGTGGAGGGTACTGAATTCAGTATAATTAAATCTCTGCATCTAATTATACTGAATGAGGAAAATTTAAATGGCCAGTCAAAAGGGCACTTTGGACAGTGAAAGGGGCAGGTACTCAAGCCCCCATAACTCCTCCCTCTGCATGTGTATGGTGATAGCACTGTGATCTTCAACCTGTGGCTCCTTGCTATAATTGAATTAAAGTTGTAAAAAAAATAATTGATACTTTGATACTCATTGATACTAGAAATTAGCATTGGATTAGACACTCATTTAGAACACTATCAGTTAAAGGTCTGATGACAAGATTTTGACATTTTTTAGCATGCTGTGTAAACCTAAAAGTAACTGTTGATGATCAACATAATATTTACAACCACGCCTGCATAATATAGTTATCATCAAAAAACCGCAGCTGCTGACTGGACTGTGCCGCCCACCGAATGAAGAACATCGACATCGCCCAGTGAACGCATGGAGAGGAGACGTGTTAACCACGGTTGCGCCCCAGAGCCGACATCGCTTCAAGGGGCGCAACAGAACCCAGACCCAGAACCCAGACATAAAAACAACAAGAACTCAAATGATAATAGATAATAAACCCGATGCCTGAGCCACAGAGAATGGTCAGAACTGAGCCTACAGGGTAACACGGGCTCAGTTTGTGACACCAACTGACTATATTGTATTCATTGCCACTAATTTGGACTTTTTCATGTTATAATAATTAATTTAATATTTTTGATAGTTATAGTACATGTGTGCTATACCAGTTATGGGTATTGTTTTTCTTGTGATCAAACTCTTGAAAAAATGAGGACTATCAGTTGCTTCTATTGCTTTTATTATTATTGTTGAAAATCACATGCCAGTTGATACAAGACAAAAGCAGTTAATAAACAATGATAACAAACAAAATTGCATTTTTTGAGACATAAATAATAGGGAATACATTATTTTGAAGGATATTGCCATCAGTAACACAGAGAATAATTTTAATTTCTAAAGGGATTTTACAGATAATTGAACTTTAAAATGATAAGTTTTGGCCACAAGTATGCTCTAATTTACTAAAAAAATATTTATATTATATTTCCAAAATAAAAAAAAAAAAGATCTCTTGTTCAAATACCCAGGATTGATACGGGATTGCATGCAATGTCCCAGTGATGACAACAGTTATGAGATTTTCAAGTATCACACTATAAATATTTAGTACTTTTATTTTCTTGTAAAAATTGACAACAGTTGTGGTCAGATAAACATTAGCTGAATGAAAAACAATACCATGAAAACATAAAGGTAGTTAGTCAGCATAAGTAAAACCAATATTGTCCCTCTTGTCGTGGAAAGGTCTGTTTAATCTTGTGAATGACACAGGCAGGTATTGGCACGCGGCTTTTCCTCGCCCAGGTGCTCCTCATCACACCATCACCAGCAGTGCGTGTACTTAGCGGCCGTTTGCCAGTCACGCACTGCTGGTCCATAGTATTATCATCCGTGCTGTTAGTCTGCCAGTATTTTCAGCACTCTCACGACATGTCAGCCATTCCATGTTCGCCGTGGTTCTTGTGTGTCCTTGAAGTGATGTCGGCTCTGGGGCTCACCTGTGGCTAACACGTTTCCTCTCATTTGTTCGCTGGGCGATGCCGGCCCTCAAACGCCATCTGTAAGTGTGTTTGTGTTTTTTGTACGTCTTCACCTTTTTGGGAATTGTCTGTCTTTCTGTATTAAACGTGTTGTGGTGAACCCTGCACGTAAATCCTTGTTATTTCATCCTCCCTCTCCGTGCCCTGCATAAGAGCGCACGGAGGGTCATGACATGTCCTACTCCTGACAGCAAATACTCTCCTCCTCTGTTGTCATGCTCACACACAGACCACACTGGCACCTGCAACAATAAAAAAAGTATCTTTTTATTTGGGGGGGGGGGGGTGCGTTGAAAGTATCAGGTAGATGTTTCAATTTTATTATAAATACACTGCTATGACTTTATTGAAAACTCGGGTTTAAATAAATTGTATTAATGAACAAATAATTTGTTGCAATATCTGCAACAAAAGCATACCACTCGGTGTTCCCCTGCCGTGTGTTTGCTGCTGCTGCTGCGCTGGGCATGTGTGCCTCACCACCGTCACTCTCTGAGTCTGACTTGCTAGGCACAATGTCCGCTTGGTACAGCTCAAACCTATAAGGTCTGATGCCCCCCAGATTCTTCATTATCATCCCATTCTTCTGAACTATTATCGTCTGAAGATTGGACAACACAAACCAATTTCAGACTACATGTGCTGGAACCATCGTCAATGTTTTCTACTGCTTCCATCCTGCATGGTGTACAATGGGCAGCCAAGCGCTGTGTTCTCCCGATGACATCACAACATGGCCGGGGGGTTTTCCAGCCACTGACACAATTGGTGACGTGGCGCTCATGAAAACATCGGATATTCGCATGAAAAAAAGCCTGTTTGACTTAGAACTGCACAAACCCACCTATTTCGTCATATTGAAATTATGTGTTGCAAAATTTGATGCAGTCAAAATCATGTCATCAGACCTTTAATACCATCAGTATTTATTTTCCTCTGCTGAAGATGATCTTAAAAATATTTGTCACATATGTAGCTACTTACAGTTCTATTACTGGTTTTTCTCTTGTAAATTTGCAATTTTCTTCCTCATAATTTGCAACTTTTTAACTACTCCACCCACCTCTTCCTTTACCATAATCAATGGTGGGTAAAGTAGCCACACTGAAGTAATAAGTTACTCAAGTACAAGTGAGAGACCAAAATATGACTTGAGTAAAAATAATAAAGTCCATCCATCCATCTATCCATCTTCTATTGCTTTTCTGAAGGTCTGGGTTGCAGAGGCAACAGTTCAAGCAGAGAAGCCCAGACTTCCCTCTTCCCAGCCACCTGCTCCAGCTCTTCAGAGAGGATTCCAAGGTGCTTCCAGACCGAAAAATTGATTTATTTCAATAATTCAATTCAGAAAGTGAAACTCATATATTATATAGATTCATAACACACAGAGTGATATAACAATCCATCCATCCATCCATCCATCCATCTTCTACCGCTTTTCCGGAGGTCCGGGTCACGGAGGCAGCAGTTCAAGCAGAGAAGCCCAGACTTCTCTCTCCCCAGCCACCTGCTCCAGCTCTTCAGAGGGGATACCAAGGCGTTCCCAGACCAGCTGGGAGACATAGTCTCTCCACTGAGTCCTGGGTCTGCCCCGGGGTCTCCTCCCAGTGGGATGTGCCTGAAACACCTCAAGTGGGAGGCGTCCAGGAGGCATCCTAATCAGATGCCCGTACCACCTCAACTGACTCCTTTCAATGTGGAGGAGCAGCAGTTCTACTCTGAGCCTCTCCCGGATGACTGAGCTCCTCACCCTATCTCTGAGGGTGAGTCCAGCAATCCTACGGAGAAAGCTCATTTCAGCCGCTTGTATCCGCGATCTTGTTCTTTCAGTCATTACCCAAAGCTCGTGACCATAGGTGAGAGTAGGAACGTAGATTGACTGGTAAATCGACAGCTTTGCCTTAGAACTAAGCTCCCTCTTCACCACAACAGACCGGTACAACGTCCGCATCACTACAGATGCTGCTCCAATCTGTCTGTCGATCTCTCGCTCCATTCTCCCCTCACTTGTGAACAAGACCCCAAGATACTTAAACTCCTCCACTTGGGGCAGGAGCCTGTCCCCAACCCGGAGAGGACAATCCACCTTTTTCCGGCTGAGGACCATGAACTCAGACTTGGAGGTGCTGATTCTCATCCCAGCCGCTTCACACTCAGCGGCAAACCGTCCCAGCAAGAGCTGTAGGTCATTGCTGGATGAAGCCAACAGGACAACATCAACTGCAAACAACAGAGATGAGATCCTGTGGTCACCAAGCATGACACCCTCCATTCCCTGGCTGCGCCTAGAAATCCTGTCCATAAAAATTATGAACAGGATCGGTGACAAAGGGCAGCCCTGGCGGAGTCCAACTCTCACTGGGAATGACTCCGACCGAGTGTTGGCAATACGAATCAAACTCTCACAACGGTCGTACAGAGACCGAATAGCTCGTAACAACAAGCCCGATACCCCATACTCCCGAAGCACCCCCCACAAAAATCCACGAGGGACGCGGTCAAATGCCTTCTCCAAGTCCACAAAACACATGTAAACTGGTTGGGCAAACTCCCACGAACCCTCAAGAATTCTCGAGAGGGTAAAGAGCTGGTCCGATGTGCCACGGCCAGGACGAAAACCACATTGCTCCTGAATCCGAGGTTCGACCAACGGCCGGACTCTCCTCTCCAGTACCTTGGCATAGACCTTCCCAGGGAGGCTGAGGAGTGTGATCCCTCTAAAGTTGGAGCACACCCTCCGGTCGCCTTTTTTAAAGAGAGGAACCACCACCCCGGTTTGCCATGCCAAAGGCACTGCCCCCGACCTCCACGCAATGTTGCAGAGGCGTGTCAACCATGACAACCCAACAACATCCAGGGCCTTGAGGTACTCAGGGCGAATCTCGTCCACCCCCGGGGCCCGGCCACCAAGGAGATTTTTAACCACCTTGGCGACCTCAGCCCCTGTGATAGGCGAGTCATCCTCCTCGTCCCCAAACCCTGTTTCCACTGTGGAAGGCGTATCAGTGGGATTGAGGAGATCCTCGAAGTATTCCTTCCACCGCCCAACGATGTCCCCAGTCGAAGTCAACAGTGTCCCATCCGCACCATACACAGTGTGGACGGGGAGCTGCTTTCCCCTCCTGAGCCGCCGAACAGTTTGCCAGAATCTCTTTGAGGCCGACCGAAAGTCTTGTTCCATGGCCTCACCGAACTCCTCCCATACCCGGGTTTTCGCTTCAGCAACCACCCGAACTGCACTCCGCTTGGCCTGCCGGTACACCTCAGCTGCTTCGGGAGTCCCACAAGCCAACCAAGCTTGATAGGACTCCTTCTTCAGCTTAATGGCCCCCCTCACCACTGGTGTCCACCACTTGGTTCGGGGGTTGCCACCACGAGATGCACCGACCACCTTGCGGCCGCAGCTCTGGGCCGCCGCTTCAACAACAGAGGTGGAGAACACGGCCCATTCAGACTCCATGTCTCCAGACTCCCTCGGAATGTGGTTGAAGTTCTTCCGGAGGTGGGAGTTGAAGACCTCCCGGACAGGGGCCTCAGCCAGACGCTCCCAGCACACCCTCACTATATGTTTGGGTCTACCAGGTCTGAATGGCTTCCTCCCCTGCCATCGGATCCAACTCACCACCAGGTGGTGATCAGTTGACAGCTCTGCACCTCTCTTTACTCGGGTGTCCAAGACATACGGTCGCAGGTCTGATGATACGATAACAAAATCGATCATCGACCTGCGACCTAGGGTGTCCTGGTGCCAGGTGCACATATGGACACCCTTATGCTTGAACATGGTGTTCGTTATGGACAGACTGTGGTTAGCACAGAAGTCCAATAACTGAACACCACTCGGGTTCAGATCAGGCAGGCCGTTCCTCCCAATCACCCCCCTCCAGGTTTCACTGTCGTTGCCCACGTGCGCATTGAAGTCCCCCAGTAGGACAATGGAGTCTCCAAGAGGAGCACCCTCCAGCACCCCAGTCACAGACTCCAAAAAGGGTGGGTACTCTGAAACATCATTTGGTGCATAGGCACAAATGATGGTCAGGACCCGTTTCCCAACCCGAAGGCGCAGGGAAGCAACCCTTTCGTCCACCGGGGAAAACTCCAATATAGAGGCAGCAAGGTGGGGCGATACAAGAATACCCACCCCTGCTCGTCGCCTCTCGCCCGGGGCAACTCCAGAAAAGGCCAAGCTCCAGCCCCTCTCCAGGAGACTGGTTCCGGAACCGGAGCTGTGTGTTGAGGTGAGGCCGACTATATCTAGCCGGTATCTCTCAACCTCGTACACCAGCTCAGGCTCCTTCCCCACCAGAGAGGTGACATTCCACGTACCAAAAGCCAGTTTAGAAAGCTTGGGATCAGTCCGCCAAGGTCTCCGCCTTTGACCGCCACCTGATCCACATAGCACCGGACCCCCATGATCCCTCCTGCAGGTGGGGAGCCCACTGGAGGGCGGACCCATGTAACTCCTTCGGGCTGAACCCGGCCGGGTCCCATGGGTGGAAACCCGGCCACCAGACGCTAGCCTTCGAGCCCCTCCCCCAGGCCTGGCTCCAGGGTGGGGCCCCGGTAACCCCATACTGGGCGGGGTACACTGAATCCTTGATATACAATTCATGAGAGTCTGTTGGATCGTTCTTAATCTGGCCCTTCACCCAGGACCAGTTTGTCTTGGGAGACCCTATCAGAGGCAAATTGCCCCGGACAACATAGCTCCTGGGATCACTGGGGCACGCAAACCCCCCCACCACGATAAGGTGACGATCCATGAGTGATATATCTCAAGTGTTTATTTCTTTTAATTTTGATAGTTACGGCTTGCAGCAAATGAAAACCCCAAATTCAGTTTCTCCAAAAATTTGAATATTATATAAAATTAATTAAAACATTTTTTTAATAGAAATGTTGGCCAATTGAAAAGTATGTCCATGTACAAACTCAGTACTTGGTCGGGGCTCCTTTTGCATAATTACTGCATCAGTGCAGCATGGCATGGAGACGATCAGCCTCTGTTACTGCTGAGGTGTTATGGAAGCCCAGGTTGCTTTGGTAGCGGCCTTCAGCTCGTCTGCATTATTGGGTCTGCTGTATTTCATCTTCCTCTTGACAATACACTATAGATTCTCTATGGGATTTAGGTCAAGATAGTTTGCTGGCTAATCAAGCACAGTGATACCATGGTCATTAAACCAGGTATTTGTACTTTTGGCAGTGTGGGCAGGTGCCATGTCCTGCTGGAAAATGAAATCAGCATCTCCATAAAGCTTGTCAGCAGAGGGAAGCATGAAGTGCTCTAAAATTTCCTGTTAGATGGCTGCACTGACATTGGACTTGATTAAACACAGTGGAAAAACACCAGCAGATGGCATGGCTCCACATATCATCATTGACAGTGGAAACTTCACACTGGACCTTAAGCAACTTGGATTCCGTGCCTGTTCACTGTTCCTCGAGACTCTGGGACCTTGATTTCCAAGTGACAGGACTTGGCACCTGATTTGGGGAGCCATGTCATCTGCTGGTGTTAGTCCTCTGTGTTTTATCAAGTCTAAAGTCTATGCAGCTGTCTACCAGGACATTTTAGAGCATTCATGCTTCCCTCTGCTGACAAGGTTTATGGAGATGCTGATTTCATTTTCCAGCAAGACTTGGCACCTGCCCACACTGCTGCCAAAAGTACCAAAGCCTGGTTTAATGACCATGGTATCACCATATTTTACTGGCCAGCAAACTCTCCTGACCTAAACCCCATACATAATCTATGAATTATCGTCACCAGGAAGATGAGCGACACCAGACCCAACAAAGCTGGTGAGCTGAAGGCTGCTATCAAAGCAACCTGGACCTTCATAACACCTCAGCAGTAACACAGGTTGATCACCTCCATGTCATGCCTGACATAATGCCCGGCTCAGGAAACACGCACGCAGGCTCAGGATAGATTTAACAGCTTTATTCAACAAGCAGGCGTGTATGGATGGATGTGTGAGATATGTATATGTGATGAGGGTGAACGCCGATGCACAGGAAGCAGAGCGGTGCGCCGTACAGCCGGGCAACCCTATGGAGAGAGCAGAGGACAGGGGTAAAGGGCACCACACCAAGACAGGGATAATGAGTCGTGTGCCGCTTACTTGTGAATGACAGGTGGCTGGCGTTGGCCAAGGGAGAAGCCCGGAAGACAGCGTCCTGCAGAGCCTGTGACGACGGTGAGGGTAGGATGGCGATGACGGGGCGTCCGCCGCCAGGGAATCCACCTGTGCACAGGGGAGAAGACTTGCAAAAGGTAAGGGAATGGAATGCTTACGTAGAAGCGTAGTCTTGCTGTCGTTTAGGAGACGATGCAGCTGCGAAGAAGTGCCGATGCGAACAGACGGCTCCAGACCGCTGCACAGGGCTGAGTGGGCTAAATAGCCTCAAGGCTGACGGGGCGCAGGTGTGCGCACAGCTGAGGCAGATGATGAGCGGCGAGTCGTGACAATGCCACAGTAATGCAGTATTAATTCATGCAAAAGAAGCCCTGACCAAGTATTGTGTGCGTGGAAATACTTTGTCAGCTAACATTTCTATTTTTTTTTATTTATTTATTTTTTTAAATTGATCTTATGTAATATTCTAATTTTTTGAGAAACTGATTTTTGGGTTTTCATGAGCTGCAAGTCATAACCATCAAAATGAAAAGAAATAAACACTTGAAATATATAACTCTGTCTGTAATGAATCTATATAAAATATAAGTTTCATTACCTCCGCCAAGGAGGTTATGTGATCATTGGCGTTGGTTTGTCTGTCTGTTTGTTTGTTTGTTTGTTTGTTTGTTAGCAAGATAACTCAAAAACTTATGGATGGATTTTCATGAAATTTTCACAGATTGTCAGAAATGGGGTATCCTACAGATGATTACATTTTGGTGGTGATCCGGATCACCGTCCAGAAGAAAACCGCCATTAAGGAAAATGCCATCCATCCATCCATCCATCTTCTACCGCTTTTCCGGAGGTCCGGGTCGCGGAGGCAGCAGTTCAAGCAGAGAAGCCCAGACTTCCCTCTCCCCAGCCACCTGCTCCAGCTCTTCAGAGGGGATACCAAGGCGTTCCCAGACTAGCTGGGAGACATAGTCTCTCCACCGAGTCCTGGGTCTGCCCCGGGGTCTCCTCCCAGTGGGACGTGCCTGAAACACCTCAAGTGGGAGGCGTCCAGGAGGCATCCTAATCAGATGCCCATACCACCTCAACTGACTCCTTTCAATGTGGAGGAGCAGCGGTTCTACTCTGAGCCTCTCCCGGATGACTGAGCTCCTCACCCTATCTCTGAGGGTGAGTCCAGCAATCCTACGGAGAAAGCTCATTTCAGCCGCTTGTATCCGCGATCTCGTTCTTTCGGTCATTACCCAAAGCTCGTGACCATAGGTGAGAGTAGGAACGTAGATTGACTGGTAAATCGACAGCTTTGCCTTAGAACTAAGCTCCCTCTTCACCACAACAGACCGGTACAACGTCCGCATCACTGCAGATGCTGCTCCAATCCGTCTGTCGATCTCTCGCTCCATTTTCCCCTCACTCGTGAACAAGACCCCAAGATACTTAAACTCCTCCACTTGGGGCAGGAGCCTGTCCCCAACCCGGAGAGGACAATCCACCTTTTTCCGGCTGAGGACCATGGACTCGGACTTGGAGGTGCTGATTCTCATCCCAGCCGCTTCACACTCAGCGGCAAACCGTCCCAGCAAGAGCTGTAGGTCATTGCTGGATGAAGCCAACAGGACAACATCATCTGCAAACAACAGAGATGAGATCCTGTGGTCACCAAGCATGACACCCTCCATTCCCTGGCTGCGCCTAGAAATCCTGTCCATAAAAATTATGAACAGGACCGGTGACAAAGGGCAGCCCTGGCGGAGTCCAACTCTCACTGGGAATGACTCCGACCGAGTGTTGGCAATGCGAACTAAACTCTCACAACGGTCGTACAGAGACCGAATAGCTCGTAACAACAAGCCCGATACCCCATACTCCCGAAGCACCCCCCACAAAAATCCACGAGGGACGCGGTCAAATGCCTTCTCCAAGTCCACAAAACACATGTAAACTGGTTGGGCAAACTCCCACGAACCCTCAAGAATTCTCGAGAGGGTAAAGAGCTGGTCCGATGTGCCACGGCCAGGACGATAAATGCCATTTTCGTGAAAAACTACTGAACCACTAATCCTATCATTGTCAATCCAATTGCTAGTCATATGTTTTCATGGTCAAGGAATCTGAAAACGTACACACAAACACTGTATGGGGGAAACTGTAGCCGCCATTACAGAAATGCCATTTTCGTGAATAACTACTGAACCACTAATCCTATCATTGTCAATCCAATTGCTAGTCATATGTTTTCATGGTCAAGGAATCTGAAAACGTACACACAAACACTGTATGGGGGAACTGTGGCGCTTGGTGGAGGTCTGCACTCTTCGAGTGCTTTTCTAGTTTTATGAATTGAATTACTGAAATAAATCAACTTTTTGATGATATTCTAATTTAGTGAGATGCACCTATATGTGGCCAAAATTTGCTTGCTATTGTAGTACCACCACCATTAAACACTGCATGCAATATTCAACAGGCATCAATGTTAGTACTTAGCTAAAACTCCTGGATCAAGTGATGGCTTTTTAAGTAACAGTTTAATTACAATGATTTTAAAAGCCTGCAGTACATGGCCTAATGCTAATGATGAATTAATTATTTGAAGAATAGAGTCACTAATAATTGGAAAGACTTCTTTAAATATCCTGGTAGGAATAGACATGGCTTGGATGAGGAAATTCTTTTATCTGACTCTCAAAGGTCAATTGGAGTAAACTGGTCCAAATGAATGTCGGTTGGAGGAGTTATAGTTGCTACTGTATTACAATTAATAGTGGAAAGGAGCTGACTAATTTTATTTCTGATGAATGAAATTTTTTTGAAAAAGTTCAAGGAACTTTGAAGGCGTTGAACCAAGGAGTCAAAAATTTCTCACTAGACTTCTGTGTAAAGGAACCACCATGTCTAGAGTCTGATGTAGAGAGGCTGTAATACTACCTACAATGTTACTAACTATAGAAAGAGTAAAATATTCAGAATTTATCTCTATTGTGTTGACACATGACATTGAGGAATATGAGGAAACCATCTGCTTGAATTTGGTAACACCATCATCACCAAGACATCTACTGTAAAGATATTTTTCTTTAGGAGCCAAATATTCAGAAATAGTAAAGTCAAATATACTCATTGCCAATGAAAATGCAACATGATTTTTGCATAAATATTTCTGGGTCTGTCCTGTCTGAACGTGAGTAATAGTGTTTGTATGACTCAAAATACGCCTAGAACTCTTTTTCAGTGGTTGTACTCACTGTCATAATTATCTTTCTTTAAGCTCTAGCTCTATAGCATTTTTGAGGTTGTTGTTTGTTTTGGGTTCTCAAAAGTCAAAAATGGGTTATTTTAAGGAGCAATCATCTTCCTTATATAAAGACGAACAAAAATGCATAGCAGTATGGTAGATAGGACGAAAAATCAGAAAAGGCCTATTTTAAAGAAGGTTGAGGCATTTTGTGCTAAGAGTTGGTAACAAGGTGTTTTAACACAACTTGGGTGTGCTGATCACGAATATAGTGGTTACCAATTATGATTTTGAGATATAAGCCCTGAAAATGAACTTTGAAATGGCTACCCATACAGTATATGATACTAAAATAGGCAATTCATGAATGACTATTATCATACTAAGAGTTGCAGGAACTACTTGTTCTCACTGAAAAATGATATAGCATATGTTGTTTATACTTACTTTAAAATTTTATAATTTTTGCAATAGTTTATGGACAACTTAGACTACTTTGTCCCCCAAATTTTACCATTTGTTTTGAGCAAGACTCGTAAAGCTGTCCGAGTTGATGGGCAGAGGGACCTTTTCATTGTCGATTTGCTTATGAGTTGGTCTGCTGAACTTTGCCATTCGTGAGTGCCTGATTTGATGCTGATCTTGTTGTACCTATCAAAAAGTATATGAACATGATCAAAGCTGTGTTCTACCTGTAGTACTGCCAGTTGTCCAAATGTCTTGCTTCTGGATGGTTTTCCTAGTGAATGAATGAGTGTTGGGCCATCAGTGATCAGACAAGATCACTCCTGTGTAGTGATTGAGACTGGACAAACAATATTGAGTGCGAGGATGTTTACAAGCAAAGATTTGTAATCTGAGCGTAGACTGTCATTTATTTCAGCCAATGCAAGTGGAACTGGTGTTGGCTCATATTTCAGTATTTTGTGCAAATCCACTTGCCTGTTTGCTTGATATGCTGTTATAAGGCTTTGTAGAATATTTCTGTCTGCTTTAAACAGTTGTTCCTTTCCCACATCTTTCCTTGAAACAGTGTACAGGTCTGAGAAGGTAAGTGTTTTTTGCTTTGTAAGTGGCTCATGGAATTTCACTTTCCATGGTTCTTCACATGGCATCAGTTTTCCATCCATCCATCCATCCATCCATCCATCCATCCATCCATCTATCTTCTACCACTTAATCCTTTTCGCGTCGTGGGGGGGCTGGAACCTATCCCAGCATCTTTGGGCGAGAGGCAGGGTCCACCCTGGACAGATCGGCAGTCCATCGCAGGGCCATGGCATCAGTTTTTCAAACACAAATTTATCCAGTTGATTTTGTCCATGGTGCTTGGTATGAAGCTGTGAAGTTTTTATCTCGTCTGTTGCACTGTCCTTTGTAGCAATGTTAAGTAAGTGCATCTGGGGTTCAGTTGTGAAGACAATAAACCATCTGTGTCTCAGTGATTGCATCTTCATGCAGATTATTTTTTTGGTTTTTACTTTTTGTGTTTCTTTGTCCACCAGTTGTTCATCTAGGCACAAGCTGTACAACTCACAACAAAATGAAAAAAATGTTATATATTCAATTTACAATTCTGAAATAGTTTAACAGATCCTTATCATAAACTGTTCTGGCCATTTGCATTTAGGTAAATTGCACGAAAGTATAGCTGAAATAATATGTTTGAAAGCATAAACTTTTTACGTGATCATTTAACACATCAGACATTTAAAAGTTCAGTGACAATGGAGCAAATGAACAATCGTCTGAAGTAGACTGAAACATAATTCAATAAAGACATGAGTCCTGAAACTGTATGGGATGTAACCTTGTACAGCTGCTGAAAATATATTCCCACATTATCATGCAATTATTTAGACAAAAACGTTTATTGGGTATTTGTTTTCTTCAAGTTATTCACAGTTTGATTTGGATGCAGATCTGAAATTAAAAGAATAATAATACAGAGTGTTGGACATAACATACCAATTGTTGTGACTAATGCTTTAAAAGTACACCAAAGAGGTCCTTACATGTTTTATTCTCTCCGGTTTTGTTCTACACCACGTTCCAAATTATTATGCAAATATTTGTCTCTGAGTTTCCTAAATAGTTGATGCAAATGACAATAAATATAATTTTCAAGTCATCAACCTTTACAGCATAATTCAAATTTTATTGAACAAACCTCCCAATGATAACTACTTTTTTGCAAAAATTAAAAAAAAAAATCAAAATGCACTTTTCCAAATTATTATGCACAACAGTTTCAAAACATTTTATTGGTTGTAAAGAACTGAATAATGGTCATTTGTTGAATTTGCAGCATTTGGAGGTCATATTTACTGAAATCAAAAGCTATTTCAATCAAAAACATCTCAACAGGCCAAGTTACATATTAACATAGGACCCCCTCTTTGATATAACCTTGACAATTCTTGCATCCATTGAACTTGTGAGTTTTTGGAGAGTTTCTGCTTGAATTTCTTTGCAAGATGTCAACATAGCCTCCTACAGCTGCTGTATTGATGTGAACTGCCTCCCACCCTCATAGATCTTTTGCTTGAGGATGCTCCAAAGGATCTCAATAGGGTTGAAGTCAGGGGAAGATAGGGGCCACACCATGAGTTTCTCTCCTTTTATGCCCATAGCAGCCAATGACACAGAGGTATTCTTTCATGAGATGGTGCATTGTCATGTATGAAGATAAGTTTGCTACGGAAGGCACGGTTCTTCTTTTTGTACCATGGAAGAAAGTGGTCAGTCAGAAACACTATATACTTTGCCAAGGTCATCTTCACACCTTCAGGGACTCTAAAGGGGCCTACCAGCTCTCTCCCCATGATTCTGGCCCAAAACATGACTCTGTCACCTCCTTGCTGACGTCACAGCCTTATTGAGACATGGTGGCCATCCACCAACCATCCATACTCCATCCATCTGGACTATCCAGAGTTGCACAACACTCATCAGTAAACAAGACTGAAAATTAGTCTTCATGTATTTCTGGGCTCACTGCAACCATTTCTGCTTGTGAGCATTGGTTAGGGGTTGCTGAATAGTAGGTTTATGCACAACTGCAAGCCTCTGGAGGATCCTACACCTTAAGGTTTGTGGGACTCCAGAGGCACTAGCAGCTTCAAATACCTGTTTGCTGCTTTGTAATGGCATTTTAGCAGCTGTTCTCTTAATTCGATGAATTTGTCTGGCAGAAACCTTCCTCATTATGCCTTTATCTGCATAAACCCATCTGTGCTCTGAATCAGCCACAAATTTCTTCACAGTACGATGATCACTCTTTTAAGTTTTCCTGAAATATCTAATGTTTTCATACCTTGTCCAAGGCATTGCACTATTTGACGCTTTTCGGCAGCAAGAGATCCTTTTTCTTTCCTATATTGCTTGAAACCTGTGGTATGCTTAATAATGTGGAACATCCTTCTTAAGTAGTTTTCCTTTAATTGGGCTCACCTGGCAAACTAATTATGACAGGTGTCTGAGATCAGTGATCCAAGACATAATACCTGAGACATAATACCATCCATGAGTTTAATTGACAAACAAAAGATTGAATGTTTATTACACTAACATCTTATCTGCATAATAATTTGGAATAAAACGTGGTATTTAATGCATCACAGAAAATTAATAATTTCCCTTATTTGGAATTTAAGCCTCTTCAAAATGAAAATTATGAAACTTTAGGGTGTAGAAGATGCCTTACAAACGAGACTGAGTTTATTTCTCAGGAAAGCTTTATTGGAAGTCACATCTTCTATCATCAAAGTTCTCAGCAGAAAAGAGACAGAACCAACTTTCCTCACAGCTTTTATACTCCAGAGATACTAAACCCCCACATCAAGTATCTCACACCTTCACCCCACAGAAGTTCAGTAAACACATGAACCCACAGTCACATATAGCCTCCGAGACTTGCTGGCGCCTCTGTTCCCTTCTCCACCTCGGGGGCTCCCGTTGGGACATTGTCTCTGACCTCCGTCTTCCCCAGCACCCACCTCCTAGCCGAGGTCCCTGCTGGGGCATTGTTCCTTTGGATGTTTGCTCTGTAGGGTCTGCACCGTCATGCCTACTGGATGCATGTGGGGGAGAATGCATACCATACAAGCATGCCATATATGTGCCTTAAATATGCACCATATAACCCCCCCCCCCCAAACGTTCAAATAAGGACAAGTTACACTTCAAATGCATAGAATCATGACACCCTCACACAGAACAAGAGAGAAAAAAACTTAGCACAACAGATCACATTTCCCACTGCTTGGGCTTCAACTCTCTGCCATATCTGCTGTGAGCAGGTCTCGCTCTGCCTGTGGCTGTCTGCTGCATCTGTGAAGTAGAATCATTAACACATCGTCGTGAAAGCTTAGCAGAGCATCTCCCGGGTGGCCTACCGCGGCGGTGGGCTCTGGCCAACTGTACTGGGTTGTCAGCTAACACAAAAGCGGGTTTGAGTCTGTTAATGCAGACTAAGTCCCTCCTGTCTCCCAAATCGAGCAAAAAATGCTTTCCCCCGGTTTCTAACACTCTGAACGGTCCATCGTAAGGTGGCCTTAAACCTAACCTCTGTGCGTCGTGTCTAACAAAGACAAATTCTGCATTCTTTAAGGCTTTGGGCACAAAAACACGTGGAAAACTGTGATGAACGGGACCGGGGAGGGTGTATGACCCCGCGTCGCTCTGCAGCAGCTGAGCGGGGAGGTGCTCCGGAGCAGGGTTCTCAGGGAGGAAATCTCCCGGTAACCGGAGGGGTTGAGCGAAGACGAGTTCGGCCGGAGAGGCTTGCAAATCCTCTTTAGGTGCTGAACGCAACCCTAATAAAACCCATGGGAGCTTATCAACCCAATTTGAGTCCGTGAGAGCCGCTCTGAGGGCTGCTTTCAATGACCGATGGAAGCGCTCGCACAAACCATTGGCCTGGGGGTTATACGCGGTCGTGCGATGAATTTTCACCCCCAGGCTGAGTGCCATGGACGACCAGAGCTCGGAAACAAACTGGGGTCCTCTGTCAGACGTTATGTCTGACGGGATACCAAAACGTGCGACCCAAGCTGTTAAAAAGGCACGTGCAACATCTGCCGCTGTGGTTGCCGCCAGAGGGACCGCCTCTGGCCAGCGCGTGGTGCGGTCCACCATGGTTAAAAGGTGTGTGAACCCCTGGGACAGCGGAAGAGGTCCTACTAAGTCGATATGCACATGATCAAAGCGTTTGGCTGGGATGTGAAAAGGTTCTAGAGGGGCTCGTGTGTGTTTGTGTACCTTTGCTCTTTGACACGCAGCGCAGGCTGCAGCCCACTCTTTGACTTGTTTACGCAGCCCCGGCCAAACAAACTTTTCTCCTACCATTTTGATAGACGCGCGGACGCCCGGGTGTGCCAGTGAATGTATTAAGTCAAAAACACGGCGACGCCACGCAGCCCGGACCACGGGACGGGGACGCCCCGTGGAGGTATCGCAGATTAGGGAGGGCATGCCTCTTTGAAGCACCCTGTGCTCCAGCCTTAGCCCTGTTGGCCCAGACTGGAGCGCGCGCACGTCCGCGTCGCCAACCTGTTCAGCGGCCATGGCTGCATAATCTAACCCGACGCAGACCGGAGCTGTGAGCGCTTCCGCGCCGCAAGCCTGACCTAGGTCTGCAGCCGCCGAATCTGCCCCCTGGGGGCCTGTCGCTGCAACTGCACGCGAGAGGCAATCAGCCACTACATTGTGTTTACCCACCACGTGTTGAATGTCAGTGGTAAACTCCGAAATTGCAGCCAGCTGCCTCTGTTGTCGGCCCGACCAAGGCTCTGAAACCTTAGCCATTGCAAAAGTTAAGGGTTTATGGTCCACGAACGCGGTAAAACGGCGCCCTTCCAACCAGAACTGGAAGTGGCGGATGGCCAAATGCAGGGCCAAAAGCTCCCTGTCAAACGCGTTGTATTTACGCTTGCTATCGCGCAACGTTTTGCTGAAAAACGCGAGTGGTTGCCAGCATCCTGCCACCAGTTGCTCGACAACCGCTCCCACTGCCACGTCGGAGACGTCTGTGGTTAGCGCCATGCGAGCTGCTGGCACCGGGTGTGCCAATAACGCAGCGTTCGCGAGGGCTGATTTGACCTGTGAAAAAGCGCGCTCCCGATCCGGGGACCACTCGACCTTAGATGCAGGTTTTTGCTTCTTTAATGCCGCGTACAATGGGTGCATGAGCCGTGCCGCGTTTGGGAGGAAACGGTTATAAAAATTTACCATCCCCAAAAATTCCTGCAGCGCCTTAACCGTCTGCGGTTGGGGGAAATCCGTTATCGCGCGCACTTTATCCGGCAGCGGGACCGCGCCTTCTGGCGACACGCGGTGTCCCAAAAAATCGATTTTCGCTACCCCGAATTGGCACTTCGCTGGGTTAATGATCAGCCCGTGTTCTGTGAGCCTCTGAAAAACGGCTGTGAGGTGGTTTTCGTGCTCGGCTTCGGACGTGCTGGCTACCAAAATATCATCCAAATAAGCGAACACGAAAGGGAGGTCGCGCAGCACTGCATCCATCATGCGTTGGAACGTCTGCGCGGCGCCCTTGAGGCCGAAAGGCATGCGCAAAAACTCGAAAAGCCCGAAAGGGGTTATAACTGCCGTTTTGGGTATGTCCTGCGCACGGACTGGAACTTGGTGATAACCACGCACCAAATCTATTTTGGAAAAGATGCGCGCCCCCGCTAAATGCGCCGAAAAATCCTGGATGTGCGGAATCGGATAGCGGTCGTGGGCTGAAGCATTATTTAATCTGCGGAAATCACCGCAAGGGCGCCACGAGCCGTCAGCTTTGGGTACCATGTGCAGGGGTGACGACCAGGCGCTGTTCGAACGCCGGACTATGCCCAGTTTTTCCAAGTTGGCAAATTCCTCGCGCGCGATGGCCAGTTTAGCTGGGTCCAACCGCCGAGCTTTTGCAAAAACAGGGGGGCCCGAAGTACTTATGAAATGCTCGACCCCGTGTTTGGCAACTGACGCTGAAAATGTTGGGACCGTGAGTGCTGGAAACTGGTTGAGTAATGCATGAAACTTACCACCCGCAGCTGTGACATTGGAATGTGCAGAAGGCAGGGCCACCTGAGCTGTGCAGGAGATAGAGTAGAAAGACAGTGCATTTACAATACGTCTATTAGCAAGGTCAACTAACAAACTGTTTGAGCACAAAAAGTCAGCACCTAGCATGTTGTTGTTAACTGTAGCAACAACGAAGGTCCACTCGAAGGTGCGCCCGTGGAGGGACAGGCGGAGCGTCTTCTCCCCATAGGTTTTGATCGTGGAGCCGTTCGCTGCTAACACCAGGGGGCCGCTGGCCGGCGCCAGTGTGTCCGCGTAGGTAGGCTTGACAAAACTCAGCTGGGAGCCCGTGTCCACCAGGAATTCTTTCCCAGAATTCGCGTCCGTCACGAAAAGCAGCTTGTTCTTCGTGCCGAGAGTCGCAGCTGCTACCGGCTCCCGGTCTTGGCGTTTCCCTGGCGCTGGTACCGGCACGGTGGGACGCATCTGTGGGCTTTCTCGGCGAAACGTCGATGGTAGAAGCAGAGGACGTTGTCAGCTCCGCTTCTCCTGGTCTCCGCCGCTGCTGCCGTCAGTGGATCCGATGCCGCAGCCTCTGGTCTCCCTCTTTCTCGCGAAGGGGCGGTCATCTCTGCTGCTGCCGTCGTGGCTGCGCGCCGTCTATGGGAGTCGATGAGCCGTTGCGCCACCTGTCCCAGCTCGTGGTAGTCGCGGTTGACGAGCGGCTGCGAGCTGGCCAGGGTGACTCTCACTGCTGGCGGGAGCGTTCTGAGGAAGAGGTGGGCGAAGATAAAACTGTCGTCATCCTCGCCTCTCAGGCTCATCATCTTTGCCATCAGATCCGCTGGCCTGTCTGCTTCTCCCTCTGTCAGTGCCAGGAGCTTCTCTGCTCGCTCTTCCCGCGAGGGAGTGAAGGCTCGGATGAGGGCAGCTTTCAGTGTGCCATACTTGTTGTCTTGGGGCGGGTGGTTGGTCAGGCTCTCCACCCGTTGCACTGTGAGGCTGTCCAGCTTCGCGACGACATGGTAGAACCTCGTTGCATCCGCTGAGATTCCCCGAAGGTGGAATTGCGCCTCCACAGTGGTAGACCAGGAGCGCGGGTTATGTTGCCAGAAGTCGGGCAGCTGTAGCATGGTAGCTGCGTTAACCCGGTTGGCTCCTGAAGAGTCCGGTGCGGAAAGCTCGCCGTCACCGGCCATAGGTAGTCGTAGGTCACCAGTATAGAAGATGCCTTACAAACGAGACTGAGTTTATTTCTCAGGAAAGCTTTATTGGAAGTCACATCTTCTATCATCAAAGTTCTCAGCAGAAAAGAGACAGAACCAACTTTCCTCACAGCTTTTATACTCCAGAGATACTAAACCCCCACATCAAGTATCTCACACCTTCACCCCACAGAAGTTCAGTAAACACATGAACCCACAGTCACATATAGCCTCCGAGACTTGCTGGCGCCTCTGTTCCCTTCTCCACCTCGGGGGCTCCCGTTGGGACATTGTCTCTGACCTCCGTCTTCCCCAGCACCCACCTCCTAGCCGAGGTCCCTGCTGGGGCATTGTTCCTTTGGACGTTTGCTCTGTAGGGTCTGCACCGTCATGCCTACTGGATGCATGTGGGGGAGAATGCGTACCATACAAGCATGCCATATATGTGCCTTAAATATGCACCATAAGGGGTCTATTTTAAATTTGCATTTTCAGTGCTTAAACCCCGAAACAGGTTGGTGACCATCATGTTCATGTTCAGCATACATGTACTCAAATTGTGTTAAAACACCATGTTACCAACTTTTAACAAAAAATGCCTCAAGGTCTCACATTTTCTCCAAATCTGTCCTGTCTATGTTGTGAAACCTCCTCAATGTCATGACTGTCACTTGACGAACATAACTATGCTCTGGGCCTTTTGGAGGGCGGAATGTTGACATGACAGGAGGCGCTCCGACTGGGCTGCAATGCATCAATCATTGTTTGGTTGAAACAATGCCAGGCCGAAACTGTGTCAGTGGCCAATAGACCACAATCAGGACAAGTACATGTCACCACCTCAGAGCAAGGGTGGTGCAACACCTCCAAGATCAGTTCTGCACAGCCACCCAGACGGCTCAGGAAACTCCAGGGAGACACCGACAAAGGATCTCAGCCAATATCATGAGAAGGTGCCTCAAGCATCAGGACCTACGAGCTCAAGGACCCTTTTGAGGAATGATCCTGACTGCAGAGCAGCAACAAAATAGCCACAAGTGGGGTCGTCAGGACAACGGGTGGACCCTATGTCAGTGGAACACTGTTCTTTTCTCTATGGAATCCCGATTTTGCCAGTCTAGGGTTAGGGTCAACCAATGGGGTGGCACTGGAGTTGTGGTATTGCAGGAGGAGTGGCTAAAAATCCCCCAGGACAACATTAGACAGCTTGTGAGGTCCATGTGGAGGTGTATTACTGCCTGCATTAACCCAAATGGGGGCCATATTCTGCACTGAACTTTGTTTTTAAGATAGACATTTTGTTGTGATTTTGGAAAGCCAGGGTGCTTCTGCTTTGTTCAATTTTGAAAATTGTTAACACAGAGATTTTCACTTGTTGATCTGACATTATTTTGAAGATGTCTAAAATAATTTGCATCTATTAATTGACCATTTCCATAAAAAATTTGTAAATATATCAAACTTTTCTAGAATGTTGTGTTTTCATTGGCAGTGAATATTTATAAGATAAGATAAGATAAGATAAGATAAGATAAGCCTTTATTAGTCCCACAATGGGGAAATTCCAGGATTGCAACAGCACAGGGATAGCAACACTCAGAGCAACAATCAGAAAGCAAGAAAAAAACAAGAACAGCTAGTATACATATGTACATATTACTATATATATATATATATATATATATATATATATACAGTGGGGTAAAAAAGTATTTAGTCAGCCACCAATTGTGCAAGTTCTCCCACTTAAAAGATGAGAGAGGTCTCCAATTTTCATCATAGGTATACCTCAACTATGAGAGACAAAATAAGAAAAAAAAATCCAGAAAATCACATTGAAGGATTTTTAATGAATTAATTGGTAAATTCCTCGGTAAAATAAGTATTTGGTCAATAAAAAAGTTCATCTCAATACTTTGTTATATACCCTTTGTTGGCAATGACAGAGGTCAAACGTTTTCTGTAAGTTTTCACAAGGTTTTCACACACTGTTGCTGGTATTTTGGCCCATTCCTCCATGCAGATCTCCTCTAGAGCAGTGATGTTTTGGGGCTGTCGCTGGGCAACACGGACTTTCAACTCCCTCCAAAGATTTTCAATGGGGTTGAGATATGGAGACTGGCTAGGCCACTCCAGGACCTTGAAATGCTTCTTACGAAGCCACTCCTTCATTGCCCGGGCAGTGTGTTTGGGATCATTGTCATGCTGAAAGACCCAGCCACGTTTCATCTTCAATGCCCTTGCTGGTGGAAGGAGGTTTTCACTCAAAATCTCACGATACATGGCCCCATTCATTCTTTCCTTTACATGGATCAGTCATCCTGGTCCCTTTGCAGAAAAACAGCCCCAAAGTATGATGTTTCCACCCCCATGTTTCACAGTAGGTATGGTGTTCTTTCTCCTCCAAACACGACAAGTTGAGTTTTTACCAAAAAGTTCTATTTTGGTTTCATCTGACCATATGACATTCTCCCAATCCTCTTCTGGATCATCCAAATGCTCTCTAGCAAACTTCAGACGGGCCTGGACATGTACTGGCTTAAGTAGGGGGACACGTCTGGCACTGCAGGATTTGAGCCCCTGGCGGCATAGTGTGTTTCTGATGTAGCCTTTGTTACTTTGGTCCCAGCTCTCTGCAGGTCATTCACTAGGTCCCCCCATGCGGTTCTGGGATTTTTGCTCACCATTCTCTTGATCATTTTTGACCTCACGGGGTGAGATCTTGCGTGGAGCCCCAGATCGAGGGAGATTATCAGTGGTCTTGTATGTCTTCCATTTTCTAATAATTGCTCCCACAGTTGATTTCTTCACGCCAAGCTGCTTACCTATTCAGTCTTCCCAGCCTGGTGCAGGTCTACAATTTTGTTTCTGGTGTGCTTTGACAGCTCTTTGGTCTTGGCCATAGTGGAGTTTGGAGTCTGACTGTTTGAGGTTGTGGACAGGTGTCTTTTATACTGATAACGAGTTCAAACAGGTGCCATTAATACAGGTAACGAGTGGAGGACAGAGGAGCCTCTTAAAGAAGAAGTTACAGGTCTGTGAGAGCCAGAAATCTTGCTTGTTTGTAGGTGACCAAATACTTATTTTACTGAGGAATTTACCAATTAATTCATTAAAAATCCTTCAATGTGATTTTCTGGATTTTTTTTTTCTCATTTTGTCTCTCATAGTTGAAGTATATCTATGATGAAAATTGGAGACCTTTCTCAACTTTTAAGTGGGAGAACTTGCACAATTGGTGGGTGACTAAATACTTTTTTGCCCCACCGTATATATATATAGACACACAGTGCGGAGCATTGTGGTTGGTGAATGTGCAGCAGAAAGTCTAAGCTCTCTCTCCCTCCACGGGTGCAGCAGGCCAGCTGAATGTCTTTGGGCATGATGGTGGTGACCCTCTTGGCGTGGATGGCGCACAGGTTGGTGTCCACGAAGAGATCCACCAGGTAGGCCTCGCTGGCCTCCTGCAGAGCCATGACGGCGGAGCTCTGGAAGCGCAGGTCAGTCTTGAAGTCCTGGGCGATCTCCCTCACCGGGCGCTGGAAGGGCAGCCTGTGGATTTCTGGTAGCGACGGATCTCTCTCAGAGCCACAGTACCGGGCCTGTAACGGTGAGGCTTCTTCACTCCGCCGGTGGCCGGAGCGCTTTTTTCAAGCAGACTTGGTGACTAGCTGCTTCCTGGGGGGCTTTTTCCTCGAGTAGATTTATGGGCGGTCTGCTTGGTTCTTGCCATCGCTCTTTATTATTCTGTCTTATATTTCTTGCACGCCACCTAAACTCCAGCCCGGCACCCGCGTCGTTTTCGCCACAGTTCCTCGGCATGTCGAGCTTCTCCGTTAGCACCGGGTGGCGGTTGGAGCTAGCTAGCCAGCTAGCTAGCTCTTCCCTGCTGTATCGTCCCTCTCTGCAAACAGTGGCTCCGTCCGCCGACTCGGGAGACCCTTGGGGCGATCTGTGTGTCCGTGATGTATATATAGAGTGAAAGGTGTAGAAAGAAGAAGGAAGATCAGAAAAAGGCAGTTGCAAAAGGCAGCCAACTCGTGTGGCGCCGCCGGTCCGGCGGAACCGGAACCGGAAAAAAAAATAATCTGACAATACAGGGTTATGAGGAGACATTACCAAATTTTCAATTTCGAATGTCAGCACAAGGTTCAAAGTGGGGTGGAGATAATGGGTAGGATTTTCTACATCCTGGGAAAACCCCATTAAGTCTAATGTAGAATTAAAGGCAATATTAAGGCTATCACTGGCAGCATCTACATGTACACATCCTTGACAATTATTATTCTTTCTGATTTAAACACTAAGTCAGATAAACAGTTCAGATAAGAACTTTGAGTAAGCGGTGGGAGGTGTCATGGTTTGCCCCTCAGGGCAGGTAATGGGACTCAAGTGCAAAGCAAGCTTTAGATATTTTATTAATTAAACAGAAATTAAACTCAGCTCGTGGGCTGGAAAGTAAAGGCAAGGTAAACGGGCAAATGGACACAAAACCGGGCTAAGGCAGAACAGACCGAAGCATGCTGTTCATGCTGAATGATGACAGTGATGCAGCACCCAGGTAAGAGGCTGCATTCCTTAAATGAAGACAGAACTAATTAACTTAAAACACAAACAGCTGTGACTGATCAGGAAATTAACAGAACAAGAACCAATCTAGACTGAGGTGAAAATAACAACACACATTAAGCCCCAAGACCAAAACAAAGAACACAGAAATGATTGTGATGATTATAATATTAATAAATAAGACTAAGAGGATAATAATAACAACCAACAGGGAAATAAACGTACAAGACAGAATAATAATGACAACCCAGGATACAAAACATAGAAGCTACAATACTAATACTAAAAAGTGAAGACAATAAAACCTAAAGTAGAGATAAACTAAACACAGAGCCAAGACTATGATCATGAATAATAAATACAGAAAATCCCAGAAAATGAACTTAAAGTGAGGATGTGGGCTGGAGCTCATGTCCTGGAGACAAGGAACATAAACAATAAATCATGGTGAGGACATGGGGCCCAGTCCACATCCTGACAGTACCCCCCTCTTAAGGGGTGGTTTTTAGACGACCCTTAAAGTAACATCAACAACAAAAAAATAACCAAAGCAACCTCCCAGTGTCATGACTGATTAGGTAATTCAGCCCACGTGCAAGATGCAGCAACAGAAAAACAATCAAACAGTAATACATGTTTGAGAATGTTTATTAAATTGCAAAACTCCACACAGCTACAGAACAGTCACTCGCCAGAGGAAGAAGCCTGTGGAGAGAAGACGAGAGCTGTAAGTGGAGGAATGGAGTAAGGGATAATGGGCAAGCCAAATAACCACTTACGTGGACTCCAAGGGAGCACCGGCAGGACTCCAGCAGGGAATAGACGAACCAGCAGGGTAGGGAATGAGCTGGTGGTGCCTGACCGGGTGGAGGTTACTGTTAGCAGGGATGGTGTGGCAGGACAGTGTGCACAGTCCCAGAGACACACCCGCACGATGGCAGCAACCTGAACGAGGGAATAAAGCACACAGGTTAATAACTTCTTTACCCAGTGTATAATGACTTGCTGTCTTAGTGGCAGTATACCCAGACGAGCCAGCGTTGAATCACTGAAGGATGCTTCCTTAAGTACGCTGGCTGATGAAGAGGGCGCAGGTGTGTCCTCTCCCTCAGGTGCGATAACGAGCTGGGGAGAGATGAACAGGACGGAGGTGGCATGCTCTCACTGCCCATGACAGGGCCCCCACTTCTAGGAGCACCTCCTGGCAGCCCATATGGCTTGTTGGGATGGGCACATTGATATGACCAGAGCATTTCCTTGTCCAGGATTTGGGACGAGGGAATCCAGGACCGTTCGTCCGGGCCATAGCCCTCCCAATCAACCAAGTACTGGAGGCCCCGGCCTTGATGGCGAACGTCCAAGATCCAGTGGACCGTGTGAGCCAGGTGGTCGTTGATAATCCGGGGAGGAGGAGGCAGCTTCGGGAGGGGAAGGGGGGCAGAGAGGACTGACCGAGAGGGGCTTGATGTAAGAGACATGAAAGGTTGGGTTCACCCGCAGGGTTGGTGGAAGTCTGAGCCCCACTGAGGCATCGTTAACAATGCTGGAGACTGGAAAAGGCCCGATGAAGCGAGGAGACAGTTTCTTCATCTTCAGCGGAACCTGACTGGCCGCCAACCAGACCTGCTGCCCCACGGTGTATTTGGGGGCAGGCACCCGTCACTTATCAGCCGCAGCCTGGTTGTGCTCGACAGAGTGGGCGAGGGTGGCACGCGTGGATCTCCAGGCCTACCTGCAGCAGCGAGCGTGAGCCCTCATGGAGGGAACCACCACCTCCCTCTTGGTCATGGGTAGGAGCGAAGGTGTGTAGCCTAATGATGTCTCAAAAGGAGTGAGCCCCGTTGCTGTAGAGATGGCTGAGTTCATAGAATATTCCACCCAGGTCAGGTGCGAGCTCCAAGAGGAAGAGTGTTCGGCTGCCACGCATTGTAGGGTGGCCTCCAAGGACTGGTTGCCGTGCTCTGCCTGCCCGTTGCTCTGGGGTGGCTCCCAGAGGAGAGGCTCACAGTCATTCCCAGGGTGCCACAGAAAGTCCTCCACACTTGTGATGTAAACTGCGGACCCCAGTCAGACACGATATCAACAGGAATCCCATGGAGTCAGATCACGTGTTCAGTCAGGAGGGTGGCCGTCTACAAGGCCGAGGGAAGCCAAGGAAGCGCCACCAGATGGACAGCCTTGGAGAAGTGGTCCATGATGGTCAGGATCACTGATTTTCCATGGGAGGGGGGAAGTCCAGCGATAAAGTCCACAGCAATGTGTGACCATGGGCGACTGGGGATGGGAAGAGGATGGAGAAGACTAGCCGGGTGGGAGGAATCGGACTTGCCCCGGACGCAGGTCTTGCAGGCCCGCACTTACTCCCACACATCCCGCTGCAGCGTGGGCCACCAGAACCCCCGCCGAACCAGATCCGTCATGTGGGTGATACCAGAATGACAGGCAAAGCGGTTGGTGTGGCCCCACTGGATGACGTCACTGTGGAGGGCAGCGGGGACGTACAGGCGGTTCCGGGGACACCCTGCTGCCACAGGCTCCCGAGACTGGGCCTGACGGACCATCCGCTTGATATCTCACATAAGGGCACCAAGGATGCATGAAGAGGGAAGAATGGGTTGGGGGTGGGAAGGGGGCGCTGCCTCCTTAGAATCAAACTGGTGTGAGAGCACGTCCGGTTTGGTGTTCCGAGATCCAGGTCAGTAGGTAATGGTGAAATTAAACCGCTGGAAAAATAAAACCTAGTGAGCCTGCCTGGCATTAAGTCAGTGGGCCAACCGCAAATACTAGAGGTTTTTGTGGTCGGTCCACACGACAATGTGGTGAGTAGCCCCCTCTAGCCAATGCCTCCATTCCCCCAGTGCCAATTTAACCCTTTTAGTGTGAGAATTTGCGTGCCCCTAGTGGCAGAGCGCAGCGGTGCCACCTGTCATCTCACTCTGACATCACCAACTCCATTGAGGATTTGTACTGATTTGTACTGATCTGCCAGTTTCAGAAGGAGGCAAACATCCGTTGGAGGACTCAATGGATGACACGTAACACACCAAAGAAGAAGAACTCCTCATTTCCTTTTCTGTTTTCATGCTTTTATCCCAGAAAGCTAATATTGCTGCCATCCATCATCGTGCACCGTTACTTAGACGGCTTCTTACACAAGAAAAGGCCTGCTCCGCTGCCTCGGTCCACCGAAAGGGGACCTTAACAGAGGTCAGCTGCCTTAAGGGCAGTGCCACCCCACTATAGTTCCTGATGAACCGGCGCTAAACGTTCGCGAACCCGAGGAAGCGTTGAAGCTCCCTGCGGGAGTGGGATGTCGGCCAATCAAGCACCGCCCTCACCTTGTCAGCAATCAGTCTCCCTTCAGCCACTATGAAGTCCAAGAAGGTGGTAGATGTTGTGGAGAACTCACACTTCTCGGCCTTAACGAAGAACTGGTTCTCCAAGAGCCATTGTAAGACTGCTCTGACATGGACCTCATGTTCCTCTGGCGAGCGGGAGAAAATCAAAATGTCATCTAAATAGATGAACACAAATTGATAGAGCATATCGCGGAGGACGTCGTTAATTAACCGTTGGAAGACAGCAGGGGCGTTGGTTAGCCCAAACAGCATAACCAAATATTCAAATTGCCCCAGGTGGGTTTTAAAAGCTGTCTTCCACTTGCCCCCCTCACGAATGCGGATTAGATAGTACGCGTTGCGTAAGCCTAATTTAGTGAACACCAGTGAATGCTAAAGGAGCACAAATGCGGAATTCATTAAGGGCAGAGGATATTTGTCCTTAACTGTTATAGCATTGAGCTTGCAATAGTCGATGCACAGGCGCAGCGCACCATCCTTCTTGCCGACAAAGAAGAACCTGGCCCCGAGTGGGGCCGAAGATGACCAAATAAGGCCGGCATTCAGTGACTCTTTAACATACTTTTCCATTGCCTCTCTCTCCGGCCCAGAGATGCTGTAGAGCCGAATGGACGGCTGCTTCGCCCCCGGGATGAGGTCCACAGCACAGTCATAACAGTGGTGAGGTGGAAGCAACAGTGCTCTCGACTTGCTGAAGACCTCCACAAAATCGTGATAAGCCCGGGGGACGAGGCTGAGGTCCGGCGGCTCGACCAGAGGGAGAGAGACAGGGAGAGAAGAGCACATTTAGCTGAACTTAAACAATTGGCCAAACAGAACGGGCTCCAGGAGGAGATCAAATTCTGCCCCCAGTTAATAATGGGGCTGTGCTTCCAGAGCCACGGATACCCTAGAATCATCGGGGATGAAGAATTTGGGAGAATTAGGAATGTAAGTTCCTCCCGATGATTCCCGGACAAGAGGATGGTGACCAACCTCGTGCGTTCGGTGACTACTACAACGTCACCGGATATGGTGGTAATACATTGATGATGGGGCAATTTAAGAGTGGGAATACCCAGGTCCTGGACGAGCCGGGCCGACACGAAATTTCCCTCTGCCCCTGAATCGACTAACTCCAAGACCCTCCTTTCGACCCCTGGCAATTGCACAAGGGCTGAAATAGAAAAAATACCGGGGGGAGTTAATTCAGTCCCACCAACCAGACCCCCCATGGTTACTGACGGTCCGTGTCTTTTGGCCACTGGGGGCACTCGTCCCGACCGTGCTCCGGAGAAGCACAGTACAAGCACATGCCAGTTTTTCTCCTTCGCCGGCGCTCAGCCTCAGTTAATTGAACCCGGCTCAGGTCCATCAGCTCGGGAGGAGGACCGGCCCCCCCAGTGTCAGTCCCCGTGGCAGGCACCCGCTCAGCAGATGAGTGAGAGGAGGCCTGTTGCTCCTTTGCGCGCTCACAATAACGGTTGTCCAACCCCACGGCCTGATCAATGAGGCCATCGAGCGTGTTGGGAATGGCATAAACCGCCAGGTCGTCGAGGAGATGGGCGTTTAACCCGTGGAGGAACGCGCTGTGTAACGCAACCTCGTTGCACCCCGAGTCCGCAGCTTCAATCCGAAACTCCACAGAGAACTTGGCCACAGACCGAGCCCCCTGGCGGAGAGTCATAAGGCAGCTCATTATGTTCCCTTGACTCTTGGTGTGGTCAAACACGCACAAAAACGGGTCACAAATTGGTCAAACATGTAACTATGGCCCTCCGGGCTGTCTGATGTGGCTCAAGCCCAACTAAGGGCTCGGTCTCGCAACAGTAGGGTGAAAAATTGGATTTTTGCGACATCCCCAGGTACTCCCCCCCCCGACCTGCTCCAAATACATCTGTATCTGGTGACGGAATTCCTTACATTTCCCCACCTCCCCCACGCACAGGGCAGGTTTGGGAACAGAGGTGGTACGGCGCACAGGTGGTTGAACAATGGGAGCCGGCTGAGGAGGAGGAGCCGGAGGAGCCACCCCGGCCAAATGCTGTGTGATAGTGTCCAATTGCTGCATCATCGTTTGCAGCTGCTGGCCCATCACGGTAACTTGTTGCTTGGTCGCCTCTAGGCGATCCAGAGCTGATTGCCCTGCTGTTGCACCTGCTGAGCCGAGGTTCAGGCTGGCTCGTTCTGTCATGACTGATTAGGTAATTCAGCCCACGTGCAAGATGCAGCAACAGAAAGACAATCAAACAGTAATACACGTTTGAGAATATTCATTAAATTGCAAAACTCCACATAGCAACAGAACAGTCACTCACCAGAGGAAGGAGCCTGTGGAGAGAAGACGAGAGCTGCAAGTGGAGGGATGGAGTAAGGGATAATGGGCAGGCCAAATTACCACTTACGTGGGCTCCAAGGGAGCACCGGCAGGACTCCAGCAGGGAATAGATGAACCAGCAGGGTAGGGAATGAGCTGGTGGTGCCTGACCGGGTGGAGGTTACTTTTTGCAGGGATGGTGTGGCAAGACAGCGTGCACAGTCCCAGAGACACACCCGCACGATGGCAGCAACCTGAACAAGCGAATAAAGCACACAGGTTAATAACTTCTTTACCCAGTGTATAATGACTTGCTGTCTTAGTGGCAGTATACCCAGACGAGCCAACGTTGAATCACTGAAGGATGTTTCCTTAAGTACACTGGGTTGATGAGAGGGCGCAGGTGTGTCCTCTCCCTCAGGTGTGATGACGAGCTGGGGAGAGATGAACAGGACGGAGGGGGCACACTCTCACTGCCCATGACACCCAAGGTGGGCGATGGGGGGACAAGGCCAGGCGGGCTAACCCCCCCCCCCTCCCCAACAGAGTCCAAAACAAAACAATATTGGTATGGCTAACCGAGTCCATGACCCTAAACTTTAACAAAACATTGGTTTTGAGTGGTCTTTGTGACTAGAAAAGCGCTATATAAGTGCAGGTTAGTTAGTTAGTTGGGTGGTCTACCCAAATCCGAGGACCACTGGACCGAACAATCAGGCGGGTCAGGGGGTCTACCCCAGTCCAAGATAAACTAAACACAGAGTCTAGACTATAATAAGGAATAATAAACACAGAAGATCCCAGAAAATGAACTTAAAGCGAGGATGTGGGCTGGAGCCCACGTCCTGGAGACAAGGAATATAAACACTCAGGGTGAGGACATGGGGCCCAGTCCACATCCTGAGAAGAGATCAATAAACTACAGCAAATAAAATTTGTTTGTACCGAGAATTGCTAAAATGCCCAATCCTGAGAACCAGGCCCTCAAAGGAATTATTGCAATTTTTTTTGCTTTATATTAACTAATAATTTGGAATGGTAAATTATTTGTACTCCTCCTCCACAGCCAGTGCCTCAAAGCTTTTGACAATTTACATAACCAGACGGTGTGGTGATCTGAGCGTGTGTGTTGTTTTTTCTCTCCTCTCATTAATTATGCTTCACAGATGTGGTTTCATCCACACCTGCCCTCCTTAATTAAGCAGACTTTTTATGGAGTGGGGCTCTCCACTCCTGCACGGAGACGTCTACGCTCACATGCAGCTAAAGTGCTCCTCTATGTTTGTACAGCTCTTCTCATCTCCAGCTGTGAACTTTGTCTCAGACTCGGCATACCATAAGCAATCTCTCAATCTGATCTCACCTCCCCGTGTCTAACCTCTGCTTGTCTTGGATACCTGCGCACAGGTGGACCATCTCCTTGATGGACCAGCACTTCTCCTGGCGGCGGACTAGGACCCTTTCCCGGAGCTGGTGTCTCCTCACCCCCGTCGGCATCCTGTAAGTGCCTTAATCATTAGACTGAACTTTTTCCCTTTCCCCTCAGCTGAGGCATTACGCTTGCACCTGGCACTGTATATATCTGCACCAGCACCTCCTCACCTTCGCGGGACCACGGCAACCAGGAGGGAACAAGGCCACAGGTTGTTTCATTCCAACCGCACCCTGAGATTATAATAAACTCCACAATATTCAACTGTGTGCAACAAGTTACTCACTACTCCTTCTCTCTCTCTTCTGCAGGGTTGCCAGACTCCTCCCACTCTGTACTCACACACACTTACACACACTCACCCTCAATAAAGATTATTATTATAACCGAGTCTGTTGTCTGCTCCTGGGTCTGTTACTAAATCATGACAGACGAAGTTGATTCGTTTAAACCAACATAACCCTCTTGCGATAACCAAGTCTCTTTAAGGGACAGTAAATCAATCTGATGATCAATTACTAAATCATGAACTAATAGAGAATTGGGAGTTTGAGATGTAATATTTAACGAACCACATTATGTGAATGCTATGTGGTTATGTGAATAGATTTCCATTCACTAGAATGATACCACCCTTCATCTCCACCCATTTTAACAATGGTGGGAAGATCACTGAAAATGGTTACACCCACACACCAACAGTGATGCTACGGAGTTTGCGTAGCAAGCATAGTTTTTTATTATTTTGTTTAAATTCTAGTCAGCCCACTAGACACTCCTGTTTCCACCTGGTTTGCTAATCCACAGCTGATATCTTGCATCATTCTAACTTACATATTTTTTTTATATTTTGGTTGTGAAGACCCAGTAGATTGGTCTTCTATTGTTAGCTGGACTATGCAGCCCCAGTTGGCTTTTGTACCAAATTGTACTGTATATTATACTGGTCAGAACGATAGGCTGATAGATCAAGCTGCTTAGATTAGCACGTAAATTGCAGTTACTTTTCATGGTTATTTTCTACTCATACTGTATTCTATCCACCTCCCCCCTATTAAATATCCTTATTCATCTACCCATCCTGGACCATATATGTGACCCGTGCTGGCAAAATGAGTCACATTGAGGAAATTATCAAAACTGAGGTAACATTTTTTTCCATATTCTGTATTGAAAGACCTTCAAAATGATATTTAATTTGTAGGAAGTGCACAAAGACAGACCCGGAAAAAGATGATTTGTTTATATTTTGGCTAGGTTTAAAACTTGCACTACCCCGCCTTGAAAAAAAGGCAAATTTAGACAGAACGCTTTTGGTGATGTCACTATTAACAGATGAACCAATCAGGATTAAGTACTGGCTGGTCAAATTTGCCAGCTTGGAGACTTCTGTCTCCTAGTGGGCACGATGTGGGTGGGCCTCATTAGATCCTGGCATTTGAAGAAGGAGGAAAAGAGCAAACATTTTTAGAAGCCACTTTAAGATTCAATTTTAAACAAGATAGATTTGTTTTTTAAGGGGATTTATACCCACTGGAGTGCGTCTTTAAGAGACTTAAGTTTACATCCTCCACTGAGTGGATCTGACATTATGTCAACACCTGTAATTGGACTTTTGTGATGTATGTTTTCGTTAAACAGTTAAATTCTCCTGGTTAAAGGCATTGCTGAGATACAAACCCAAGATCTCATATTTAAAAGTGTCACAGACCGTTCTGGTTAGACCTTTATTCTCATGTGAGGCTCTGGCCAACAATCCTGAAACGAACCTCAATCTTAAATTTTAACACAAACAAGATGGAAATTAAAGAAAAACAACATAAACGTATGTACAAATTTAAAAGAACTGAAGACTGTAAAAAAAAAAGTCAAAAATGGCTGTTTGGTTGGTATTTGTCCCAGTTTTATGGCTATATTTTATCCACAATATCACTGGATATCTGGTATTTGTGAAGCTACAATTTAAGAAGCATCAGAAGAGGCAAAAGAAATAACAATAAAGCAAAATGATGACAACAAATATTACATTTATAAGACCAAGTGTTGCTTATTGTGTCATGTGGAACATGTGACTGCCTGGGGAGATATTATATCACAGTTAGACCACAGCTGCTCTTATTTGGGAAACAATCAATTGTTCTGTGGTAGAGTTTCTATGACATCATACAGAGAATATCATTATCGGACATTCACAGAAATTAATGGATTCCTGATGGGAATAGAATTAGGGGAAGGTTCCTTTCTGATGTGGAAAAGTTAGTGTACAGTGATGTCATCACTGATCCTGTAGACCACCCAAATTCAGACCGGTGCAGTCTTCAGGGTCAAAAGTCAAGGTCACTTTTTTTTTTTTTTTTTTACCTTAGAGTGAACAGGAGTAAATCTGGTCAACTTGCTCTGTACATATAACTTTGGTGGTGTGGGATTGTTTAAATAACAGGTGTCAATCTCAAAGCCTGGGGGTCAGATATGGCCCTCTACGTCATTTTTCCAGCCCGCTAATAAATTTGGGACTTTTCCTCATACCTGTCATGGTTTCCCCTCTGGGGAATATAAGAGGTCTCAAATGCCAGGCGACCTTTGAACAAAATTTAATATGAAAATAATGCAGCACGAGGACTGAAAACAAACAGGCTGTAACACAAATGATAATGCACGGAGAGATGTAGCAAGTATGACTAGAACACCATACTGAGGGTAAGGCATGAAGTGTATAAGTAGAACAGGGAATAATTAGAGGATGAGGCGCGGCTGTGAGTAATTAACAACATAAGAACCGATAACTGAGGAGTGGAATAAACTGAGAGCGCTGTCACAACGTAAACACAACATACAAAGCAAGACAGGATCATGGTGATAATAATAATACAAGGGATAAACATAACTAAGCGGGGCTCTGCTGAAGTGAGGGTGAGAATATTGATAATGATTTTTTTGTTTTTGATTTTGTATACTTTATTGATCCCCTGAGGGGAAATTGAGGGTATCCACCTGGATGGATGAAGCAGCCATGGTACGGCGCTATCCCTTTACCATTCACACACACATTCACACCTAGGGCCACTTTAGAGTCTCCAGTTAACCTAACCTGCATGATGATAATGATAATAACAACATAAAGCGTGGACAGGGTCTGACCCTGTCCAGATCATAACAGTACCTCCCCTTTAAGGGCCAGAAACCAGATGACCCTAGAGATAGACCCCACTGCCCCGGATGGGTGGTGGGGGCCCTAGGACAGGTGGGCCAGAAACACACAGAAGCATACAGTCCAAGGCTGGATAATGGGGAACAGTGTTGGTCGGGGGGTAAACCCCAGTCTGTGGACCACTCAGCAAAGGGAAACAGTCTGTCAGGTGGTCTGCTAAAGTCCATGGACCACCTGGTGAAGGGAGACAGTCTGTTGGATGGTCTGCCAAAGTCCATAGACCACCCGGCGAAGTAGGACCATTTGTCTGGCGGCCGTCCAAGGTCTGAGGCCTACCAAATAGAGAAATGCCGGTCAAGAGGCTGACCAAGGTCCCGAGCCAACCTGGCCGCCACAGTGGCTACCTCAGGAGACTGATCTGGTGGCAACTCGGTGGTGCGAGCGACAATGTTATTCTCTTGGGGTGCAGATGGTCGGGTGTGGACGTCCTGTAGTGACGTGGATGATGATGGTTGAACCCCTTGGAGTACAGAAAGCAATGGTTGGACCCCCTGGGGCACAGGAGGCAATGGTTAGGCCCCCTGGAGTACAGTAAGTAATGGTTGGACCCCCTGGGGCACAGGAGGCAATGGTTAGGCCCCCTGGTGCACAGGGGGTGAAGGCTGGTGAGCAACATCCTCAGAGGGTTAAGGCTAGCAAATGGTGTCGAGCCCAGACGGTGAAGGTGGGAGACCGTCGGGCCCAAATGCCTGGAGATCTGTCCCCGATGCAGCCACCTCGAGCAGGGAGGAAGAAACATAAGCTGGAGCCAGGACCACACAAAAACAGCCAGCAGAAGGCTTGGTGGGGAGAACTCAGAAGCAGATGGAAGCTGCAACTGGGTCTCGCCACCAGAAGTAAGACAAGATCTTTTTAATACAGATATTAAGAAAATAAAGAAGATGATCCAATCATTGATTGTCCCCCTCATGGATCATCACTTTATTGTGGTGGGGGGTTTGCGTGCCCTAGTGATCCCAGGAGCTATGTTGTCCGGGGCAATTTGCCTCTGGTAGGGTCACCCAAGACAAACTGGTCCTGGGTGAAGGGCCAGACTGAGAATGATCCAACAGACTCTCATGATAAATACCAGAACAAGGATTCAGTGTACCCCGCCCGGTATGGGGTCTCTGGGGCCCCATCCTGGAACCAGGCCTGGGGGAGGGGCTCGATGGCTAGCATCTGGTGGCCAGGTTCTCGCCTATGGGACCGAGCCAGGCTCAGCCTGAAGGAGTTGCATGGGTCCACCTTCCAGTGGGCTCACCACCTGCAGGAGGGACCATGGGGGTCCGGTGCTATGTGGATCAGGTGGTGGCAAAGGCGGAGACCTTGGCGGTCTGATCCCAGGCTTCCTAAACTGGCTTTTGGGACGTGGAATGCCACCTCTCTGGTGGGGAAGGAGCCTGAGCTGGTGCATGACTTTGAGAGATACCGGCTAGATATAGTCGGCTTCACCTCAACACACAGCTCCAGTTCTGGAACCAGTCTCCTGGAGAGGGGCTGGAGCTTGGCCTTCTCTGGAGTTGCCCCGGGTGAGAGGCGACGAGCAGGGGTGGGTATTCTTGTATCCCCCCACCTTGCTGCCTCTATATTGGAGTTTTCCCCAGTGGACAAAAGGGTTGTTTCCCTGTGCCTTTGGGTTGGGAAACGGGTCCTGACCATCATTTGTGCCTATGCACCAAATGATGATTCAGAGTACCAACCCTTTTTGGAGTCTCTGACTGGGGTGCTGGAGGGTGCTCCTCTTGGAGACTCCATTGTCCTACTTCAATGCACACACGGGCAACGACAGTGAAACCTGGAAGGGGGTGATTGGGAGGAACGGCCTGCCCGATCTGAACCCGAGTGGTGTTCAGTTATTGGACTTCTGTGCAAACCACAGTTTGTCCATAACAAACACCATGTTCAAGCATAAGGGCGTCTATATGTGCACCTGGCACCAGGACACTCTAGGTCGCAGGTTGATGATTGATTTTGTAATTGTGGGGCAGTGCCTTTGACATGGCAAACTGGGGTGGTGGTTCCTCTCTTCAAAAAAGGGGACCGGAGGGTGTGCTCCAACTTTAGAGGGATCACACTCCTCAGACTCCCTGGGAAGGTCTATGCCAAGGTACTGGGGAGGAGAGCACGGCTGTTGGTCGAATCTCGGATTCAGGAGGAGCAATTTGGTTTTCGTCCTGGCCATGACACATCGGACCAGCTCTTTACCCTCTCAAGAATCCTCGAGAGTTTGTGGGAGTTTGCCCAACCAGTTTACATGTGTTTTGTGGACTTGAAGAAGGCATTCAACCGCATCCCTCATGGCTTTTTGTGGGGGGTGCTTCGGGAGTATGGGGTATCAGGCTTGTTACGAGCTATTCGGTCTCTGTACGACCATTGTGAGAGTTTGGTTTGTATTGCCAACACTCGATCAAACTCTTTCCCAGTGAGAGTTGGACTCCACCAGGGCTGCCCTTTGTCACCGATCCTGTTCAAAATCTTTATGGACAGGATTTCTAGGTGCAGCCAGGGAACGGAGGGTGTCATGCTTGGTGACCACAGGGTCTCATCTCTGTTGTTTGCAGATGATGTTGTCCTGCTGGCTTCATCCAGCAATGACCTACAGTTCTTACTGGGACGGTTTGCTACTGAATGTGAAGCGGCTGGGATGAGAATCAGTATCTCCAAATCGGAGTCCATGGTCCTCAGCTGGAAAAAGGTGGATTGTCCTCTCTGGGTTGGGGACAGGCTCCTGCCCCAAGTGGAGGAGTTTAAATATCTTGGGGTCTTGTTCATGAGTGAGGGGAAAATGGAGCAAGAGATTGACAGACGGATTGGAGCAGCATCTGCAGTGATGCGGACGTTGTACCGGTCTGTTGTGTTGAAGAGGGAGCTTAGTTCCAAGGCAAAGCTATCAATTTACCAGTCAATCTACGTTCCTGCTCTCACCTATGGTCACGAGCTTTGGGTAATGACCGAAAGAACAAGATTGCGGATACAAGCGGCTGAAATGAGCTTTCTCCGTAGGATTGCTGGACTCACCCTCAGAGATAGGGTGAGGAGCTCAGTCATCCGGGAGAGGCTCAGAGTAGAACCACTGCTCCTCCACAATGAAAGGAGTCAGTTGAGGTGGTATGGGCATCTGATCAGGATGCCTCCTGGACGCCTCCCTCTTGAGGTGTTTCAGGCACGTCCCACTGGGAGGAGACCCCGGGGCAGACCCAGGACTCGGTGGAGAGACTATGTCTCCCAGCTGGTCTGGGAACGCCTTGGTATCCTCTCTGAAGAGCTGGAGCAGGTGGCTGGGGAGAGGGAAGTCTGGGCTTCTCTGCTTGAACTGCTGCCTCTGCGACCCAGACCTCCGGAAAAGCGGTAGAAGATGGATAGATGGATGGATGGATGAAAAACTTAAATTCTGTAAATAACCATTTTGGTCACAACTTACTCAGGCAAATCTCAAAGTGCATAAAAACTCAAAGTGCACTGTTAGTAGCATTAACATTTGTTTCCCTTTTGAAAAAAAATATACTATATCCTGGTCATAACTGACCTTGGCACATCACAAAGTGCATTTAGCTGAATAAAAAAATGAACTGTCAAACACTTCAGTGCACCCCCCCCCCCCCATAACAAGATTGATAACATTAACAAACACTGCACATCTACTATTGTGGTTTGTTTTGTTTGAAATCACCACATGTGGGTAGGAGCCTCTTTTTATAACTACACATTCCATTACACAAACATCAGTCAACCAAAAATTTCTAGTAGAGTTAAGGATGCAAAAAGCCCCCACTTAAAAACATGAGTAATGACTTCAGTCTTGAAGGTTTGAGATTTTTCCTCCAAATTTTATAACAATTTTCTTAGTTTTCTACTTTTCTCTGTAAATTTATCTAAATTTGAAACCATTTTCCTCAAATTTGTAATTTCCTCTTGTAAAATTGACTTTTCTTGTACATTTGAGACTTTACGTTTGTGGATTATTTTATGGCTAATCTTTATCTTTTTTTTTTTTTGTAATTCAACTTTTTTTATTTTCTCAACAAAAAATAAGCACAAGTGACAGCATTATTCACAAAACCTCACAAATCAACAGGTCTTGGGTAGATACACATTCCCATATCCAAAACAATCTCTGCAGCCATACAAAAGAAAGATTACTGTCTTTCCAATCTAGAGGCTTCTTTAAAATATAAAACTCTTGACCATGACCTATTAAAGTTTTCACAATCATTGTTAATTCTGGCTGACATTTCAGAATCAGAATCAGAATGAACTTTATTGCCAAGCATGTTTTTACACATACGAGGAATTTTACTTGACATTAAGGTGTGCTCCAAGCGCTCCCTAATGACGCGGCAGCCGACAGGCGCCTGTACAGTGGGGGTAAAGAGGAGGAGGGGGAGGGGGTAACACATTGGGCAGAGAGGAAAAAAGCATAGTTATCAAAATAGAGCTCAAGTGAGCAAGATAATGATCACATAGAAAAAATCCCTCTAATTGCACACTTAGCAGACAAGTTACAGTTACACACATTAACAGAGCAAGTTGAGAGAGACAGTGTGTGTGTATCAGTCATGTGATGTTCGTGGATGCAGTGTGAAGTGTCAGTAACTGATGAACAACAAAATTCCTCTCCTAAGCAGAGGATAGTAAGATAGTAAGATTCCATGCTAGTCACATGATAACGCTGTCCAAAGAGAGTTCAGATTGCTGCACATCAGAGTGTTTGAGTTAGAGAGAAGCCAAAACTCCCTTCTGCCTTATCTTTTCTCCTGGAGGAATGAATTCTCCCAAGGACGCCGAATCAAGGCCTGATAGGCACAGTTCACTTAGAGCATAGAATTTTCACCTCTCATGCGATTCTGTGCATCACAATTTGCATATACATTTCCAGGCTTTAAAATCATTTCCTGGAGAGCACCCAGCGACTCCGAGATGTTTCCCATCTTCCGATTCAGTTCGCCATTAGCCGCTATCAGTGCCCGCCCCAACTGGTCGAATTGTTGAAGGAGCTTTGCCGGGTCCACCTTTTGATTAGCTCTTTCCAACTTCCTTAGTTTTCGATACACCAGGAAAACTCCAAAGCCAAACAGCAGAAATCCTGTGATCATGAAGCCAAACAGGTAGATGTCTTCCACATCTTCAATTGAAAGGTCACACAGACACATGAGTTTCCAATTGTCCCATGAGTCTCTCACATAACCCGCAGCCGTAGTGCCTGCAGGACAGTTGGGCTCCCCCGGGCCCGATTTTCTGTTTGAGAAAGTGGTGTCAATTGCATTTAAAGCCCAGCTCACCAATTCCATAATTTTCGGTTTGGATCGAGATTCACCAAGAAGAAGAGCGAGACACAGACAGGACACGGCAAGCTGGGATCAGTGAAGGGAGGAGAGGAGGGAGGAGAAGAGAAGAAATGCGTCTGCTCTCTCTGATAGCCGGAAGAAGAACTATGGCGGAAGAATAATATGCAGCGAACTGTGAGTTTAAAAGGAAGTTTATTATCATTCATCCCGCCATCATAGAACTCACCCCAGCCCTGTGCAGGCGGGCTGGAGCGGGTCCTCAGGCTCTCGTGAGGAGACACAGAATGCGTGTGTCAGCAGCAGTAGTCAGAGAAAGAGTGAACATGAATTTCAGTCAGCTTATATACCCAGTTACAGACAATACATGAAAGGCATGGGACATTTGCATCACAGTAAGAGCAGGAAGCTTGAACACAATGCATGAATGGCACATTAACATCACAGTACTGAGCAGGAAAGAGCCAGACGAAGCGAGGCTGCCTGTTGACACTAACACACATTTCACTGTTATGTTAATTGCTCTAGTTAAGCGCTCTGCTTGTCCCAGTCTGTTGTGGGGGTGCCCCACACACTCCCCCCCCAGGGGGCTCAGCGGGAAGCTGAGGCCTCGATAGTCCGGCTTTAGTAGCGAGCAGGGAAAGCTCTGTGCAGGCAGAGGTGGAGGGAGGGGGGTGGGGGTAGCAAGTGTCAGCCCGGGACGGCGAAATTGTCTGGGCCCCGCAAAAATTGCCTGCGGATCCGCGATGTTGAGGGGCTGTCCCGTTGAACGTGCAGAGGTCCACAGCAGCTGTAAGAAGAAAAAAAATTAGACACTGACTCCTCTCGCGGTTAAGTCCTGCGAGGATTAATAGCGGCCATGAAGAAAAACAGGCGCTGCGAGGCTGCGTAGCGGCTGTGAGAAAAAAACAAAAGCAGAGGGACTTGGCGTGTCGACTTTAGGTGCGGGCGCAGCCCTAAAGCCCTCGGGAACAGCTGACGGCTGAATTCCCTCTGTGCGCCGTGGCTGAGACCCATACAAAATCCTGTGAGCGAGCTGCGTGTGATGCTTCAGGTGTGTGAGCAGCCCTGAAGGTTCCGTGTGCAGCGGCGAAGGACGCTGGCGGTCTGTGTATAGCCGGTATGTCCCGTGCATGGTGCGCTGTCCTCATAACCCCCCGGTGCGTGTGGAGGGGTTCAGTGCATGACAGGTCTGCTGTAGAGGCGAGTCAGGGTCAGGGAGCTTGTTGGAGATCAGCGTAGTCGGCGCCGATAATCCTCCCTGTTCAGTGTGTTGCTGCGTTCGGTCATGGTGCGTTCAGGTCCACGCGCTGCGTTCTCCGTCGGCCCTGGAGGTCGCCGTCGTGGAGAGAGGACGAGGTGTGTGCGCTCTCATGTGGAGGAGCTGTGAGAGCGGCCGGTCCCAGCGTGGATGTGCAGATCTCAGGTGTGCAGATCTCACCATGAAGCTTTCTGCAGCTTTCCCGGTCGTGGGTGATCTTCGGAGAGTTTCGCCTGGTGGTGGCTCTGCGTCGAGGTCTCCCTGTAGCAGAAGGGAGGGCAGATCATTTGCGTCAGGCTGCTGCGTTCGCTTGTCGTCGGAGAATCACCGCCGGGTGCTGCGTTCATTGTCGTCGGGTCACCAGCGTGGCTGTCCAGACCAGAAGGTTGCGTTGCACAAAGCGTGTGCTTTCTTCGGGGTCACCAGTGTAGCGACATGAAATAATAAGAAGCGAACTGGGAGTTTAAAAGGGTGTTTATTATCATTCATCCCGCCATCATAGAACTCACCCCAGCCCTGTGCAGGCGGGCTGGAGCGGGTCCTCACGCTCTCGTGAGGAGACACAGAATGCGTGTGTCAGCAGCAGTAGTCAGAGAGAGAGTGAACATGAATTTCAGACAGCTTATATACCCAGTTACAGACAATACATGAAAGGCATGGGACATTTGCATCACAGTAAGAGCAGGAAGCTTGAACACAATGCATGAATGGCACATTAACATCACAGTACTGAGCAGGAAAGAGCCAGACGAAGCGAGGCTGCCTGTTGACACTAATACACACATTTCACTGTTATGTTAATTGTTCTAATTGAGCGCTCTGCTTGTCCCAGTCTGTTGTGGGGGTGCCCCACAGAACGACATTTCTTCATATGCCACAACTTCTAACATTTGTATCAACCACATTTTAAAATCAGGAGGTGATGTACTTTTCCAGTATCTGAGGATCACTTGGGCCGCAGTAACAACCCCTAAGTTTATCACAGCAAAATCATATTTTGATACATTCGGCATTTCTGTTCTGTTCCCTAGAAGGCATAACCTTGAGGATTTAGGTACCGTCATATTCAACCATTTCCCAGTATGTTCCACAGCCTTTTCCCCAAATGGATTCACAAGTGCGCATTCCCAATTGCATGTAAAAAGGTTCCTGCCTCTGTTTGACATTTCCAGCAAAGATTGTTGGCCATTAGGCCCATTCTGTGGAGCTTAGATGGAGTAAAATAAAACCTATGTATTAATTTATACTGAATAAATTTTCCCCTTGTTTCTTTTACAAATTTCCCTGTGTTCAATAATATTTTTGACCAGTCCTCATCTTTAAATTTGCACCCTAAATCCTTCTGCCAAATGGTCTTCAGAGTTTTGCAAATATCTTTGTTTAAACTATTGAATATCTTGTAAAATAAAGATGCCCTGTGCGCCATACCAGATCTTTCTAAAAATTGTAATACTGAATTCCCTTCTTGAAAAAATTGACCCTTAATAATACAATCTCTAATTTGTAAATATTTCCAAAATTACCTTTGTTGTCTAGATTATATTTTTGTGTGAGTTCTGCAAAAAGATATTAACTCTCCATCTTGGCATAAGTCACTTATTCTATGAATTCCCTTCATGAGCCAGTCCTTCCAATAAACACTTTTTGGCAATCCGTATGGCCGGGTTGCGCCACAAGGAGGCATATAGTTGTTTTGAATAGGACATCTTACACATCTTATGTGCTTCTCTCCAGACCTGCTTAGAATAAGCAAGTATTGGATTTAAGAACAACTGTCCATTATTTTTTAACTCCTGGGAGAGAACATCCAGAAGCGTGAAAGGGTAGGTCATCTCCTGTTCAGTTTTAATCCAGCTCAGTTCTGAGTCCGTTCTCTTCCAGTGTATATTCAATCTGGACATTTCAAATGACAGATTATATAGTTTTGCATTCGGGATGCCTAAACCTCCTGTATCCCTTGATGACCACATTTTCCTCATGTTCATTCTCGGCCTCTTTTTATCCCAAAGAAAATCTTTGATTATAACTTCAAATTGTTTAAACAGTAGTGGTGATATAATAATAGGCAACATCATGGAAACATAGTTAAACTGTGGGATAATGACCATTTTAATCACATTGATCTTCCCCCATAGAGCAAGTCTTAGCTTCCCCCATTTATCCAAATTGTTTTTTATTCTTTGTAGGAGTGGTTCCAGATTTAAGTCCATTATTCTTTCCAAATTTGAATTTAATTGGATACCCAGATATTTCATACCTGAGGGCATCCATTTGAAATGAAATTTAGTAATGTCATCAGATCGGCATGTGCATGATATTGGCATGCCCTCAGTTTTGTGCCAGTTTATCTTGTAGCCTGATAATTTAGATTATAATTAAATTACATTTAATGAAACAAATTAACTTAAATCAACAAAGATTCAGTTATTTCTGTTAAAATATTTCTATATATTTATAATTTTTTTTTAGAAATTTCCTCACCATCCAGACAGCAGGAAAAACCTCCCTTATTTTGAAATCCAAATGTTGGCACGTTTAGTGTGTCTGAAGGCTGTGGATGGATTAAAGTCATTGACTTCATGAATTTCAGTCATCTTAACTTGCCAGGTACATAATAATGAACATAAATTATTATAATGGCTGGTGAAATAAATCCGCAGCAATTCAGTCACATCTTGCCTCTTTCCCTGCATACGAAGCACCACACCTGTTTGCTCAGTGACTCTTATTGTTCCCGTTACCAGCGGGTTAAAACCACAATAAATGCCTCCACTGCCTACATACCTCTTATGCTTTTTTCCGTGTTTAAAGTACTTTAATAAGCTATTGCTTCTCTCGGACAGCAACGCACGAGAGACACTCTGCCTGCCTGCCAACTGGAATGCTCATGTGGGCGGGGCACTTCTGAACTCCTTGCGGATGACGATCATGAGCGTTGTTCGTGTGCGCGCTTGCGGACAGTCATTCCCTCATATTTTTTTCAAAAATTTATATTTCCTTGGCGTGATCTGGGCCACTCTGAGGTTAGCTCTGTGCCGCATGTGGCCCATGGGCCGCTAATTGAATAGGCCTGGTTGAGAGAGAGCACTTTGCTTCTACCCATCATGATTTCTTTGTGATGTGACAATCTGATATTCACACACCTTTTTAAAGGCTACCAGTCAGGACTTAACCAGTTGAAATTAATTTGCACTGATGGGGGTTGGGATGGCATCCTAAGTTTTGATGGATTTCAGCTGGTTTCTTGGCTTTCTATGCCTTTTTGCACCCCTTTTTCTTCATGTGTCCAATACTTATTCCCTGTGTCATCCACTTTATTAAATATAACTTGTTCTGTGAACACAGTTGCCTTGATTTCTTTGTATGTATGGATTATGATCCGAGGTGCATGACAGAGAGGTTCCGCAGGCCCTTCCTACCTACGGCTGTCAGACTTTACAACCTAACAAGGGCTGCTCGTAGAGGTTGTATTAAATGTACTAAATGTAACAACTTTGCACAATAGAGATCGTCCCCTCCAATACACAACTAGGACAATAACAATCATTACTGAGGGTGGCAACAACACTGTTGATTCAAATATGAAATATACTGTCTGGGTACATATTCATATTCTGCAGGGTAATTTAACAAACCGTAATGCTGTTTATTCCATCTACCTGCAATGCTCCTACACTGTGTATATATCTGTGTACATATATTGGGGCAGCAGTGGCTCAGGAGGTAGAGCAGGTCATCTAATAACCCGATGGTTGGCAGTTCGAATCCCGCTCTCCCCAGATATCCTGCCGTTGTGTCCCTGGGCAAGACACTTCACCCGCATTGCCTCCAGTGCCCATAACACTGGGTATGAATGTGTATAAAGGTTCGGTGGTGGCCGGAGAGGCCGTTGGCACGGATTGGCAGCCACATTTCCGTCAGCCTGCACCAGGGCAGCTGTGGCTACAGTAGTAGCTTGCCACTACCATTGTCTGTCTGGAGTGAATGAATACTGTATCTACTTGTAAAGCGTCTTTGAGTGTCTATGATAAAGCGCTATATAAATCTGATGCATTATTATGTATATTCATCTACTGCTTTGGCTAACCAGTTCTTATCTTGTTGACTATTGCTCTGAGTGCTGCTATCCCTTTGCTGCTGTAATCCTGAAATTTCCCCATTGTGGGACTAATAAAGGCTTATCTTATCTTATGTTACTGATATCTAAACTATCATAATCCCAGAAGTTCTGGTCGTGGAGGTGGAGTAGCGGCAATTTTCTATTCTAAATTATCAGTTAATGTAAAGCAAAAATCATGTTTTAATTCCTTTGAGGGCCTGGTCCTCAGTGTGGAGCATGTTGGCTATCTTGGCTTGAACCCAATTTTCTTTGCCATAGTTTACTGTCCTCCCTCTGCCTACTCAGAGTTTTTATCTGAATTTGCTGAATTTTTAGCTGATTTAGTGCTGAAATCAGATACATGTTGATGTAGATAGTGACTGTCTTAATAAGGCATTCAATTCAATTTTAGACTCAATGGGGTTTTCCCAGAAAGTAGAAAATTCTATCCATTATCTCCTTACCACACATTGGACCTTGTTTTGACTTATGGTATAGAAATAGAAAATCTGGTAGTGTCTCCACATAATCCCGTACTGTCAGACCATTGTCTGTTAACCTTTGATTTCACTATTTCTGATTTTTTGACTCCTAATGAAAAATATTACTACAGCAGATGTCTCTCAGATGACGTTGTTACCAAATTTTTGCAGATTGTCTCCTCTATACTGTGGGTCAACACAACGGAAATAAAAAATGGAGAGCCTGCTCCTTCCGTAATTGAGCATGGTAGACGGTGTTTCAGCCTCTCTGCATCAGACTCTAGATTTGGTGGCCCCTTTAAAAAATGAAAAGTCTAACCAGAGATTTCTAACCCCTTGGTTTAACACAGAAACGCGTAGCTTAAAACAGAAGACTTGTCAATTAGAAAGAAAATGGCATTCTACTAATTTAGATGAATTCTATTTAGCGTGGAGAAATCATCTCTTAATTTATAAAAAATCTCTTAGAAAAGCTAGAACTAGTTATTACTCTGCATTAATGGAAGAGAATAAGAATAACCCCAGGTTTCTCTTCAACACTATAGCCAGGCTGACAAAGAGTCAGGACTCGGTCAATCCTCGCATCCCCCTTGAGCTTTCTAGTCAGGACTTTTTGAACTTTTTCAGTCATAAAATTTTATCTATTAGAGATAAAATCAGTCAGAATCTTCCCACCGTAAACTTAAGTACATCAGCTACTACAACTGCTTCAATTGATATCTGCTTAGATAAGTTTACTCCAATTGACCTTTTAGAGTTAGATAAAATAATCTCCTCATCTAAGCCTTCATCTTGTCTTTTAGACCCTATTCCTACCAGGTTATTTAAAATAGTCTTCCCAATTATTGGTAGCCATATTCTTCATATAATTAATTCTTCTTTAACTTTGGGTTATGTACCACAGGCTTTTAAAACTGCTGTAATTAAACCCTTACTCAAAAAGCCAACGCTCGAGTTTTGGTGAACTATCAATCAATCTCTAATCTGCCTTTCATTTCAAAAATCTTAGAAAGAGTTGCTGCAGCGCAATTGTTTGACCACTTGGAGGGATTTGGTTTATTTGAAGAGTTTCAATCTGAGTTCAGAGTCCATCACAGCACTGAAACAGCCTTAGTGAAGGTCACTAATGACCTCCTTATCGCATCCGATAATGGACTTGTTTCTGTATTTGTCCTTTTAGATCTTAGTGCAGCCTTTGATACTATTGATCATGACATTCTACTTGATAGATTAGAACACTATGTTGGACTAAATGGAACTTTGCTGCAATGGTTTAGATCTTATTTGTCAGATAGACTTCAGTTTGTTCACATCAATGATGAATTTTCTTCCAACTCTAAGCTCAGTCATGGAGTTCCACAGGGATCTGTGTTAGGCCCTACTCCTTTTAGTTTATATATGCTTCCGTTAGGCCAGGGGTCACCAACGCGGTGCCCGCGGGCACCATGTCGCCCGCAGGGACCACATGTGTCGCCCGCAGGCCTGTTCTAAAAACAGCACAACCCGCAAGTGAGCTGCAGATGTAATTTTTTCTGCCGCTATTTTTTATTTTATATTTTTTATATTTTTTAAAATCACACTTGCATTTATATAGATTTTAAAATGACAAAGTCTTAAAAATAAAAAAAATGAAAATATGTTTATTATACGTAAAGTTAAGGTGAACTCTGACCTAGTTCAAAGGTCAGTATTGTGCGCATGACAAAACCTTCGCGCTTGTGGAGCGTAAGCTTAGCTAGCGGGCAGTTAAGATGGTGGGCGCAGTGCGGTTTCCAAGCCCAAAAACATGGCAAAAAAAAAAGACAGAAAATTTATCATTTTCAAAGTGAGCGGGAGGAAGAGTTCTTTTTTACTACCGTGAAAGGAAGCTGCGTGTATTTCATTTGCGGGGCGATGGCGAAGCGCCACTTCACTACCCACTCTTTTTTTTTTTTTTGGACTTATCTTGTACCCGTAGGTAGATTTGTTCTGCAGTCCGGTAACAAGCCACCAGCCGCTGCGTGCGCAAGCGCCCTTTAACTCCCTAACCTGCATGTTTTTGCATGAAAAACGAGAACATGCAAACTCCACACAGATCACTGTTGGCCAGGGGCAGGGATCGAACCCACGATCCCCGCGATCCCCCGGCCGAGGGTAAACTGCTGCCGCGGTGCTAACCACTGTGCCACCGTGCATATAAGCACTCTCAGTGCTTGTTTAGTTTCTTCTCATGAAAGGACAGTGCTGGTTGCTCAAGCATGATTCTTGGCAAGAACTGTATGGATATAATTCCAGTGAAGAAGAACACACAAAAGTGTGTTTAAATGTAACAGATTTTGAGCAGAATTGCAGCAGATTTGTTCAGTTAAAAATGTGATAAGATTTATTTAATATGAAAGTTGATTTTTCTTAAATGTTGCATAACTTTTTCAAACATGGTTCAACATAGTTCATGAATTAAAAGGGTTTAGTTTTTTATGGTTAAAAGGGACTGGTGAAAACTGGACATTTTTTTATGAAATGTAGAAGGGATCATCTGAACAATTGCTGAGATTAATAAAAATAAAGTGTTGAATATTGATCTTGTCTGTTACCCACTCTAAGTTATTGATAATTATTTATTTATGTATATATATATATATATACACACACACACACACACACACACACACACACACACACACACACACACACACAATTTGTTATTTTAGAGGAGTGTGTCAAGCTGGTGCCCTTCACATGACTCGATACCCATGAAGTAGCACTTGGTTTCAAAAAGGTTGGTGACCCCTGCGTAAGGCAATATCATTAGAAAACACTGTATACATTTTCATTGTTACGCAGACGACACACAATTATACCTGTCAATGAAGCCCAATGATTGTAATCAATTAGCCAAGTTAGATGCCTGTCTTAAGGAAATCAAAGCCTGGATGACTTGTAATTTTCTGCTATTAAACTCAGATAAGACTGAAGTCATTCTTGTTGGTCCAGAAAACCTTAGAAATTCCTTTCCAAATCATACTCTTAATTTGGATGCCGCTACTCTCACTCTGAATAGTTCTGTGAGGAACCTTGGAGTTATTTTTGATCAAGATCTGTTCTTTAACTCACATATTAAATTTTTTTCTAAGACTGCCTTCTATCATCTGCGCAATATTGCCAAGATGAGGAGCATCTTGTCTCTGAATGATGCTGAGAAACTGATCAACGCCTTTGTCAGCTCTCGATTAGATTATTGTAACTCGTTATTATCAGGTTGTCCTAAAATATCCTTAAAAAGTCTTCACTTGATCCAAAATGCTGCTGCAAGAGTTTTAACTGGTTCTAGAAAGAGAGATCATATCTCTCCGGTTCTGGCCTCCCTTCACTGGCTTCCCATAGAGTTTAGAATTAAGTTTAACATCCTTCTTCTCACTTTCAAAGCTCTTAATAATCAGGCCCCCTTATATATAAAAGCTCTGATATTACCCTATCATCCTAACAGAACACTACACTCCCAAAATGCTGGATTACTTGTAATACCCAGAATCACCAAAAGTACAATGGGAGGCAGGGCCTTCTGCTATCAAGCTCCTCCTCTGTGGAACCAGTTACCACTCAGGATCCGGGAGTCAGACTCGATCTCTGTTTTTAAGAACAGGGTAAAATCCTTTCTTTTCCATGTAGCCTACGATTAGGGAGGGATCTTGTATCTCTTAACCCCCCTTTTGTTCTACTGTTAATAGATTCAGACTGCCGGTTGACCTCCAGTAATGTACTTGGCTTCTCACTGTTCATGTTCATTATGTCTGTTCTCTTCATCCTTTCTATCCCCTCACCCCCAGCCAGTTGCAGCAGATGACTGCCCTTCCCTGAGCCTGGTTCTGCTAGAGGTTTCTTCCTGTTAAGTGGGAGTTTTTCCTCTCCACCGTCGCTAAGTGCTTGCTCACAGGGGATCGTCTGATTGCTGGGTCTTTCAGAAATTGTGGGGTTTTCCCTGCATTTGGTAGCGCTATGAGATGACTTTTGTTGTGATGTGGCGCTATATAAATAAAGCTGAATTGAATTGAATTGAATCTGGTGAAAATCTCAGGTCAATGGCTCCATCAGAAATATGTTTAATGAGCAAACTGTTGACGTGTTCAATACTTATTTCCCCTGCTGTAATTGTGGGTCTATAAAAAATTGAAGGTGTGGAGCTCTTCTGTTAACATACAGGACTACGCTGAATACATGACTGGGTACATCAGCATGTGCTTTGATACCATTGTACCCACCATACAGGTCAGGAAGTTTCCCAACCAGAAGCCCTGGATCAACAGTCAGGTATGTCAGATGCTGCGCACTCGCTCTCATGCATTTAAATCAGGCTGTGAGGTTGAGTACAAAGCTGCAAAGTATGGACTGAGAAAGGCTATAGCAACAGCCAAGTGGCAGTACAGAGAAAAGCTGGACAACCTCTACTCCACTCCTGACCCGGGGTGCATGTGGCAAGGCCTGCAACACATCACAGACTACAAGAGAACCAACAGCAGCACCACTAGCTCTACAAACAGCCTGCTGGACGATCTCAACATCTTCTACACCCGCTTCGAGACCATCAGCCACAGCACAGAGAACAGACACACACTCCCCCCCCCCCCCACACACACACTAAGAATCTCACCAGGCCAGGTAAACAAACCACTGAGGAATATCAACCCCCACAAGGCAGCAGGACCAGACAACATCCCTGGGCGGGCCCTCAGAGCATGCACTGCAGAGCTAACTGACATCCTCACAGTAATCTTCAACCTCTCCCTCAACCAGAACATAATCCCAGACTGCTTCAAAACCACAACCATCATCCCCGTCCCCAAATGGAGCCCGCCATCCTGTCTGAATGATTACAGACCGATAGCACTCACTCCAATCATCATGAAGTGCTTTGAGATAGTGGTACTGCCCCTCATTCAGGACAGCATACCAGGCACCCTGTACCCCCTGCAGTACGTCTACCAGCCCAACAGGTCCACCTCAGATGCCATTGCCGCAGCACTCCATTATTCTCTCTCCCACCTGGAAGATAAAAACTCACTACATCAGGATGCTCTTTGTTGACTACAGCGCCGCCTTCAACATGGTCATCCCCCACAAACTCACCGACAAACTGTCTTCACTTGGCCTGCACCCCACCCTCTGTGACTGGCTACTGGACATTCTAACTTGCAGGCCCCAGTCTGTCAGGATGGGTAGCAGGACCTCAGCCAGCATCATCACAAACACAGGTGTCCCCCAGGGTTGTGTTCTCAGCCCCATCTTCTACAGCCTCTTCACCCATGACTGTGTTACCTCCCACAAAGACAATATCATCCTAAAGTTTGTGGATGACACAGCAGTGATAGGACGCATCGCTGGTGATGACGAAGCGTCCTACAGGAGGGAGGTTGCCAACCTGGTTTCATGGTGTGAGGACAGCAACCTCACCCTCAGCACGGACAAGACAAAGGAGATGATAGTGGACATGAGGAAGGGGAGGAGGAGACCCCATCAACCACTGTTCATCCAGAAGCTTGAAGTGGAGAGGGTGAGCAGCTTTAAATACCTGGGCATCCACATCAGTGAGGACCTTAAGTGGACACACAACACCACAGAGCTGGTTAAGAGAGCTCAACAGTGACTGTACTTTCTGATGAGGCTGAAGAAGATTGGTATGTCTTCCAGGATCCTCAACAATTTCTACAGCTACATCATCAAGAGCATCCTGGCCAACTGCATCACTGCGTGGTATGGCAGTACCACTGCCCTGGAGCGCAAACGCCTGCAGAGAGTGGTGAAGACAGTGGAGAAGATCATTAGGACTCCACTCCCCTCTCTGCAGAGCATCTACCACTGCAGAGTCCAAAAGAGAGCTGACGCCATCCTCCGGGACCCACCCACCCTCAACACAGACTGTTCGCACTTCTACCCTCAGGCTGGAGGTACAGGAGTGTGAAATGCTGGACAACCAGACTGAAAAACTTCTTTCCCACTGCCATCAGACTCATGAACAGATAACAACTCCCAAAACTCTGTAACACAGCTTCGCATATAGGAACTCACATTGGCTGCTAAATTTGCACACTGCTCACCTGTACAGTAGGTATAGTATCACCTGTCTGATATCCATATCATCTCTGCTGCTACGTATCAATAATTTGTAATTATACACTGCTTGTTGCACAATGCTCATTTGCACACTGTACATACGTCTATGCCATCTCAGGTTCACATCAAGTTGCACAATGCTCATTCGCACACTGTACATAGGTTCATGCCATCTCAGGTTCACATCATCTCTGATATCAATATACCACTATCACTGAAGTCATCCAGTGAATTTTCAATTTCATTCCCCTACTGCCTAACTGGGTGTTGGTGTGTGTGTCTTAGCATCCATTAGTATTAGGATTGAGTTACTGTGTTAGTGTGTCATGACCTATCAGAATTGTTGTTTCTGTACCTTTAACTTGGCATTTGTTTAGAGAGCAAAGTAAGAATTTCATTGCTCAGGAAATGTAGCATTTCTGAACTGTGCACATGATAATAAAGCCTTTGAATCTTGAATCTATTACCTCTGCCCAGAGGAGAAGGTAATGTTTTTGCCAGTGTTGGTTTGTTTGTTGGTTTATCGGACTGTTAGCAACATTACTCAAAAAGTTCTGAACGAATTTTGATGAAATTTTCAGGAAAGGTGTGTAATGACACGGGGAACATATGATTAGATTTTGGTGACGATCTAAGGTGCATACCTCCACCAAGGGCTTTGTTTGTGTTTGTGAAGCAGGATTACACAAAAACTACTGGATGGATTTGGATTAAATTTTCACCAGAGGTGGTTCTTGGGCTACAGATGAACCCATTACATTTTAATGATAATCCAAGAATGGATACCTCCGCCAAGGCTCTTATCTTCTCACAGAGTGTAAGCGATACGCCAAAACTACCTGATGGATTTGGATGAAATTTTCACCAGAAGTGGCTCTAGGCCAACACACAAACCCATTACATTTTGGAGGTGATCCATGACGGATGGAAGGAGCCTTGGCAGAGGTGTGCGCTCTCTGAGTGCTTTTCTAGTTTTGACTGCAACTGTAATGGGCTATGAGCTATGAACCTGGGTTGTCCAAAGATACAAAGATACCTTCTATACATTTTACCTCAATCTGTTAAGAAAAACATTTACATTCACAGCCTATGGAGATATACATATATGACTCTGTCAGAACAAAAGAGAACTTAAATCTTTCTGGGTTCTGGGTTGTTATGAGCAGTCTTTCCTCTAGAGTCTCGAGGGCAGCATAAAGTCTATCTGACTGATTTCGTAAAGATCCCTGTGTGGGGGTATGGTGTGGGGATTCTCCACCCAGAGTGGGGGCTGGGGGAAAAAGGGAACAATGCGCTGAAGGAGGAAGTGCTACCGGGGGGTCTCAGACGGGACAGAAAACACTATTCACCCCCCCGCCCCCCAGGGAGTTCGGGAAGTGCTTGAGCTGCCAGAGGGGAAGAAGGTGTGAGGGGCGGTTCTGGCGCTTTGTGGTGTTAATGTGCCACGCATGTCTTTGTTCCACGCATTGTATGATTGTCGCGATTCTTGGGTCTTAATGCACAGAATTAAAGGTTATAAAATGAAGGTGCATGAAGACCCGGGTGCTTTTGACTGACTGAATGTTGGAGAAGGAATAAAGTTCATGTGTAGTCCAGTTCATGCCTCCCCTGCATCCTTTCTCCACATTGATGACCCCAAGACGTGCCATGGAGAGCGAGCTGAGCACCGCACCGGAGACTGCCTGGAGGGCGAGCACCAGCGCTGCATGCGCTGTCTCAGTCAAGCTCCCAGACTTCTGGCTTCACAACCTGACTGTGTGGTTTCTGCATATAGAAGCCCAGTTCGCACTCCGCGGGATAACAACGGACGACACAAAGTATTACCACGTGGTCGCTGTCCTGGATGCGCGTGCCACACAACAGGTGACAAGCCTGCTCCAGGAGCTGCCAGCCCAAGTGAAATATGAAGCGCTCAGAGGATGCTACTCCAGCATTACACCCTTTCTGACAGTGAGAGGACAGAGAGACTCCTAACATGTTCGGAGTTAGGGGACAGATCAGCCGTAGAGCTTGTGGAGAGCATGTTGGTGCTGATGGGGAAGAATGACGAGTCTTTCCTGTTCACCCACTTGTTCCTCAGGAACCTACTGGCTGCAGCGAGGGAGATCCTGGCTAACTCACCGCTGCTAGTGACCAAGGACTACCGCCCACTGGTGAAAGAAGTGGATCACATCATTTTAGCAACCAGAAATCTTAGCGTGAATGCAGCGGCACCAGCGTCCATGAGGGACTCCAGCGAAGTCGAGGAGCTGTTGGTGGTAGCTGGAGCAGACGTCAGGAGACACAGGAATGGGGTGATCTGTTTTTATCATCGCCGCTTTGGTTCAAATGCCCAACGCTGCCTGCTTCCATGCCAGTTCAAGAAGCCGGGAAGACGGCACATTTGGCACTCAGTTGCAGCTGCAACTGCTGGCAACAGGAACAAGCTGCATTATGTCATGGACACATGTTCAGGGAGACAGTTTTTGGTGGACTCCGGCTCCCAGAAGAGCCTCATCCTGCCGGTCAATGCAGACAGGGAGGCAGGAGGCAGTGGTCCCGAGCTCACGGCCGCCAACGGATCCACCATCAGGACTTTTGGCAAACGGACACTGATAATATGCTTGCACGGACAAAATTTTCAGTCGAACTTTGTGGTGGCTGCATGTTCTGCCCCCATTTTAGGTGCAGATTTTTTATGTGCTTATGGGTTGTTAGACGATGTTGCAATTAGTGGATGCTGTCTCTTTTACCTCACTGTCCTACATAGCTCGGGGTGCTAGGTCAACAACAGTGGCTAACGTCATAGCTTCAGGGGATAAGTATCAACATTTACTCGCACAGTTCCTAGCACTTACGGTCCTGACTTTTTTGGCTACAATAACAAAACACGGGGTCAAACATTTTATAACTACAAAAGGCCCGCCGGTGTTCGCACGACCTCGGCGCCTGGATGCGGCTAAACTGGCCAGCATGCATGAGGAGTTTGCCAACTTAGAGCAGTTGGGCATTGTCAGGTGCTCCAACAGCCGCTTCACATAGTCCTTAAGGCCGACGGGTCGTGGCGACCATGTGGCGATTTTTTGCGCTTGAACAACACCATGGAACATGATCAGTATCATATCCTGCACATCTATGATTTTTCCGTGCACCTGGCCATGGCGCATGTTTTTTCCAAAGTGGATCTTGTCCACGGTTACCATCAGGTCCCAGTGTGTGCGGAAGATGTTCCGAAAACAGCAGTAAAAACTCCTTTCAACCTTTTTAAGTTTTTATGCATGCCGTTCGGATTAAAAGGCGCGGCACAGACTTTCCGGAGAATGATGGATGCAGTGCTTTGCGACTTGTCCTTCGTTTTCGTCTACTTAGATGACATTCTGGTAGCTAGCGCGTCCCAGGAGGAGCACATCGCCCATCTCAAGATGGTTTTCCAGAGGTTGGAAGCACACGGGCTGATAGTTAACACGGCGAAGTGCCAGTGATTGATTTTTTGGGCCATCACATTTTGTTGGAGGTCGCGATTGCGTTACCGGATAAGGTGTGTGCTGTGTTGGACTTTCCGTGTCCGCAGACCGTGAGGGCACTACAGGAGTTTTTGGGAATGGTTAATTTTTATAACCGTTTCCTTCCCCGGGAAGCCCAGCTGATGCAGCCGTTGTATGCCATGCTTAAAAAAAAGAAGCCTGCAGAAACCATTGACTGTTTCAGTCAAACTTTGCACAACAACGAACGCAAATACAGCATGTTTGACAGAGAATTGCTGGCTCTCCACCTGGCAAAGTGCCATTTCCAGTTTTGGCTAGAGGGGCGCCAGTTCACTGCATTTGTGGACCATAAGCCGCTAACGTACGCAAAGTCCAAGGTCTCGGAACCGTGGTCGGCCTGGCAGCAACGGCATTTGGCCACGATTTCGGAGTTTACTACCGACATACAACACGTTGCCGATAAGCTCAACATTGCGGCAGATTGCCTGTCGTGCGCGTTAGTCTTCCCAGTCTACATGGGAATAGATTTCCCTGCCATGGCCGCGGAGTAAGCCGGGGACGCCGACATTTGTGTGCTCCAGTCGGCGCCTACTGGGTTAAGGCTGGCGAGAAGGGTGCCCTCCCTTGCTCTGTGATGTCTCCACTGGCCGCCCGCACCCGGTGGTGTCTAGCTCTTGGCACCGTCGCATTTTTGATTCAGTCCACTCCCTTTCGCATCCAGGCGTGCACACTTCAGTGAAGCTAATGGGGGCGAAATTCATCTGGCCATGCTTGCTCAAGGACGTGAAAGAGTGGGCTGCAGCTTGCGTTGTGTGCCAGCGGGCCAAAGTGCACAAGCACACCAGAGCCCCCCTCGAGCCGTTCCAAATCTTGGCCAGGAGGTTCAACCACGTCCATGTGGATATGGTGGGACCCCTCCCGCCGTCGCAAGGTTTCACGCACCTTCTGAGAGTCATGGACCGGACAACGCGCTGGCCTGAAGTGGTCCCGCTGGCTTCTACCATGTCTGCAAAGGTGGCTCACGCTTTTTTGTCGGCTTGGGTTGCACGTTTCAGATCCTCATCAGACATCACCTCCAACAGAGGTCCACAATTCGTTTCGGAACTCTGGTCCACGATGGCCCAGAGGCTGGGTGTCAATATTCACTGTACTACCGCGTACAACCCCCAGGTTAATGGGTTATGCCAGCGTTTTCATAGTTCACTTAAGGCAGCGCTCAGAGCTTCGCTCACGGATACAAACTGGGACGACCGCCTGCCCTGGGTTCTTTTAGGGTTGTGTTCCGCGCCTAAGGAGGATCTGGCAGCCTTCTCGGCAGAACTTGTTTTTTCTCAGAACTTGTTTTTTTTCAGATCCCCAGAGAGTTTTTACCGGAAAACCCAGCGCCCAGGGCCGAGCTGACCGTGCAATTTTTGCACAGTACGGAGGCTTTTAACGTGCCGGGCCCGGCCCACCATTGTTTTCCTCGACCCTTCATCCCAAAAAGCTTACAGAATGCCAGTTTTGTTTTTGTCAGGCATGATGCGCACCGCACCCCGCTGTGCCCACCGTATGATGGACCGTTCAGGGTGTTGGAACCAGGGGCGAAGCATTTTGTGTTAGACATTGGGGAGCGTAGGGAGACCATCTGCATCGACAGGCTGAAGCCCGCTTTTGTATTGGCAGAACAGGTGGTGTTGGCCCAAGCTCCCCAGCACGGACGCCCTTCGTTTGTGGCTCTGCAAGTGGGTGATCCCTCGGCAGGGACCTGCGCTCGTGAAGCTAATGTGTTCCCCCCTCCCTTTTTCCCTCCACAGACTGACGTGCCATCCTGTGCACCTCGCCAGCAGCGCGTTTTGACTGGATCGGCGACCCCCCGCTACAGCTGCTATGGGCGCCGGCTCAAGCCCAAAGGACGGGGGGGTTAGTGCCCTTTCTGGGTGTTTGGGGGGGGGGGCTACGTAGGGGGAATGGTGTGGGGATTCTCCACCCAGAGTGGGGAGCCGGGGGAAAGAGGGAACAATGTGCTGAAGGAGGAAGTGCTACCGGGAGGTCTCAGATGGGACAGAAAAGACTATTTGCCACTCGGTGAGTTCGGGAAGCGCTAGAGCTGCCAGAGGGGAAGAAGGTGTGAGGAGCGGTTCTGGCGCTTTGTGTTGTTAATGTGCCACGCATGTCTTTGTTCCACACATTGTACGATTGTCATGATTCCTGGGTCTTAATGCACAGAATTAAAGGTTATAAAAGGAGGGTGCATGAAGACCCGGGTGCTTTTGACTGACTGAATGTTGGAGAAAGAATAAAGTTCATGTGTTGTCCAGCTCGTACCTCCCCTGCTTCCTTTCTCCACACCATCAGATATTTCAGGTCCAACTCAGAGGCCTCGGGGACCTTCATCTGCTGCAGCCAACACATCCCAGATTCCCCACCCCCCCAAATGAACTGAGATTTTCATCCATCTTTCTGTTCCTGTTTGTTGCCACCCTCATCGCCATAGAGACAGGCTCATGAGGGTCCGCCTCAGGACTTAACATGAGGGGGAGGAGGAGGAGGGGGCAGCACAGTGGTGCAGTGGTTAGCACTGTTGCCTTACAGCTAGAAGGTTCCTGGTTCGAAACCCCAGGCTGGCAGGGGTTGGAACCTTTCTGTGTGGAGTTTGCATGTACTCCCTGTGCTGCGTGGGTTTACTCCGGGGGCTCCGGTTTCCTCCCACAATCCAAAGACATGCATGTTAGGTTAATTGGCTGTTCTAAATTGTCCCTAGATATCTGTTTCCTATAGGCCCTTAGAATAGAGGGTTAGTACTAGTGAAAGCGCTTTGAGTGGTCTTTGTGACTAGAAAAGTGCTATATAATTGCAGGTTAGCTGTTAGTGTGTGCGGTCCAGCTGTTTTTTTGTTTTTTTTTAACCCTTTAACTGCTCTAGGTGCCATGTGGCGCCTGGGGAAATGTAAGGCAACTCAAGGCCCCCCCCAGTGGTCAAGAGTGGTAAAAAATTTGTCAATAAAATAGTTCAGATTTCCAAGGCTATAACTTGAAAGTTACAAGAGATAATGGCTTACTGTCAATTAGAAAGATGTAGAATATGATCCAAAGTTTCAGATAGGAATAAATTTATGCATCTACTTTGCATAATGTCGTGGCAGAAATTACATAACTCAGTCAATAAGTTGACATGTGCAGTTGCTGCGCTGTGCCACTGTCACCGTCCATTTAATCTGGGCAGTTAAAGGGTTAAGGAGGTGGGGTATTGAGGGGTAGCTCAGAAAATCTTTACTTCAGTCTACCATTTGGGATTGTTCTGAGGTTAATGGAGGTGTAGTAAGACATTCAAGCAAGTTCTCAAAAAGTCAAATGTTGTCCTGATAAGGGAAGAAGCTTCTGGGATTTCACCCATTTTGTTTAAAGTCTTGGTTGGGTCTGTGGTTCTATAAACTACTAAATTATCTCCAACACCACAGGAAAAAAAACATGGAAAAGACAATCTTTTTTTCACCCCAAAGTACTGGAACCTTTTCAGTACAATTATCGGCAGAGGAAGTTGCTGGTTTATGGGGGGCCTTTTTTAATTGTTGCATTCCCATCAAGATAAGGAGCTGTTAGAGCAGTGACATAGTGGAGTGATCAGTTACTGTTTGCAAGATGGATCTTATTGTCGATCTTATTATTATCTTATAGAAGTTCACTTGCAACTGCGAGTAAACATTGCTGTGGTTGAATGTCGGAGACACAAGAGCACAAAGTTCCTCTTTGCAGTCATTTAACTCTCAGAATTTGGACAGAGTCAGACCCTGTCCATGCCTTATGTTCTTGTTGGACTTATCATTATTATCATTACTGGTATTCTCATTCTCCCCTTTGTTATATCCACTGTTAGTTATGTTATCCTTTGCATTATTATTATCACCATTATCCTGTCTTACTTATCTTCTTGTGTTTACTTATTGTGACAGCACTCTCAGTTTAATTCTGCTCCTCGCTTATTGGTCTTTGTTTTGTCAATCATTCACGGCTGTGCCACATTGTGTAATCATTCCCTGCTCTATATACAGTATACTGCTCACGCCATACCTTCAGTATGGCATTCTCATCATTACCTGCACACCTCTCCACCGCATTATGATTATGTTTCAGTTCTGTTTGTTTGTTTTCAGCCCTCGTGCTGCTTTCATTTACTAATAAATTATGTTCAAACTTCACCCAGCAATTGAGTCCTCTTATACGCCCCGGAGGGGCAAACCTGACGGTAAGAATGGTGGGAAATGGTTTGTGTTGGTCCGATGCAGAAGTCAAGTGTTTATTCTTGTGCAGATATTAATGTACAGAGCAAGTTGGAAAAATTCTTCAAGAATGCTGAGGTACTTGGAAAAATTCATGACCAAACCTCATTTGGGAAGAGGTGAGGAGCAATTGTGACAGTGTTAGTGTGGTCAGTGGTTTGGTATGAAACAGAACAACTTTGGAAAGTGAGAGTTCCCCCTCAATTTGGATAAACTCTGAGTGGAACAACTGAATGGCTAGCTCTGCTGTTAGCAAAGCTAGTCATTCAGTTATTTAGGGTTGTTTCTGTGATTATTACACCCCAGGGACCGATTATATGCTATCAGTCACTCACATCACACATCCCTGTCTCTGATAATGATTTATTTGTGCTTTTATGTTCTCACATTTTGCTAGTTTTACATTTTCTAACTCAGGCTGTTTGCCACACCAGAGATATGAGCCTAAAACTAGGGAGGGTATCACAGCTGTGGAAAGCATCCTGCGTGGGACCCATGCTGAAGACTCCGCACCCCAAGCACCTAAACAGCTACAGACCAGTAGCCCTCACATCACACCTAATGAAGACCCTGAAGAGGCTGCTCCTTGCCCACCTCCGCCCCAGTGATGGACCCACTTCAGTTTGCCTACCAGCATGGCATCAGGGTGGAGGATGCAGTAATCTCCTCCTACATTATTCCCTGTCCCACTTGGAGAAGCTTGGGAGCACTGTGAGGATCATGTTCTTTGATTTCTCCAGTGCTTTCAACACCATCCAACCAGTGATCCTGAAGGACAAGCTGCTGTGTGCAGGGGTGGACCAGCACTTGTCATCGTGGATCCTGGACTGCCTCACAGACCAATCACAGTTTGTGAGAACCCAGGACTGTGTGTCTGACACCATCATCTGCAGTATGGGGTCCCCACAGGGAACAGTTCTGGCTCCCTTCCTGTTCACCCTCTACACTGCTGACTTTTCACACAACACACCATCTACACAAGTTCTCTGATGATTCTGCAATCGTCGGCCTCATCTCCAATGGGGATGACGCAGAGTACAGAGGACTTATCCAGGACTTTGTGGACTGGTGCCTGTGGAACTGCCTCATATCAATGTGAGGAAAACCAAGAAACTTGTGGTGGACTGCCACAGGTGTGGACAACCCCCACAGCACCAGTAAACATCCAGGGAATAGACACTGAGATGGTGACATCTTACAAGTACCTGGGTGTTCACCTGAACAATAAACTGGACTGGTCACACAACACCAACGCACTCTTCAAGAAAGGGCAGTGCAGGCTGTTCTTCCTGAGAAGACTCAGGTCTTTTGGAGTGTGAGGGGCACTCCTGAGGAGCTTCTACGATTCGGTGGTGGCATCAGCCATCACATTCAAAGTCGTCTGCTGGGGCAGCGGCATCACCGCAGCCGACAGGAAGAGACTGAACAGGCTTATCAAAAAAGCCAGCTCTGTTCTAGGGCAATGCTTCGACCCAGTGGACAAGATAGAAAAGAGGAGGATGGTGGCTAAGCTGTCATCTCTACTGGAGTCTGAGTCCCACCCCATGCGGGACATGTTGAACACACTGAGGAGCTCATTTAGTGGGAGGTTGTGCCATCCTAAGTGCTTGAGGGAGAGGTTCCGCAAGTCCTTCCTACCTATGGCTGATAGACTTTATAATCTAACCGGTGCTGCTCAACGAGGCCGTATTAAACGTCACAACTTTGCACAATAGAGATCGTCTCCTCCAATACACAACTTATACAGCTACAATTATTATCGAGGGTGGCAACAGCACTGTTCATTTAAATGTAAAATATACTGTATACAGAGTGCAGATGAAGAAACTCCATGCGCACATGATGAGACACCTTCGAGCCATATTGAACATCTCATGGAAAGACAAGATAACCAACAAAGAAGTGTTGAAACGAGCTGGTCTACCATCAATGGAGGTATCTCAGGTTCATCTAATACAGATGAACCTGAGATGGCTCGGACATGTTGAGAAGATGGTCCACCGGCGTCTCCCTTGGCAGTTATTCTACTCATAGTTATGTGAAGGCAAACTCAGTCAGGGTAGACCAAGGCTCAGATTTAAAGACACTGTAAAAAGAAACTTGAAGAAGTTGGATATAGATAGGAGTTCCTGGCAGTGGAAGGCTAAGGACAGAGCTGTGTGGAGGACTCTGATCAGACCTAAATGAAACAGTCATTGTCGCCCACGACAGACTGCTATGATGATGATGATAATGATGATACTGTCTGGCTCCATATTTATATTTTGCCGGGTAATTTAACTAACTGTAATGCTGTTGATACTGTGGAGAAAGGAAGCAGGCGAGGCAATGAGCTAGACAACACACAAACATTATTCCTTCTCCAACATTCAGTACAGTCAAAAGCTCCCAGGTCTTTGTGCACCTTCCTTTTATAACCTTTAATTCTGTGCATTAAGACCCAGGAATTGTGACAATCATACGATGTGTGGAGCAAAGACATGCATGGCACATTAACAACACAAAGCGGCAGAACCTCTCCTCACACCTTCTCCCCCTCTGGTGGCTCTAGTGCTTCCTGAACTCCCCGGGGGGTGAATAGTCTTTTCTGTCCCGTCTGAGACCCCCCAGTAGCACTTCCTCCTTCAGCGCATTGTTCCGTCTTCCCCTCGGCTCCCCACTCTGGGTGGAGAATCCCCACACCATGTCCCCACAATACCATCTAGCTGCAATGCTCCTGCACTGTGTATATAACTGTGTATGTATGTATGTATGTATGTATGTATGTGTGTATATATATATATATATATATATATATATATATATATATATATACATACAGTGGGGTAAAAAAGTATTTAGTCAGCCACCAATTGTGCAAGTTCTCCCACTTAAAAGATGAGAGAGGTCTCCAATTTTCATCATAGGTATACCTCAACTATGAGAGACAAAATAAGAAAAAAAAATCCAGAAAATCACATTGAAGGATTTTTAATGAATTAATTGGTAAACTCCTTGGTAAAATAAGTATTTGGTCAATAACAAAAGTTCATCTCAATACTTTGTTATATACCCTTTGTTGGTAATGACAGAGGTCAAACGTTTTCTTAAGTCTTCACAAGGTTTTCACACACTGTTGCTGGTATTTTGGCCCATTCCTCCATGCAGATCTCCTCTAGAGCAGTGATGTTTTGGGGCTGTCGCTGGGCAACACAGACTTTCAACTCCCTCCAAAGATTTTCTATGGGGTTGAGATCTGGAGACTGGTTAGGCCACTCCAGGACCTTGAAATGCTTCTTACGAAGCCACTCCTTCATTGCCCGGGCAGTGTGTTTGGGATCATTGTCATGCTGAAAGACCCAGCCACGTTTCATCTTCAATGCCCTTGCTGGTGGAAGGAGGTTTTCACTCAAAATCTCACGATACATGGCCCCATTCATTCTTTCCTTTACACGGATCAGTCATCCTGGTCCCTTTGCAGAAAAACAGCCCCAAAGTATGATGTTTCCACCCCCATGCTTCACAGTAGGTATGGTGTTCTTTCTCCCCCAAACACGACAAGTTGAGTTTTTACCAAAAAGTTCTATTTTGGTTTCATCTGACCATATGACATTCTCCCAATCCTCTTCTGGATCATCCAAATGCTCTCTAGCAAACTTCAGACGGGCCTGGACATGTACTGGCTTAAGCAGGGGGACACGTCTGGCACTGCAGGATTTGAGTCTCTGGCGGCGTAGTGTGTTTCTGATGTAGCCTTTGTTACTTTGGTCCCAGCTCTCTGCAGGTCATTCACTAGGTCCCCCCATGTGGTTCTGGGATTTTTGCTCACTGTTCTCGTGATAATTTTGACCCCACGGGGTGAGATCTTGCGTGGAGCCCCAGATCAAGGGAGATTATCAGTGGTCTTGTATGTCTTCCATTTTCTAATAATTGCTCCCACAGTTGATTTCTTCACACCAAGCTGCTTACCTATTGCAGATTCAGTCTTCCCAGCCTGGTGCAGGTCTACAATTTTGTTTCTGGTGTCCTTTGACAGCTCTTTGGTCTTGGCCATAGTGGAGTTTGGAGTCTGACTGTTTGAGGTTGTGGACAGGTGTCTTTTATACTGATAACGAGTTCAAACAGGTGCCATTAATACAGATAACGAGTGGAGGACAGAGGAGCCTCTTAAAGAAGAAGTTACAGGTCTGTGAGAGCCAGAAATCTTGCTTGTTTGTAGGTGACCAAATACTTATTTTACTGAGGAATTTACCAATTAATTCATTAAAAATCCTTCAATGTGATTTTCTGGATTTTTTTTTCTTATTTTGTCTCTCATAGTTGAGGTATACCTATGATGAAAATTGGAGACCTCTCTCATCTTTTAAGTGGGAGAACTTGCACAATTGGTGGGTGACTAAATACTTTTTTGCCCCACTGTATATACAGTATATACGTATATATACAGTATATATACATATAGTATAATTATATATATATAATTTACTGCTTTGGCTAACCAGTTCTTATCTTCTTATCTTATTAACTATTGCTCTGAGTGCTGCTATCCCTGTGCTGCTGCAATCCTGGAATTTCCCCACTGCGGAACTAATAAAGGCTTACCTTATCTTGTCTTATGAGCTAACCAACTAACATTAGCCACATTATGGCATCATCAACAACAGAGGTCAGCAGTGATGAAAGAGGGAGGGTGGTGTGAAGTCGGGTACTGCATTAGCATTAAAAGGAAAATCCACAAATAACTCATTTTGAGGAAGGCTCCTTCACCTGGATGTAACATGGTACTGCATGGAGATGGGGATGGAGAAGATGGGCGACACAGAGCGAGCATGCAGCGTGGCGGATCCTGCATGTAAGCTCAAAAGAACAGCTAAAACTATAGCAAAACCTCTGCATCTCTTACAATCCCACCTGTTAATTGCTGCCTTACTCCTGTACTTAATTCTAAGTACAGTACGACATTGGCTTTCAGCAACAAAATGCAGAGAACAACTCCACCCCTCAGGTAATGGAAGCCAGTATCTCTCGCTTCTGTTGGGCGAAGTGGAAATAAATCCAGGACCGGTGGCCACGGACCTGTGTGCGGGACAGACGCCACCAGTGCTAACAGGACTAACACAGCTAACGCCTCCATCATCAGCGGAGACACTGAGACCACAGTTGTTTACAGGACCAGCATGGACACAAGCACTATTGCCAGTAGAATTAATGCCGTGTCTGCTACCAGTGCTGGCTGCACTAAGGTGGCCCACACCTACACCAACCAGCACCACTGCGGCCCTGCAGCCCACCAACATTACCGTGGCGTGGCAGCCTGATGGTGTCATCACAGACCAACAGCGGAATAGAGCCAGGGTGAACTGCCGATCGACCCTCGTCCCCATAACATAACAACCAGCTCTCCTCACCACGGTGCAGCAGAGAACCCACATCACCAAACAGCCAGACATCACGGCTCAACTGCCAGCCCTCAGCACCGCGACCCAACGGCCGGTCTCTGCCGTTGGGTTGGTCTCTGCTGCAGCAGCCCACCACAGTGGCAATGCAACAACCAGCCCGCAGTGAGTGTAAAACTCGTCAGAGAAATCCTGTGTTAAAAAAACATAGATCGCTCCAAGTTTTTCAAACCCCGAACCAGGCAAAACGAATTTGGGACCCTCAAAGTTAAAAAAAAAAAAGGTCTGCTTGGGGGGCACTTAAATATATGGCGTGTGATCTCCAAACGTGAACAACTAGAACATCTGCTGATAAACTCAAATATTGATTTTATGGGTCTGTTTGAAACCTGGTTATCATCCTCGTCACCTGAAACTGTTGTTACCATGCCTGGCTATAATGTGTTATAGGAAAGACAGGGAGCAAGAAAAAGGTGGAGGACTTTTACTATATGTTAAAGACACCTTAAAATGTAATCAGATTGAATGGTCAAAAGATTTAAGTCTAGAATGTGCCAATATGACCTTCTCTGTTATTTGTTTATACCACAAACCCTCCTCTAATGCAGATTTTTATGACCAGTTTAAAACACTTCTTAATCAGTGCAGTACTAGAAAATGAATTAATCTTATTGGATGATTTTAACATAAACTATTATAACAAAAAAAATTCTAAAAATCATTACATACAAAACCTAACTCAATTAATAAATAAACCAACCAAAGTCACAAGCCAGTCAAAAACCAAAATTGATTTACTTTTTACAAATAGACCTGAAAGAATCTCACAGACTTATAACCTTTTAACAGGACTGTCTGACCACAATATCATATTGGCAACAAGAAAACTTCCACGGAAACAGCTTTCAAATCATTTTAAGAAGTCATCAAGTATCACAGTAAATTATGTAATTCCAAAAAACCAACAACAAAATATAGCAATGGCAATAAACGAAATTAAATGGAAGGAAACTGTTATGTCGGTGATAGGAGCCAAGGACGAGGCCAGGTGTTGAGCTGAATACAGGTTTATTAGGAGACCTTCCGCAATACAATAGCGTACCCGCCAGGCAGAGAGGTGGCCAAGAGACCGCCCCTCCGGAAAGGAACCGGAAAGGTGGAGCCACCACCCGTGTCTCATAAATAAAGGTCCCCAAGCTACAACACAACACTCTCCTCTCTCACAAAACCCGTAAGGCCACACACACACAATTCGAACCCACCCTAATCTGGAACCCGAAACACACTCTAAAGACAGTAACATAACAAAAATGGCCTAACACAGTCATATAAAAAAACTACACTAGGGGGAGACTGGTAGACTGCCTTCTCACCCCCACACGGTGAAGCAGATTATTCTGCCGCTTATATACCACAACAAACCAACACAAAATACCGCCGTGGCTTAATACATGCAAGAAATACCCCCTTGAACATAGCTAACCAATAAATTTGAGAGTGGTTTTTTTTTTTTAACAACTTAAAACAAATTAAATATCCAAATATATCCCTGGTCCCCCTTCTCTTTCTTCAGCAAACCGTCCAACCATCAGTGTACCCCAGGTGAAGGACCACCCACCGTGTCACCGTTGGCTGAGCTGAACCCGGTGCACCTCCTCTTCACCACCCTCGGGGATGTCCCTTGTTCAGGCCCAAGCCCACCAATCTCCTCCCAGGCGTGCCGCAGCTCATTCGAATGCCTCCATGAGCCATCTGATAGCTGGAGATAGGCATCCTCCCATACTGCCACCACCTGCAGCAACCCCTGTTGTTCTTCCATCTGACGCTTGGCCCGAATCTTCCGTGACCGTGCCTCCTCCCGGGCCTGGATCACATCCGCGACCCCCAGAGGAGCCCTACTCGGCTTGCAGTGTTTCTGTCTGGCACGTCGTTCTACCATGCCAGCCGGTCCTGCTCCAACAACTTTCATTTCCGCTGCCGCCCTCGCCGTTGTGACTCCATGTCCACCGGTCCCTTCCAGCCGACAGCCGGGGACAAATGGAGCCAGCCACTCGGCACCACTCGCTGTCACAGGTGTCCCGCCGTGACGCCCAATTCCCTCATCTAGTTTTTCCTGCGATGGCCCTGGGTGGGGTTGGTCCCGCTCACTCTCCAGGATGCCAGGCAAGTTCTATTCCCACACAGCTCCGTCCACCGTTCTTGGGATCGGCCAGTCCCACAAACCGTAGCCTGACCACTCCTCTCCAATACCGCTTTTGATGGCGAAGCCCAGGCCATAAAACAAATCACATCCAATAATGTTCTCTCCAGGGGCAGTCACAGTGAACTTCAGGTTACACACTTCTGCCGATTTGTAGTGAGCCGTCAGTCTCACTGTTCCCACTGTGGCCAATCTCCCTCCCCTATAACCACAGAGTGGCGCCGGATCACCTCCAATCCTATAATGCGGGAAAAGTTCCTCACGGTTGCCCAATTTAACACGGAGCCCACCGCTCCCATGTTAATTAGCAATGGTACCGTTACCCCGTCCAGCTCCACCATACAATAGGAGCGTCCGTTGGTACTTGGGGACACAGTGTGAATAACCGTGGGAGCAGGAGAATCTTCCTTGTGCTTTGGACTTGCTCGCTCAAACTTGTGGCATGCCCTGGCGAAATGATAAGAGTCCGCACTAGCCGCAGCGTTTCGCTCTCGCCGGACACTCCCTGGCCTTATAGTGGTGCTTCGTGGACCCACAACCCAAACACATGGGCGTTCCTGGGGCGGACCTCATCTTTACAGCATTAGCGTAACCTCCATCACCCTCTATGCTGTCGTTGCTGTCTGGGTCCACTGCCTGCGCTGTTGATTGTGGAACAGACTGTCGGTATAACACACTCTCACTGAGCTCCCGTGATAGTTTGCCTGCTGCCTCCAACTGTTGAGCTAAATCGATGGATGTGGATAATGTCAGTTCGCCCGAGAATGTAAGCAGTTTTGACCTTGTAGCAGGGCAGATAGTATTGTAGAGTTATTTAATTATAATTGTGATACGGTACAAAGATTATTTAAATCATTTAGAGATGTGTGTGTGTGGGGACAGGTTTACGCAGTCATCGCACCACTCACCAAATAAGAGAGTAAAGCACTCATTTAGGGGCACCAGTCCACTTTGGACAATATATTAATAATTTGTCTTTATACCTTCAATTAATCAGTCACAATATTCATGAATTCTACTGGGGGGACTTAAAGTTCAAAGTTCAAAGTGCCTTTATTGTCATTCCATTGCTAATAAACAATGCAACGAAATTGAGATACTGCTCCCTAAAAACAAACTATCACACTCACAGTTCACTCATGCATTTAACATTCTTATAATTACAACAATAAATAATGCTTGAAACAATATTACCTAAAAGTTGAATACAGTATGTACATAGCAATAATAAAAACATACTGAGCGATAAATATATAAGACCAGCTTATACACACAGGGTTATTGCCACAAAATAACATAAAATAACATAAAATAATATCAGCAGTCTGTACGTGTTACATAAAACCGTTCAAAATACGTACTGCTGCTGGGAAAAAACTATGATTAAACCTGGTAGTCCGGGTTTTATGGGATCTGTACTGCTTTCCTGAGTGGAGCAAGTGAAAGAAATCATGGCCTGGATGAGTGCAGTCTTTAATGATGGCAGTAGCTCTGTTGAGGTACCGAGACCTGGAAATCTCTTCCAGAGAAGGGACAGAACAGCCAGTGATTTTTTGCGCAGTCTCGATCACTCTCTGGAAGGCTTTGTGGTCTGCGGCTGAACAGCCCTCATACCAAACCGTGATGCCATATGACAAAATGCTCTCAATAGCAGAGCAATAAAATAAAACCAGCAACTGTGCATTCAGGCCATTCTTCTTGAGGAGCCTCAGAAAGTGTAGACGTTGAGCTTTTTTTTATCGTAGCTATGGTGTTAACTGCCCAGGTAAGGTTGTGAGAAATATGAACACCCAGAAACTTAAAAGCCTCCACCCTCTCCACACACTCCTTGCCTATATATAGAGCCTACTGTATATATAGAGGAGGTGGCTCACTGCTATGCTTCCTAAAATCAATAATGAGTTCTTTTGTTTTTTTTGTATTCAATAGCAGATCACTATCTGAGCACCATCTCACTAGTTTCTGGACCTCATCTCTGTATTCGGACTCATCTCCTCCTGATATGCAGATGACACACTACTGTTGTGTCATCTGCAAACTTCACTATAATGTTTGTAGGATGAACAGGTATGCAGTCATATGTGTACAATGAATACAAAGTGGGGCTCAACACACAGCCCTGTGGCGAGCCTGTGTTAAGCATGACTGTAGAGGAGGAATGGGGTCCGAGTCTAACAGTCTGTGTTCGGTTTGTTAGGAAGTCCTTAATCCAGCTGCAAGTGTGAGTAGGCAGACCAAGCTGAAGCAATTTGGTGATGAGAATGTTGGGAATAATTGTATTAAATGCCGAGCTATAGCCCACAAACAACATTCTTACATAGCTCCCCTTGTCTTCTAAATGGCTGAATGCCGAGTGGAGAGCTATAGCAATAGCATCTTCAGTGGATCTTGTCTGCCTGTAGGCAAACTGGTACTGATCAAAGTCGAGGGGGAGACTAGGCAAAAGATGTTTCAATACCATTTTCTCATAGCACTTCATAATAATGGATGTTAATGCTACTGGTTGATAGTCATTCAGACTGCTGATAATATGTTTTTTAGGCACAGGAATAATGACTGCAGATTTTAAACACTGTGGAACAATGGCTGCCTTGAGAGACAAATTAAAAACAGAGCATAGCTGATCTGCACATGCTCTGAACACCTTTCCTGGCACTCCATCAGGACCAGTAGCCTTTCTCTGGTGAACTGCTCTCAGTGTCTGTCTCACCTCATGATCCTGCAGGGTAAGCACATCAGAGCTGGCATTCAATAACGTCAGTGGGTCCGGGCGAGGTGTATTTGCCTCAAACCATGCGAAAAAGCAGTTCAATTCTTCTGCCAGTGAGGCGCTTATGTCACTGGAAATTATGCTGCTGCCCTTATAGTTTGTGATATGGTGAAAGCCTTGCCATACTCGTCTCGAATCATTTTCAGAAAAATTGTCCTCAGCTTTCCTCTTATAGGCCTGCTTAGCTTCCTTAATGTCTTTCTTCAGATTAGCCCGGGTGGTGCTATAAAGATCTGTATCCCCTGACCTGAAGACTGTATCACAGGCTCTGAGGGGTGCCTGGACTTCTTTTGTCATCCAAGGCTTCTGGTTAGGAAAAACCCTGATGCGTTTTTCCACAGTCACCTGGTTGATACAGTAGGTGACGTAGCATAATACAGTCTGTGTGTACATTTCCAGATCCTCATTCTTGAATAAATCCCATAAAGTGTTTGAAAAACAGTCCTGTAGCTGAGAAAGAGCTCCCTCAGGCCATGTTGTGATGTTCTCTGTAGTAGGTCTAGCAGTTCTCCTGAGGGGGGTGTATGCTGGGATGAGGAGCAATGACAGATGGTCTGACAGGCCAAGATGTGGACACGGCATAGCTCTGTAGGCATGCTTCAAGTTCGAATACACCTGATCAAGACAATTCTTTCCCCTGGTGGCACATTTCACATACTGTGTGAAATTAGGCAGCATAGTTTTCAAGCATGCTTGATTAAAATCACCAGCTATAATGTCAACACCCTCGGGATAGACCTGCTGCTCTTTATTTATTATACTGTACAAATGACTAACGGCCGCTTTAGTGCTTGCATCAGGAGAAATGTAGACCGCTGTTATAATAACCACTGTCAGCTCTCTTGGAAGATAAAAAGGTCAACATAAAACTGACATTGTCTCTAGATCAGGAGAACAGTAAGTGTTAATAATATGACTGTGGTTAGTCCAAGTGTTGTGAAGAAAGATGCAGAGACCTTCCCCTCTCTGTTTCCCGGATTCCGCTGTTCAGTTCACACGGTGAAGTGTGCACCCTGGTAGCTGCACTGCAGCATCGGTGATCAGCGGGTGGAGCCAGCTTTCCGTTAAAGGGGACCTGTGGTGGTCGTGAAAAAAAAGATATTATATTGAGCCCCTGTCTCACGTTCTAGTTCAAGTTTAAGTTCAAGTTCAAAGAAATGCGATATAAATCCATTGCTGATGTGCTGGTTCAGCTATGTCAGCAAAACATGCACGCAGCCATACTGGCAGCTACATGGCCTGCCAGGACGCTTCCTGTGACGTAGAAGCGTGGATACCGCGATCTGGATCAATATTGGCTGAGCCTGGAGTGCCCGGATGAGCAGTGGCTTTCGGGATATTCAAATTCAAATTCAAACGTTTATTTCAAACTCAGGGTTCATATTAAATGCAGAACTAAAACGAGTAGAAAATAAATAAATAAATGCTTAAATTCAGCGGGTCGTCTCGTCTGATCTGAGGTCGTAACGGCCACCAGACGGCCGGGGATTCGGCGCTGGGCTCTTCCCTCGCCGCTAAAAATATATATAGATCAGCAGACACTCGGCGCTCTTGTAACAACAAAAACATACAATGCGATATGGATATCGCAACATGGCGGAATGTAAAGGCTTTGGATGTCTCAATAATAAGCGAAAAAACAAAGATAAACACTTCTTTTGTGTACCCAAACCCAGCTCACCTTGTCGGAAGATCGTAGCGGAAAAGTGGTTGCGCAATCTCGGAACAGGGCACAGACGTTTCCTTTCAGACGAAATTCAGTTGTGTGTGAGGACCACTTCGTCACTTTCACCCTCAGAAGATCTTTCTGGCTCAAACCTGTAACCATGTTGGACGAATTCTTCCTCAGAGTCCAACAATTCAGCCATAATAGAATAAAAACACTCACAAAAGCACCCTAGTCGCTGGTACAGGCGGAGTATTGACTTTTCAGTAGCAACGTAGTGACGTCACATCCGCATGTGTCATGGCTGCGCGCATAGTTTTCATTGGCTGGCCATGCCTGCGGTCGTATTTGCATATTTCTCTGGTGGTAGATGGCTGGCAATAATTATTTAACCAGATAACGAATACTTTGCCTAATGTTTTCAAGTTGAATGCGTTTAGACCACCACAACAGGTCCCCTTTAACAACAGCACACAGCAGTCTCTCACAGTTTTACTAGTTGCCAGCTGTAGCTCTAGATCATCCATCTTGTGGACGATGTTTCTGGCGTTGGAGAGAAAAATGCTGGGTAGCGGAGGTCTATGCGGCTGTCTCTTTAGCCTCGCTAGCAGGCCCGCTTTTGCTTTCCCTCCCTCCTCCGTCTGCGTTGCTTCCCAGGACCGACAACAATCCATGGTGATCCTGCTGGTCTACAGATAGCCTCCGGTATGTTTTGTGTGTTCTCAAAAACTGCTGTAACAGCAGACTTTTGCTGAAGTCCAATATTTATCAGCTCAGTACGACTGTACACAAATCCAGCTTCACACGACACAGAAAAGAAATTCCAACTACTTCTCTCATACAGTTTAACAGTTTATTAATGAAATTATGATTAAATGATCTTACATTCAAATAACTCGTGAGCAGGTGAAATGCTCAAATATTGAGTATCACATTGAACTTGTTTATGACATGGTTTACCGACCCAGAGAGCAGACTCAGACTCAAGAGTAGATACAATTATCTTTATTATGTTTTGTGTGTGTGTGTGTGTGTGTGTGTGTGTGTGTGTGTGTGTGTGTGTGACAGTGCAGCAGCCGGGGGCGAGCAGAGCACCGTGCAAACTGGCAACCCTAAGGACAAGCAGAGACAGGGAGAGTTAGTGTTGGACCCCAGAGGGGATGTACAGAAAAGTCCAGTGCTTACTGTTTGCAGAGATGGATTTGGGCTCACGTTCAGCGCGAAGGCTCCGGCCAGGAAGACAGCAGCCGCTGTCCTGGTTGCAGCTGGAGATGTTAGGAGAGTCCGGGGAATGCGCAGTGCAGCTCGGTCCGCCGCCAGGAGAGAGAGAGGTCCACCGCCACGGATCTCCGCCTGTGCACAGGGGACAAGCGTAGACAATGATGAGTAGAATGAGGGTGTAGAGTTTAACAGGTACTAGAAAGAGAGATCATATCTTTCCGGTTCTGGCCTCCCTTCATTGGCTTCCCATAGAGTTTAGAATTAAGTTTAAAATCCTTCTTCTCACTTACAAAGCTCTAAATAATCAGGCCCCTTTTTATTTAAAATATCTGATACTACCCTATTATCCTAACAGAGTACTATGCTCCCAAAATGCAGGTTTACTTGTAATACCTAGAATCTCCAAAAGTACAATAGGAGGCAGAGCCTTCAGTTATCAAGCTCCTCTCCTGTGGAACCAGCTGCCAATCTGGATTCAGGAGTCAGACTCAATCTCTGTATTTAAGAATAGGGTTAACCCTTTGAATGTGAGAATTTGCATACCCCTAGTGGCAGAGCGTGGCGCTGTGCCTGTCATTTCACTCTGACATCGCCGGCTGCATTAGGGATTTGTACTGATTTGTACTGATTTGCTAGTTTCAGAAGATGGGAGACATCCGTTGGAGGACTCAATGGATGACACGTAATATACCAAAGAAGAAGAACTCCTCATTTCCTTTTCCTGTTTTTAGCATTTTAGCCCAGAAAGCTAATATGACCACGATCGATCATCATCACCATCACTTTCTCGGCTTTGTACTTGGAAAATAGCTGTGAGATACAAGTGAAATTTATGTGGGATAATCATAAGTCTTTGTAGATGTGATAGAGACTGTGAATGACTGACAGAACGCAAAATGACGACTAGGATGGGTGAAAACGCAGCGATCACGCCAGCCAGCCAGCCCCCACTTTGTCAAAAGTAAGTGAGGAATTTCTATTTTGTTTTTAATGTACTGATTTGTTGTTCATATACTTTGAAGATAAGATGATGAGGTACTTCTGTACAAAAAATGGTGTCAAAAGACCGAACCATTCTTTGTGTAAATACGTCCAAAGTCCAGTTTTGACAGAGTTATGGAATTTAAAGAGGTGCCTCAACATTATGCAAATTAGATACATAAATTTAATCCTATCTGAAACTTTGGATCATATTTTACATCTTTCTAATTGACAGTAAGCCATTATCTCTTACCACTTTCAAGTTATAACCTTGGAAATCTGAACTATTTTATTGACAAAAAATATTTACCACTCTTGACCACTAGGGGTTATGTCGCGATTCGGCAACAGACACACTCAAAGAGTTAAAACCTTTCTTTTTGAAATATCCTATAATTAGGGAGGGATCATGTGCCTGTGAACCCTCCCATAGTTATGCTGCTAATAGGTTTAGACAGCCGGGGGTCTTCCAACAATGCACTGGGCTTCACTCCTTTCTTCACTCTCAATGAAATATTTTTGCTGGTCATTAACATCTGTTTGTTCTCTCCCATAGATTGGGTCCCCGTCGTGCTGTTTGCGCTCTACATGTCTGTTCTTTTCATCTTCTTTATCCCCTCACCCCCCTGCCAGTCGCAGCAGATGACTGCCACTCCATGAGCCTGGTTCTGCTGGAGGTTTCTTCCTGTTAAAAGGGAGTTTTTCCTCTCCACCGTCGCCAAGCACTTGCTCACAGGGGATCGTCTGATTGCTGGGGTCTTTCTGCAATTGTGGGGGTCTCCCCTATAGTTGAAAGTGCTATGAGATGACTGTTGTTGTGAAATGGCACTATATAAATAAAGTTGAATTGAATTGAATCTATCAAAAGAAAAAGAACCAGTAATCACTTATCAGTACAGTTGAGCTAGTTGCCATTATATTAGCTTTACAGTGGTTGGAGATAAATTATAAGAATAATGCAGTCATTGCTTCAGATAGTTGGGCAGCTCTCAAGGGTATTCAGTCACTGCAGTCGTATAGGCAGGACCTAACTGTAGAAATCCATTCCTTAATTTACAACCTCTACAGTAAAGGTCAGTCAATAAACTTTCTTTGAGTTCCAGTCCACTTTGGAATAGAGGGTAATGAGGATGTGGATTCATTAGCAAAACAATCATTAAAATTGGAAGCAATAAATCTGGAAATCTCACTCAGTAAGGCAGAAAGCAAATCAATCATTAAAAATTATATAGTGGAAAAGTGGCAAGAATATTGGGACTCAATAGATACAGGAAGACATCTTTACTACATTCAAAAGCAGGTAAACTCTGGAATGGGAGTTGGCAGAAACAGGAAAGAAGAGATCCTCATCACCTGATTAAGAATAGGACACACTACTTTAAACCAGACACTACATAGAATATGTAAACACCCAACTGGCAGCTGTGCACATTGTGGTTCTCCAGAAACAGTTCAGCACATTTTGCTGGAATATCAGGGATACCAGGAACAAAGGAAACATCTTTAGCAGTAATGGAAAGGGCTAATTTCAGTTTTGTTTTGGAAAATATGTTAGGAACTACAGTGAAAGAAATATATGTAGGTGTAGAAGAGCTTGAAAGAACGAGGCGATGTGATATATAAACCAAAGTTTATTATCAGCTCCTCTAACAAGTCTCATCTAGGTGCAGCAGCAGAAGAAGGAAAAAGAGAGCGAACACCTTCGGCTCTACGAACTTATACTCGCACATAACAAAAGACATGCATATCAAAAGTTGACATCCCTCATTATCTTAATCCCCTCATTGTCTTCGTACTCCTCCACCTGGCCCTGGGGGGTCAGGGCAACCCATCCGGTCTCCACCGCAGCGCCTCGGATGCTCTTTGATCTTCACTGGCGGTTGAGACTCTTTGTCCTGTTCTGAGGTGTGAAGTCGCCTTACATATGTAACCACCAAACATCCTCACATGCTTAAACATATGTAGGTTATGGAATATATGATTAATATAGACCACAGTAGGTCTCTTTAGATATTTAAGTGCAACTGGGTTAATTAAAAGAAGTTAGTTTTTTTCCCTGCCATTCTCTTGTCTACACTCCAACCCGGTAGGTGGCGGTAATGCACCTGTAAGCTGGTTGCCAACCGCCCAATGACGTACATATACCTAGACCGCTCACTGGCCGCTGAGAGGCGGCAAATAGGAGCTGACTTCCGGTAGTGGCAAGACATGGTGTCAGATTCGAACGTCAGCACGGAATGTGGCTTTGTGTTTCGTGATTTACCAAGGTTACAGTAAACTTCTGTGGTGGAATCAAGTCACAATGCTTGAGATACGTTGAGAACACCACCAGGCCAGGAGGCCCTAGACCAGCACTGGCAGGGTGTTTCAGTGACTGGAGCTGAGGTGAGCGCCCAGTTCGCTGCAAGGCCATGCCCATGGCTCGCCATTCCTGCAACTGTGCAGACAGATTTACGATGGAGTAAAATACATTATCGTGGTTTTTTTTTTTCAGAGATGTCTTGTTTCGTGGCATGGTGTTGGTTCACTGACAAGTGCATACGTCACTGCATACCACTACATGTGCTGCTTTTTAAGTCCAACTGAACAATTTGAATTGGAGAAAAATTGTTTAAAAAACAAAATTTCTTATTTGGCATTGGTTCGAATATTTTCTAGAGCCCATGAAACAGGGTAAGTGAAACACTAATGTTGCAGAAAGTATGAAATGTTTTTATTGACACAATCACTGCATCAGCATTCAGCAATCATTATGCATGTGTCATTGTGTGGTGGTCTCTGTTTGTTGTAACCTCATGTAGGCAGAACGTGTGAAGAGGCTAAATATGAAGGATATTGGAGGCTCTGTGTTTGCTATTATATGAGTGTGATTGTCGTAGAAAGATGCCTTGTGCTTTGTTTTTAACTTTTTTAATCAGTTGGTGTGATGAAACAACATAAAGCGTGTTATCAAACACTGTTTGGAGACTCTGAAGTTAATGTGTTTTGAAAGGATCAAAGGGCGCGCCATTGCTTGTCTGTGAGGGCTAAACAACGCTGTGATTGCCGTGAAAACGTGCCTAGGGCAGAGATTTTATTGTCTGCTAACAGTAAAAGCCATAACATTACACATATTGTCCCATCAGTGATGACAAGCAGGCCTTGAAGTTGGTGTATTCACACAGGATCAAATAGCGCGCCACAGCTTCTTGCCACAACCGGAAGTCAGCGCCGATTGGCCATGGCGACGCTGTTGTCCGCCAACCAGTGAGCGGTCTAGGTATATGTACGTCATTGCAACCGCCAATCAAAAAGAAGAAGCAGAAGAAGAGGGGGGGGGGGTTGTTGGGTTGCCAGGTAGGGTATTATTCAGCTAAATACCTGAGTCTGACCAAAGTTGCAAAGCCTCATCGAATCGTTTCACACCAACATGCAGGGGATAGTGCAGCACGATGGCAACGTCTCAGAGCCATTCAACATACGCAGCGGAGTGAAACAAGGCTGTGTACTTGCGCCAACCCTCTTTGGGATTTTCTTTGCTATGCTCCTGAGGCATGCCTTCAGCACAGCAACAGAGGGAATCTACCTGCACACAAGATCTGACGGCAGGCTTTTCAACCTCGCCCGCCTGAAAGCCAGAACCAAAGTACGCGAGGCTCTAATCAGAGACATGCTGTTCGCAGACGACGCTGCAGTCGCAACCCACACACAGCAGGAGCTTCAGACCCTGATGGACCGCTTCTCCCAGGCATGCAAGGACTTCGGGCTTACCATCAGCCTGAAGAAGACTAACATCTTGGCGCAAGGCACGGAAGCACCACCAACCATCACCATTGATGACTACAAGCTGGAGGTCGTGAATCAGTTCACGTACCTGGGGTCCACGATCAGCAACAACCTCTCCCTTGATACAGAGATCAACAAGAGGATTGGGAAATCAGCCTCCACACTCGCTCGCCTCACCACACGAGTGTGGGAGAATCCCAAACTCTCTGTCAAGACGAAGATGGCAGTGTACAACGCCTGCGTCATCAGCACACTGCTCTATGGGAGTGAGACATGGACAACATACGCCCGGCAGGAAAAGAGACTGAACTCCTTCCACTTGCGCTGCATTCGCCACATCCTGGACATATCCTGGCAGGACAAAGTGCCCAACACAGAAGTTCTGTCCCGCGCCGGCCTTCCCTCCATGTTCACTCTACTCAGGCAGCGCAGGCTCCGCTGGCTAGGCCACGTTCACCGTATGGAGGATGGCAGAATCCCCAAAGACGTCCTCTATGGAGAACTGGCAACTGGCAGGAGAGACGTTGGCCGCCCACAGCTGCGCTTTAGAGACGTCTGCAAGAGAGACATGAAGGCCCTGGATATCAACACAGAGCGCTGGGAGGACCTTGCAACGGACCGCTCCAAATGGAGAGGCACCCTGACCAGACAGCTCAAGGCGGGTGAAGAGAGACTGACTGCTGCAGCAGATGAAAAAAGGACCCGCAGGAAGAACCGCCACAGACCCAGCAGCACGGAGACCACCCACAAGTGTGACCTGTGTGACAGGGACTGTCATTCGCGCATCGGCCTGTTCAGCCACAGGCGGTGCTGTTCCAGCAGAGTAGACGTTTAGGATTCTCTTCCATGGTCATCATAGACCGACGGAGGCCGACGACCTGAGTCTGAAGTCAAAACATCAATTCAATTCAACTTTATTTATATAGCGTCATTTCACAGTTTCCCAATTGCTCTCAAGTTTTGCACAACAAAGGAGCAGGATAAATATGGGTTCTGCTTTTGATGACTAATGTCTACTGAACAGTCTGAAAGGGCTGAAAAGTCACACAGTGGTGACGTTTTTTCTTCTGACAGGTAAGCTAATCAGTGCTAGCTATAATGCTAACTAGCTCATTCATCTTCTGCTGCTAATCTGGTGGTTGGGGCAGGGGGGGGGGGGAGTCTAAAGTCTATAGCTGTGTTTGAAATGTTTTTTTTACCTCCATCTAGTGTACTATATAGTGAATCAGCCATTTTGTAGTGCTGTTTGAAATGTTAACTGAAAAGTTCATTAACTATATAGTACACTCAAAATATCCCACAATGCAGTTTGAAAAGTAGTGTATAACAGATGGTCACTACATTAGCCAATATATCCCATAATGCAATGCACAGCTAACAGAGCAGTGAGAGGAGACCTGCACATCACAACATAAACTACCTTAAGGTTGTGGAGAATGTAGAAATGACGAGGCTGAGTTTATCTCATGAGTCAGGTTTATTCACATTCTCCAACATCATCCAACACAGAAAAGAGAATGAAACCCCCATACATTTGTCCTTTTATACCCCAGGACATCAAAGCACACAGTCACATTGTATTTTAATCCCAAGTCACAATGCATCTTCTTTCAGGTCTTATCATCTCCACCTAAAGCCACTGGCGGCCAGGAAATCCCCCAGGCCATCTCTTTGCATACCAAAGGCCACATCCCACATCCTCCTGTTATCTCTAGGAGGATCAGTCCTTTTGTTCATCTGAGATGTGAAGCATACAGTAATATACATATGAAGCATATGAAACCCACATACAGTATGTGCCCCACAAGGTATTTATATTAATTCAGCAAAAACAATTTGTTTTAATACATATTTACTACAAATTACATGCAGGAATTCTTTTTTTTTTTTTTTACCACCGTTGGTCTTTTATGTTTTACCGTCTCATCATGATGACGTCATTAACTTTGCCATGAAAACAAGCCCAGTAGTGTCCGAAAGCTGTTAATTTTATTGTTATATTGAGTTGACTATATAGTTTACTATATCTAAATTCACTATATAGCGAGTAGGGAGGGAGGGAGGGAGTGAACATTCCAAACACAGCCTATGTAACCAACTAAATTTTATTTCTGACATGTTCCTATGATAATTATGAGTAGTATATAATAGTATCAGCCAATATATGGCTTGGAATAGACCCCACTAACTGCTCCTTACCAAGCTGACATGTATGACAGGTTCATGATATGATCAACATTTGCATCTATGAATGTAACAGCACATACTAATTGTGCAGCAGTCATGTTTTACATAAAGATTTTTTTTTAAAATTATCAGCTTTGATGTGCAGCTGCTCAATCTAATAATTTGGTGTACAGTGAAAAAAGTTAGTTGTTTATTGTTGTTACAGATTAAGATAATAATGTAAAACTTTATTGATCACCATGGTGGAAACTGAGGTTAAAAATAGTTTAAGTTCTAATAGTAGAATAAACAGGTCTTAATTTATTTTAATTTAGCTACAATGCTCCACACTGTGTGTTTATATATTTATTCCATCTAGCTACAATGCTCCGCACTGTGTGTTTATATATTTATATGTACATATGTATATTCGCTGCTCTTGTTTTTTTCTTGTCTTCTGATTGTTGCTCTGAGCGTTGCTATCCCTGTGCTGTTGCAATCCTGGAATTTCCCCATTGTGGGACTAATAAAGGCTTATCTTATCTTATCTTATCTTATTTTCTTACTAACTAATGTTACTGCACAGCATTAGCCACGGGATTTCTTGTCCCTGAAATAGCTGTAAGTATGTATGTAGAAATTTATGTCAGATTTTTGACTATCCAAGTAATAAACCATAACATTTTTTTCACCGTCTGTAAGGGCTTCCTCCATCGTGAGGTGAATAAGCACAGATGGGACAGTGTCATCATGATACAGCAGAGAAGAGCTCCACCAAACAGTGACTGGAGAGAGGGTCAACAGCTTCTGAAGCCTTCACTGATATGATGGACCAGTGGGGGTTAAGGACAGAACATCAATATCTGACCTTTAGGTGAGTATGATGTAAAGTTTTACATGTAAAAAGTCACAAAAAGGACTATTAATATGACTTGTGTTCTCATAGATCAACATTTGAAAATCACATTCTGATGATGTCAGCAGAAGCTTCTCCTCCACCCTACCTGTGTATGAGACCTGGACTTTATTAGTGGCTCAGGACAGCAACCACCAGAGGGATTGTCCAGTGAGAAAGACGGTCGGCGGCACACCAATGTAAGTTTAGCCTTATCAAAACATTTTACACATAGTAATGTATAAAGCCAAGTCCTTTATTTTGAATTTTTAAATGTGTTTGTTTAGGAGATTTTTAACTGTTTTTGAAATGTTAAGGAGTGTTATATATATATATTTAGTAACCTGGCCAAACCAGTCATACTGTATTTATGGATTATTTTGCCAAAAGTAGATGCAACAGATATTTGTTTCTTTCTTTTCTGAATAACTCCTCAAAACAATAGTCAATAATTGGCAGCTGAAATGTCTTGGACTTTTCCATCCATCCATCCAGCTTCTTCCGCTTAATCCTTTTCGGGTCGCGGTGGGGCTGGAGCCTATCCCAGCATCTTTGGGCTTTTCATTTTTATTAAAACCACAACCTGCCTGTGCACTTGGTGTTCCAAGAATGTGGAATTAGAAAAAATGTTGTTCCTTTTCTTTAATCAGGTCCAGTCTTGCAGCAGGAGTGAATATACAACACAGCCATCCATCCATCTTCTACGGCTTTTCTGGGGGTCCAGGTTGTGGAAGGAACAGTCCAATCAGAGAAGCCCAGACTTCCCTCTCCCTAGCCACCTCCTCCAGCTCTTCAGAGAGGACACCAAGATGTTCTCAGACCAGCTGGGAGACATAGTCTCTCTAATGTCTCCTGGGTCTTCCCCGGGGTCTCCTCCCTCCTCCCACAACACACACATAAAAAGTAATTCCATTTCTGTACCTGCTCTTTCCTTCACCTAAAGTATATTATAATTCACATTATATAGACCAAGTAAACTCATTGCAGCACTGCTGTAGTCCTAATCTGATCAGACCTAAATGAAATAGTCATTGTCGCCCACGACAGACTGCTATGATGATGATGATGACTTCACATACTGTCATGTTTTAATGCTGTTAGTCTGTGATGACACTTTCTTACAGACTGTCCTTTTTCACATCAGCAAATTGTACCTGACTATAGCAACAAAGGTCAACACTGACTATAGAGACAACAAAAGCTTTCCAGAGAGTCCTAATCCTGATTTAATTAATTTCTCTATTGCTCTCCCAGGTCTGCCCCATGGACCCTGCATCTGGACTGTTTATTTTTTAAAAATATTTTCCCCAAAATAAATTCCTGTTTGTTATATGTTGACTGACTTGATTTGAGGTTGATTTTCTTTTACATTCTACTCATCCACCTCCAAAAGTTGAATATTGTGGTAAATTTATTTTTAGAAATAACTCAAATCTAAAAAGTAAAACTTTCATATTTTATAATAATCCCATATAAATTTAGCCATTTTAAGATTTTTTTTTTGGTTTGAAATTTGGATGAATATGTCTGAGCTATTTGATAGAGATCTGAATGGTGATGTGCTAATTTTTCGAGATGCAGTTCTTTTTTACACAATATTATTTGAAAAAAGATTATTATTTCACCATAAATTATTTCCAACTTCACTAAGGATTATTGATTACAATGTTATGTACCGACTTCCGGCGGTACTTCCGGTGCTGCACTTGTAATGCTTGATATGAGCCGAGAATTTTAAGCAAAACCATCAAAATAAGGACTTCTGTTGGCTACCAACAAACGTGGGGAATACCCTTACGACCCAGTGCTGACCTGGTGAAGGTTCTGGTAGATCTGGCTCCGTTTCGCCCCGTTTCCGACCTCTAAAGGCTCGCCTCTGATGCTAACCCAGATGCTAACCCAGAGTAACTGCAGCAGTGAGAAGGTATTCTTTACATCTGGCCATCTGGAGCCGAGGAGAGAAGGATTTAAAAGGAGGACGAACCAACCGAGGCGGCGATTGGGAGCTCGGGCGCGGCGTTGGTGAGAGACGGGGGCCACCTGGATCCAGCAGGACAGTGGTCTGAACCGGTGCTCAATTGCGAGGCCCAGCCGAGGAACGACCAGACTGACGGCGGTCGGTGACGGGGCCTAGACGGGGCCCAGCGGAGGAGCCGCCTAGCCAGACGGCGACGAGTGGCTGTGATCGGTGGATTCCGGCTGCGCCGGCGGTGCACGACACAACTGGCCAGGTAGACGGAGGCAGGCACCGGCGATAGACGGCGGTGATCTGCGGAGCTGAGCAGCGTCACTCGGCGGAGAAGCTGCGCAGGAGCGGCGGGTCCAGTAGTGACCGAGCTAGTTGAGGCCTAGCCGGATTCTCTGCTTATTTCTATCCACAGGTCAGTAAAATGCCACCCAAAAAAGAGGAAATGGAAGAAATTAAAAAAACTCTGAACTTTGTGTTAGATGAACTGGCCAAAGTGACTAGCCAGCAGGACAAAATATTAGACCTAATACAGGAGGTACAAGCCCTACATTCAATAATAAAAGAAAAAGACAAAAAAATTATGGACCTGGAGCAACACGGGCGTGTTTTGGAGCAACGCGTTGAGGATCTTGAACAAGGTTCTCGCATTGATGACATAGTTATAAGTGGACTAGACATCAGATATCAGTCATACGCCCATGCCGCTACAGGACTGAGTGGTGAACATGCTTCCATAAGTGAATCAATGTCCTTAGAAAACCAAGTGCTTCAGTTCCTTAATGATAAAGACATTAAGGTAGAAGCCAATGCGATCTCAGCCTGTTATGCTTTACCGAAGAAAGATAACAAAACAAAGAAATCAATTGTGATGCGCTTTGTGAACAGGAGGGTGAAAAATGACATACTGAGGCAGGCCAAAAAACTAAAGGAAACTCAAGTTTACCTAAATGAACACCTGACAAAAAAAAAACGCTGAATTAGCACGGCAGGCACGGATGCTAAAGAAACATAATAAGATACAGTCAACCTGGACAAGAAATTGTAGAATTTGGATTAAACTAAATGGAACACCTGAGCAAGCAAAAAGTATAATGATCAGAGATGCTACTGACTTAGATAAATACAGATGAACACTGACTATGAAACACAGAGTGAGGAAACTCAAACTCTAAAAATATGCCACTATGCTGAACATAAACCACAAGAGATGGAGAATGATATTGATCCTGATAACCACTTTTTCAATAATATTCATAACCACTGTGAATATTACACTGAAAAGCAATTCAAAAGTCAAGTGCAATTAGATGGTAAACTGTCAATAATACACTTCAATAGCAGAAGTCTTAACAAAAACTTCTCACAGATTCAGGACTATTTAAAACAGCTAAACAGAAAATTCACAGCTATAGCAGTCTCTGAAACCTGGCTTAATGCAGACCAGGCTCCCCTGATGGCAATAGAGGGATATCAGATGTTTAACATTAACAGATCTCAAAAAAAGGGTGGTGGTGTTGCACTGTATATTGATGACCTATATAGATGTAAGCTTGTAAATGAAATGTCCTCAGCACTACCAGGGATTCTGGAATGTGTTACTGTTGAGATTGACCTAGACAAAACAAAAAATCTAATCATAAGCTGCATATACAGAACGCCGGGAACTTGCATTGAGACATTCAGAGATAAATTAGTCGAGCTGTACAATAATATTACTAGTAAGAAAATGGTAGCAATTTGTGGAGATTTCAATATTGACCTACTTAATCCACATCAACAAAATGTAGTTACAGAGTTCATGAACTCTATGTACAGCATGAGTCTATATCCCACAATAACACATCCCAGTAGAATCACAGCTCACTCTGCTACACTTATTGACAACCTGTTTGTCAATGTTCTCGACAAGAAAATAGAAAGTGGATTATTGATAAATGATATAAGCGACCACTTGCCAATCTTTGCACTTATTCAATTCAATTCAATTCAACTTTATTTATATAGCGCCATTTCACAACAACAGTCATCTCATAGCACTATCAACTGTAGGGAGGACCCCCACAGTTGCAGAAAGACCCCAGCAATCAGGCGATCCCCTGTGAGCAAGCACTTGGCGACGGTGGAGAGGAAAAACTCCCTTTTAACAGGAAGAAACCTCCAGCAGAACCAGGCTCAGGGAGGGGCAGTCATCTGCTGCGACTGGCTGGGGGGTGAGGGGATAGAGAAGAAGAAAAGAACAGACATGTAGAGAGCAAACAGCACGATGGGGACTCAATCTATGGGAGAGAACAAACAAATGTTAATGACCAGCAAAAAAAAAATATTTCATAGAGAGTGAGGAAAGGAGTGAGGCCCAGTGCATTACTGGAGGTCCCCCGGCTGACTAAACCTATTAGCAGCATAACTAAGGGAGGGTTCAGAAAACACATGATCCCTCCCTAATTGTAGGCTATATCAAAAAGGTAGGTTTTAGCCCTATTCTTAAAAACAGAGATCGAGTCTGACTCCCGAATCCAGATTGGCAGCTGATTCCACAGGAGAGGAGCTTGATAACTGAAGGCTCTGCCTCCCATTGTACTTTTGGAGATTCTAGGTATTACAAGTAAACATGCATTTTGGGAGCGTAGTGCTCTGTTAGGATGATACGGTAGTATCAGATCTTTTAAATAAAAAGGAGCCTGATTGTTTAGAGCTTTGTAAGTAAGAAGAAGGATTTTAAACTTAATTCTAAACTCTATGGGAAGCCAATGAAGGGAGGCCAGAACCGGAGAGATATGATCTCTCTTTCTAGTACCTGTTAAAACTCTTGCTGCAGCATTTTGGATCAGCTGAAGACTTTTTAAAGATGTTTTAGGACAACCTGATAATAAAGAATTACAATAATCTAATCTCGAGCTAACAAAAGCGTGGATCAGCTTCTCAGCATCACTCTGAGACAAGATGCTCCTAATCTTGGCAATATTACGCAAATGATAGAAGGCAGTCTTAGAAACAAATTTAATATGTGAATTGAAGGACAAATCCTGATCAAAAATAACTCCAAGGTTCCTCACAGAGCTATTAAGAGAAAGAGTAACTGCATCCAAACTGAAAGTTTGATTTGGAAAGGAATTTCTAAGTTTTTTTGGACCAACAAGAATGACTTCAGTCTTATCTGAATTTAATAGCAGGAAATTACAAGTCATCCAAACTTTGATTTCCTTAAGACAGGCTTCTAACTTGGCTAATTGATTAGTATCATCTGGCTTCATTGACAGGTATAATTGTGTGTCATCTGCATAACAGTGAAAATGTATATAGTGCTTTCTAATAATGTTGCCTAACGGAAGCATATATAAACTAAAAAGAGTAGGGCCTAGCACAGATCCCTGTGGAACTCCATGACTAAGCTTTGAGTTGAGAGAAAACTCATCATTTACATGAACAAACTGGAACCTATCAGATAAATAAGATCTAAACCACTGCAACGAAGTTCCATTAAGTCCAACATAGTGTTCTAATCTATCAAGTAGAATATTATGATCAATAGTATCAAAAGCTGCACTAAGATCTAAAAGGACAAGTACAGAAACTAGTCCATTATCAGATGCAATGAGGAGGTCGTTAGTGACCTTCGCTAAGGCTGTTTCAGTGCTATGATGGATTCTAAACCCAGATTGAAACTCCTCAAATAAACCATTTCCCTGCAGGTGGTCAAATAATTGCGTAGCAACAACTCTTTCTAAGATTTTTGAAATGAAAGGGAGATTAGAGATTGGTCTATAGTTAGCTAAAGCTCCTGGATCTAGCGTTGGCTTTTTGAGTAAGGGTTTAATTACAGCCGTTTTAAAAGCCTGCGGTACATGGCCTAAAGTTAATGAAGAATTGATTATATGAAGAATAAAGCTACCAATAAGTGGGAAGACTTCTTTAAATAACCTGGTAGGAATAGGGTCTAAAAGACAAGTTGAAGGTTTGGATGAGGAAACTATTTTGTCTAACTCACAAAGGTCGATTGGAGTAAACTCATCAAGACAGACATCAATAGAAGGAGTTGTAGTAGTTACAGTATTTAAGTTAACTGTGGGAAGAATCTGATTGATTTTATCTCTGATGGATGAAATTTTATTATTGAAAAAGTTCATAAAGTCCTGACTAGTAAGCTCTAAGGGAATGCTAGGATTGACAGAGTCCTGACTCTTTGTCAACCTGGCTACAGTACTGAAAAGAAACCTGGGATTATTCTTGTTCTCTTCTATTAATGCAGAGTAATAACTCGTTCTAGCTTTTCTAAGAGATTTTTTATAAATTAAAAGATGATTTCTCCAAGCTAAATAGATTTCATCTAAATTAGTAGAGCGCCATTTTCTTTCTAATTGACGAGTCTTCTGTTTTAAGCTACGAGTTTCTGTGTTGAACCAAGGAGTTAAAAATCTCTGATTAGACTTTTTCTTTTTTAAGGGGGCCACCAAGTCTAGAGCCTGATGTAGAGAAGCTGAAACACTATCCACCATGTTATCAATTACAGAAGGAGCAAGCTGTCTATAGCTTATTTCCGTTGTGTTGACACATGGCATAGAGGAAACAATCTGCATAAATTTGGAAACAGCATCATCTGAGAGGCATCTACTGTGATAATATTTTTCTTTAGGAGCCAAATAGTCAGAAATAGTAAAATCAAAGGTTAACAGACAATGGTCTGACAGTACAGGGTTATGAGGAGACACTACCAGATTTTCTATTTCTATGCCATATGTCAGAACAAGGTCCAATGTATGGTGGAGGTAATGAGTAGAATTTCCTACTTTCTGAGAAAACCCAATCGAGTCTAATATTGAATTAAAAGCCACATTAAGGCAGTCACTATCTACATCCACATGTATATTAAAGTCCCCTACTATAATTATTCTATCAGATTTCAGCACTAAATCAGCTAAGAAATCAGGAAATTCGGATAAAAATTCTGAATAGGTTGATGGGGGACGATAAACTATGGCAAATAAAATTGGGTTTAACCTGGAATTGCTAAAGTGCCCAATACTGAGGACCAGGCCCTCAAAGGAATTATAACATGTTTTTTGCTTTACATTAACTAGTAATTTGGAATGGTAAATTGTTGCTACTCCTCCTCCACGACCAGAACTTCTGGGATTTTGACAGTTTAAATAACCAGAGGGAGTTGATTCATTTAAACCAACATAATCCTCTTGTCCTAACCAAGTCTCTGTAAGGGAAATTAAATCAATCTGATGATCAATTAACAGATCATGGACTAACAGAGACTTGGGAGTTAGAGACCTAATATTTAATAAACCACATTTAATTTTTAAATTATGAGGAGGAACAGAGGCCAAATCATTCAATTTAGAGGCTTTATGTTTAATTTGAGTTTTACCAATATTTTGCTTTATCACTTTGGGATGCTTATACATTATATTTTTATTTACTTTGGAGGGAGCAGACAACGATTCTCTGATGGGGAAGACAGGGGCTAAGCTGAGGGGTGGCGGATGAAGAGGAGCTGCAGAGAGGCGTGTAAGACTGCGACTCTGCTTCCTGGTCCCAACTCTGAGTAGTCATGGTTTTGGAAATTTGGATAAAAAAGATGCCAGATTGTTAGATAAATGAGAAGCACCATCCAAAGTGGGATGAATGCTGTCTCGTCTCATAAGACCAGGTTTTCCCCAAAAAGAGCTCCAATTGTCAATGTAGCCCACGTCATTTTTAGGACACCACACAGACAGCCAGCGGTTCAAGGATGACGAGCGACTAAACATGTCATCACTGGTCAGATTGGGGAGGGGCCCAGAGAATACTACAGTGGCTGACATCGTTTTTGCAAAGTCACACACCGATTCTACATTAAGTTTCGTGACTTCCGACTGCCGGAGACGGATGTCATTAATGCCGGCGTGAATAACAATTGTGGAATATTTACAGTTACTTTTAGCCAGCATTTTCAAATTTGACTCGATGTCGCCTGCTCTGGCCCCAGGAATGCATGTGACTATGGCCGCTGGAGTCTCTAGGTTCACGTTTCTGACTACAGAGTCGCCAATGATCAGAGTTTTTTCCTCAGCGGGTGTGTCGCTGAGCGGGGAAAAACGATTAGAAACGTGAACAGGTTGGTGGTGAACCGGGGCTTTGCGACTAGGCTTCCTTCTCACCGTCACCCACCCAGTCTCCTCGCTGCAGAGGAGAGCCGGGGAACCGGTGACAGGGGGACCTAAGCTAGCTAGCTCCGCTGCAGCTAAGGGGCGTCCGTCGAGATTAACTGGCGCAGACGGTGTTTCAATGCAGCGGAGCCGGGATTCCAAATCAGACAACCTCGCCTCGAGCGCCTCAAAAAGACAACATTTATTACATTTACCGTTATCACTAAAAGAGGCAGAGGTGTAGCTAAACATCTGACAGAGAGAGCACACCAGAGGAGGAGAGGAAAGAGAGCTAGTAGCCATAGCTAGTGGCTCGAGAGCTGGAGAGCAAACCACACAGGCAGACAGCAAAACAGGAAGTGACGATACGTTACCACAAGGAAGTGACGATCTCCATGGCCACACTTATCCATGGCCACACGGGGCCCAACCCAGAAAAAATCTCAAAATCGTTCAGACACAAATCACCAAACGCAATCAGTTCTTTTAAAGAGGACTTGCTGAAGCAAGACTGGACAGAAGTCTATGTATCAGATGTAAATGAAGCCTATGACACATTTACAAACATTGTAACCACTCTTTATGAAAAAAAACTGCCCATTAGTTAAAAAAAAGCTTAAACACAAATTTACTGACAAACCATGGCTAACCAAAGGACTACAAAAGGCGTGTAAAAAGAAAAATTTATTATATAAAGCTTTCATAAAAAAAAGGACAAAAGAAGCAGAGCAGCGGTATAAAACATACAAAAATAAGTTAACATATATAATAAGATGTAGTAAAAGAGACTATTACAGTAAAGAACTGGAAAAAAACAAAGACAATATTAAAAATACATGGACAATAATCAACAGTATCCTTGGAAATAAAAGCAGAAATACCAGCTACCCAACTAACACTCCAAAAAATAATAAATCGACTCCGAATGTGAATATAGCTTCACCTGCAGATGAATTTAATAATTTTTTTGTTAACATTGGACCTAAACTGGCCCGAGAAATACCCACTACGGTGCCAACAGGTGATTCAATATGCAATAACACTGCTGTAAAAGACACCATCTTCATAAAGAACACAGACGAAAGAGAGGTCATTGAAATTGTTAAATCGTTCAAAAGTAAAACATCTACTGACTGCGATGGTATTGATATGCTACTAGTCAAAACTGTTATCGAATGCATAGTGAAACCACTGACGTATATCTGTAACCTGTCTCTCCAATCAGGTATATTTCCCAATGCAATGAAAATAGCTAAAGTAATTCCAATTTACAAGACAGGCGACAGAGGGGAACTCTCCAACTACAGACCAATTTCACTATTACCGCAATTTTCCAAGATACTTGAAAAAATATTCTATGAGAGAATTGACAACTTCATACTGAAGAATGATTTATTGTGTGAGCAGCAATATGGGTTCAGACACAAAAGGACAACAGCATATGCCTTAATGGAATTTACAGAAAAAATATCAACAGCCATTGAAAATAAAGAGTATTCAGTTGGAGTATTCCTGGATCTTAAAAAAGCATTTGATACAGTAGATCACAATCTATTATTAAAGAAACTACAAAATTGTGGTATCAGAGGGGTAGCACTGTCCTGGTTAAGAAGTTACTTAAAGAATAGATATCAGTTTGTATGTGTTAACAACAAAAACTCAGAGCTACTGAAGGTCACCTGTGGAGTCCCACAGGGTTCAGTTTTGGGACCATTATTATTCAATATGTATATAAATGATATATGTAAAGTTTCAGAAAAAATGGACTTAATATTGTTTGCTGATGACACTAACCTGCTATGCAGTGGAAACAACTTGGAACAACTTCTGGATACACTCGGAAAGGAATTAGGAAAGCTGAAACTGTGGTTTGATTCAAACAAATTAACGCTCAATTTAAGCAAGACAAAATTTATAGTCTTTAACAACCATCACAACTACCCAGTACCCAAACTCAGTGTAAATGGTGTAGAGATTGAAAGGGTATCCGAAACTAAATTCCTTGGAGTAATAATTGATAACAAACTGTGTTGGAAGCCACATATTAATTATATAAAAGGTAAAGTATCCAAATCAATTGCAATATTACACAGAGTGAAAAATTTGCTGAATCAACCCACACTATACACCTTGTATCATTCATTAATACTCCCATACATGACATATTGTAATGAAGTATGGGGAAATACATATAAAACAAACATATATCCACTCTTTATGCTTCAAAAGAGAGCTATTAGAATAATCAACAAAGCAGCTTACAGGGAACCAACAAACCCACTTTTTCTTAAACAAAAAACTCTCAAGTTGAAAGATCTGATCGACTTTAAAACCGCAATATATGTTCAAAGTGAAGAATCTATCACTGCCCGCAAATATCCAAAAGTTGTTCCAAACAAGGGAGAAACGATATCACTTCAGAGGAACATGTATATTTCAAAAGCCTACAGTGAGAACAACTACCAAGCAACACTGTATTTCAGTGCAAGGTGTCAGATTATGGAACGATTTTGGACCTGAATTAAAATCATGTACAAAGCTTGGACAATTTAAACAAAAACTAAAGGAAGAAATACTCCAAACATATTTACAAGACGACATGTAAACTCACATAAGGATTGACATTTCCAGCCTGTGTTGTGTTATAGCTTAGTTTTTCTTTTTTCTCTGTGACACTATGTCTTAGATTTGTTTTTGAATAGCAACCGCTTAACTTAGACTAGCTCAGTTTTCTTTTTCTCTCAGTCATATTTTGTCTTAGCCTTGTTTTAAATTGTAATCGCTCTTGTCTTGTTTTCTCTTTTTTCTCCTTTGAATTCTTGGATGGAATATGGGTGGGCAATATAAGCTGCGGCTTCAGCCATCACCCATTTCGGATAACTCACGTGGAATTGTATAGTAGAAGGAGTCTTTGTCTAATTTGACCTTGTTGTTATATTATACAGTTTCTTTTAACCTGTAATGTATTATCCGAAATAAATTCATTCATTCAATTCATTCAAATATCTAATATGTACAGTGAATTTTAGGTTCTTGTTTATCACTACATTATAAAAAGGTTGAAAATACTTTAGTTTTGCAGACGTGAGGTAAACCATTACTTTGTGAATCTGTCACACTGAATAAATGATAGATTTCATCTTCTACAGTAACTGAAATGAATGAATGAATTCAGGCATCCAGTGTTTCACAACATTATTTATATATTTTAAAACAATAACAACAAAACACATTTACAACCTAAAATTAACTGGAACTGACATAAATAACTGCTGGAGCTTAATAACACCCTTTTTTTTTTTAAAGCATGCATAGCTAAAATGGATGAACTTAAACAGACCATAAAAGTGTGATTCAGTATATTTACAAAAAACACAGAACAGCTAGCAGCAGTCAAAGTCGTTCCAATCTGATCTAAAGTTGTCATAATTATGTTGTCAAAACTAGAGAGCTATCGGGTTTGATCACAGCTGGGCTATATTAGCATAACTGTCGGTAACACTATACCATATAGTTATTTAAAAAAGATTTACCAGAGATGCGCTTCAGAGAGGATTATATTAAATAAACAATTCTGTACCACAAGAGTCCTCGCTTGACACGCTGTCTGGCTCATAATTACTAAAAGTCTGAGATGTTAGCAGCCTGCAGTGTTAGCCTTCAGGAAGTGCTGTTTGTCTCTACCTGGTAACCGGTACAAGATTATAGTGAGTCAAAAGTGCGTGCGACACCTACTGGTCAGGAGGTCAGAATCCTTCATATTGCACCTTTAACTCTTGTACTTTAGCATATCCACTTTGTACAAGTTTCATTGCAGTTGCTCTGCTCGCGCTTGATTGTTTGTTTTTGTGACCCACCGGGGGACTACAGATTCAAATTAGCAGTAGTGCTAAATCTGGCATACTTACATTTGTATTAATGTTCATTAGTATGTAATGTCCCTTTCAAATAAACATTAAACTTAAACTCAACAATTAAACCCTGAGGTGTTCTGACCAAAGATTGTCACAGACATTTCATTAATGCCTCAGGTGTTTCAAGCAGTCTCCATTTCACAGAAAGCCCCTTCCTTTTGTATAGATAACTTATTTTCTAACTTGGGACAAATGGTTCAGTTACACACTTGGCCATAATACTGGTCTGGACTGTCAGTGGTCCCCAAAAAATCTGTAGAAAGTGCATTTCATATGGAACCTTCTCACTGAACAAATGTTTGAACCTACCCCACTAGAACAGGGATTTTACCCATCACTGAGGATGTACCGGTCTGTTGTGGTGAAGAGGGAGCTAAGCTCTAATGCAAGGCTATCGATTTACCGGTCAATCTATGTTGCTACGCTCACCTATGGTCATGAGCTTTGGGTAATGACTGAAAGAAAGAGATTGTGGATACAAGCGGCTGAAATGAGCTTCCTTCGTAGGATTGCTTGACTCACCCTTAGAGATAGGGTGAGTAGCTCAGTCACATGGGAGAGGGTCAGAGTAGAACCGCTGCTCCTCCACATTGAAAGGAGCCAGTTGAGGTGGTTTGGGCATCTGATCAGGATGCCTCCCATTTGAGGCGTTTCGGGCACGCCCCACTGGGAGGAGACCCCGGGGTAGACCCAGGACTCACTGGAGAGACTGTGTCTCCCAGCTGGTCTGGGAACGCCTTGGTACCTCTCTGAAGAGCTGGAGCAGGTGGCTGGGGAGAGGGAAGTCTGGGCTTCTCTGCTTGAACTGCTGCCTCTGCGACCCGGACCTCCGGAAAAGCAGTAGAAGATGGATGAATGGATGGATGGATGAGAATTAAGATCTACAGTGATATTTGAAGGTCACATTGATCTGAGGGAGACTGGATTTATTTGGAGATTTATTTCTTTTATTCATGGCAGTCAGAGTGGTTTTGGTGCTTGAACTATTTCAGTAATACATTTATTAAAACTCTGCAGCCTCCTGATGGCCTTAAAAGATGTTCAGTAAATCTGCAGTACAAGTTCTGTGAAGTTCCTCGGCAAACACGAGGAACATTTTAATAGCCGCCGTCGTGGCCAAGAACGTGTCCTGATGTTTCTGAGTCATGGTTAAGCTCTGTTGCATAACCATAAAAAAAACTCTGGGGCAAAATGAGTCCAACACCTGAATGTTTAATTTACAGTTACAGATGCTGTGGCGCAACACTAAAGCTAATCTCGTGAAGGGTTGGCTGGATTTCACCAAATTAACGGTCTGCTCTTGAGCCACATGTGGTTATTTTGACCATAACCAGTGTCATGCTGCTCATTTACAAGAAAAAGCTTTATATTTTCAGAAAAATATTTGCAAATAGAAAAATTCTCCAAATTTTAAAAAAGCAAATGTCTTTAAAAAGTAATACATTGTAAGAAAAAATCAACACACAACTACTAAAATTTACAGGAAAGTGAAAAGTGTCCCCGGAAATGAGACAAATAAAATATTTTTTTTAAAAAGAAACTAATAAATTTAGAAAAAAGCTAATATATAAACAGTGAGTTACAAATTTACAGGAAAACTTGTACATTTGTAAGACTAGACAACAAATTTGCAAGACAAATTACAAATTGGCAAGGGGTCTGTACCCTGTGGCTCAGAGCCATTTTGCCCATAACTAGTTCAAAAATGAATTAAATAAATTATGAAATAAATTAAACAAGCAATTTTTGAGACAAATTTATGTAAAAAAAAATCAGAAATTTACGATAAAATATAAGTAAATTAAAATGAAAAGTTGTAACTTTTTGGAAAAAGTTGCTAAATTAGTTTATGAGAAGAATGGCTCAAATTTTTGAGGAAATGAGTTTCAAATTTGTAAGAAAAAGCCTTAAATGTCATGGTCTTGGTTTCCTTACGTTTGTATTTTGTTAGTTCTATCCTTTGTTTATGTTCAGTTTCCTTGTTCTAGGCTATCATGTAGTTTTTCTGTATATTATATTCTGCTTTAGGGCAGTGCGGTGGCGGAGTGGTTAGCACTGTGGCAGCACAGCAACTCACCCTTGGCTGGGGGATCCTGGGTTCGATCCCAGCCCCCGACCAACAGTGATCTGTGTGGAGTTTGCATGTTCTACTCGTGTCTGCGTGGGTTTACGCTGGGATTTCCCCGGTTTCCTCCCACATGCCAAAAACATGCAACTTAAGGTTAACTGGCATCAACTGGGGATTCTAAATTGTCCTTAAGTATGGATGTGAGAGTGAATGGTTGTCTGTCTCACTGTGTTGGCCCTGCGATGGACTGGCGATCTGTGCGGGGTGTGACCTGCCTCTCGCCCAAAGATGCTGGGATAGGCTCCAGCCCCCCACCCCTCACCCCCCCACCCCCGCAACCCGAAAAGGATTAAGTGGAAGAAGATGGATGAATGGATGGTTATATTCTGCTTTATTCCCTGGGTTTTGCTTATTGTCTGTATTCCACTACACAACCTGTTTCAAGTTTTAGTTGCATGTTTGTTCCAGTATTTCAGTTTGTTTCTCCTTGTTTAGTTTTTTTTTTTATCCTGTTTTGTCTCTTTAGACTCCCATGATTAGTTTATATCTGGTTTTGAGTTTTTTTCAGTGTTCCTGCATGTCTGTCTCTGTGCTTTGCCAACATGATCTCACCAATAATACAAATGGCATGCTTTCCACCCCCTCAAAAAAGGGCCATTTGTACTACAAACAACAACAACAAACTCACTGCTCATGTGTGAAAACAACCTACCATTGTCACTGTGCATGAGCAAAACAACACCTATTTTAACAAGACTCAAGACTCATTCAATTGGTGAGAGGGGGATGGCGAATAGTTAATGTACCAGCACTTTAAAAAAAAAAGAACCACCAACAGTCCGGAGTTTGCATCCATCACTGAGCCGTCCATCATTAACCTTTAAAAAACACATCAAAAAATCTCAGACATAATCAAATTCAATCTGAGAAATTTTAAACAATTTAGACCATCGCTGACAGTCAGTGCGGCCAAAATGTCTCTGCATGCAATGATCTTCTCACACATTGATTACTGTCTTAGCAACTGGTCACTCACTGATGTAACCATAATCAAACCCATTGAATCTTTATACAAAAAAGCCATAAAAATCTTTGATAAGAAAGATCCCACATATCATTGCTGTCACATTTACAAAAAATACAATCTTCTCTTCTGAAAATTATAAAACTCTTAAATTTGTCTGTTCAATTTATAAAATATAAAATGACTTTGCACCCCCCCCAGGGAGAATATGTTAAACTGAGGACTGTCACTGGCACAACCACCAGAGCAACCACTAGAGGAGACTGTGAGGTCCCCCACAGACGCACCACATTTGCTCAATCTGTGCTATCAGTGAGGGGCACAAAGATCTGGAATAATATACCACCAGCAATCACCAGCAATTCTGTTTTCTGTTTTATGTCTGTTCTCTTCATCCTCTCTATCCCCTCACCCCCAGCCAGTCGCCGCAGATGACTGCCCCTCCCTGAGCCTGGTTCTGCTAGAGGTTTCTTCCTGTTAAATGGGAGTTTTTCCTCTCCACCGTCGCTAAGTGCTTGCTCACAGGGGATCGTCTGATTGCTGGGTCTTTCTGAGATTGTGGGGTTTTCTCTGCATTTTGTAGTGCTATGAGATGACTTCTGTTGTGATGTGGCGCTATATAAATAAAGCTGAATTGAATTGAATTGAATTGAATTGAAAATTGAAATCAGAGAATGTACCACACCAAACACTTTTAAGACTCTTAAAAATTAGTTTTTAAACAACCAAAACTGTACCCGTAACTAGTGGTTGCTCTGCGGCATACGCATATACGTATATATGTGCCCATGTGTCACACACATATGCCCCGCCTCTTGTTTGTTGCTGTCTGTTGTTGCTGTGAGGTGCTTGGGTGCATGTGTGTGTGTACGCATACACAGCACTTCACTCGTGTGACATTTGAATGTTTTATTTTGTAGTACCTGAACTCTTGCACTTTAGCGTATCCACTTTGTTATTGCAGATGTTCTTCTCATGTATGAATGTTTGTTTGTGTGTTTTTGTGACTCACCGGGGGACTTCAGATGCAAATTAGCAGTATTGCTAAATCTGACATACTGTGGCGCATATATTGAGTTCATATTTCCCCACAAGTCCACACTGTGTATGGTGCGGATGGGACACTGTTGACTTCAACTGGGGATATCGTCGGGCGGTGGAAGGAATACTTCGAGGATCTCCTCAATCCCACTGATACGCCTTCCACAGAGGAAGCAGGGTTTGGGGACGAGGGGGATGACTCGCCTATCACAGGGGCTGAGGTCGCCAAGGTGGTTAAAAATCTCCTTGGTGGCCGGGCCCCGGGGGTGGACGAGATTCGCCCCGAGTACCTCAAGGCCCTGGATGTTGTTGGGTTGTCATGGTTGACACGCCTCTGCAACATTGCGTGGAGGTCGGGGGCAGTGCCTTTGGCATGGCAAACCGGGGTGGTGGTTCCTCTCTTCAAAAAAGGGGACCGGAGGGTGTGCTCCAACTTTAGAGGGATCACACTCCTCAGCCTCCCTGGGAAGGTCTATGCCAAGGTACTGGAGAGGAGAGTCCGGCCGTTGGTCGAACCTCGGATTCAGGAGGAGCAATGTGGTTTTCGTCCTGGCCGTGGCACATCGGACCAGCTCTTTACCCTCTCGAGAATTCTTGAGGGTTCGTGGGAGTTTGCCCAACCAGTTTACATGTGTTTTGTGGACTTGGAGAAGGCATTTGACCGCGTCCCTCGTGGATTTTTGTGGGGGGTGCTTCGGGAGTATGGGGTATCGGGCTTGTTGTTACGAGCTATTCGGTCTCTGTACGACCGTTGTGAGAGTTTAGTTCGCATTGCCAACACTCGGTCGGAGTCATTCCCAGTGAGAGTTGGACTCCGCCAGGGCTGCCCTTTGTCACCGGTCCTGTTCATAATTTTTATGGACAGGATTTCTAGGCGCAGCCAGGGAATGGAGGGTGTCATGCTTGGTGACCACAGGATCTCATCTCTGTTGTTTGCAGATGATGTTGTCCTGTTGGCTTCATCCAGCAATGACCTACAGCTCTTGCTGGGACGGTTTGCCGCTGAGTGTGAAGCGGCTGGGATGAGAATCAGCACCTCCAAGTCCGAGTCCATGGTCCTCAGCCGGAAAAAGGTGGATTGTCCTCTCCGGGTTGGGGACAGGCTCCTGCCCCAAGTGGAGGAGTTTAAGTATCTTGGGGTCTTGTTCACGAGTGAGGGGAAAATGGAGCGAGAGATCGACAGACGGATTGGAGCAGCATCTGCAGTGATGCGGACGTTGTACCGGTCTGTTGTGGTGAAGAGGGAGCTTAGTTCTAAGGCAAAGCTGTCGATTTACCAGTCAATCTACGTTCCTACTCTCACCTATGGTCACGAGCTTTGGGTAATGACCGAAAGAACGAGATCGCGGATACAAGCGGCTGAAATGAGCTTTCTCCGTAGGATTGCTGGACTCACCCTCAGAGATAGGGTGAGGAGCTCAGTCATCCGGGAGAGGCTCAGAGTAGAACCGCTGCTCCTCCACATTGAAAGGAGTCAGTTGAGGTGGTATGGGCATCTGATTAGGATGCCTCCTGGACGCCTCCCACTTGAGGTGTTTCAGGCACGTCCCACTGGGAGGAGACCCCGGGGCAGACCCAGGACTCGGTGGAGAGACTATGTCTCCCAGCTAGTCTGGGAACGCCTTGGTATCCCCTCTGAAGAGCTGGAGCAGGTGGCTGGGGAGAGGGAAGTCTGGGCTTCTCTGCTTGAACTGCTGCCTCCGCGACCCGGACCTCCGGAAAAGCGGTAGAAGATGGATGGATGGATGGATGTATGACTGTATGTGTATTGGGGGCTTCAAAAGAGGGACAAAAGTGGGACAAAAGAGGTCTGGGCCCCGCAGAGATCTACAGGAGATGACGAGTAGGTGTGAGTTTTGGCCTTTGTCTCGGAGAAGATACCCCAGGAGGATTCCCGGACCATCGAGGGATAAGAGACAATAGTGAAACATCAAAGAGTGCATTGTGACTGAGATTATGTACCATGTGATTATATGTTTGCTAAAGCATCATGTGACTTAGGTTCGTGGCTCCAGCAGAGTATAAGAGTGTGGTATTTGATTGCTCAGTCTCTTTTCTTGCCTAGAGATTGATAGAGCATGTGTTCACTTAATAAAGCTGAACCTGAGAAATAAACTCAGCCTCATCCTTGAACGCATTCTCTACAATACTTACATTTGTATTAATGCTCATTAGTATGTAATGCCCCTTTCAAATAAACATTAAACTTAAACTTATAACTTTGAGTTTTAATTTTACCCTTTGACTTTTTATTTCATGTTTAGTCGCTTACTCCACTAATGGTTAAGGTTAGGAAAAATTTTGCGACATCCCATATAATGGTTGGAGAAAGTGGCAGAGAAATGTTTCTCAACAGTGCAAACACCATGTATCCAGTGCATGTGAAAAATGTTTTCCTCTTATGTCATGCACATTTTCTCAGAGTGAGAAATCATGCTATTTGTACAAGTTTTTGGTGGGACTGGACTGGCTCTGCCCTCTTTAGGGTGATCTCCCCCATCTGTGCTCTCCCTCCCAGATGTCTCCACTAATGTAATTATCCCCTATGTCAGAGATTCCCAAAGTAAGGGTCGCAAGATGCTGGGGGGGGGGGGGGGGGGGGGGGGGGGTCGCGAGATGATTTTCAGAATCCTCCTGAGGTGATTGCACAGGTGACATGTCACTTTAACTGTGCCACAGTAAACATCACAGGTCATACACAGATCAGTGTGCACCAATAGATTTCATCTGAACAGCTCAAATCAACACATTTGTGGCAGACACAATAGGACATGGCACTCCACCCAGGACAGGGGGTCGGTGCGGGAGAAGATAATGACACTGAATGGGGAAAAGGTGAGAAGCGCCAGCTAAGGACGCCAGAGCACTAGGGGATATAAAGCCAAAGAAAGATGTGCCTTCCACCCCTGCTGTACCGGGTTCACACCTGAGGACATGGGTGTGAATGTACTGCATTAAGACCTGCTCTGTGACGTTATGTTAATGTGTATGTTGATGTGTGTGCATGTTTCACAGCTTGCATGTTAATGTGCTTACCCTGGGTGTCAGAGGTGGGGAGAAAGTGTATAAGAGAGTTCGCCCTGACACTCAGATCTCAGTATGTTTTTACTTGTTGGAGGAAAATAAAGCTTGTGTCATCAGTCCGTGGTCTCGTCTAATTCCTTCCTCCACACATTATGCTTTAAGCCCAGGATATTATTTTTTAAAATGAAACGTTGTTTAATACCTGCCAAAGACAACGCTGAGAGGGCAGCAGAGATGGCAGAAGAGGAGAGTGGAGACATGCCGCCAGAAAGGCCGACGTCTGGTGCGTGGGGAAGAGGAGGACAGCACCGTACAGGGCTCCATAAGCAGTCGGTCCAGACTCCCTTCAAGTGTCGCAAGTATTGAGAGGAATATATTCAGTTTGGATTCACATGCATCTTTTGTGCATCTTTTGTGTTGTTATGCCTGTGTTTGTTTATGCTTATTAGTGCATGAGTCCTGTGTGTATGTTTTTTTATGTTTCAGTCACCTCCGGGGATAGTGGGGGTCGCCAGTCTCTGTCACCATTATTTTGGGGGTCGTGGGCTGAAAAGTTTGGGAACCCCTGCCCTATGTATATAAGCCTCAAGTTTCCCCTCAGTTCTTGTTCTGTTGGAGAGAGTGGTGATTGGAGTGGACTTTAATGGACATGTAAGTGAAGGGAACAGATAAGAGGTGATGAGGAGGTCTTGGGTAGGTATGGTCTTAAGGAGAGAAATGTGAAAGGACAGATAGTTGTGGATATTGCTAAAAGAATGGAAATGGCTGTGGTGAACACATACAGTGGGGTAAAAAAGTATTTAGTCAGCCACCAATTGTGCAAGTTCTCCCACTTAAAAGATGAGAGAGGTCTCCAATTTTCATCATAGGTATACCTCAACTATGAGAGACAAAATGAGGAAAAAAAAAATCCAGAAAATCACATTGTCTGATTTTTAAAGAATTTATTTGCAAATTATGGTGGAAAATAAGTATTTGGTCAATAACAAAAGTTCATCTCAATACTTTGTTATATACCCTTTGTTGGCAATGACAGAGGTCAAACGTTTTCTGTAAGTCTTCACAAGGTTTTCACACACTGTTGCTGGTATTTTGGCCCATTCCTCCATGCAGATCTCCTCTAGAGCAGTGATGTTCTGGGGCTGTCGCTGGGCAACACAGACTTTCATCTCCCTGCAAAGATTTTCTATGGAGTTGAGATCTGGAGACTGGCTAGGCCACTCCAGGACCTTGAAATGCTTCTTACGAGGCCACTCCTTCGTTGCCCGGGCGGTGTGTTTGGGATCATTGTCATGCTGAAAGACCCAGCCACATTTCATCTTCAATACCCTTGCTGATGGAAGGAGGTTTTCACTCAAAATCTCACGATACATGGCCCCATTCATTCTTTCCTTTACACGGATCAGTCGTCCTGGTCCCTTTGCAGAAAAACAGCCCCAAAGCATAAGGTTTCCACCCCCATGCTTCACAGTAGGTATGGTGTTCTTTGGATGCAACTCAGCATTCTTTCTCCTCCAAACACGAGAAGTTGAGTTTTTACCAAAAAGTTCTATTTTGGTTTCATCTGACCATATGACATTCTCCCAATCCTCTTCTGGATCATCCAAATGCTCTCTAGCAAACTTCAGACGGGCCTGGACATGTACTGGCTTAAGCAGGGGGACACGTCTGGCACTGCAGGATTTGAGTCCCTGGCGGCGTAGTGTGTTTCTGATATAGCCTTTGTTACTTTGGTCCCAGCTCTCTGCAGGTCATTCACTAGGTCCCCCCGTGTGGTTATGGGATTTTTGCTCACTGTTCTTGTGATCATTTTGATCCCACGGGGTGAGATCTTGCGTGGAGCCCCAGATCGAGGGAGATTATCAGTGGTCTTGTATGTCTTCCATTTTCTAATAATTGCTCCCACAGTTGATTTCTTCACACCAAGCTGCTTACCTATTGCAGATTCAGTCTTCCCAGCCTGGTGCAGGCCTACAATTTTGTTTCTGGTGTCCTTTGACAGCTCTTTGGTCTTGGCCATAGTGGAGTTTGGAGTCTGACTGTTTGAGGTTGTGGACGAGTTCAAACAGGTGCCATTAATACAGGTAACGAGTGGAGGACAGAGGAGCCTCTTAAAGAAGAAGTTACAGGTCTGTGAGAGCCAGAAATCTTGCTTGTTTGTAGGTGACCAAATACTTATTTTACCAAGGAATTTACCAATTAATTCATTAAAAATCCTTCAATGTGATTTTCTGGATTTTTTTTTTCTCATTTTGTCTCTCATAGTTGAGGTATACCTATGATGAAAATTGGAGTCCTCTCTCATCTTTTAAGTGGGAGAACTTGCACAATTGGTGGCTGACTAAACACTTTTTTGCCCCACTGTACTTCAAGAATAGAGAGGAACATAGGGTGACTTACAAGAGTGGAGGAAGGTGCACAAAGATGGACTATATCTTACGCAGAATGAGAAATCTGAAAGAGATAGGAGACTGCAAGGTGGTGTCGGGGAGAATGTAGCTAGACGGCATTGGATGGTGGTCTGTAGGATGACTTTGCAAAGCAAGAAGAGGAAAACGGTGAAGGCAGAGCCAAGGATTAAGTGGAGGAAGTTACAGAAGGAAGAAGGTCGCACAGAGTTCAGGAAGGAGTTGATACAGGCTCTGGGTGGTAGGGAAGAATTACCAGATGACTGGGAAAGTACAGCAAAAGTATTGAGGGAAACGGGTAGAAAGGTTTGTGGTGTATCCAGGGGACAAAGGAAGGAAGACAAGGAGACTTGGTGGTGGAATGAGGAGGTACATGAAAGTATTCAAAGGAAGAGACTGGCAAAGAAAAAGTGGGATAATCAGGGAGATGAAGAAAGTAGACAGGTATAGTTGGAGTCTAGGCATATGGAAAAGAGAGACGTCACAAGTGCAAACAAAAAGGCATGTAGTGAGTTGTATGAGAGGCTAAACACTAAGTAAGGAGAAAAGGACTTGTATTGATTGGCTAGACAGAGAAATCGAGCTGGAAGGGACGTACAGCAGGTTAGGTTGATTAAGGACAGAGTTACTAATGTACTAATGAGTGAAGAATGTTGTGAGGAGTACTTAAAGGAGCTGATGAATTAAGAAAATGAGAGAAAGGAGGATGGATGAAGGAAAGACATTGAACAAAGTCCCAAGGATTAACAAGGAGGAAGTGAGGGCAACCGTGAAGAGGATGAAGAATGGATCCCCAATCGTGCTCACACTCCTTTATTTAGTCTGATTATTTTTCTGTATTTCCCCACTTTAGTTTAATGTTCTTTCTGGTTGGTTGGATGTATGTGGTTATTTGAGTTTGCCATTTGTTTCTATTTATAAAAGTCTCTGTTCCTAGTTTAGTTATTTTGCCTTTGATATTTTGCATCCATGACCGTCCAGTTCTGTATCCTAATTATTATTTGCCTGTATGGACATGAGCCTCCCGTCATCTTTGCCCTCACCTCTCCTTTTGTATTTAGTTTCCTTGTATAATATATTAATTGCTTCTCTTGTCTTTTTATTTATCCTATCCTGGCTTTGGTGGGTTATTATTATGATATTCTCCTCTTGTATTATTTTGTGTGACCTCATTTTGTACTTGTATCCTCATGTGCCCTTATTCTGACAGCGTGCTGTGTTTATGTCCGCTTGAGCTCAAGGTCGCAGTCTAGCACAGCTGTCATTATTTGGGACTGATTACTCCTCGCTCATGTGATCCACACCTGTCAATCATTTGTTCATTGTTCCCTGTGCCCATTTAAGGTCTGCTGCAATGCTGAATCATTGTAATGTCCTACTGTGTGTTCAGACAGGAATTCCCTGTCATATTCCCTCAGTGTTTTTAACGCGTGTGCTCAGTCTCATTATCTTCTTTCTCCAGGCGTTTCTGTATGCCTCAGCCAGTGTTCCGTCCAGGCTGTTCGCCTGTTTTTTTTTTTTCCCCTGACGTGAGTCCCATTACTCTGGTGTTTTCACACGCCACTACCTCCCGGTTCTCCTGTAATGTAAGTGTTGCGTTTTTGTGTATTCTTGTATTTTTGTTATTAAATGTCAGCAACTCACAGTCCAACATTTGGTGTCCTCAATCCGCCCCTGCCAGGGCAATTTATGACATATTCTTTTTAAAATTCTCAAAATACTGCACAATTACCGACCTCTTTAGCACTGTTACACCAGTTGTCACCAATTGTTATACCAGTTGCATTTCTCACCTTCCTTTTTGATATCTGCTTTTCAAGGCAGACAAGTTTTTCTTGGCTGCCATCTTTGAAGAGACAAACCACTGGAAACCATTAGACGAGCACCATCAATTACCCACTCCTGGACCCCAGAACCTCCAGCAGTCGGCTCCTGAAGGAGTGGGTAAGGGTGCCCCCCAGGGCCCATGAGGGGCCATGCACAGCAGCCTCTCTGTTTTTTGCCGGCATCGTCTCTTCTCTCCAGTATTCAGGTCAGGATTGTGCACTGACACGTCCATACGTACAGTATGTCTACACAGTAAGCCCACACAGTATGCCAGCGATACTTCAGCAAACTGATATGAACACCCAGCAAACAAAAAAGGAGTTCGCGTTTCACCACATCTCTGTTTAGAGTGTGCCCTAGACTATCTGATAGAAACAGTACCCTGCATTTCGAGAGTTCTGCTTTTACATTCTGCTGCGATTATCACAATTTTAAAAGTTGTTCTCAATCCAAGAGGCATTGTGTTATTCAAATAATGTTATAACTTTGACACCACAAAAAAAAAAAAATACAACAAATTCAACTAACTTTGTAAAATTACTGTGATCAAGATAGGACCGGCCCTGTCAAATGAGATTTTTGCTGTATCATTGTTTATTAATTTTCAGTATATATGTATATATAAAATGCATACCTGTCAAGTGATACGGTTTCGCCGTATTTTAATATGGGGAAAATGCAATTTTAGCAAATACGGGCGTATTGCCATTTCTGTACGCCAAAAAGAAAAATATACGGGAAAAAAAATTATTGAGAGTGTGGAGGAACACCTCGTGTGTGACCCCCACAGCGTACGGGGCTGGCAGAGCGCTCAGCGTGAGCAATTATCACAACAGTGAGAGGTGTGGACTGATCATTATGCAGATGCGCCTCGCACCTTCTTTTGTCCTGCGGCTCCGGAACAGAGAGGAATCCCGGCGCCAGTAATGCTGTGCCTGATATGTGTGACTCTAATGCAAATGTCCATACTTTCCTGCTGTATACTGTGATGCTAATGTACCATGCATGCATTGTCTGTAGCCGGGTATAAGCACCCTTTTAAACTTCAGTTCGCCGTGCCCGCCTGCACTTATTTCGATCCTCCACAAGCGCACCTAAGCAGTGTTTTTGTGATTTTCAAAATGGCTTCATGCAGCGTGCCGCCGGCGAAGAAAACAAAGCTTGAAGAAAAAGGAAATCGAGGGACTGGACGTCACCGAAAAGAATGGGAGAGTCCTAGTTTTGAGAAGGGAAAATACGCTGGATGGATAAAGGCTTCTCCAGAGGGCTCTACACACTCCTTCTGTGTTCCATGTAGGAGGAGCATAAAAGTGACTGCATCAGGGATTTTTGACCTGAAGTCGCACTTCGCTACACAGGGCCACAAAAACTGTGTAGCCAAATTTGATCGGTGGATGAACATTTTCAGCCAGTGAGAGAACCGACGCCTTCCAAATCCAATGCATCACTAGCAGAAGTGATGTTTTGTCATTTTGTGGCAGAGCACAATCTACCCCCATTGGTGGCAGATCACTTCAGTGATTTGGTTCCAATATTGTTTCCTGACAGCAAGAGCACTCAATTTTTTTGTGCTACTTGGCTTATTATTTTCACATTACCAAAAAGTTATGGCTCAAGATTGTGTCCATATAAGTGTACATTTGAATAAATATGTTTGAAATAGTTCATGTTGCAGCTGCTGTTTGTTTAGTTTTTGTTTGTTTGTTTTTGCTTCAGTTTTCTTTCATCTGCCGATAAATACAGTTTTTAAGTACTCAGTACAGGTGTGAAAGCCCCCCCCCAATAAGAAAGGCATGAGGTCAGTACAGGTGTGAAAGCCCCCCCCAATAAGGGAGGCATGAGGTATGCCTTGACAGGTATGAAAATGCATAATTTTTTTGTGTGTTAACCATTCTAACCAACTGATACCCCAAACGCGAACGGGCGGCGCAAATCCATACAAAGTGAATGGAAAGAGGCAAGTACACGCGAAATTGCACATTTGCGCATCCGCGTCCGAGGCTAGCTTGCTAGCTAGCTGCTTGCTTTGAGATTCTGTCGTCACCGGAGTAAAAGTATCACCATTGCAGAGTAAACTAGTTTGAAAATGAGACTCACTCACCTGGAGACAGGAGGACCGGGAGCTCTTCAGTTGAATCGTGATTTCGGAGTTATTTACCTACGGTTTCCTGCCATAGATGTTCTGACGAGTCTAGCAAGGTAGCAACGGAAACTCTCATCATCTTAGAAAGTTTTGGAGACAAAGACAACTTTTTCAGGTGAGCCCTCCGTTGGATAATGTAAACCTAAAGCATTACATTATTTTGAGGATTTCCACAGTAGGCTGAACACTGCTGCAGAAGTTATAAAGGCAACTTCGCCTGTTTGCATCTCACTCAGACCCCAAATTTATGTTTATTCACACATTTACATTGAGTTGCAATGTAATCGCGCTGCCCAAAAAATTTGCCTGTTCGCGTTTGGTGTGAACGCACCTTAAGGCTAGGTTAACATACAGTGTGATATTAAAAAAATGATACAAGCGTGATATCCAAAACAGAACATAATGAAAACACATCAGTTTAAAACCAAATATAAAAACAATAACATAAAATTGTAAAAAGAGCAGAAAAAGTCTCAAGTGAAGAAAGATGTTCACGTGTCTGTCCCGCTGATATTTACTCTTCCACAACCTTTAGATGTTGGGATGTGAGGAGATAAATTATGAAGTGGTCTTTATCTTAAGCTCTGTTATTTACACATCCTCAGGAGGAAATGGGCTTTTTTGGGGGGAGATCAGCCCCAAACATCATTCTTCATCTCATAAAAACAGACTGAAAAAAAAAAAAAAATCAGAATAATGATTGCACTGGGGGCTCTAAAGTTGTATTTAAAGCTAGCGTTCATTATTTTACACAGAATGATCAACATAAGACTACTTGAAAAGCATCTTAAACAGTCTTAGAGAGGTTTCTGGATATAAAGCAGAGTATGCAAATGCAGCAGGGCTTTTTTTCTTGTAGATTTGCAACTTCTTCCCAATGAATGTAAATTTTTTTCTTGTAAATCTGAATTCTTTTCTTGCAAATTTGGAACTTTTTCTCATAAGTTTGGAACGGTTTTCTGATAAATTTGCTACTTTTTTCCTATAAATATGCCACTTTTGTAAATTTGTAACTTTTTTCCTATAAATATGCCACTTTTTTGTAAATTTGTAACTTTTTTCATAAATTTGCTACCATTTCCTGCAAATTTGCACCATTTACATAGATGCTGATTATTTTTCTTTTCTGTGTAATGGTTTTATTTTTTTCAATTTATTAGACAATGACTCAATTTTTTTTTTGCCTTCAGTAGAAGGGGAGCTTTTCCTTATTTTAAAGGATTTGAACTCTTACCCATTCCAAAAATAAGGACCCCCAAAAACAATCTTGCACAGGGCCACCCAAAAGCTAGAAAAGGCCCTCAAGCTGTCTTCTTGAAGAAAAAAAGGTGCTTTCTATGACCATGAAATAAAGAGACCTGTTTTTGTATACAGTGTGGTAAATAACGACATGAATGGATGAATCAGATTTATTTTCCATTTTATGACCCAGTAAAAGACTGCAGCTTTTCCAACACTGTCCTGCTGTTTCATGAGTCTGCGTTCTCAGATGACTTTTAGAATGAAGCTGATCAAAGAATACTGAGGCTCCAGCTTACTTCAGGTCAGCCAAAGACCACAAAACCGCAGATTGAACAGCGTCATTGGATCTTGTTTGGATCATCTGTTTCTCTTTATAGAATACTTTAAAATGATGCCTCATGGACAGACTTCCGGGAAGATGGCGGAGAGACATAACACTTAAACAAAGAGCTCTCCCTAGCCGGATTAAAAATCATCGGTAAATGGCCAACTCGACATAAACGAATCAATAAACTAAGGGATGAAAACACGAAGGAACCGGGCACAAGGACAAAAACAGGGTAAAATTGAAGAATTCCTCTCCAACAACGCAGGAAAAACCGCTGTACGCAAAGCCCAAAAAAACGAGATGTCCACAGCAGAGAAAATGGAGGACACCAGACTCGACAACATGAACGCTGGCATCGCCAGTTTGGGTGAAGAGTTGAGAGAATTCAAGCGACAGCTACAACAGGATTTAGCGGCTCTTAAGGAGGAACTGAAAAAAGAAATTAAGGAGGAAATCATGGACCTCCGAAGAGAAATGGAGCGTAAATTAACGGAAAACATGGAGGAGCTGCGCTCCCAGCGGGCGTGTATGACAGAAGCGCAGACCCGAATTTTGGAACTAGAAGATTGGAAAAGCGAGGCAAACGAACAACTACAGACCCTGACGACGCAAACGCAGAGGATGCAGGAGAAAATAAACGACTTGGAGAGCAGATCCCGACGAAGCAATATGCGCATCTTTGGAATTCCGGAGGGCATTGAAGGCAACTCGATGACAAAATTCATGGATCAGTTCTTAAAAAAAGAACTGGAAATACCCGGAGAAACGGATCTGCAGATTCAACGGGCGCACAGAACACCGGCACAGAACCCGAAAACAAACTCTCCACCCAGGTCAGTTGTGGTAAACTTTGTGAAATATGACATAAAGGAAAGAATCCTGACGCAAGCATGGAAAAAAAAGATACGAATCGGCGACAAACAGGTATTTTTTGACCATGACTACCCGACAGAAATCGTGCAGCAGCGGAAGAAATATGCCAATATTAAAAAAACGCTGAAAGAGAAAAAAATTAGATTCCAAACGCCGCTAACGAAAATGAGGATTCATTGGGAGGAAGGCACAAGAACCTACAACACGGCCGAAGAGGCAGCGTGGGATATGATGGAGCGGGGCCTTGAGGTGAGCGTGCCGAAGGAGACGGCTGGAGCAGCGGCGGCCCTGAACGCACCACGACAGACGGAGTGGAGACGAGTGAACGGCGGAAGAAGGGGGAGAGACGTAGAGCAGCGGGCCCAGGACAAGCTACAAGGCTTTCAACTGAAAGCCTAGATCATAACAAAGATTAAGAAAGGCACAGAAGAAATGAAGGCCAAGAAGACAAGGTAAAAGAGAAACAGACGGCTAGGAGAGGTTTAAGTGATATTTGTTGGACATTTCTAGACTTATGACTATTACTTTGATAGTAATTAGAAGTCTAGGGAGGGCCCTTCACTCTGTGAAGACAAACCCCCCACCCACCAACAGGGACCAGTGGGCAGAAGAAAGGCCCAAAGTACGGAGGTCGAGATTTTTTAATGTGTTTTTATATAAATATGTGTTATTTTTGTTGTTAAAGGGGCTAGGAGCACAAGTTAAAAAAATGGAAAAACATGAATATGGGTAAAAATCTTAAGATAATGACACTAAACGTGAATGGTCTGAACTCACCTGTTAAAAGGGAAAGAATAATAAGAAAATTCAAGAAGGAAAAAGCTGAAATTATATTTATGCAAGAGACACATTTGAGCAAGGCAGAACATGTGAAACTAAAGAGATTTGGCTATAAGAACTCCTACTACAGTTCATTTAAGGGAGGAGCAAAAAGGGGGGTTATGATACTAATCTCAAACAAAATACAATTTGAAAGTGAACAGGAAATCCAGGATAAAGAAGGCAGGTATGTAATAATAAAGGGAAGAATAGATGGTATGCAGATCACATTAGTGAACATCTATGCCCCACCAGAAAGTGACAAGGGTTTTTTTCAACATCTGTTTGATCTCATAGCAACACACAGTGAAGGAGTCCTAATTTGTGGAGGAGACTTAAATGCTGTCATGGATCATGAAGTTGACACAACAAGTGTTAAGAAGACAAAAAAACATGTAACAAAGTTCATAAGAACCTCACTGGCAGAAATGGGTATGGTAGACATTTGGAGGGACCTACACCCACTCGAAAAAGACTATACACATTATTCAGCAGCCCATAAAGTACACTCTAGAATAGATTACTTCCTTATGAATGAAGGTGACAGACACAGGGTGAGAAATTGTTGGATTGGAGGGGCAGAAATATCAGATCATAATCCTATATACATGGAAATATATTTAAACAATAGAAAACGACAAACAACATGGAAACTTAACGTAGGACTGTTAAATGATGAGAAAATGAAAGAAAGAATAAAAATAAACATAAACGAATATATCCAAGAGAATGACAATGAAGAAGTGGACCCAACAATACTATGGGACGCACTAAAAGCCGTGTTAAGGGGTAAATTAATTGTTGAAACAGGAAAAGCAAATAAGACTAAACTGGAAGCGTATGAACAAAGATGTGAGAGACTGAGGGAATTAGAACGTAAACATCAAAGCACAAATGATCCAAAAATACATCAAGAAATTAAAGAAGAAAAAACAAAGATAAAAGAAACACAAATGGATGAAACTGAAAGGAAAAATAGATATCTAAAGCAAAAATATTATGAAACGGGGCCAAAAGCCACAAAACTGCTGGCAAAACGGTTAAGAAAACAACAAACAATGAATAATGTATACAAGATTAAAGACCCCACCACAAATAAAACCACAGTTAACCCAGAAAACATCGAAGAAATTTTCCATAATTTCTACCAAGAACTATACTCGCAACCTGAAGAAACAAATACTAAAGATATCAAAAAATTTCTAGACACATTGGACTTGCCATCAATAGGAAATCAACAAAATGAAAAACTAACAGCAGAAATAACAACACAAGAGATCAGAGATGTGATTAAGTCACTTAAAAATGGTAAATCACCAGGTAGTGATGGATACCCATCTGAGTTTTATAAACTGTTTATAGAAGAACTCACGCCACAACTCCTAAAGTCATTTAATTGGACGCTGAACAACAACAAAATACCTCCAACATGGAACGAAGCAATCATTTCAGTTATTTTAAAACCAGGGAAAGATAAAGAACAATGCGGAAACTATAGACCAATCTCTTTATTAAATGTAGATTATAAAATATACACAACAATTATATGTAAACGAATAAAGACATTCTTGACGGAATTGATAGAAGATGATCAAACTGGATTCATAGAGGGACGCCAAACACATGACAATATCAGGAGAACAATACATATAATTAACCAAATACATAAAGAAAAGAAAAGCGCAGTAATAATGAGTTTAGACGCAGAAAAAGCATTTGACAGGGTTAACTGGAAATTCCTATATAGTGTACTGGAGCGCTTTGGATTTAACGAAAAATCAGTACAATGCATAAGGACGCTATATCAAGAACCTGTGGCAAGAATCAAGATAAACGGTAGCTTAACAGACAAAGTAAATATACAAAGATCAACTAGGCAGGGATGCTGCTTATCGCCCACCTTGTTTGCTCTGTTCATAGAACCATTGGCTCAAGCGATACGACAAAATAAGAAATTAAAAGGTGTAACAATAAAGGGGGCGGAACACAAGATTGGGCTATTTGCAGACGATATTATAGTTTACCTTGAACAACCAGATAAATCAATAATGGAAATGATGAACTTGATAGAAAATTTTGGAAAATTATCAGGATACAAGATAAACATAACAAAAACACAAATACTGACATTCCACTATAACCCTCTAAACCAGATAACTGATAAGATCAAACTAAACTGGAAGCAAAAAGAAATAAAATACCTTGGAGTGAACATACCTAAAGACCTAAGCAAAATATATAAAGCAAACTATGATAGTTTGGAACAAGAAATAAAAAAAGATATTGATAGATGGTCAATCTTAAATATGGATCTGAATTCAAAAATTGAGACAGTCAAAATCAGCATACAACCTAGATTACTTTACCTCTTCCAGGCTATACCAACAGAGATTCCAGATGCCCAATTCTCAAAGTGGGACAGGATGATATCGAGATTTGTTTGGGGAGGTAAAAAACCAAGAGTGAAATATAAAACCCTCCAATTACCAAAAGAGAAAGGAGGCATGGGCCTACCGAGTCTAAAGGAATATTACTACTCAGCACAAATAAGATATATCATATGTTGGTGCGACGAGGGATATGAGGCAAAATGGAAAGAAATGGAAAAGGAAATTGAGGGACTCCCAGTACAAAGCATAATAGGGGATAAAGATGCATATAAGCAAATCAAACAAATAGACCCAATCACTAAATTTACTTTAGAACTGTGGTATAAAATAGTACAAAAATATAATATAAGGGAAGACATAAAACTATTGAAATGGGTAGCATTTGACAGTCAGTTTGAACCGGCAAAACAAGATAGGGGATACAAAAATCTGGTGAACAAGGGAATCACAGCATGGGGCAATATCGGAAAAAAAGATCTCGGGAGCTTTGTAAATATCAGGAGAAAATTTAAATTAGAAAGATCGGAATTTTTCAGATATCTGCAGATGAGAGATTACTATATGAAGAAGATTAGGCATAACCTCCAAACAGATGTGAACGAGATTATACAACTTATTTTAAGCTCATATGCAGGAAATAAAATAAGAATTATTTCAAAACTATATCAGAAACTTATGACAAACAATCATACAAGTAACTATATAAAGGAGAAATGGGAGAAAGAGCTCAATTTAAACATAACAGAAGAAAGCTGGCAGGAAATATGGAAAACACAACACACATCAACAAATTCAAGGGCATGGAGGGAATTTGGATGGAAAAACCTGATTCGCTTTTTCATTACACCACAGATTCAAGGAAAATATTCAAATACCCAATCTATATGCTGGAGGGGATGTGGGGCTCAAAATGCAGACCACTCACATATGTTTTGGAAATGCTACAAAATATCATCATTTTGGAAATCTATGCATGTGACAATACAGAGGATATTAGGATATAATATACCAATGAACTGTAACCTGATGTACTTATGTGATCTTAAAAAAGACAATGTTATACAGGCTGAGGACAGATATCTAGTTAAAATCTTGTTGATTGCATGTAAAAAAACTATCACAAAAAAATGGCGATCAGAAGTTCTTCCTGACCAAGAACAATGGACTGACATTGTTGAGGACATACGTATGATGGAAAAACTAACATATCGACGAAGAATGCAAGAAGGAATATGGGAGAAAAAATGGCGGAAATGGACACACTACAAAGTGCAACAACGAGGCAGAAATTGAAAGAATAACCAAAGACACTGAAAAAACCAGAAGAATTAAGAGATGGAAACTAAAAACTTGATGCTCCAACATTTGTCCCCCCCCCCCTTTTATTTTTTATTTTTTATTTTTATTTTGTTTATTTTTTTTTATTTTTCCCTACCCTAACCCCTTTGTTTTTTAAATGTAGAATGTGATCTGAATGCATTATATATGATGAAAAATGAATAAAAATCTAAGTTACAAAAAAAATGATGCCTCATGACCTTCCACAGGATATTCAGAGCTCATTCTGTTCTCTTCATAAATTCAATATTCTTTTGTTTTTGGTCCATTGATTTTGTTCAGGTCTGAAAAAAAGAGCAGAACCTGGTGTTACATAAGAAAGTCGTACCCTTTAAAGTGTAAATTTATATGCAGTATATGGTAATCTAAACTTACCATACTCTTTATTTACCATTTAAGTACCCGGTACTTACCATGTATGTACACTTTAATTACCATATAACCTGCATGTAGGTACCATTTAGTTATTATTAGAGCTGAGAATCAAAAAAATTAAAAATTGTGCCTCCCCTCTTCCCCACCTGGGTCTCTCTGATCACATCACCATCCTGTTAAGGCCAGCATACAAACCCAGAGTGAAAACAATCAGACCAACAAAAAAGCAGGTACGTGTGTGGCCAGAGGTGGCCTCTGATACTCTGAACGACTGCTTCAGCACTACAGACTGGGACACTTTCAAGCACACAGCCACTCACAATGGACACACAAACCTAGAGGAATACACTGAGGTAGTTATAGCATACATAGCTAAATACGCTGATGATGTCACACACTGCAAAACCATCACTGTTTGTGCCAACCAAAAGCCATGCATGATAGCAGAGGTCCACAGGCTCCTGAGGGCTCGGGACACAGCCTTCAGGGCCGGCAACACTGCAGGACTAACTCCAACTAGGGCCAACCTGCCCCATGGTATCAAGGAGGCAAAACAACAGTACAGCAAGAAAATATCCAGCCACTTCAGCAACACCAGAGATGCATGTTCCCTCTGGCGTGGCATACAGACCCTCACCAACTACAAACCTCCACCTCAGACCTGTGCAAGTGACATCACATTGCTTAACAACCTAAATGACTTCTTCGGCCACTTTGAAGCACAAAACAGCACATAGCACATAAGACCACTCCTCCTCTAGATGAGCAGGCCATGAGTCTGGATCCGGTCAGCGTGAAGAGGGCCCTCTGCAGGATCAACCCACGCAAGGCAGCTGGTCCAGACAACATACCGGGTCGCGTTCTGAAGGACTGTGCAGAGGAGCTTGAGAATGTCCTGGCCAACGTCTTTAACATCTCCCTGACTCAAGCTGTAATCCCCACATGTTTCAAAACTGCCACCATAATACCGGTCCCAAAGAAACCCGTCCAATCCAGCTACAACAATTACCGGCCCGTAGCACTGACCCCCATCATAATGAAGTGCTTCGAGCAGCTGGTCATGCAGAACATCAAGTCCATCCTCCCTCCCTCCCACGACCCATCTCAGTTTGCATACAGGTCAAACAGATCCACAGAGGATGCCATTGCTGCTGCTCTCCATCCAGCCCTCACTCACCTGGACTCAAAGTGTTACGTGCGAATGCTGTTCTTGGACTTCAGTTCAGCATTCAACACAATCATCCTCCTGCACCTAATACAAAAACCCAGACACTTAGCATTCAAAACCTCTCACTGTAACTGGGTGCTGGACTTTCTCGCAGGGAGGCCACAGAATGTGTGAGTTGGCAGCAACACCTTCAAGACCATCACACTGAGCACAGGGGCCCCACAAGGGTGTGTGCTCAGCCTGCTGCTCTTCACCCTGCTGACCCATGACTGTGTACCAGCCTACAACAATAACCACATCATCAAGTTTGCGGATGACACAACAGCAGTGGGCCTCATCACCAACAACGAGGAGGCCAACTACAGAAATGAGGTGAGCCAACTGGTCCAGTGGTGTAAAGACAATAATCCCTTCCTGAATGTGGGAAAAACCAAGGAGATTGTGGTTGACTTCAGGAGAGGACACACACAGCATCCCCCTCTGATCATCGATGGCGCAGCTGTGGAGAGGGTGAGCAGCACCAAGTTCCTGGGGGTGCACATCTCTGAGGACCTCACCTGGTCCAAGAACACCACATCATTGGCCAAAAAGGCTCAAACTCGTCTCCATTTCCTCCGCAAACTGAGGAGAGCACGAGCTCCCCCCCCAATCATGTGCTCATTCTACCAGGGTGCCATTGAGAGCATCCTCACCAGCTGCATCACGGTGTGGTATGGAAGCTGCAATGTCTCCTGCCGGAAGACACTACAACGCACAGTGAAAGCAGCCAGCAAGATCATTGGTGCCCCTCTGCCACCCCCCCCCCCCCCCGGACATTTACCTCACCCGCCTGTTCTGTATTGTTTCTTAGTATGATTTGTTTTCCTGTTTACATTCATTGTAGTTTTGTTATTTACATATTTTGATTTACTTGTCTTTATTTGCCATCATATTATATTTTTATCCTGTTGTGTTTTTCTCTCTCTCTCTCCCTCTTCAGGGCTGCAGCTGTCAGTAGCACTTTAGGGTTTTTTTTTTTTGCTCTGGTGTGGGCGGTGCTCCTGTCAGCTGTCAGTCCCATCTTCTCCCTCTTATTACTCCCAGCTGATCCCTGTTGCAATCATTGTTACCTCTTGCCCACTCATGTGATCCACACCTGCAACCATTTGTGTTCATTGGGTTCTTGTGCTATTTAAGGTCTGTTGTTTCTCTCTTTCTTTGCTGGAGTCTTAAGAATTATTTTGCGTCTGAACCCTGCTCCCGTTCAGACTTGCCTTCCGTGTGTATCCTGTTTTCTCCCTGTCATTTGTAAGTTTTTGCTTTGTGCACTATTTGGATTTTTCTGTTTGCGCACTGTTTGGACTTTGTGTTTGGTTTTCAATAAATATTACAAACTGCAGTCCAGCATCTGGGTCTCTCCCCTCAGCCATTTGGGCAATTCATGACAGAATTTTTTCCTCTCACTTTGTGACAGCTTGGTACTTTTATAGCCAAGTGTTTGCAAGGACCCATGAATTTTCTTCAAATATCATTTAATAAAAGAAAAGGAAGAGAAATGCAACAAGTGACATGGACACATTTATCTGAAAATGTGCTTTTAAGAACTGTCAGCTTTTTCATGGACATTCTTTAAGAAGACCACAGCTGTCTCCAGCAGGCCAGTATCATTGGCTTTTACACATTATTTTATTAAGCAGTTGTTTTAGCTGCTTCTAGTTCTGTATTATTTTTTTAAACAAAAAAAAGTAATCAAATTCTTTGCTCAGCTTCAAATAAAACTGTTTGGGTAACACTCTGTCACAGGGAGAGAGAAGGTGGATGTGTGTGGAACTTTTCATGTTTAGTAATGTGACAGAGATCATCCTGCGCAGTTCGCCCCACACGGGACACGAACCCGCGACCTCTCAGTCAACTACACAGTTCGAGCATGGGAGACACAGCACGATCGCGCTGAGCTAAAGGTCCGACCGATAGCTCAGCGCTACCGATACTGTATGAGGCCTTGGGAGGGAGGTTTTTTTTTTTTTTTTTTACTAACGTTCTACGCCGAACAGCACTAGTTGGCATCCGTTACAGTAACACACAGAGCAAATTATTGTTCTGACATGATATCAGAGGGTTGTGGAAATTACTTCCATAAACAACATCATGCAGCCGAACAAGGATGCTGTCCCAGGAAGGCGTGGAGGAGCCACAGGGACCTTCCGTCAACAAACCCCCGGGTGGACCCGTTCCATCGCAGGAAACCAGAGTGGCGGTGTACACAATCTCACAGCAGTGTTTCATTTCACGGGTTATGCCGAGAAGGAAGCGTGGCTGTCTGCCTGCAGCAAACGATGATTTTACCTCCTGCTGTATCCCACAGAGAACGTCCAAGGACCCACACCATAAAATGACTGGGCAATGGCTGCTGATACAGCACTTGAATTCTGCTTTTTTGTTAGGTTTAAACAAAACAATATAATTTTTCCCCAAATTATATTAAAAAGCTTCGGAATCTGGACAGAGGACTCTCGAGGTCCGGATCCAGACCGGAGTCCGCCAGTTGGTGACCCCTGCTATAGAGGCCGCTTTTTGTAATTACAAATCAGTCCTTCCAGGATTTTGCGATGATGCAGTTGCATCAATCCCCGTGAAATCAGCCAATAAACGCAACTATTGCGCAACCTTGCAACTTCGTCCAATCACTGCAAATTTCCCGCAATTTTGGCCAATCCTCGTCAACTTCCGCCAATTTCACCAATCAAGTTTGTCCCTGAGTGGTGCTCAAACGCTCAGTCTTACCAGTCAAATGTGTTGTTGCACCGCGTTCACTTCCGTGTTTACAGTGAGTATTAATAGAACAAATCAGCAAAAAACAGAGTGTATGATTTAAAAAACCCCACTCACCTGCGAGGATTCCAACACCGTCCCTTCCTCCGTCTCCCCCAGCCTGCCCGTGAATGTCTCACCACGTCAGAATCAGAATCAGAATCAGGTTTATTGCCATTGTTCATGTAGTACACAAACTAGGAATTTGTCTCGGTACAATGCTGCAACATTAAACATGATAAGATAAGAGAAATAAACTATACATGTAATAAAGTGTAGGATAAGATTAAGTGATACTGGTCAACAGTTAAGATATATATTAGCCAGCAGCAGATACTGTGGAGAACTATATAGTGCAGTCAGTAATGCAGGAAGAAAACAGTGATGATTGACATGAGTCTGGTTGAGCTGCTGTACATGGTGCACGAGAGTCAATAAGTCACTTAGTGTTCAGCAGTCTAATGGCAGAGGGGAAGAAGCTGTTCATGTGACGGGAGGTTTTAGTCTGGATGGACCGAAGTCTTCTACCAGAGGGGAGGGGGGCAAACAGTACGTGACCAGGGTGTGAGGGATCGGCTATGATCCGGCCAGCACGCCTCCGGGTCCTGGAGATGTACAGATCCTGGAGAGATGGGAGCTTGCAGCCGATCACCTTCTCAGCAGTGCGCACGACGCGCTGCAGCCTTAGTCTGTCCCTGGCAGTGGCTCCTGCGTACCACACGGTTATGGAGGTGGTGAGGATGGACTCGATGATGGCTGTGTAGAACTGCACTAACATCTTGGTGGGTAGCTTGAGCTTCCTCAGCTGCCGCAGGAAGAACATCCTCTGCTGGGCTTTTTTGATGAGTGAGCTGATGGTCAGCTCCCATTTGAGGTCCCTGGTGATGGTAGTGCCTAGGAAGCGGAAGGAATCAGCAGTGGTGATGGGAGAGCCTGAGAGGGTGAGGGGGGGCAGAGGAGTAGTGACTTTCCTGAAGTCTACAATCATCTCCACTGTCTTCAGAGCGTTCAGCTGCAGGTTGTTATTGCTGCACCAGGACGCCAGCTGGGCCACCTCTCTCCTGTAGGCGGACTCGTCGCCGTTGGAGATGAGCCCGATGAGGGTGGTGTCGTCCGCAAACTTGATCAACTTGACAGACTGGTGGCTGGAGGTGCAGGAGTTGGTGTAAAGGGAGAAGAGTAGGGGGGAAAGTACACAGCCCTGGGGTGATCCGGTGCTGATGCTAGTATAGTCTGAGACAGTCTTTCCCAGCCGCACATGCTGCCTCCGGTCCGTCAGGAAGTCGATGATCCACCTGCAGAGGGAGTCAGGCACGTTGAGCAGGAACAGCTTGTCCCGGAGCAGAGCGGGGCGGATGGTGTTGAATGCGGAGCTGAAGTCCACAAACAGGATCCTGGCATAGGTTCCCGGGGAGTCCAGGTGCTGCAGGATGGAGTGGAGGGCCAGGTTGACTGCATCGTCTACAGACCTGTTGGCTCGGTAGACAAACTGCAGCGGGTCCAGGAGAGGGGTGGTGATGGACTTGAGGTGGGACAGGACCAGGCGCTCAAAGGACTTCATGACTACAGAGGTGAGCGCTACAGGTCTGTAGTCATTAAGTCCAGTGATCCGTGGCTTCTTGGGGACAGGGATGATGGTGGAGGATTTGAGGCAGGACGGCACGTGGCATAACTTAAGGGAGGTGTTAAAAATGTCTGTGAATACAGGAGCCAGCTGTTTCGCACAGAGTCTCAGGGTGGAGGGAGACACGCCGTCTGGGCCGGGGGCCTTGCGCGGGTTCAGTCTGGAGAACTGTTTGAGCACATCCTGCTCACTGATGATAAGGGGAGGGGGGAGGGGGGGAGGTGCCTTAAATGAAGTAGGGATGTGGAGGCTGTGGAGCTGGAGGGAGGGGGGGAGTTGGACACAGATGACGAGGTGTCAAAACGGGCATAGTGTTGGGACAGTCTTTGACAAAGGGCTTTGTCATCCTGACCTTTAGGAGCCTTAGGTCGATAGTTGGTGATTTGCCTCAGTCCTCTCCACACGGAAGCCGAATCATTAGCAGTGAACTGCTGCTGGAGTCTCTCTGAGTATAGAGATTTAGCCCTCTTCAGCTCTCTGTTAAACCGGTATTTAACCTCCCTGTAGCAGTCCCTGTCTCCACTTTTCAGCGCTGCTTCCTTCTCCTTCCTGATCTGTCTGAGCTTAGCTGTGAACCAGGGTTTGTCATTAGAGTAACTCACCCTGGTGCGTGATGGAAGAATGTTCTCTTCACAAAAGTGGATATATGAGTTCACAGTGTCCGTGTACTCATCCAGATCATGCGTGGCTCCTTTAAGCATGCCCCAGTCAGATAATTCCATGCACGTTTCCAGCTTCTCCTCAGCATCACTGGTCCGTATCTTCGTAGTGCTCACAACAGGTTTAGTGAGCTTCAATCTCTGTCTGTATGTGGGAATGAGGTGAACCATCACGTGATCAGATAATCCCAGCGCAGCGCGAGGAACAGCGCGATATGCGTCTTTCACTGTGGTGTAACAGTGATCCAGTGTGTTTAATCCTCTGGTGGGGCATTTAATAAACTGTTTGTAGCGGGGGAGATCGTGGCTCAGATTGCACTGATTAAAGTCGCCAGCCACAATAATCAGCGAGTCTGGAAAACTCCGCTCTGTGTGTTGAATGTGATCCGCGAGCACGCGCTGAGCTTCGCGCGTGTCCGCGTCGGGAGGGGCGTACACAGCGATCATTATGAAAGAAGCAAACTCCCGCGGGGAATAGAAGGGCTTGCAATTGATAACAAGAAATTCCAAGGCAGGAGAACAGTGTTTGGAAATTACCGTTACATCAGAGCACCAGCTGCAGTTGATGTAGAAGCAGACACCGCCTCCTGTGGTCTTGCCGGAAAGCTCTGTGTCACGATCAGCACGGAAGAGCTGAAAGCCGTCGAGGCGCAGCGCGCTGTCCGGTATATTTTCCCGGAGCCAGGTCTCAGTAAAGCAGAGGACAGCTGAGGAGGCGAGGTCCTTAAAACGCATCAGCAGTCTCAGTTCATCTACCTTGTTAGAGAGAGAGTTGGTATTGGACAGAAATATGCCAGGCAACGCCGTTCGCGAGCCTCTCCTGCGAAGTCGTACGAGAGCGCCCGCTCGTCTTCCTCTCTTCCGCCGTCTCACTTTCCGAGCCAAACAATAAACCAGATCGGCGGCAGGGGCTAGAAAAACTGGGAGGAGGTCCGTGGGGGTGAAAGTCCTGATATTTAGAAGTTCTTCACGGGTATAAGTGCAAGCAGACACACAATTGACAAACAAAAACAAACAAAGAGCGCAGCGAAGCACCATGTCGACCGCTGTGGGCGCCATCTTGGATCAACCAAACACTGGGTTTGTGTTGAAAAATGTCTGCCTGCCCCAAAAGCACCCCATCATGGGAGTGTACGTGAAGAGAGATGCCATAAAACTATTAACACTACAGCCAGTGTTTGAACATTTTATACATCTTTAGAGGTAAAATCATTACTACATCTTGTCAATGAGCTTTAAAACTGTGAATCTCTGGTCTGGACACAGACAACCCCCCCCCCCCAAATAAATGAAAGATGAGTATCTGATGAGACAGGTGTGTGTCAAGATGTGCAGCAGATAGACAGGTAGGACTTAGGCATGGGCAGAGAGAAAATATTGCCAATAATTTTTTTTTTTTTTTCAGAAAAACACAGACTCCAATAGACAACACAGAGCAACAGAATAATTTATTTTTTTCCTCACCACTCGATACAGAGTGGTTGGGGAGCAGTAGGGAATTTTCAAATGAAGGTGCTGCCAATAATATGTCATGAGCCGAGCCGGCTTGGCTTTCCCCAGCTCAGCCCTGTTCTCTCAGTGGGTTTTGGTTTTACTGTTTATGTGCATTTTGTGCATTTTTTGTACTTATTCCCCATCCATAGCCACTGCCAGACCGGCAGCTATTAGTCAGCCTCGGTGACCTACTTTCTCCTAAGCTGCTGACAGTCTGTTGGTCCAGCCACACCCCCTCACTCTCCCTATGGTTCCATCAGCTGTTCCCAGCCCTGGTAATTATCTTTCCCACGCCTCGCCCAGGTGTGCCCAATTTGTGTGGCCAGCGGTGTTTGCATTTAAGTGGTTCCTTGCTAGACAAACACTGCTGGGCCACCCTATGGGTTAGATGGTTATTCTCTATCGTCTGACCGTCATGTCCCGAAGGATTGTTCGTGTTTGTTCTCGCTGTCAGCCTTGGATGACTCGGACTGTTCCTGCACGGTGAGTAAGAGCTTTTCCATGTTTCTGTTTGCAGTTGTGCTGCTACGCTTGTCTGTAGAGTTTCCTCTAGCAGCACAACTGCTACGTTCGGGCACTGCTGCCTGGCTCTTCTCCCGTGCCAGTCAAGCATCCTTGAGAACTCTAAGTGTACCTAAGCATTTTTGTCATGTTAGTTTATGTGGCCACGGTGCGCAGTGGTCTGTCCGCTGCACGCAATTAGCGTCAGCCTTTATGTGCACAGCTGTTCATTTCTGTAAGTCTTTACTTTTTGAACTGTTTATGTCAAATGTGTGTTCTGTGAACCCTGCGCGTAAATCTTCATCTATCCTTCTCTTCCTCCGTGCGCTGTGGAAAAGCGCACAGGGAGGTTTATGACATAATTTCCAAATATATGCTCTTTAACATGCATTCAATGCAATTTAGCTGTTGTAATGGATATTGTGCTACGTCTCTATTTGCTGTTGCACAAAACAGTTTTTCTGTATAGCAGAAGTTTCTGTTTAATTTACAAATCACTGTAATAGGAAATTTTTGACAATCCTGTGCTTTTCCTGTATTGTTATATAGAATATCACTGCAGTAAACTGGAAAAAAAACATCTGCTTTAAAATTTGTAATTCTTCCACAACTTTTAGTGCATAAAAAACTCAAAGCATCACAGCTTTTATTGCAACTTTTTAAAAAAGCTCCCGAGAATTCAGGCTTTTTGGGCCACAACAATCATAAAAACATACCACAAAATCCTGGAGGGACTGATAAATGCTCCATACACATTTATACTCCTACAGTCAATATAACTGATTTAAGCAGAAAATCTAAAATCTAATTGATCAGATATAGAAAACTGAATTAAACTTTTAACTTAATGAATTTAAAATATTATATATAAATATATTAGAATTTTAATACAGTTGCGATTGAGCTTGACTAAACAGGAATTGCTTTCAAAATAAAATAAGAATCAAGTTGAACTAAACTGAATAAACAAGAACAGGACAAAAATAAACTAGAACTAAACTAAAAAAGAGCATAATATTGTAACATTGGGGCCATGTTAAGGGGGGCAGGAATTTCCCAGCATGCTTTGCCAGTTGGAAACGTTATGTGTGTGTAACCGTGATTTAAACGGAGGTCTGGGAGAATGACCTCCCCTCCTGCCTGTGCTCAGTGTGTGTGAAAAATAAATCCCGTTGATCACAACTATCTGCTCCATTTTCTTTGCGTGAACGCTGCTTACGTCACACTGGTGTCAGAAGTGGGATGGAGCAGATGGAAGCAAGGATCAGAATGGAGATCCAGCAGCTGGAGCAGTTCATTGCTCAGCTGATGATGGACGATGGGACCGAGACACCACCCCCGGGAGCCGGGAGCCGGGACGAACGAAGCGGCGGCGGACCTGATGGGGCCAGCACACCCCGCCTTCTGTCTTTTTCAAGACAGAGCGGGCAGAGCAGAGCAAACCAGCCCTGCATTCCGCCCTTTTCAGGACAGGACGGGCTGGCGATCCCAAGGCGATCAAGAGTGACGATCGATCAGGAGGCGGCCATCCCATCTGTTAGGCAGCGGGCCGAGATTCCCCGCTTCAACGGCGAGGCCACGTTGGATGACTACCTGACCCAGGTCGAGCTGGCCGCTGCGCTGAACGGCTGGTCACCAGAGGAAACCGCCGTGCAAGTCGCGCTGGCCTTGGAAGGGAGAGCTCTCTGCACGCTCTCTGATCTCCTGCCTGAGGAGCGCTACAGCTGGCCAGCGCTACAAGGGGCGCTCCAGAGACGATTTGGGAGAACGGCGGACGCTGAGCACGCCCAGGAACAGCTGACCCGCCGCTGTAGAAGCAACCAGGAAAGCCTAGGAACCTATGCTGCAGACATACGGCTGCTAACCCGGCGCAGCTACCCGGATTTCGCACCGGAGGCGGTAGAGAAGCTCACCCTCCGGAGCTTCATCCAAGGTCTCCGCCCGGCTCAGCTCCAGAGCCACGTACGGATCCACGCCGCGAGCGACTGGGAGACTGCAGTGGCAGAAGTAGAGCGGGTGGAGCCGCTGATGAATCGCACAGTTGAAGCGCCAACGCACAGACAGAGAACCTTCCAGGCCACGATGGAGAGCGAGGAGGAAGAGGAGGAATTACGGCAGACCACGGCGGCGCGTCCCCGGAGAAGAACGCCCCTCGCCAGCGTTAAACTAGAGCTAGGTGGCGTGAACGGGGACAAGCCGCCTCCCGCAGATGTTTCCCCCGAGGAGCCGGCACCACGCGTGGGCCGAATTGGAAACTCTCCAGGGATGTATCTACAGTGCAGCTTGGGGAAGACGTCGATCCGGGCCCTGATTGACACCGGCTCTACAATCTCCTCGGTTCGACCCGGTGTGCTGCCGGGCACGAACAAGACGGCCCCACGGGGGTGGGAACCCACCAAGCGCTGCGTCACCACGGCTACCGGTGAGCGCGCCAGACTGGGGGCGCGGAGAGTTTTGGTGGTGGGGGTGGCCGGTCAGAACATAAGACACCCGTTCTGGCTGGCTGACATCCAAGACCCCTGTATTATTGGACTAGACCTGCTCACAGCCTGGAACGCCAAGATCGACACTGCGGGACCTTCCCTCCAGCTGGGAAACCGGACCATCACGCTCCACAGCAGAACCCAGGGAAGGAACATGGGGGCCTGCGCGATTGAGGGATCGCCAAGACAGACCGGACCAGGCAGGCCACCGCGAGGACTGGACACGATGACGTCACCAGCGTGGACAGAGGGAGCACGAACGCACACAAGGACAGCAAGGGGAGGGGTCAACGTGTCAGTAGAGACGCAGCAGGCGGTGGAGGAATTATTTCAGCGGAGCTGCAGCGGGCTGGACCCGGAACAGGGACGCCAGCTGCGGGAGCTATTGGACTGTTTTATGGGTGTTTTCGCCGCGGAGGATGAGGAATGCGGCCGGACCGGGTTGGTGCAGCACGAGATCGACACCGGTGAGGCCAGGCCGATTCGACTCCACCCACGCCGGCTGCCCTTTTCAAGGCGGGCAGCGGCGGAACAAAAAGTGCAAGAAATGCTGGAGGCAGATGTTATTGAGCCCTCCAGCAGCCCCTGGGCGGCGCCGGTGGTGCTGGTCAAGAAGAAGGACGGGTCGTGGCGGTTCTGTGTGGATTACCGACGCCTGAACGACGCCACCAGGAAAGATTCCTACCCCCTGCCCCGCATCGATGACGCACTGGACCACATCACCGGCTCCAGCTGGTTCAGCTCACTGGATCTACGCAGCGGCTATTGGCAGGTAGAGCTGTCACCTGAGGCCCGCCAGAAAACAACCTTCTCCATCGGGCAGGGACTGTACCAGTTTAAAGTGATGCCGTTTGGACTCTGCAACGCCCCGGCCACCTTTGAACGCTTGATGGAGCGAGTGCTGGCTCACGTGCCCCGGAGTCGCTGCGTTGTTTACCTGGATGACCTGCTGGTGCATGCAGCTGATTTTGACAGCGCCCTGTCAAATCTCAGAGAGGTGCTGGGTGTCATATCCGGCTCTAGGGAGCCGGGCAATCAGAGCCAGGGACAAGCCAGTGAGTCGAGATGTTTTATTCTGGGTAAGGGATAAGGGATGAGGAGAGCACAGACACTCATACAGACGTACATTCTCAGGCTGCACAGCGCAGGGGTAGGTAGCTCGTACCGGACATGGGGGTAACAAGACGTGCATACTCACAGCGGGATACAAACACCGGAATGCTGCAAGGGGAGTTGAGGCTGACACCAGACGAAGGGGCTTCAGCCTAGCAGTGCTTATGTCGCAGCCCCGAATGATCGAAGCTGCTCCTCTTTATACTCATTAACAGCGCCCCAGCTGATGAGGATTAATTGGCCCCAGCCGTCCCGTGACACTGACAGCTGGGAACCAGCTGAGGCACTGCCCAATGAGAGGCAGGGATAAAAGGAGCATGGGCTGAGCGCCGAGCCGGCGTCTCACCCCATGGTGACAGAGCCTCCCCCTCACGGTCGGGCTCCCGAACGACCAGGAACATCCCAGCCCCCCCCCCCCCTTCCCCACCTAGGGTGGGCGGAAGGGAGGCAGGACCGGAGGGGAAGATGCAAAGGGAAGGACAAAAAAAACACAATAGACCAATGTAGGGCAGCAGGGCAGAGAAAAAAAAACCCAAATACAATACCCTACAACACAGGGAAAAGGATTAACCCAGAGCACAGTTAGGGAGAAAACTGAGTTAGGACACAGGTAGGGAAAATACCAAATACGACTACAGACAGCATACAAATAACGTATAGATCGGGGCAAAAAAAAGAAAACCAAAAACCCACCAAAAAGGTGGCAGGAATGAATAAAGCAATCACAGAGTATAGTTAAGGGGAACAAAACACTACTCCATAATGCACCAACAAGACAAAGGTCAGGACAAAAAATGATGAAAAACGCTGTGCATGGATACTAAAGAAAACAAAACACACAGCACCGAATATATAAAAGATCACCTAAAGAAACAGAGGTGACAAGGACAAATGGGTAATAATGAAGTACGGTTAAGTGGGGATGAAACACATTACTTCAAACAATAACAAACACAGTCAATGTTAAAGCCGGGGCCAGGGAAGGCCCCCCACGAGGATAATAAGACAGAATGGGGTGATCACAGAGTATGGTTGAACAGGAAACCACACGCATACTCCATGATGCACCGACGAGGCCAAGGCTAAGGTAAGGATGAATGAAAACGCTGAGTAAAGATAAGAAAATGCAATACACAGCGCGATACATAAGGTGAGTCACCAAGAGGAAAAAAAGGTGACAGGGTAACAGGATAACAATACGATAAAAATGCTGAGTATGGTTAAAAAAAAACAACACACAGCACAAAAACATATATTCCCCTAATGGACAAAGAAACTACACCCGAGTGACCTCAATAATAATAAAAGAAGTAAAGGACACCCGAGGAGACGGCAGGCAGAGTCCAAAACGGCCGGAATTGTTCTGGTAATCTCCCCGCCCATTGTCCAGTTGGCAACCCGGGGAAGAGAAGTGTTCGGACGGCGAACTCTGGGCCCAGATCCCAGGAATCCAGTCCAACGGCTGCCGAACCAGGCCACCCAAAGGCAAACACAGACCAGTGGGGGGAAACCAGATCGCCGAACCGAAAGTTTTGCGGGTCGGGTCGTCGACCCACACCACTCAACCACCAGGACCGTTGAGACGGACGAAGGGTCAGAGCGGATCCCGGTGGAAGAGGCTCAGGGGAGAGCCGATGACGAGGGCGGCGGGCCTCAGGGAAACGGCCACCTCCTCACCGGACCTGGACAACACTGGGGCAGCACCCACGTCGGACCCCGATCGGGCCTCAGGCGAACCCACGTTGGACCCCGATTGGGTCTCGGGCGAACCCACGTTGGACACTGCACCAGAACCGACCTCCAACGTTGAACCCGGACCCTCCAGCACCACGAGGAACAGCAACTCCTCGCCGGTGACCCTGGAAGAAGGCTCAGAAGAGAAAACAGAACCGGGATCAGGATCACCGGCAGCGCCAGAACCCGGCGAGACGAGCTCAGACGCAGCGGGCGGCTGCACCCTGCTCGTCTCCCCTGGAGATAGGCTGAAGTGCTCAAAGATAAAAAGAGAGAAAAGAAAGGAGAGCACTCGCCTGATCTCGGGTTCTGACGCCGTCCAGGACTGCGAAGATCCAGGATCCGTCGTCAGGAGGTCGTTGTCAGGCTCCCATCTAGCCGCGTCGGGCCCCGCAGCCAGCACGATGGTCAGCGCAGCTTGAGATCCCTCCAGCGCAGGTAACCCCGCCGACGACCCACTCGGCGTGAAGCCAGAAGAATCTCGTCCCGCTGGACCGAACCGCTCCTCCGTGGAGACCCAGGGACGCTCAGTCGTCAGCGTAGACTCCACGCAGCAGTCAGTCCCCCTCCTCCGTCCGCAATGTAGCTGCGGAACCACAGGCCCTCTCCATATCCCACCACGTTGACCCGGAGCCGGGGACCGCTCGGCGGAGAGAGACACAGAGGATGCGGGATTAGGCATACAGGTTACAGCAGGTGGGGAGAGTTCAGGGAGCTGCGAACCCTGAACTTCTCCTCCAGGGATGTGACAGAGCAAATCATTAAGCAGGTGTGAAAAAACAATGACTTGCCTGCCCCCTGGAGGTTGAGTATCGCCTGCTGTAGTGGATTCTGCTTCTTCCTCTCCCCGCCCGGCGATAACGGAGGACCCCCCGGGAATTCGTCTGAGGGTCGCTCGCGTTGTCTCCAGCAGAGAGCTCACCAGGCCGGGATTCCAGGCACACACAGCGGTCAGGAAGCGCGTCGAGGAGGAGGGGGAAACAGCCGGGGTGAGCCAGCCCGAATGTCCAGGAATGACAGCGGGGGAACGAGGCTCAGGGGACGAGGCTGTAGAATCTCCACACTGACGAGGCGAAGGGATGACAGCTGCGTGGGAGGAACGGTCCTGACGATGACCCAGAACTGGATCCGGACGAGGTTCGTGCAGAGGTGACTCGGCGATGTGATGACGACTACTCCCAGGGGACGAAGCGAGGGGGAAACCCAGGATTCGCCGCTCCAGATCGGAGATCGAGACGAGGAAGGCGTCGAGCACGGGAAGGCTTCGTAGCCCTGAAGTCCTCACCATCAATCTCACTGCCGCCGCCACATGCCTGAAGGTGGTGACAGGAAACACAGTAGAGCTCGCGACAGCCACTCGACCCCGGACATAACTGCTGTCAGCTGCGGCTCCTCGAAGGGAATCCCGAGTGACGTGGCGCAGGTCGGGGGAAGTCCTCTGGTTGGCGCGAACTCCCGGACTGGAATGGCGGCAGGAACGGGACTCCGAAGCGGGGAAAGACGTCGCCCACTTCGACTCCCTGCCGGGATTTCCATCCACCCCGTGGAGCTTCTCTCGCTGTGTACCTGCAGCGTCTATCCTGGCACTGTCCTCCAGATGGTACAGAGAGTGAGGGTGACAGTCCAGGAGTTCCTCAGCACGGCCCGGATGCCAGCGTCTCGCGTTGGAGGCGTCGTGCAGGGTGAAGAACGTCCCGTCGACTGCCTCCGAGATGGACCTCAGCCCGTCGCCCTGGCGCCGGAAGTGACTCCTGGGAAACGGCATGCTAGCAGCGCTGACACCCGGACAGAAAGGTACATTTCCACGGCGACTCACGGCCGCCGGCAACTCTTCTGGCTGCGACATACTGTCATATCCGGCTCTAGGGAGCCGGGCAATCAGAGCCAGGGACAAGCCAGTGAGTCGAGATGTTTTATTCTGGGTAAGGGATAAGGGATGAGGAGAGCACAGACACTCATACAGACGTACATTCTCAGGCTGCACAGCGCAGGGGTAGGTAGCTCGTACCGGACATGGGGGTAACAAGACGTGCATACTCACAGCGGGATACAAACACCGGAATGCTGCAAGGGGAGTTGAGGCTGACACCAGACGAAGGGGCTTCAGCCTAGCAGTGCTTATGTCGCAGCCCCGAATGATCGAAGCTGCTCCTCTTTATACTCATTAACAGCGCCCCAGCTGATGAGGATTAATTGGCCCCAGCCGTCCCGTGACACTGACAGCTGGGAACCAGCTGAGGCACTGCCCAATGAGAGGCAGGGATAAAAGGAGCATGGGCTGAGCGCCGAGCCGGCGTCTCACCCCATGGTGACACTGGGAGCCATCCAGCAGGCGGGGCTACGGTTACACCCTAAGAAATGCCACCTGTTCTGGCGGGAGACCACCTTTTTGGGCCACGTCGTCAGCGCAGCCGGGGTCGCCACCGACCCGGAAAAAGTGGCAACAGTGAGAGACTGGCCAGTGCCGCGGAACGTTGGAGAACTGAGGAGTTTTCTTGGATTGGCCTCCTATTATAGGAGGTTTGTGAAAGACTTCACCACCATCGCCAGCCCGCTGCATCAGCTGACGCAGAAAGGACACACGTTCCAGTGGAGTGACAGCTGTGCTGCTGCTTTCTCCCAGCTTCACGCAGCGCTCATCAGAGCCCCCGTCCTGCAATATCCCGACCCGAACCGCCCTTTCATCGTGGACACGGATGCCAGCAACCAGGGCATCGGGGCGGTGCTATCCCAGGAGGGAGAACACGGAGAGCAGGCAGTCGCTTTTTTCAGCCGCACTCTCAGCAGAGCCGAGAGAAATTACTGTGTGACTCGCAGAGAGCTGCTGGCTGTCATTCAAGGACTGCGTCATTTCCGCCCGTATGTGTACGGGGGGAGGTTCCAGCTCAGGACGGACCACACTTCCCTGACCTGGTTGTTAAACTTCAAAGAACCGGATGGACAGTTGGCGAGATGGCTGGAGGCACTGCAGGATTATAATTTCCAGATTGTGCATCGGGCAGGCCGCCTCCATGCCAACGCTGACGCGCTGTCTCGGCGCCCCTGTGCGACAGAGGAGTGTCGGCACTGCCAATGGGCTGAAGATCGGGACCAAACCGGCCCACGGGCTGCCGCTCTCCGAGCCGCTGCGAGCAGGAATCATGCAGCGACGCACAGCCCCTCAGATGATCAGGCAGCTCTCCCCAGCGATGACGTCACAGAGGTTCTTGGCACGCAGCAGCTGCAGAGCGAGCAGGACAGAGACCCGGTCATTTCGCGGGTTCGGCAGTGGCTGGACGCAGGATAGCGGCCTGCCTGGGAGATTGTGTCACCACTGGACCCAGAGACTAAGGCCCTGCACTCCCAGTGGGCCAACCTCCGTTGCCACGAGGGCGTGGTGTATCGGCAGTGGCAGACTCCAGCTGGGCAGCGGCATGTCTGGCAGCTGCTGGTTCCTCGTCGACTCCGGCCCAAAGTACTCCAGCTGGTTCATGGGGCGGTAGGAGCGGGCCATTTTGGAGTGACAAAGACGCTGCAGCGCCTTCGGGCCCGGTTCTACTGGCCCGGTTGTCATCAGGACGTGGAGCTCCACGTTCATCGCTGCGACACATGCACAGCTCAGAAGGGACCAACTCAGCGATCCCACGCCCCCCTGCAGCAGTACCGGGTGGGAGCACCGATGGAGCGAGTGGGAGTGGACATCCTGGGCCCTTTCCCGACCACGGACTGGGGGAACCGCTACGTGCTGGTCGCGATGGATTATTTCACTAAGTGGCCAGAGGCGTACGCGGTCCCGGATCAGAGCGCTGCTACGACGGCATCAAAGCTGGTGGATGAAATGTTCTGTCGGTTTGGCGCACCGGAGGAGCTGCACAGCGATCAGGGTCGGAACTTCGAGGCGGAGGTCTTCGGAGAGGTCTGCAAACGGCTGGGCATCCGGAAGACCCAGACCACCCCACTGCATCCACAGAGCGACGGCCTGGTCGAACGATTCAACCGGACCCTCACCACCCAGCTCGCTATCCTAGTGGACCAGCGACAGCGAGACTGGGACCTGCACCTGCCTTTTGTTTTGTGGGCATACCAGACAGCAGCTCAGGAATCTACCCGGTGCATCCCTGCGGCGCTCATGTTTGGACGCGAGCTGCGCACACCGGTGGATTTGGTATTCGGTTGCCCCCCTGAGCCGGAGGTGGAGGGAAAACCCGGATTGGATTATTTTTTTTGTTTGAAAGAACGTCTCCACACGGTGCACGAGCTGGCTCGAGAGGCCCTGGCAGCGGCAGGGGGTCGGCAGAAGCGAGCGTACGACTCCCGCTGCCAGGGGAGGGACTTTGCACCGGGAGATCGAGTCTGGGTTTTCTGCCCTGAGAGGAAGAGAGGACGATCACCGAAGCTGGTGAGCCAGTGGTCGGGGCCATGCGTGGTCCTGGAGAGACTGTCAGATGTGGTGTACAGGGTGAGGCTTAGAAAAAGGGACCGGGTTGTGGTCCTTCATCGTGACCGTCTCGCCCCGTATCGGCCATCTGCACCGCTGGTGGACGAACCGGAGCTTCCATCCCGGCTCGATACCCCGACCGAGACCCAAATGGACACTAGGGGGCCTGTACGTGTTGGCTGCCGGCGCCGAAGACCGCCCCGACACCTGGATGAGTTTGTATTGGACTTTTAAATTGGACTTTAATTTTTCTGGGGACAGAAACCAGTCCGGGGGGGGGGGGCAGTGTAACGTTGGGGCCATGTTAAGGGGGGCAGGAATTTCCCAGCATGCTTTGCCATTTGGAAACGTTATGTGTGTGTAACCGTGATTTAAACGGAGGTCTGGGAGAATGACCTCCCCTCCTGCCTGTGCTCAGTGTGTGTGAAAAATAAATCCCGTTGATCACAACTATCTGCTCCATTTTCTTTGTGTGAACCCTGCTTACGTCACAATATTAAAAAGTCCAAAACAACAGAAAACACGCAAAGATGGGGCATGATCAGCAGCAGGTTCATCATGCCCATCACGACATAAAAAAGAAATTTGAACCAAGTAAATACTGATTAATTTCAGGGTAATTGTGAAATTACAACCCAGCAAGTACAACCCAATTTTAAGGTGATTAACTGTAACCTAGTACTGGGTAATTTTGAGGTAATTGCGAGTTGTTTGTTTTTCCGTTTTTTTTTTTGGGGGGGGGGGTTGCTTTTTTTTTGGAGGGGGGTTATTACAAAATTAGAACCCAGTAAGTAATTACTCTCTGAACCAAGATGTGGCTGTGTTCAAATGCACTTGTTCACATCTAAACTCCTGTGGTTATTTTTTTTCTTTAAGACAGGAATTTGTGGTTTCTAATAAAAATGGAATAAAAATTTGGCAGCTCAAAATTCCACATTGCACTTGTGTTTTAAACTGAATGAGTCAGGCTTTACGTACTCTTATTAAGATGTGTCCAAAAGTGCAGCACACCCACAGAGAGCCGTTAATCAATGATTTTCTGTGTGCAGGGATTCATGGCTCCTCTGGGACACATGCTGCCTCATCAGATGAATAATGGTGGAAAAACAGGGCTCTAAAAGTTTGGCTTTTATCCAGAGAGCTGCTCTCTGCTCAGACTGATGTCCCAATCACACTTATATAACCTTCTCCTGCTGTTGCTGGGTCAGTGCCAATGATCTGCAGCCGTCAACCATGAAAACGTCAAGACAAGGAGTTTACAGTATCTATGGAAAGCCATCAGGGTGAAAAACACACAGGCCCCGCACTGAGCTGAGGTGGGTTGTAGCTACTTAAGTAAATGCTTAAGTACAATGTAACTACAACCCCAGTCCCAATGAAGTTGGGAAGTTGTGTAAAATGTAAATGAAAACAAAATACGATTTAAAAATCCTTTTCAACCTATATTCAATTGAATACATTACAAACTGATAAACTTTTTTTTCAGATATTCACTCATTTTAAATTAATTAAATTTAACATTAAAAAACACTATTTAAACACTAGGGCAACCTAATGACCACTAAGTAAACACTAAGGAACGACAGACAGAACATTGGTAGCAGCCTTATATTTCATAGAACTGAAGTAACTGTCAACACAGTCGATTATGTCCATATTTAATTTTAAACTAAACATCAACAGTCTTTTCAAAAGTTAATATTAGTTCTCTTATTTTTCATATTTAATAATACTAGTGCAGTGCCTATATGACTGGCCAGTGTGTGGACTGGTGACATCATAGATGTGATGCTTGCACCAAAGAATAGATGGCACCTAGTAAAAACACCTAAGAAGTTTTTATAAGGAGTTCTGAACGCCTCCTTATATGGAAGACCTGGTTCTGGAGCTTGGATCCTCTTTAGGTGCAGCACGCAACCCCAATAAAACCCAAGGAAGTTTATTTACCCAATTTGTATCCGTTAGTGAGGCTCTGAGGGCGGCCTTAAGAGACCTGTGAAAACGCTCGCATAACCCATTAGCCTGAGGGTGATAAGCGGTGGTGCGGTGAATTGTCGCTCCTAAGCTGCTGGCCATGGCTGACCAAAGCTCCGAGACAAATTGAGGCCCCCTATCGGACGTGATGTCCGATGGGACGCCGAAACGTGCCACCCAGTTTGTCAAAAAAAACGCGAGCGACTTCCTCCGCTGTAGTTGACGCCAGAGGGACTGCCTCCGGCCAGCGCGTAGTACGATCTATCATTGTTAACAGATGTGTGAAACCTTGGGAGGAAGGTAATGGTCCCACGAGGTCGACATGAACGTGGTCGAACCTTCTAGCAGGGATTCGAAAAGGCTCCAGAGGGGCTTTTGTGTGTTTGTGTATTTTGGCGCGCTGACAAGAAATGCAAGTCTTTGCCCATTCTTTTATGTTTTTGCGCAGGCCAGGCCACACAAACTTTTCGGCGACCATTTTAACCGAAGCGCGCACACCTGGGTGCGCGAGGGAGTGAATTGAGTCGAAAATACGGCGGCGCCATGCAGCTGGAACTACCGGGTGAGGTCGGCCAGTTGAGATGTCGCATATTAGGGGGGCACACCGTCGCGTAAACCCCTTTCCTCCAGCCTTAACCCTGTTGGTCCAGACAGGAGTGCGCACACGTCCGCGTCACTACTTTGCTCCTCCGCCATGGCTGCATAATCTATCCCTACGTGGATTGGGGCTGCGTATGTGTCCGCGTTGGTGAAGAGTTCCGCGGCTGAGGTAGTATAATCTGTCTCCTCGCACTCTGGCGATGTCACAGCGCGAGAGAGGCAGTCTGCTACCACGTTAAGTTTGCCTGCCACATGTCGAATGTCTGTGGTGAACTCTGAAATCGCAGCTAGCTGTCTTTGTTGCCTGCCTGACCACGGTTCAGAAATTTTAGCCATCGCAAAGGTGAGCGGTTTGTGGTCTACAAAAGCCGTGAAACGCCGCCCCTCCAACCAGAACTGGAAGTGGCGGATGGATAAATGAAGCGCTAGCAGCTCCCTGTCAAAGGTGCTGTATTTACGCTCAGTTTGGTTTAGCGATTTGCTGAAAAATGCCAAAGGTTGCCAGGTTCCGCCGACGTGTTGTTCTACAACTGTCCCTATGGCCAGGTCTGAAGCGTCTGTGGTTAGCGCAATGCGGGCCGAGGGATCAGGGTGAACCAACAATGTGGCATTAGCTAGGGCACTTTTTACTTCCGCGAAGGCGCGTTCGCGCTCCGGGGTCCATTCGACCGCGTTGGAAGGTTTTTGTTTTCTGAGCGCGTCATATAGGGGCTGCATGAGCTGAGCTGCGCAGGGGAGGAAACGGTTGTAAAAATTAACCATTCCCAGAAATTCTTGCAGCGATTTGACCGTTTGTGGCCGTGGGAAACTTTTTACTGCGTGAACTTTGTCTGGCAGCGGGACTGCCCCCTTCGGTGAAACTCTGTGTCCCAAAAAATCAATTTGTGGCACGCCGAATTTGCATTTGGCTGGATTGATTATTAACCCGTGCTCTTCTAGTCTCTGAAAAACCATAGTGAGATGCTGTTCGTGTTCCTCCTCAGATGAGCTGGCTACCAGCATATCGTCGAGGTAGACGAACACGAAAGGGAGGTCGCGTAATACTGCATCCATCATCCGCTGAAAGGTTTGAGCGGCGCCTTTGAGGCCAAAAGGCATCCGCAAAAATTCAAAAAGACCGGAGGGGGTTATTACAGCTGTTTTAGGAATGTCTTCCGCTCTAACGGGGACTTGATGATAGCCGCGGACCAGGTCTATTTTTGAAAAAATGCGCGCACCCGCCAGATGTAGTGAAAAATCTTGGATGTGAGGAATAGGGTAGCGGTCATGCGCTGTCGCATTGTTTAATCTGCGGTAATCGCCGCACGGTCTCCAAGAACCGTCGGATTTCGGGACCAAAAAGTCTGCGCCCAACAAGTTAAAACTCACCGCCGCTACAACAAATGTCCATCTGTAGTTGCGGCCATGGATGCGGAGGGGCAGGTTCCTTTCGCCAAACGTGTCGATGATGGAGCCGTTGGCTGCCACCGCTCCATTGCCCCGGGGGCCCATGGCCCGGTCTGCTTGGGAGGGCATTATAAAACTCAGTTGAGCTCCCGTGTAGATGAGGAACTGCTTGCCGGTGTGTCCGTCCGTCACATATAGAAGCTTGCTTTTTTCGCCGAGAACCGCCGCTGTTAACGGTTCTCAGCTTTGGCGTTTCCTGAATTCGTGAATTTGCAGGGGGGAACGCACTTGTAGGCCTTTTCGGCGAAGCGGTGGTGGTAATAACAGACGTCGCTCTGTTTGTTACGTCTTGGCCGTGTCGCTGTCACGGTGGGCGGATTCTGCGCCGTGGTTTGTGGCTCCCCGTGGCTCCGGACATCTGCGTTGAGGTCTGCGGATGCTGCTGTGGGTGTCTGCTCCTTGCAGGCGTTGACGAGTCGCTGCGCTTCGTGAGCCAGCGTGCGGAAGTCTTGCTGGGTGCTTCATCGCATGTTGGCAAGCATCCCTCTCATGTGTGGCGGCAGCGTACTGAGGAATATAAATTAGAAAAGGAAATTGTCGTTGTCCTCTTCTTTAAGTTGCAGCAAGTCCTCCATGAGGGCCTTGGGTCTGCATCCTCTGTGGCCGTAGACCGCCAGGATCCTCTCGGCTCTCTCCTCGGCAGAGGGGACGAAATTCGCCACGATGGTCGCTTTCAGTTCTCTGTATTTGTCCTGGGCCGGTGGCCACTGGATTATGCTCCACACACATCTCGAAGTGGCGGTGTTGAGTTTGGCGACGATGTGATAGAACTTTGTATCGTCAGCCGTGATGCCCGCAAGTGCAAACTGGGCTTCAGCTTGCTGAAGCCCAGTTTGCTCGGTTGAGCCCTCTCTATCACTTCTGCCGTGGGGGAACGTCGTCCATCTGTTCCCCTGTCTGCATGGGCGCCGGCGTCTGCCTGGGTTGCCACAGATGAGTCGATCGCTGGGGAACGCCTCTGGTCCATCCTTGCGTCAGGGTCACCAGTGTAGAAGAGCTCGGAATGACGAGGCGATGTGACTTATAAACCAAAGTTTATTATCAGCTTTGCTCGTCTAACAAGTCTCATCTAGTGCAGCAGCAGAAGAAGTAAGAGAGCGAACACATTCGGCTCTGTGTACTTATACTCACACACAACAAAAGACATGCATACAAAGCTGACATCCCCCATTAACTTAATTATCCTCCTTTGTCTCCGTACCCCTCCACCTGGCCCTGGGAGGTCAGGGCGACCTATCTGGTCTCCACCGCAGTGCCTCGGATGCTCTTTGATCTTCACTGGCGGTTGAGACCCTTTGTCCTGTTCTGAGGTGTGAAGTCGCTTTACATATGTAATCACCAAACATTCTCACATGCTTATACATATGTAGGTTATGGGATATATGATTAATATAGACCACAATTACCACTTTTGTCAGATTCAAGTTATTTCTGTGACCATTGTGGGTTTTTCTTTCATTAACAGAGGGGTACCAACAATTTTGTCCACGTCTGTATATAGTGGTGAACGTATGGGCTGAAAGGAAAGAGGTGGTGATTGTGAATTATTACACTGGTCAACACCAAATTTATTGTCCAAGTTTTTTTTAGCTGATTTAGGACAATTTTGATGTGCTGAATCCAAAAATCACATTGGTTTTGCTCAATCATGTCAACTTTTTGAACTATGGCCACATGTTTTCTTACATTTTTGTTTACATGTACAGGTATTTTTGCTTTATATGATGCAAAATTCTTTTTTATTTCTTGAAATTCTCTGAATTTTGAACAATGATGATGTAACATTCAATTTACATGTACTTACCTTTATCAATGTGTACTATTCAATTTACAGTACAACTGTACAACTGCTGTACAACTGCTTACAACTTAACATAAAAACCTGACCTGATTGAGAGAGACGGATGTCATTTTCGGATTCAGTGGTGCAAAATTGACTTAAATCAGTTGAAAAAACACAGACAACTTACAAAAACATTATTTTTGTTATGTTGTGTTATAATCCGTGCAAAAGACTGAAACTAAACAAACTCGAGGAAGTGGAGGGACAGAGCAGCAGAAATATTGTATGGTGTGGTGACTTTAATGGACACAGCACATTATGGGGAAGTGGGAAGACAGACACTAATGGCCAAGTAATTGAAGAATGGCTTGATGTGAAGAATATGGTGTGTATAAATAATGGCAGTTGCACAAGAATTGATATAAACTCGGGGAAAGAGTCTGCTTTGGACCTAACACTGGTGTCTAGCACTATTGCAACAAAGTGCAGTTGGACAGTAAATAAGGAAGGGACAATAGGAAGTGATCGTTACCCAATCTGGTGCAAAATAAGTATAGCCATTCCAAGCGAGACAGGAAATGCAGGTGGGAGATGGAGGCTAGAGAGAGCTGACTGGGGAAAATTTATGGAAGAAAGTAATAACTACTTAAGGCAAAATGATTATAATATGAGCATTGATGCGTTAGACAGTAATATAAAGGAAGGCATAATCTCAGCTGCACTAGCATCCATCCCTAAAAGTAAAGGCAGTAGAAAGAATAAAGTAGTTCCATGGTGGAGTGATGAGTGTAAGGAAGCAGTAAAGAAAAAGAATAAAGCATTCAAACTAGTCAAAAGAACTCATAATTTTCAACATACTGTATGGTCCAGTATAAACAGGCACAGACAGTAATAAGGAGGACAATAAGGCAGGCAAAAAGGCACTCTGGAGGAGGTACTGCGACTCAACTGGTAAATTGGTACCTCAAGTAAGATAGGAGAAATATGGTGAATGATTAGAAAGATGGGAGGTGACAGAAGGGAGTGGAGTTATCCAGTTCTAAGCAATGGAAGCAAAACTGCAGTATCAAACAAGGATAAAGCAGAGATGTTGGCAAATGCCTTTGTCAGATTCATAGCAGCAGTAACCTGTCGGCGGAGGGAAAGAGAGGCAGAAATAAGACAAAGTTGGAAAATTTGGAGGCCTTGTGCAGGAAAGTTGATGCCGAGGACAAATTAAGTGTTCCTTTCTCTATGGGAGAGTTAAAGAAAGCACTTGGGGAAACAGGAAACACAGCCCCTGGCAAAGATGAAATATGCTAGAGCATGCTAAAGCATTTAAGTGTAGGGAGTATGGCATTGCTACTGCAGCTCTATAACAAGGTTTGGGAGGATGGAAAAGTACCAGGGAGTTGGAAGGAAGCAGTAATAGTCCCAATTAAAAAACCAGGGAAGGATGACAGCAAACCTGGAAATTATAGACCAATTGCCTTGACATCACATATATGTAAAATAATGTAGTGGATGATCAATGAAAGATTCATGTATTTTTTGGAGAGCAGGAACATGGTGGCTATATGCCAAAGTGGGTTCAGAAAAGGCAGGAGTACAATGGACTCAGTGGTGTGTTTGGAAGAAGAGGTCAGGAAAGCTCAAGTAAACAAAGAAACAGTGGCAACAGTATTTTTCAGTGTTGAGAAGGCATATGATATGCTGTGGAAAGAGGGGCTCCTCATTAACCCTTGATGCCTATTGTCGCGAATTTGCATCAATCCCCAAAAAAAGAAACAAAAAACAAAAAAAACAATGATTTTCAATTATGAAAAAAAAAAAATTTGTTCACAGTTGGAAATAAATTCAGGCGTCAAGGGGTTAAACTGCATATAATGGGAACAGGAAGGAGAATGTTTAATTGGATTAAAGACTTCTTGGAAGAACTATTCAGGTGAAGATAGAAACAGAGCTGTCAAAGCAATATGTGGTAGAAAATGAAACGCCCCAGGGGACTGTAATCAGTCTGACTTTGTTCTTGATTATGATAAATGATATATTTGAAAATGTTCCAAGTGATATGGGGAGATCACTTTTTGTGGATGATGGGGCATTGTGGAAAAGGGGAAGAAACATTGAACATATAGTTAAGAAGATGTAGGCTGGTATTAATGAAGTTGAAAAGTGGGGAACAAAGTGGGGTTTTACGTTTTCTGTGGAAAAAACAAAGACAATGTTCTTTACAAGAAAGAAACTGAGGCAGTGCAGTCTGAAACTCCATGGAAACACTCTGGAGAGAGTGGAGAGTTTTCAGTTCCTCGGAGTTTTCTTTGGTCAGGCATTAACATGGAGAGAGCACATTAGACAGGTGGTTAGTAAATGTAACAAAGTCATAAATGTAATGAGGTGTCTGGTAGGGCTGGAGTGGGGAGCTGACTTTGTCTCTTTAAAAGAGATTTATATAGCATTAATAAGATCATGATTGGATTACGGAAGTATTGTTTATGAGTCAGCAGCTAAATCTGTATTTGCTGGACTGGATGCTGTACAAACCCGGGCTCTTAGAATAGGTACAGGAGCAGCCAGAACCTCATCAGTGTGTTCAGTTCAGGTGGAAGCGGGTGAAATGCCATTAACAATCCAGCGAAAACAGCTAATGGCTAATTACTGGGTGAAACTGAGCGGACATGATGATAACCACCCAACAAAAATGGTACTGCAGACTTACTGGGAGAAAGAAACCGCTCAAAAAGGAAGCTTTGGCTGGATAGGGGATCAAGTGGCAAAAGACATGGGAGTATATGATAAAGAGTTTAGTGATACGGTTATATGGCCAACGAGACTTGCTTGGCTACTAAAAAGTCCTATTGTAGATATGGAGTTACTCAAAGTAAAACTGAATAGAAAGAATGCTGATATGAGAAGTGAATATTTTAGTTGTATGGACTATAAGTATAAAGACTGGATGCAGATTTTTACTGATGGGTCAAAGGACCCTCAGATGGGGACGACGGGGTCAGCGGTGGTGGTGCCAAGCTGTCAGGTGGGAATCAGCAAGAGGGCAACTGATTTTTTCAGTGTTTATGCTGTTGAACTATATGTCATGTTGATGGCATTAGAGTGGAGTGTAGGTGTAAGCTATAGCAGCATTCTAATGTGCAGTGACTCTGTGTCAGCTCTGACAAGCATCAAGTCAGGTGCGGCTAAAAGTCATCAAGGCCTAAGTGTATGAAATACTGCATGTGTACTCAGGGGTAGTGAGGGGGGGAAAGAGTGTCACATTCTTGTGGGTCCCAGCACACTCGGGTGTCCCAGGGAAAGAGAGAGCTGACAAGCTGGCAAAGGAGGCAACAAGTAAGGAAATGGTAGACACTAGATTAAAGATGTCAAAGTTGGAGGGGAAAAGCATAGTGTGGGGGAGAGCAAAACAACAGTGGCAGCAGATGTGGGACACAGACACAAAAGGCAGACATTTGCACTCCATTCAGAATACAGTAGGTGAAACAAGAGGCAGGGGAACGAAACGCAAAGAACAAGTACTAATAAGTAGACTGAGAATTGGGCATGGCTATCTCAACAGCACTTTATACATCTTAGGAAAGCACATCTTATTGTTTTTCCACAATAAATTGCACACAACATCTCCTGCGAGTGGATTTGTCTCTTTCCTCCGTGTGCTGCATAAAAGTGCACGGGGAGATTCATAACATGTATCTATGTCTAACCTTGTTTTTGTTTTTATTTTATTTGTTTTTATTTTTTAACATTTATTTTAGCCATTTTAAGTGGGAATGAATGTGGGGGTGTCCTAATTTATCCCTCACTATTTGTTTAGGATTACATTTTACAGAAAATTTGAAAAAAGTCTTTAATTCATTTTTAATTGTTTAGTTGTATTACGTGAATCTCCCAGTACTTTTAACATTGATATTAAAAATCCATATGTCCAAATATTGTGGGACACATATATAAGTTCTATTGACTTCATATGTATATTACTGTTGCTTCATGTCTCAGAGTGAACAATAGGACTGAATCTCCCAGGGATCGCAGGAGGATGCGAAGTGTGATCTTTGTTATGTAAAGAGATGGCCTTGGGGGATTTCCCGACCACCAGTGACGTTGGGTGGAGGGGAGAAGACCTGGAAGGAAGAAGATGTATTGTGTCTTGGGATTAGAAGACAATGTGATTCTGTGCTTTGATGTCCTAGGTATAAGAGGGGCAGGCATGGGGGGATGTGTTCTCTTTTTCTGTTTGGAGGATGTTGGAGACAAGTGAATAAACCTGATTTGAGAAATAAACTCAGCCTCATCTTTTCACGCTCTCCACACTGGTGACCTTAAGACGTATCATGAGCGGAAGAAATTCCCCCGAGCCGGACTCGCCAGGAACCAGCCAGGCGAACGCAGTCTCAGTCAAGCTACCAGATTTCTGGCGGGACAACCCGTGCTCCTGGTTCCTCTTGGCCGAAGCTCAGTTCGCTCTCTGGGGAATAACGGCAGATGACACGAAATTCTACCATGTTATTGCCAAGCTCGACAACCACACGGCTCGACATGTGCAGAGCCTGGTGCAGCACCCACCGGCTGACGACAAATACGGCGGGTTGAAAGCTGCGCTCATCCAGCGCTTCACTCCCTCAGTCCAAGAGAGAGCAGAGAGACTCCTGGCCCTGAACGACTTGGGAGATAGCACACCCGTCGACCTGATGGAAGACATGCTGAGGCTGAGAGGCTCAGACGGCGACGACTTCCTCTTCACCCACATTTTCCTGAGAACCCTACCGCCGACCACGAGAGCGACCCTGGCCGGTTCACCGTTGTTGGCCCAGCGGGACTTCCGCGCGCTGGCCCAGGAGGCACAGCGGATTCTCTACGCCAGCAGACAGCGCGCGGCCACCGCAGCTGCGACCGGACTCGACGCGAGGGCCGGGGATGGCAGGGGGCCAGAGGAGGCAGCAGCAGAACCACCGACGACGGCGGCGGTGAAGGCCAAACATCGCAGAGGAGACGACCTCTGTTCCTACCATCGCCGCTTTTGCAGAGAGGGCACGCAGGTGTAGTCCACCTTGCCAATTCAAGAGCTCGGGAAATGCCAGAGCCGGGGGTCGGTAGCAGCCGCGGCCCTCGGAGAACAGAACAAGCTGCTCTACTTGACGGACGCATGTTCGGGGAAGCAATTCCTCGTGGACACAGGCTCCCAAGTGAGTTTCATCATGCCCACCTATGCTGACCGGCTGGCAGGCCCTGGGAGTCACGGAGCATCAGCAGCGAACAGCTCGAGAATTCAGACCTTCGGTGAGAGGACTCTGCTTCTGTCCCTACACGGCCGCACATTTGAGTGGACCTTTGTTATAGCTGCGGTGAGCTTCAACATGTTAGGAGCTGATTTTCTGTGCTCACATGGGTTGTTGGTTGATCTTGCTAATAGGCGCCTGGTTAATGCAGTTTCTTTTTACTCTATTCCCTGTGCAGCCCGAGTGATTCCGCCCACAGCACAAGCCAACGTCGCAACGGCAAGCGGTAAGTTCCACACACTCCTCACTCAGTTTCCAGCACTCACAGTTCCCACATTTCCGTCGCTAAACACGGGGTGAAACATTTTATTACTATCACCGGTCCTCCCGTGTTTGCAAAAGCTCGGCGCTTGGATGCAGCTAAACTGGCCATAGCGCGCGAGGAGTTCACCAACCTTGAAAAGTTGGGCATCATCAGACGTTCCAAAAGCCCATGGGCTTCCCCGCTGCACATGGTCCCTAAGGCTGATGGCTCGTGGCGTCCTTGCGGTGACTTCCGCAGGTTAAACAACGCTACGGCACACGATCGCTACCCAATCCCGCATATCCAAGATTTTTCCGTTCACCTGGTGGGGGCGCGCATTTTTTCTAAGATAGACTTAGTCCGCGGGTACCATCAAGTCCCAGTATGCGCTGAGGACATACCCAAAACAGCGGTAATAACTTCGTTTGGCCTTTTTGAGTTTTTGCGCATGCCGTTTGGGCTTAAAGGCGCTGCGCAGACGTTCCAACACATGATGGACGCGGTGTTGCGCGATGTCCCCTTCGTGTTCGTCTACCTGGATGACATTTTAGTAGCCAGCGCGTCTGAAGAGGAACACGAAAACCACCTCACGGCAGTTTTCCGGAGGTTGGGAGAGCACGGGTTAATAATCAACCCAGCGAAGTGTCAGTTCGGGGTGACGCAGATTGATTTTTTGGGGCACCGCGTCTCTCCAGAAGGAGCGGTTCCTCTGCCGGACAAAGTACGCGCAGTAACAAATTTTCCTCAGCCACAAACGGTCAAAGCATTACAGGAGTTTTTGGGAATGGTGAATTTTTATAACCGTTTCCTCCCCCGGTGACGTTGGGTGGAGGGGAGAAGACCTGGAAGGAAGAAGAGGGCCTTTTCCACTAGCATGCTTTAGCGCGACACGGGATGGCTCAGCACGCTTTGTACGCTTTTCCACAAGCCCCAACACGGTTTAACAGCCGCGATTCTCAGCCCCGCTCCAGGGCAGGGTACAGCAGTGCTGAGCTGTGCCGTGTTGTGACGTTAACAGACTGGTCGCCGCTGATTGGTCAGGTCGTAACCGGCGCTGATTGGTCAGGTTGTAACCGCCTCTCTCCTCCTCCTCTTCTACCGAATCTTCACGACCTTCTCAATAAAGTTTTTGAAAAAAAAAAAAAAAAAAAGAATCTTCACGACCGCCTTTACTCAGCACGCAACCACTGTTGGTGGTTTATTTTCAGTGTATTGCTGTGCTATTTTCATTTATTCTCTATCAAAAATGGCTTCGCGTAATAAGGGTGTTCCATGGACCAATAAGGAGGTGCAGTGTCTGCTCACTGCATTGTCAGACGAACGTATCCAGCGCGAGTTAGACGGAGCCGCCCGGAATGAAAAAATATACCGGGAGGTCTCGACATCGGAGTCCTTTAACGGTGAGTTTTAATTTTTTTTATTGTGCGTTTTTTCGCAAATATATTCGGTAAGACGCTCAGTTTATTTATGCAATAAAAAAGCTGTTCATTTGTGGATGATGATCGCTGCTTTATTGCAGCACACTGCGGACTAAAGCTTTTATTTTAATTATTCATGTGAACAATACGCTGAAATAAGCTTATGTATTCTTGTTAAAAACTATTGTCTTTTCTGTATATCTTGCACTTTCGTGCTGTATTTTATTGTGTGCATTTTCCTTGTAGAATCATCCCACGCGTCCGCCGCGACAGCCCGCACGGATTAATTCAACCGAGCCTTCATGACCCACAGCTGGCAGAGACGGCTTCATTCAACCGAGTCTTCGTGACCCAGTTTGGGAAGCTGGTGTAGAGGCACTCAGTGGTCGGCGTGTATAAAATGTCGATTAACCTTCATGTTGTGTTGCAAAGTTTTTTTTTTCTTTTAATATTTTGTATATAATAAAATGGAATTGTTTTGGAAAGTGTGGTTTGTCTGTTATAACACTGAATTATAAAACAGTATAATTACATAGAAATTCCATTGCCTAGTCTGATCAAAATGATGCTGATCATCCTGTCAGGGGTCAACCATTGTAAAGGTAATGTAATTTTTAACTAGACCAAAAAAGAAATCTTTTTGTAAGCTTTCTGTTCTTTTTATTGAAATATCACAAAAAATCAGCACCAAGTCAAAGTAGGTACAAGTATATGTAAATTGAACGTTCTATCGGCATTCCAAATTCAATACTTTAGAAGGAGTGTAGCATCATCTAAACGGAAAATAATAATACTGTTGTTCCAAACGTTGACCTGAAGGTGAAAAACATGAATTTTTTAAATTCAGTACATCCAAAATGCCCTAGGATGTAAAAAATAATACAATTTGGTGTTGGCCAGTGTGCCACCGTCTCATTATTTAATACGAATAAAAACAAGTTTCAGCTCATTATTTCTAGGTCATTTGGCAGTTAATTCAAAACAAAAGTGACTTGTGTTGTTGCAGCTTAATTATGAGATAAAATTAATTGTGAGATAAAACCACAGAGCGAGCAAGGCAATAATCCTTGGATCCTCCATTTTTTGTCTCGTGTAAATAAGGACTCAGTCGGGTGCGTAACGTCACGGGAGTGTGGCCCCGCCTCGCTGGGAATCTGCCGCCGCCCCGCTTCTAAAACCTCCTAACACAAACCATTACAGCACAAGCACAACACCGTGCTAATGGAGACAGAAGCATTCCGAGCCGTACTGAAGTGAATCGAGCCGTACCGAGGTGTGCTGGGCTAGTGGAAAACAGGCTAAGATGTATTGTGTCTTGGGATTAGAAGACAATGTGACTCTGTGCTTTGATGTCCTAGGTATAAGAGGGGCAGGCATGGGGGGATGCGTTCTCTTTTTCTGTTTGGAGGATGTTGGAGACAAGTGAATAAACCTGATTTGAGAAATAAACTCAGCCTCATCTTTTCACGCTCTCCACAATATGTTTAAAAAAAACACACACAGGCGTATACAGGGTGTCCTAATTTTTTCACATAACTATATCAGTTTACAGTAATACAGCAATGTATAGTAGTTAAACTCACCAAACTTAAACAGTTGTCACTACTTAATGTCAATCCAACTATCAGTCCTGCTGTCAGAAAACAGTAGCAAACTCTAATCATTTGACACTGAGGGCAAGGGACGGCCAGACTGTGTCCATCATGTGTTTTTGCATACCCTGTTCTGAATTTTGGACAACCAACATTATAGAAGTCTCAACATAAAAATAAATAAATAAAACAAAGCTGGGAAATGGATTGAAAAAAAATGGATTTGGATTGAAAAAAATGGATTTGGTGAGCGGCTTTAATAAAATTAACAACTTTTTACATAAATTCGGGCCAGGGGGAGCCCCTATGGAGAGACCCATGGATTGGAACACATGTGTCTGCATGATTCGACTGATGATGCGGAAACATCTATCTGGTTTGGCACGATCACAGGATTTTCTGCTGATTGGCTCTGGAGTTTTCCTGGTGTATCGAAAATTTAACTAGAAGAGCTAATCAAAGCGGTCCCGGCGTAGCTGCTTCTTCAACAATTCAACCAGACGGGGGAGAGCACTAACTAACGGCAAGACTAACATGGAAATTACCATCTGGCATGCACTGTAGAGGGATGGACTCTGCCGGACATGCTTCCCATGTTTAGAAGGGAAACATCTGGAGTCGTTTTGGTGCCCTCCAGGAATGGATTTAAAGTCTATGTATGGAAATTATGAACACAGGATTGCAAGAGCTGTAAATTCTATGCTCTGAGTGATCTGTGTTATCAGACCTTGAATTTGGTGCCCTGTTGACTATTTTCCTCCTGGATTAAGACAAAACAGAAGATTGTGCTTCTCTTCATAAACATTCTGGTGTGCTGCATTTGAACTCTCAAGGACAGTGACTGGCTCAGGAAATTTCCATCTGCCATGCCTCAAGGACATGCTTCCGAGTTTCAGACACTAAGACATAACATCTCGGCTGGGAGAGATTTTGCTGCCTCCAGTAACTGATAAACACTCACCTGCATTCAACATACACGAACACACTGATTCACATATACTGAATTACACCCATCCATTCACTGATCCTCTCTGACTTTTGGTTTTGTTGTCTGCTAAATGTGCATTGAGGTTTTTTTTTCCTGCAATCAAAATTTCGCTCACTCACTGAGCGCTATTTTGATAAACATGTTTTTTTCTCTCGCCTACTGTGTCATATCCCCTCCCTTTTTCTTTCTTTATCACCACTATGACTGGCGCCTAGCGGCTGCCCCAGCCTTGGATGCGCTCTGCAGAGCGTGCCCAAATGCCAAGTCACGTTTCGTTACCTTGTATTCATACATGTGTAATGACAATAAAGTTGAATCTCATCTCATCTCATCTCAAATGTGACATTTATAAACTTTTTTAGAATTCGTCATAAAAAATATTAACTTTTGTGAAGACATCATCATATCACACAACAATGTAAGCCAGGGATGGGCATCTCTGGTGGTAGTGAGGGCCACACAATTTTGTCCTCATTTCCCGAGGGCTAGATTTACATGTAAATCTACCGTGGGGTGGGGGGTGGGGGCTATTATTTACTGCAAGGTTAAAGGTTTCACAATTAAAACTGAAAATGCAATTGAAAATAAAAGCTACTCAGTGTTTTATCGTATTAGAATTAAAATTACTGATAAAATTGTATCTGCCCTACAATGGACTGATGTTCTGTCCAGCATGTACCCTGGGGTTCCTATTTGCACATGTGGTGATTTAAAACAAAACAAACCACAACAGTGGATGTGCAGTGTTTGTTAATGTTATCAATCTTTTCTTGGGGGTTTTGTGCACTGAAGAGTTTGACAGGTCTTTTTTATTCAGCTAAATGCACTTCGTGATGTGCCAAGGTCAGTTATGACCAGGATGTGGAGTATAACCAGGATGTGTAGTATATTTTATTTCAAAAGGGAAACAAATGTTACTGCTACTAACAGTGTACATTGAGTTTTTATGCACTTTGAGATATGCCTGAGTAAGATGTGACAAATGACTATTTACAGAATTTTATTTTTTCATTCTATTTATTTAATTGCTGTTCAAGAGGAAAAATATTTCTACTACTTCAAGTTCTGCTCAATCCCAGCATTGTTATTGTGTTTTTATGCACGTTTGATGTGCCTTTGTCATGTGCCAAGCACACATTTAAAACCAAGCCAATGAATAAAAAGTGCATATTTTTCATCATATTGATCTGTGTTAGTTTGAAATTTGTCGTATTCAACAGATTGCTGAACATGTGCTACCCAGTTACATTGTAGTATGTGAGTTTGGGAGGGTTTCAACACTAGGGCTTACTGTAGCCGACGTCGGACATCAGGTGGTATGACATCAGGCGGGCTACTGCTTTGTATATGTTTGAGTATGTGAAACAATAAAGTGTTGCTCGTGGTTTGTAGCATAACGGCTCACGTCTCGATATTTTTGGACATAACTTTTGGAGACGAGAGGTAAAACCATGGAAGCATGCGTGGGATCACCACGTCTGCTTCTGGAATCACCAGGCGAACCACCTACACCGTGGCACTGCTGGCTCAGCTTGTTTGCCAGCTTTGTCAACGCGGCTGGCCTGGGTGATGCTGACAACGAAAGACGGAAGAATGTTCTGATTCACTGTCTGGGCGAGGAAGGACAACGGGTGCTCCACACTCTGGGCCAGACGGACTCTCTCGACAACTGTGTGAGCCTAATGGATACATTTTTTGGCGAAAAGTGCAATGTGATAATGCGAAGATACAGATTCTTTGGCTGCTACCAAAAAGCGGGTGAGTCGACCCAGCATTATGCCACGGAGCGCCGAAACTTAGCGAACACATGCGCCTTTGGGCCTCTGGAAGACAAGCTAATCTGTGACAAGCTAGTATACAGTATGGCATGAACAATGAGTGGCTAAAGGAGAAGCTATTGTTAATTATGGACAACTTTAAGCTAAGCCAGGTGACACAGATGGCAAACCAGATGGAATCTGCCACCCAGCTAGCAAAGTAGCTGACAGCTAATGAACGTCTAGCCCCCCAAGCAACCCCTCAACAGCAAGGCAATAGCAACGTTGGTAACTGCTCAGGGCGGACTTTCATGCAGAAACGGAACGTGGCATTGTCAGGAGTGAGAAAGCGGACACTGTGTGACGGCTGTGGTTCACCTAAACACCGAACAGGCTCACTCACCTGCACCGCTAGAAGTGGAAAATGCCACCGCTGCAAACGTGCTAATCACTTGGCTAGGGTTTGCCGCTGTGCCCCAATGAAGACCAACTCAACGGCGTTAGCCACGGTATGTGCAGCAGGCGCCAAAAACTGACCGCTAAAATGGCACGTCGTTCAGTTGGACAGAGTTGACGTGTCGCTTCTAGTGGACTCGGGTGCCACACGGTCTTTACTGAGCATGGCCACAGTAAGAAGACTTTTCCCTAGAAAGGCTATTGTTGCAAAGGCTGAAAATATGTTTGGCTATGGACATGTGAGAATTGGCATGGTGGGAACAGTTAGTTTTTCAGTGACTTGTGGTCCAAAGACAATTCCAGCATTCACTTTCCAAGTATCGCCCCAGGGGGCTGACCTATTGGGTATCAACTTATTGGGTGAGTTGGGGTTTTCCATTACGGACCCAACGGGCTCTGTCGTGCTAACTGTTTTGTCAGCCTGGCAATACTGCTGGCCGGTGCTATTCACGGGCCTGGGTTGCATAACCACTTTCAACCACTGACCGCTCATTGACCCGAAAGTGACACTAAAAATCCAACCTCTTCACCCGCTACCCCTAGCTCTGTGGGACAACGTCATGGCCGAGATTAAAAAACTACTGGAAACCGGCATCATTGAGAGGGTGAATGCCTCACTGTGGATCTCCAACACAGTGGTTGCGAAGAAAAAGTCAGGTGGTATACGACTGTGCATCGATCTCAGGATGGTTAACAAGGCGATCGTTCCAGACAAATACCCCCTGCCCACGATGGAAGAGCTCAAGCGGCTTTCAGCAGTTCAAAGGTGTTTTCAAAGCTAGACCTCCGCCAAGGCTACCTACAGATACACCTTCACCCAGCTAGCTGGAACCTGACAGCGTTTGTAACACAAATGGGGTTTTCAGATACACACGGATGTCCTTTGGTCTCAGCTCTCCCCCAAGCTGCTTCCAGAAAATCATGGCCACAATTCTCGCAGGCCTCAAGGGTGTGGTGGTGTATCTTGACGACATTGTGGTACACGGTGCATCATGAGCTGCCTACAACGAACACCTTGAAAGGGTGATGGAGGTACTGTTAAACCGGGGTGTCACGCTGAACGAGGAAAAATGCATTTTTGCAGCAGAAACCATTGAGTTTGTGGGGTTTCGACTATCCGTTGAGGGCCTGAGCCCCCTGCACTCAAATGTGGAGGCGGTCTTGCAGCTTCCAGATCCTACGACCCCTGCACAAATTTCATTTTTTCTGGGCATGGGAAATTTCTATAAACATTTCATCCCCACTACTCTGAAACAATAGAGCCACTACGCACCGTCCTGAAACAGGATGCACCGTGGGAATGGACCCCTGCCTGCTCAGTCGCCATTTCCAAACTGAAGTCTCAGCTCACTTCTCCACCTGCGCTGGCCCACTTTGACCCACAGTGCCCCACTCTCGTGACGTGCGATGAGTCAGGCTCTGAGGTGGGTGCCGTCATGTCACAACTTCAAGAGTGGCGTTCGCGTCGAGGGCTCTCACATCGGTGGAGCAGAGGTATGCAGAGGGGGAAAGGGAGGCTCTTGCGTGTGTTTGGGCATGCAGACGCTGGCACATATACCCCTATGGGTGGGACTTCACACTACGAATGGACCACTGAGCCCTGACAACACTGCTGGAAATGTCCAGGACACAAGCCCCTATGTATCCACAGGTGGACCAAAAGGCTGCAAGTATATACAGTAACTTCACTACCCAGTTTACTCCGCGCAGAGAAAATGTAATGGCGGACCTCCTGTCCCGTGCCACGGCCAGTACCAGACAAAATGGCGACTGCGACCCCCTGGAGGCGGAACTGATCAGCACGCTATATGACCCCCTTCAGAATACTGTGTCTCTCCAGGAACTCCAGGTGGCATCAGAGCAGGATCCGACCCAAGCACAGCTACGTTCATTCATCCGGGAGGGAGAGCCCACAAAGGCACCAGGGGAGCCGGCGCCTTTTTACAGGGTCAAAGATGACCTGAGCTGTTGGAATGATGTCTGCATGGTGAGAGGACATTGTACAATAGTCCCAGAGTCACTGATGACCCATGTTTTATTCATGCTACACGAGGGTCATCTTGGGGTGGTCAGAGTGAAACAGTACTGCAGGGACTCAGTCTGGTGGCCGGGCATCGACAAGGATATAGAGATCATGGTGAAGGACTGTGTGCCCTGTCTGGAGAGCCAAAGAACTGGCACACCCCTGCCCCTGCCGCTGCAACTGCTACAGTACCCAGTAACCTCCTGGAAACACATTCATCTGTGGCAAACTGCACACAGCCCCTGCGAATAGACGATTCCTGCTGGTAGCCTATGATCTGCATTCAAAATGGTCTGAGGTGATGCCCACTGGCTCGGTCACAACCGATGTGGTCATTGACTTCTTCACCTCACTCTTCACTCATTGGGGTGTGCCGGATGTCATTATGACAGATAATGGACCACAATTCATCTCAGGGGGTTTCAAGACATTTTTGAGTGAGCAGGGCATCGAACATATAAAGACTACTTTCTACCACCCATGGGTGAATGGGGGGGGGGTGGAATGATTCAATAAGACCCTGAAAAATGGGCTAAGGGCACACCTGGCGGATGTGCTTCAGTTCTTCGACGCTCTTCGGAGTACACTACTTCATTATAGAGCAACTATTCATGCTATGACGGGCCACTCACCAACGATGTTAATATTGGGGCATGAACTGCACCTTCCTCTGGACCACTTGCAGCCCCCTACAGCGGTCACTCAGGCAGTCGGGTTATCAGCAAGGGAGTGGGTGGTCGAACAGTAACACCAAATGTTGTGGTGGTTTGACAGGAAACATTGGGTGAAGGAGCACGGGCTTGCAGTGTCAGACCAGGTCAAAATCAGGTGCCCCAACCGCACACACAAGCTACAGTCATTCTGGACGACGACATTACAGATCATGGCGCAGCTAGGTCCTGCCACATTCCGCCTCTCTGACGGGTCACGGTAGCACGCCAGCCACCTCAGGAAAGCACCGCCGATCCAGAGTCAGAGAGTGTCAACAGGCATAGTGGATACAAGTTGGGAATTTGCTGACACAGAACAAGAAGTCCTTCAGGAGCAGGTGAAAGGACTGGTGGCAGGATCGCAGCCGGTGAGACACCCATCCAGGGTTCGACAGAGGCCACAGTATCTGAATGACTTTATTGTGGGGTTTTTTTTTAGCTAGGGCGTGTTGACGCAAAAGGTGGGAGAATAATCCACCTCAACACATGGGCACCCACCCAAGTGCCCAGACAGGGTTTGTTCATGTGTTATAAAATAAATAATGGGATAATAGGTAGTGCTAAAAGGTGGTGGTGGGAGGATTCTGGTTTTGGGTTGGTATTTTTTTTTGGGGGGGGGGGTTAAATGTAGTATGTGACTTTGGGAGAGTTTGGACACTGAGGCTTACTATAGCCGATGTTGGACGTCAGGTGGGCTACTTCTTTGTATATACAAATACAAATATACATAAAGTGTTGTTCATGGTTCGCAGCAAAACGACTCACATCTCGATATTTTCGGACATAACATACATGTCTTGATTTCAAATTGTGGCCCAACTGATTTTGTAATTGAATAGTCCATGCCAAAAACATGCAAGTTAGGTTAATTGGCATCAAACTGGGGATTCTAAATTGTCCTTAGGTATGACTGTGAGAGTGAATGGATGTCTGTCTCTCTGTGTTGGCCCTGCGATGGACTGGCGATCTGTCCAGGGTGTACCCTGCCTCTCGTCCAAAGATGCTGGGATAGGCTCCAGCCCCCCCCCCCCCCGCCCCCGCGACCCAAAAAGGATTAAGCGGAAGAAGATGAATGAATGAATAGTCCTGCAGTAGATGGATGGATGGATGGATAAAATTATATCATGACCTAATTTTTAAAACTCTCCATCAAAATGATGAGCAAAAAGAAATTCTGGACAATAACTAACAAAAGAAGCCAAGAAGAAAAGTAAATATGATGAGGCTTTGCTTGTTCATGGATTAATTGTGGGTGTGGAGGGGCAAAGAAATAGTTGTGTGGGCTTGGTAGTGTCTGGCTCTCCAAAATGGGGAATTAAAAAAAAGTTTAAGAGCCACTGGTATAAATGAACAGAAAAAAAAAGTCAGCAGATTACAATGACCAGTCTCTGAACTTTTATTGCTGACATGGGCTTCACTTGCCAAACAAAAAAAATGCTACAGCTCCTCAGCTGTACAATTTATTCTTGTTTAAAAGCAGCCTACTTTATACATTTAGTGCTGTTTACAGCTTATTAATGTGGTCTTACCATGCAAAACATGCCTCACAACACTCTGGTGCACACTGTCACTGCTGCTCCCACTAGTGGCTCCCTCACTCTTGCTCTATGCTCTATCACTTGCAGAGAGCAGCACTAGGTTTAAATTAGAGCTCCCTCTGCTAGCAGACTATAATTGCATTCAAGAATGTGGTTCCAAATGTGATATAAATAAATAATTGATTTTTGGAAATGGGCTGGCGGGCCACAGCAGATAGTTGCCTATCCCTGCTGTACTCTGTTTCCCTAACAAAAACCTTGGATCACCAGTGATCTGAAGATTTTGCTGAATGGAAAGAAGAGGGGCTTCAGATCTTGTGACGATGAAGAGAACATAGTGTGAACTGAAGGCGGGGCTGAGGAGGTGTAAAAACTCATACAGACAAAAGCTGGAGAATAAACTCCAGCAAAACAACATTAGCGATGTGTGGGATGGGATGAAGATTATTGCAGGTCTCAACAACAAAGACCATTGCCAGCAGGGTGGCAGCCTGGACAGAGCCAACGATCCGGCCCCCTACTGGATCACCCCACAGCCCACAAGCCCCAACACCACCTCAGTCACACTCTGCCCCCACCCTACCCTGGTTGATCCTCCTGATCACAACCCCCCTCCCCCCAACTCCAGTAACATCGACACCCCACCCATGACTGTGACAACAGGCCAGGTGAAGAGATAGATGGAGAGACTACACCAAGACAAGTCTGTGGGCCCTGATCACATCACTCCCAGGGCCCTGAAGTCCTGTGCTGCCCAGTTGTCTGGAATTATGCAGCACATCTTCAACCTGAGTCTGCTGCAGGAAATAGGTGCTGTGGAAAACTTCCTGTTTGGTCCCATTACCCAAGAAAGCCGACCCATCTGACCTCAGTGACTTTAGACCAGTAACCCTGACGTCACGTCATGAAGGTATTGGACAGACTGGTCCTGGCTCATATTGGACCATGAGTGAGACCTGTTCTGGACTCTCTTCGGTTTGCTTACTAGCCTCATGTGGATGTTGTCAATTGTCAATTGCCAGTTTAATAATACAGCTAGAGGGCTGCAACATAAAGAGAGCTGTGGAAGGCTAAAACTCACATGATTATATTCTACATGGAACAGGGAGCCAGAGGGTAATCCCGATAATGTTGCCACAGGGAGGAAAGAAAGGCAGTGGTTTAAATAGTTACACAGAGATTAACCAAATAAGGAACAGCCAAGACTAATGAAAACACCAAGGTGCTGATACTTCGGTGCCAGAGCCTTAGTGGAGGTATGCATTCTTGAATCATCACCAAAATGTTAGAGTTCCTCTCTAGCCCAAGGACCACCCCTGGTAAAAATTTCATCCAAATCCATCCAGTAGTTTTGAAGTGCACGCATGCACAGTGAAAATAATCTGCAGTTCATATGCCCATAGTGTCGGCGGCAGCCAAGAGCCATCAAACTGATTTGAACAGCTGCAATTCAAAGACGAAGAACACGGTGACAGATGTTTTAAATGACAGAAGTGATGGAGGTACATGACAATCAAGACAAACAGAAGCGTTTGCTGTTTAGTGGCAGAGGAAGAAAACAGTCGGGCAAAAAGACAGACATTTGTTCACCCAGTATTGGCAGACTGCTCAGTACTTTCCTCTGGCAGGAGTTCCGGGTGCATGCACAGAACCATTCCATTGACAGTAAAAGTGAGCTATTTTTGTGTTTATTTCAAAAGCAAAGCATTATTTCAAAATTCTGGCAAATTAAAAGTTGAGAAAATATGGTGATACAATGATACAAGCCTTTATTCATTCATTCATCTTCTTCCGCTTAATCCTTTTCGGGTCGCGGGGGGGCTGGAGCCTATCCCAGCATCTTTGGGCGAGAGGCAGGGTACACCCTGGACAGATCGCCAGTCCATCGCAGGGCCAACACAGAGAGACAGACAACCATTCACTCTCACAGTCATACCTAAGGACAATTTAGAATCCCCAGTTTTGATGCTAATTAACCTAACTTGCATGTTTTTGGCATGTGGGAGGAAACCGGAGAAATCCCGGAGTAAACCCACGCAGACACAGGGAGAACATGCAAACTCCACACAGATCACTGTTGGTCGGGGGCTGGGATCGAACGCAGGATCCCCCAGCCAAGGGTGAGTTGCTGTGCTGCCGCAGTGCTAACCACTCCGCCACCGCGCCTTTAGTTCCACTTAATTTTGTCCGGGTGAGCTGAAACAGAGAGGTGGACGGACATTTTTTATTTACCTTTTGTTCTTATTAAAGACAAAGGCTGTCGAAGGCTGCAGTGAACAGCCAAAACATGTAAAGAAGGTAAAAACATCTCCTTTCTATTTTTGTCTTTAATAAGAACAAAAGGTAAATAATTAAAAGAAGACAAAATGAACCTACCTGAGCTAGGTGGACGGACAGATACACACAGCCGCAAACAGACGCAATAACCGATTACCTTATGCCTCTGTTTCACCGAGGCATAATTATGAACCAAGAAGTAAAGTATAAGATTGTAGCACCTTGGGGGAGTCAGATTATTTAGCATCTCAGACAAGAGACAGTGGATAAGCATGGGAGAACAATGCTCAGGAGGTTCCTGGCGAGATAGCAGGAAGGAGTCAAGGACGTAGGGGGTTGAATGCAGTGTAATGCAAATGTCATGTTGTGTGTGGAGAAATGCCATGAAACTTGTGAGGAGGGATTTGGGTTAAAGAAGAGTGCCTGCGGAAATGTGTCATTCTGTTCTGTGCTTGAAAGATGTGAAGTGTGTAATAAACCGTCTGTCGTGAATATGTCTCTTATTTCACACACTCCACACTGGTGACCCAAGACGTATTATGGAACACGAGGCAAGAACCCCGGAGCTGGCCCGGTCGGGAGCCCCCAGCCACGTGTGTGCGGTTTCAGTCAAGCTACCGGATTTCTGGCAGCACAACCCGTGCTCTTGGTTCCACCACACCGAGGCCCAATTCGCCCTCCAGGGAGTAATGGCAGACGACACCAGATTCTACCATGTAGTCGCAGCGCTGGACGCCCGCACAGCTCAACAGGTAGCGAGCCTGCTCGATCAGCCACCAGCCTGCAAGAAATATGAGGCGCTCAAGGCTGCGCTCATCCAGCACTACACGCTCTTGGAATGTGAGAGAGTGGAGAGGCTCCTGGGGCGGTCCGAGTTAGGAGATGGTTCGGCCGTCGACCTGATGGAGAAGATGCTGGCGTTAATGGGCACGGACGACGGGCACTTTCTGTTTGCCCAACTTTTCCTCCGGAACCTTCCAACGGTGGCGAGAGCGGTTCTGGCCAATTCGCCATTGCTGGCCGCGCGCGACTACTGTGTGCTAGCCCAGGAGGCAGACCGGATCATCCTCACCACCAGGGCGATCACAGTCAATGTGGCAGCGGCGGAGCCCAGCGAGACAACCAGAGGAGGCGAGGAGCCACCGACGGTAGCAGCAGCGGGGGCCAAGGAGCGCCAGAGAGACACGCTGTAGAGGATGTGCTCGAATGATGAGGCTGAGTTTATTTCTCAGGTTCAGCTTTATTGACAGAACACATCGTCTAGCATTCTCAAAGCAGGAAGAAGAGAAAGAATCATATCACATCGCCCTTTTATATGTTTCCAGCATCAGAACTCAAGTCACATGGTGCTTCAGTAAACATACAGTCACAAAGCATCCCTTTGAACCTTCACCATTGTCTCTCATTCATTGATGAACCGGAAATCCCTCCGGGGCATCTTCTGTGGGACAAAAAGGCAAATCTCACACCTCCTCGTTATCTTCTGCAGATTCGAGTCCTTTGTCCTTCCAGACGTGAAACCCCCAATACACATGCAGTCATATCTCTGTGGAAATGTGAGCCCAACATGTGTGTCACCCACACTACCCCCCCAAACGTCTATTAAGGGCAAAACATGCATGGCATAAAAAAAGAAAAACACAAAACACTCCACATATCACTAATCAATCCACCAACTGCCTGGGTTTTAACCTTCTGCCGAATCTGCTACAACCTGGCTTTGCTACCCCTGCAGCGTCTCTCTGCATCTGTGGATTAAAGCTGTTAGCACGTCTCTGTGAAGATTCTGGAGAATGTCCTTTCGGCGGCCTGACACGGCGGGGGGGCCTCGCGAGCTGCACTTGCTCATCAGCCAAAACAAAAGCGGGTTTGAGCCTGTTTATGCAAATCAACTCCCTTCTGCCCCCTAAATCTAGCAGAAAATGCTTCTGCCCGGTCTCCAGCACTCTGAACGGTCCGTCAAAAAACGGTCGCAAACTTGGACGCTGAGCATCATTTCTAACAAAAACAAACTCTGCATTTTTTAAAGCCTTTGGCACAAAAACGTGTGGGAAACTGTGATGGACCGGGCCAGGGAGTGTGTTTGCTCCCGAGTCGCTCTGCCACGGCTGAGCAGGGGGGCCATTTGGTGCGGGATTATCGGGGAGAAATTCCCCCGGCAAACGGAGAGGTTGTGCAAAGACTAACTCAGCTGGGGAAGCATGCAAATCTTCCTTAGGTGCAGAACGCAACCCCAATAAAACCCATGGAAGTTTGTCCACCCAATTTGTATCCGTCAGCGACGCTCTGAGGACTGCTTTCAATGACCTGTGAAAGTGTTCGCATAAACCATTAGCCTGGGGGTTATACGCGGTAGTGCGATGAATCTTCACCCCCAAGCTGCGGGCCATCGATGACCATAGTTCGGAAATAAATTGGGGACCCCTGTCGGATGTTATGTCCGACGGGACACCGAAACGCGCAACCCACGCTGCTAAAAATGCTCGCGCAACTTCTTCCGCTGTGGTTGATGTCAGAGGAATCGCCTCTGGCCAACGCGTGGTGCGATCCACCATCGTCAAAAGATGTGTGTGCCCGTGTGATGGTGGGAGCGGGCCCACCAAGTCAACATGCACGTGATCAAAACGCTTAGCGGGGATGTGAAAAGGCTCCAACGGAGCCTTAGTGTGTCTGTGTATTTTGGCTCGCTGACATGCTACACAGGCCACCGCCCATTCCTTGACCTGTTTGCGCAACCTGGGCCAAACAAATTTCTCCCCCAACAACTTAATCGATGCGCGCACCCCCGGGTGCACGAGAGAATGGACTGAGTCAAAAACGCGGCGACGCCACGCAGCTGGCACCACGGGGCGGGGCCGTCCCGTGGAGACATCGCAGATTAGTGGGGGCATACCAATTTGCTGCACCCTGTGCTCCAGCCTTAACCCTGTTGGTCCAGACTGGAGTGGGCGCACGTCCGCGTCATTAACCTGCTCCGCGGCCATGGCTGCATAATCTAACCCTACACAGACCGGGGCTACGTGCGCTCCCGCGTTGCTGCCCGGGCCCGTGGCCACGGCTACAGAGTCTGCCCCCATGGGGCTTGGTGTTGCTACCGCGCACGAGAGACAGTCTGCCACAACATTGTGTTTACCCGCGACATGCTGAATATCAGTGGTGAACTCCGATATTGCGGCTAGTTGCCTTTGTTGCCGGCCTGACCAGGGTTCTGAAATATTGGCCATCGCAAACGTTAGCTGTTTGTGATCCACAAACGCGGTGAAACATCGCCCTTCCAACCAGAACTGAAAATGGCGGATGGCCAAGTGTAGGGCCAAAAGCTCCCTGTCGAACGTACTGTATTTACGCTCACTATCGCGCAAAGTCCTGCTGAAAAACGCGAGAGGTTGCCAGGTACCTGCTACAAACTGTTCAACTACCGCCCCCACTGCTACATCGGAAGCGTCAGTGGTGAGCGCTATGCGGGCCGTTGGAACTGGGTGCGCTAACAAAACTGCGTTTGCCAGGGCTGATTTGACCTGGGCAAAAGCGCGCTCCCGCTCCGGAGACCATTCAACTTTATTTGTGGGCTTTTGTTTTTTTAACGCAGTGTACAATGGCTGCATGAGCTGTGCTGCGCTTGGGAGGAACCGGTTGTAAAAATTAACCATCCCCAGAAACTCCTGTAGCGCCTTGACCGTTTGAGGTTGCGGAAAATCTGTTATTGCGCGCACCTTATCGGGCAGAGGAACCGCTCCTTCTGCCGAAACGCGATGCCCCGAAAAATCAATCTGCACCACCCCAAACTGGCACTTCGCTGGGTTAATTATTAACCCATGCTCTGCCAGCTTCCGAAAAACTGCTATGAGGTGGCTTTCGTGTTCGCCTTCGGACGTGCTGGCTACTAAAATATCGTCCAAATAAACGAACACGAAAGGGAGGTCGCGTAAAACTGCATCCATCATGCGTTGGAAAGTCTGCGCGGCCCCCTTGAGGCCAAAAGGCATACGCAAAAACTCAAAAAGGCCGAAAGGGGTTATGACCGCTGTTTTGGGTACATCCTGCGCGTGCACTGGAACTTGGTGGTAACCGCGCACCAAGTCTATTTTAGAAAAAATGCGCGCCCCTGCCAAATGAACGGAAAAATCCTGAATGTGTGGAATCGGGTAGCGGTCATGTGCTGAAACGTTGTTCAACCTGCGGAAATCGCCGCAAGGTCGCCACGAGCCATCAGCTTTTGGGACCATGTGTAGCGGCGAAGCCCAGGGGCTTTTGGAGCGTCTAATAATGCCCAGTTTTTCCAGATTAGTGAACTCCTTGCGCGCGATGGCCAGTTTAGCTGGGTCCAAGCGCTGAGCTTTTGCAAAGACGGGAGGCCCGGTGGTGGCGATAAAATGCTCCACCCCATGTTTAGCCACCGTCACCGAAAACATGGGGACTGTGAGTGCTGGGAACTGAGCGAGCAATGTGTGAAACTTACCACCCGCAGCTGAGATGCTGGCATGTGCAGTCGGTGGGGCCACCCGAGCTGTGCAGGGGATAGAATGAAAAGACAGTGCATTAATCATACGTCTATAGTCTCTCTATACTCAGAGAGACTCCAGCAGCAGTTCACTGCTAATGATTCGGCTTCCGTGTGGAGAGGACTGAGGCAAATCACCAACTATCGACCTAAGGCTCCTAAAGGTCAGGATGACAAAGCCCTTTGTCAAAGACTGTCCCAACACTATGCCCGTTTTGACACCTCGTCATCTGTGTCCAACTCCCCCCCTCCCTCCAGCTCCACAGCCTCCACATTCCCTACTTCATTTAAGGCACCCCCCCTCCTCCCCCCTCCCCTTATCATCAGTGAGCAGGATGTGCTCAAACAGTTCTCCAGACTGAACCCGCGCAAGGCCCCCGGCCCAGACGGCGTGTCTCCCTCCACCCTGAGACTCTGTGCGAAACAGCTGGCTCCTGTATTCACAGACATTTTTAACACCTCCCTTAAGTTATGCCACGTGCCGTCCTGCCTCAAATCCTCCACCATCATCCCTGTCCCCAAGAAGCCACGGATCACTGGACTTAATGACTACAGACCTGTAGCGCTCACCTCTGTAGTCATGAAGTCCTTTGAGCGCCTGGTCCTGTCCCACCTCAAGTCCATCACCACCCCTCTCCTGGACCCGCTGCAGTTTGCCTACCGAGCCAACAGGTCTGTAGATGATGCAGTCAACCTGGCCCTCCACTCCATCCTGCAGCACCTGGACTCCCCGGGAACCTACGCCAGGATCCTGTTTGTGGACTTCAGCTCCCCATTCAACACCATCCGCCCCGCTCTGCTCCGGGACAAGCTGTCCCTGCTCAACGTGCCTGACTCCCTCTGCAGGTGGATCATCGACTTCCTGACGGACCGGAGGCAGCATGTGCGGCTGGGAAAGACTGTCTCAGACTATACTAGCATCAGCACCGGATCACCCCAGGGCTGTGTACTTTCCCCCCTACTCTTCTCCCTTTACACCAACTCCTGCACCTCCAGCCACCAGTCTGTCAAGTTGATCAAGTTTGCGGACGACACCACCCTCATCGGGCTCATCTCCAACGGCGACGAGTCCGCCTACAGGAGAGAGGTGGCCCAGCTGGCGTCCTGGTGCAGCAATAACAACCTGCAGCTGAACGCTCTGAAGACAGTGGAGATGATTGTAGACTTCAGGAAAGTCACTACTCCTCTGCCCCCCCTCACCCTCTCAGGCTCTCCCATCACCACTGCTGATTCCTTCCGCTTCCTAGGTACTACCATCACCAGGGACCTCAAATGGGAGCTGACCATCAGCTCACTCATCAAAAAAGCCCAGCAGAGGATGTTCTTCCTGCGGCAGCTGAGGAAGCTCAAGCTACCCACCAAGATGTTAGTGCAGTTCTACACAGCCATCATCGAGTCCATCCTCACCACCTCCATAACCGTGTGGTACGCAGGAGCCACTGCCAGGGACAGACTAAGGCTGCAGCGCGTCGTGCGCACTGCTGAGAAGGTGATCGGCTGCAAGCTCCCATCTCTCCAGGATCTGTACATCTCCAGGACCCGGAGGCGTGCTGGCCGGATCATAGCCGATCCCTCACACCCTGGTCACGTACTGTTTGCCCCCCTCCCCTCTGGTAGAAGACTTCGGTCCATCCAGACTAAAACCTCCCGTCACATGAACAGCTTCTTCCCCTCTGCCATTAGACTGCTGAACACTAAGTGACTTATTGACTCTCGTGCACCATGTACAGCAGCTCAACCAGACTCATGTCAATCATCACTGTTTTCTTCCTGCATTACCGACTGCACTATATAGTTCTCCACAGTATCTGCTGCTGGCTAATATATATTTTAACTGTTGACCAGTATCACTTAATCTTATCCTACACTTTATTACATGTATAGTTTATTTCTCTTATCTTATCATGTTTAATGTTGCAGCATTGTACCGAGACAAATTCCTAGTTTGTGTACTACATGAACAATGGCAATAAACCTGATTCTGATTCTGATTCTGATTCTGATTAGCAAGGTCAACCAATAAACCATGTGAGCACAAAAAATCAGCCCCTAACATGTTGAAACTGACTGCTGCTACAATAAAAGTCCACTCAAATGAACGGCCCTGTAAGGACAGAAGCATGGTCCTCTCACCGAACGTTTTAATCGTGGAGCCGTTCGCTGCTGACACTGACACCCAGGGAGCTTTAGACGGCATCAGCCGTTCCGCGTAGGTGGGTGTGACAAAACTCAGCTGGGAGCCTGTGTCCACGAGGAACTGTTTCCCCGAGTGTGCATCTGTGAGGTAAAGCAGCTTGTTCTCGTCGCCGAGGGTCGCAGCTGCTACCGGCCCTCAGTCTTGGCGTTTCCCTGGCGCTTGAAGTTGCACGGCGGGACGCACTTGTGCACTCTCTCTGCAAAACGGCGGTGGTAGAAGCACCGGCCGTCCTCCGCTCCGCGCCGCCTGGTCCCCATCGCCGCCGTTGTTGGTGCGTCTGGCGCCACGGACGCTGGATCTGCGCTGTCTCCGGACGCCACTCCTGGGCTAGCTGCCGCGGCCGAAACTGCCGCACCGCCTCTTTGCTCAGCCCATGGTAGTCTCGCCTGGCCAATCGGAGCAACTCTGCCAGGGCTACTCTCACTGCTGGCGGCAGGGTCCGAAGGAAAAGGTGGGCGAAAATGAATTCGCCATCCTCAGAGTCTTTCAGCCTCAGCATCTTCACCATCATGTCCGCAGGTCTATCGTTCTCTGACTCCGTCAACGTTAGGAGCCCCTCTGCTCGCTGTTGGACCGAAGGGGTGAAATGGCTGATCAGCGCGTCCTTCAATGCGCTGTACTTGTCGCTGTCTGGTGGATGATTAACCAGATCTTCCACTCTCTGGACTGTGTGGCTGTCCAGCTTCGCTACCACATGGTAGAATCTTGTGTCGTCATTGGAGATTCTCCGGAGGTTGAACTGCGCCTCGACTGCGCTAAACCATGAGCGCGGGCTGTGCTGGCAGAAATCGGGCAGCCGGATCGTGGAGGTGGCCATCAGGCTGGCTTCCGCCGAGCCCCGCTCGGGAGAATTCTGTCTGCTCATTCTTTGTCGTAGGTCACCAGTGTAGAAGATGTGCTCGAATGATGAGGCTGAGTTTATTTCTCAGGTTCAGCTTTATTGACAGAACACATCGTCTAGCATTCTCAAAGCAGGAAGAAGAGAAAGAATCATATCACATCACCCTTTTATATGTTTCCAGCATCAGAACTCAAGTCACATGGTGCTTCAGTAAACATACAGTCACAAAGCATCCCTTTGAACCTTCACCATTGTCTCTCATTCATTGATGAACCGGAAATCCGTCCGGGGCATCTTCTGTGGGAAAAAAAGGCAAATCTCACACCTCCTCATTATCTTCTGCAGATTCGAGTCCTTTGTCCTTCCAGACGTGAAACCCCCAATACACAAGCAGTCATATCTCTGTGGAAATGTGAGCCCAACATGTGTGTCACCCACAACGCTCTGCTTCTACCACCGCCGCTTCGGAGAGAACGCACGCAGATGTGCGCCACCGTGCCAATCCAAGCGCTCGGGAAAACACAGAGGCCGACGGTCGGTAGCAGCTGCAACCCTCGGTGAAGAGAACAAGCTGCTCTACATGACGGACGCGCGCTCAAGGAGGCGTTTCCTCGTGGACATCGGAGCCCAGAAGAGCTTCATCCTGCCGACCTACGCCGACCGGCTGGCAGGACCCAGCGGCCCCGTGATGTTGGCAGCAAACGGCTCGGAAATTAAGACCTTTGGTGAGAGGACACTGATCTTATCTCTACACGGCCGTACATACGAGTGGACTTTTGTCGTAACAGCACTGAATTACCATATCCTGGGGGCTGATTTTCTGTGTGCACATGGTTTACTGGTTGATGTTGCTAACAGGTGCCTGGTTAATGCACTGTCCTTTGATTCTCTCTCCTGTATAGCTCGAGTGACCCGGCCAACAGCACAAGCCAACGTCACAGCTCCAGGCGGTAAGTTCCACACACTGCTCACTCAGTTCCCAGCACTCACGGTCCCGACGTTTTCGGCGGCCATCGCTAAACACGGGGTGGAGCACTTTATCACCACCACCGGGCCGCCCATTTTTGCAAGACCTCGGCGCTTGGGCGCAGCTAAACTGGCCATAGCACGTGAGGAGTTTGCCAACCTGGAAAGGTTGGGCATCATCAGGCGTTCGAACAGCCCATGGGCATCCCCGCTACACATGGTCCCTAAGGCTGAGGGATCGTGGCGACCGTGCGGTGATTTCCACAGGTTGAACAACGCCACAGCACATGACCGCTACCCAATTCCACACATACAGGATTTTTCCATTCACCTCGCCGGAGCGCGCATTTTTTCCAAAATAGACCTGGTCCGCGGTTACCACCAAGTCCCAGTGCACGCGGAGGACGTACCCAAAACAGCGGTAATAACTCCGTTCGGTTTATTTGAGTTCCTTCACATGCCATTCGGGTTAAAAGGAGCGGCACAGACATTCCAGCGCATGATGGATGCAGTGCTACGTGATCTCCCGTTTGTGTTCGTCTACCTGGACGATATCCTGGTAGCCAGTGCGTCCGAAGACGAACACGAAACCCACCTCACGACGGTTTTCCGGAGGTTGGAGGAGCACGGGTTGATAATCAACCCGGCGAAATGCCAGTTCGGCGTGATGGAGATTGATTTTTTGGGGCACTGCGTCTCTCCGGAAGGAGCAATCCCGCTGCCCGACAAAGTGCACGCCGTGGTGGATTTTCCTCAGCCTCAGACGGTCAGGGCGCTGCAGGAATTTTTGGGGATGGTGAACTTTTATAACCGTTTCCTTCCCCGCGCGGCGCAGCTCATGCAACCATTGTACACCGCGCTCAAGAAACAGAAACCCGCGGATAGGGTCAAATGGACCCCGGAGCGGGAGCGGGCGTTCTCGGAGGTTAAAGCAGCCCTGGCAAACACTGCACTGCTGGCACATCCGGACCCGGCGGCCCGGATAGCGCTCACCACCGACGCTTCAGACGTGGCCATAGGGGCTGTCGTAGAGCAGCGCGTCGCCGGGGCTTGGCAGCCGCTTGCTTTTTTCAGCAGAACTTTGCGTGAAAGCGAACGTAAATACAGCGCGTTTGACAGGGAGTTGCTGGCTCTCTACCTGGCCATACGCCACTTCCAGTTCTGGCTGGAAGGGCGCAGCTTCACCGCGTTCGTGGACCACAAGCCGCTAACATTCGCGATGGCCAAGGTTTCAGAACCGTGGTCGGGCCAACAGCAGAGACAGCTGGCTGCGATCTCAGATTTTACTACCGATATTCAGCATGTGTCGGGTAAACTGAATGTGTTGGCGGACTGCCTCTCGTGCACCGTGGTGGCCCCGGTCTGCGTGGGGATAGATTACGCAGCCATGGCCGCGGAGCAGATTAGCGATGCAGACGTGCGCGCGCTCCAGTCTGGACCAACAGGGTTAAGGTTGGAGAGCAGGGTGCTGCAAGATGGCGCCCCCCCCCCCCCCCAATCTGCGATGTCTCCACGGGACGTCCGTGCCCGGTGGTCCCGGTCACGTGGCGCCGCCACGTGTTTGAGTCGGTTCACACTCTGGCGCACCCAGGAGTGCGCGCGTCGGTCAAAATGGTAGGAGAGAAGTTTGTGTGGCCGAGCCTACGCAAACAAGTAAAAGAATGGGCTGCAGCCTGCGTGGCGTGCCAACGAGCCAAGGTACACAGACACATGAAGGCTCCCTTGGAGCCGTTTCGGGTACCGGCTAAGAGGTTCAACCATGTTCACGTGGACCTCGTGGCCCCCCTCCCGCCATCACAAGGGTGCACGCACCTCCTGACAGTGGTGGACCCCACCCACGCGCTGGCCAGAAGCAGTCCCGCTGGCGGCAACCACGTCCACGGACATAGCACGCGCTTTTTTAACAGCATGGGTGGTGCGTTTTGGAGTCCCGTCGGACATTACGTCTGACAGGGGCCCGCAATTTGTTTCTGAACTCTGGTCCGCGTTGGCCCGCAGCCTGGGTGTTTCAATTCACCGCACAACCGCATACAACCCACAGGCCAATGGTTTATGCGAGCGTTTTCATAGATCACTGAAAGCAGCACTCAGGGCTTCACTGACGGATGCAAATTGGGTAGACAGGCTGCCGTGGGTTTTATTGGGGTTGCGCTCCGCGCCAAAAGGGGATCTGGAAGCTTCCCCGGCAGAGCTGGTTTTTGCGCAGCCCCTACGGCTGCCCGGGGAATTTCTACCAGATAAACCCGCGCCGGGCAGCTGCCCGTCTCAGCTTTTGCAGCGTAGTGCAAACACAGGCATGCTGCCGGGCTCTGCCCACCACTGTTTTCCGCGTGTTTTCGTGCCTAAAACTTTGAAGAGCGCGGAGTTCGTGTTCATCAGACACGACGCCCACCGCCCTCCATTGCGCCCACCCTATGATGGACCGTTCAGAGTGTTGGAAACAGGGGATAAGCATTTTTTGCTAGACTTGGGGGGTAGGCGGGAGAAAATTGGCATAGACAGACTCAAACCCGCTTTCGTTGTGGCAGACGAGCAAGTGCTGTTGGCTAGGGCCCCTGGGCGTGGAAGACCCCCACGGAGAGCTCCCCAGGGAAACGATTCACCAGAGTAGCCACACGGACAGACCAAAGTGCCCCCCCCCTCGCCACGGCCCACCCGCAGTCAGACACACTCCCAGCAGCCCCCCACCGGCACAGCAGCACCACGGAGGCGGTAAACCCCAGTTACAGCAGATATGGGAGGAGATGGAAGCCCAAACGGCGTGTGGACTGATGTTCTATTGTTCTATCTAAGATGCTGGGGGGGGGGGGGCAGTGTAGCACCTTGGGGGAGTCAGATTATTAGCATCTCAGACAAGAGACAGTGGATAAGCATGGGAGAACAATGCTCAGGAGGTTCCTGGCGAGATAGCAGGAAGGAGTCAAGGACGTAGGGGGTTGAATGCAGTGTAATGCAAATGTCATGTTGTGTGTGGAGAAATGCCATGAAACTTGTGAGGAGGGATTTGGATAAAAGAAGAGTGCCTGCGGAAATGTGTCATTCTGTTCTGTGCTTGAAAGATGTGAAGTGTGTAATAAACCGTCTGTCGTGAATATGTCTCTTATTTTACACACTCCACAAGATCATCATAGGAACAGGAAAAGAGATTTCAATAATGAGGCTAAGCAGGAACACCAACCAGGAAATACTTCAAAATAAGAGTAGACCTAAGGACTGCGAGGACACTGATAATTCCTCCCCCTTGTCCTGTCAGGCCACTAGGTAAGCAGAAGAGAGATCTGTTACCCTGATTGTGCCAAAACAGATTTACATTGCCAAAAGGAGTTTTATACAGTACCTATTGTATGTACTGTATATTGTTGTAAACTCCTCCTGTAATAACTTTTAATTTAAATTATTTTACCCATGGAGGACCTGACAGGATGGAGAATAGGGAAAGGAAGTGTGTGGAGGGGGGAAGAAAAGGGTGGGGAACAGACAAAAAGAAACAAACTAACAACTAAAACAAACAGAAGACAAATTGTTTCTTCCACCACAGATGTCTCAGCACGAGTCTGGTATCTGCACCTGTTAAAGGAGACATTTGTGTGTGTGCGTCTGTCTGCATCTATATGAGACCACGCGCAAAATAAGTGTGTGCATGTGAGTTGTTTGTCAGGAAATATACGAAGAGGGGGCCGGTAGCAGCAGGTCTCCCCCTGGGAACCCTGAGCTGGCAAGGCAGTGCCACCAACCCCCACAGGGCACAAATGTTGAGGTCAGCAAGCCCCAGGAAAGCCAGGCATCCGCATCCGGAGGGACGATTGAGGGAGGCCAGGCCGCCAGGCAGCCAGTGTGGCAGGCCCACACCCCTGGGGCCCCCCCGCCCCCCCCCCCCCCAGTGAGGCCAACGCCAGTCCCCAGGCGCTAGGCACAAGGAGTCCAGCGACCCCACCCCCCCGGGCTGGACACCAGCCCGCACCCCCCAGCGCAAGCCCCCCCAGGCATCCCCACAGTGGGTCTGTCCCCCCCAGTGGCACCACCGCACACCTCCGGGACCCCTATGCCGAAAGAAGTCCCCCCCGCCCAGGGGAGCCCACATAGCCGAGAGGCACTACTCCCCTCAATCCAGCACCTCCTGACTTGCAGAGACACCCATCCCCACACCTTCACACCCTCATGCTCGCATACGCACTCACATGCACTCCCTCACTCTCACTCACCCACTCTCACACTCCCAGACCCACCCATTCTCTCTCACTCCTGTACTCGTTCAATCTCACTCCCACTCACCCTCAGGGTCACCCACACCCACTTGCGTTCAACCATGCATGCACTCTCACTCACACGCCGACCTACTCACATCCATTCGTGCTCTCACACTCACCCACCCTCATTCACCCTATTTCTTAGGGCGACTGTGATGCAGATGCAGCAAACCTGAACATGCACCAGCGCCCGCAGCGGCTGGGGAGACCGCCGCCGCAGGCCAGCAGCCACCCCCCCCACTACCCACCCCAGGGTGACCGCGGCCACAGAAGCAGACCCCCACCACCAGCACCTACCTGAGCGACTGATCAGCAGATCACCACAGGTGCCCCAAGATGCCACCTGACACGCAAAGCACAACACAAAGCTGACCCACCATCACCACCTCCATTCATCACTCCCTCACTCTCGCTTACTCTCTTATTCAGTCCCTCTCTCACTCCCTTGCTTGTATCTATACATTCAGCAGCACACAGGTATTTTGACAACATGACAGGTCCCAGGCCTCCCGCCGGGCCCCCAGGCCCCCAACAGGAGATAGGGCAACAGGGTGGGGGAACACTCCCTCCCCCTCTCTTGCACAAAACATGGTAGGTATATGTCGGTTGCATGATGTGATTGTGTGTAAATGTGTGGACTACAGAATTCAACTTAAAGAGTTGGACATGTTCGCCAACATGTCCCCCATGACAGGTGTGGATGATACTGTTATCTATCTGCTGCAGCGTGCTCACTCGATTTATCCAGTGCCTTCAACAGCATCCAAACTCTTCTGCTGAGTGGGAAGTTGCTGACAATAAGTGTCGGCTTGTCTACTGTCTCCTGGGCTGCTGACTATCTGTCAGATAGGCCTCAGTTTGTTCGGCTGGGGAGCACTCTGTCTGATGTGGTGGTTAATAACAGAGGCGTCACAAGGACTGTTCTGTCTCCATTCCTGTTCACTCTCTCCACCTCAGGTTTTAAGTACAACTCTGAGTCTTGCCATTTGCAGAAGAGTTCTGATGACTCTTCAGTGGTGGGGTGTGTGAGAGGAGCTGGAGAACAGGGATCTGGTGGACAACTTTGTGAAGTGATCCTGCAGGAGTCATCCGCTCTTCAATGTCACCAAGACCAAGGAGATGGTGATAAACTTCAGACATAAAAGATCTCCAATTGGGGACTTCTGCCAATGCTATGGCTGAGACAGATGCATAAACCCCCTGCTTTACCAGACCCACTTAGAATTAGCCATTAAAATTTTTATGGCCCTCCCCGTTGCATGTGATGATTGAAATCCTTTCTTCACACAGGCGGAGGTAGCTCTCTGTTGAATTGTTTCTGCCTGTGATTAGATGACTATGCCAGTTGGATCAATCCACGGCTATGATTTCCCAAGTGGCAATGTCTATGCCAAAGTCCTGTAGGTCACGTTTCAGCACCTCTGTAACAGAGTCAGGGTCAACCACGCTTGCTGGGAGCACTTACTAGTTCACATAAAAAAATGGATTTGGGAAGACGTTTTCCTTCATCCTCACAACATGACCAGCCCAACTTAGTCTTCGATTGTGTAGCAAAGTGTACAGGCCAGAGGACCCTGTTAATTGAAGGACAGTACTGTTGGGCATATAGTCAGACCAGGAGACTCCGAGTATTGAATGCAAAGAGAATAGGTGGAATGAATTTAGTCGATGTTCTTGTCTCCTGTACGTAGACCAACTTTCACTGCCATACAAAAGTGTACTGAGAACACAGGCAGACTAGACTTTCACCTTTGTCTTGATGGATAGGTGCCGGTTGTTCCAAACTCTGTCCTTCAGCCGGCCAAAGGATGTTGCAGCTTTGCCAATTCGGATGTTTATTTCTGTGTCAAGGGAGTTGTCAGATGTTATTGTGGATCCCAGGTATGTGGACTGGTCTACAACAGATAAGTTTGTCCCATAAATGGTGATAGCAGGGATACTGTCTGTGTATTGCATCAGAATTACAGTTTCTGGAAGGCTTATACAGAGGGCAAACTCGGAACAGGCTGCTGCAAATACATTGCACATGTTTTGGAGATCAGATTCTGAGTGAGCAACAAAAGCTGCATCACCCACACAAAGTAACCCCCTGACCAGGACCTAACTGACTTTAGTTTTTGCTCGAAGTCTGGCTAGATTGTAGAGTTTTCCAGAACTTCGAGAGTGCAGAGCAATTCCAGATGGGTGTGGAAAAGCACATCTTAGAACTGTAGAGAAAAAGATTCCGAAAAGAGTGGGAGGTAGGACACATCCTTGTTTGACTCTGTATCTGATGTTAAATTTGTCAGAGATTGCACCATTGTGTTGGACTGCTGCTTGCATATCATCATGGAATGAAGCAATGATGTTGAGCAAGGTGCCATGACCGCCTGGTTGCTGAAATACGAGGTAGAGCCCCAATCTACTGTCATAATCAAAGGCCTTTGTTAGATCTATGAAAACTATAAGTAGAAACCTGTTTTCCTCCATGCACTTTTCCTGCAGTTGTTGAAGGCAGAACACCATGTCAATAGTGGAGTGTGTGGGACAAAATGTGCACTGACTCTCAGGCAATATTCTGTTGGCAAACACTTGCAAGCGAGCTAACACAATATGGGCAAGAGTTTTCCCAACTATGCTAAGAGAGATACCATGATAGTTAATGCAGTCTTGGTGACCTCCTTCATTTTTGTACAGGGTTATGATGGTAGCATCCTTTAGATCTTGTGGGATGCAGGGATTTTCCCAGCAGGAGTTCATGAATTTCAGAAATGATGGTGACAGCACATCTTTTGCACGTTTGAGAAGCTCGGGGGCAAAGCCTTCAGCCCCTGGAGATTTGTTGTTGCAAAGTGCTTTAATGGCCATGGATACCTCAAGTGATGTGACTGGGGCATCAAGCTCTTCCAGTACAGGTAGAGTAGGCACAACTTCACAGATGGCAGTTTCATTGGCAACAACTTCTGCGGTGTAAAGGGAGCTGAAATGCTTGACCCATTGGTTAAATTGGGCATCAATGTCAGGGAGGACGGTGTTGTCTGTGGCATGCAGTGGTGCAGTTTTTTTCATTGGTGGACCCAGGGCTTCTTTGACACCTTCATGCACTGCACAGATGTTGCCGGTGTCTGCGCTAGTCTATATTTGTTTAGTCAAGTTGAGCCAGTGTGACTCAATGCAAGCACAAATGTGTTTCTGTGCATTGCTTTTGGCAACTTGGAGAGCATTGGATGTTGCATTGCACTTGTTGGAAAGAAAGCTCGACTGTGCTGAATGTTTTATGTTGAGGAGTGGGACAATGGTTTCCACATTTTCAATGAACCAGTCAGGTTGTCGGGACTTGCATGAGCCAAAGGTTTCAAAGGCTGAGGTGGTGATGCTGTCATGAAAGTTATTCCACAGCTGTTCCTTTTCAGTGATTGCAGCGTCATTGGCAGTCAGACTTGAATAGAGAAAATCTTGGTAATGAAGTACTGAGGCTGACTGTTTGGTTGCAGCTATATTAATGACACATCTTGGTTTTGACCTGGCATGGTGGATCTTTTTCGCTTACAGCTTCAACTTGCACCTGATTAGAGCATGATCAGATGCAGAACATACATCAGTACTACAGTCGGCAGAGTGTATGCTCCTGCAGTGCAGCACACTTGAGAGTCATCGTCTACGCACAAGTATGTATTCAAGCTGATTAATCAATCAGCTTTATTTATATAGCACTTTTCATACAAAAAGTTGTAACACAAAGTGCTTCACACATTGAAATAAAACACAATTAACCCCCCCAACACACACACATACGCACTTACATGCACGCATGCACGCATGCGCGCGTGCGCACACACACACACACACACACACACACACACACACAAAGAAACTTACGTCTCTGCAAGACTTGTGGCTTATAGCTTGTGGCTGTGCACCGAGGATCCAAGTGCATCGAGCTGATGCCATCTACATGAGCGAAGGTGCATCCAAGTGACTTTAGACTTTGTTGTGCCTTGGAAGGAGGTATTTGTAAAGCAAAGATGGTGTTACAGACATACCCTGTCCCTTGAGACAGAGGGAATTATGGAAATTGGAGTTGGGGAAGTGTTCTGTAGTTCAAAAAGGAAGTGGCACTGTTGTTGTTGTGGCAGAGATTTAAGCAGCCAGTTTAGCGGTAATAGGTCATTCCCAGCCCAAGTTGTGCTTTATTTTAACGAGAATAAAATTCCCTCTTCTGAAAGAGAGACAGCATGAATTCCTCCCCTTTGTTGGGGAAATATATTAACCTGCCGAATAAGCTCAGGACGGAGGTCTTGGGCCAACGAACCGGAGTTTTCCCGACTACGGTCATGGAAGGATGACACTCCATGCAGAAAGGTAACACTGGGGGCTCGTCGTGGGATTATTTTCACCAAACACTGGTTTTTAATGGAGAGGAAATCAAAGAGGAGAGCATGTCAAACCGATTGTGCCGCTCGACCTGTACCAACGCTGCCGCTAGCTTAGCTGAAGCTAGCCTAGCTGCTAACATGGCTGAAGCTAGAGGAAAGTCTCCCGTAATCAGTTACAGTACAAACAACCAATTCTGGCCAGAGATGACAGGGGTGGAGGACATTAAAATGAATGAAAGAGGGGAGGCAGACATCGGGGGACGTTTTAGCAATCCTTTCACGCCGAAGGGGAAGCTAAAATTAGTTGCAACCGGACCACAGCCAGTGACGTCACATGATGCACGGTGGCAGCTCTCCCATCCAATTATATAGCATGTGAACTCTTTTCCAACGTCAACTAACCAGTGGATGGCAGAAGGTGGTGAGTGACTGTTTTATCCTGAGTGTATAAATGTGGCGTCCACTCCAGCTGCAGAACGTTTCTGTGGGGCAACCCCCACAACAGACTGAAATAGACACAGCGCTCGGCTAGAGCTAATAACAGAACAGTGAAATGTGTGTATTAATGTCTACAGGCAGCCCCGCTTCTTCTGGCTCACTACTGTGATGTTAACGTGCCATTCATGCATTGTGTTCATGCGTCCTGTCCTTACTGTGACCTAGGGACTGATATCAATATGTAGATGTGCCTTGTAACCTCTTTGTCCTGCAGCTGGAGCAGAGGCCAGCAATCTCCCTATTGTTATGTATGTCTCTCATATGCAAATGCCCATACCAACTGCTGTGAATGCTCTTTCATGTATTGTTGTAACTGGGTATAAATACCGCACATATTCTGTAACTCATTCTCTCATTCCTGCAACTGCTGCTGACACACTCACTCTTGTGTCTCTCTGCTGAGAGCCTCCGGGCCCGCTCCCGGCGCGCATGCACGGCGCCGGGGCGAGCTCCGTGATGGCGGTATGATTTAATAAACCTGCTTAAAACCTCTCATCGCTGCCTTTATTCTACCATCTGCCACACTGGTGACCCGACGCTGAAAAAAACACGCTGCCGGCGAACGCAGCACCCGGCGGTGATGCTCTGACGACAAGCGATCGCAGCAGCTGCCTTCTGCTTCAGTGAACTCTCAGGACATCACCCACGACCAGGAAAGCCGCAGCAAACTCCATGGTGGGATCTGCACACCTAGATCGGCACATCCACACTGGACCGGCCGCACTCACAGCTCCTCCACACGAGAGCGCATGCACCTCGTCCCCTCTCCACGACGGCGACCTCCATGGCCGACGGAGAATGCAGCGCGTGGACCTGAACGCACCATGGCCGAGCGAGTGACAAAGATCGTCTCCTCCCTCTCACCACTCCAACGCATCTGCATGAGTGCGAGGGACAAAGATCGTCTACTTCCCTTCACCGCTCCAACACATTGAACAGGGATGATTACGCTCCCTGACCCTGTCTCCTCTCCAGCTGGCCCAACAACGCACGGAGCCCCGGCACACGCACGGGGAGTTACGCGGACGGTGCACCACGCACGGGACGCATACGGCTCTTCAGACCCCCATCCTCCTTTGCCGCTGCACACAGGCCTTCAGGGCTGCTCCCACACCTGAAGCACGCACGCAGCATGCACGAAGGATTTGCTAATGGTCTCAGCCACGGCACACAATGGGAATTCAGCGGTTTGTGGTTTCTGAGAGCTTTAAGGTTGTGCCCGCACCTTAAGTCAACACGCCAGTCCCTCTGCTCTTATTACAGCCGCCACGCAGCCTCATCTTTTCTTCACGGCCGCTATTAATCCTTACAGGACTTAATCGCGGGAGGAGCCAGTGACTAATTTTTCTTCTTGTGATCTCCGCACGTTCAACGGGACAGCCCCTTGACATCGCGGAACAACAAGCAATTTTTGCGCGGCTCAGACGATTTCACCGTCTCCTGCCGGCACTTACTGCCCCCCACCCCCCTCCACCTCCGCCTGCACAGAGCTTTCCCTGCTCGCTGCCAAAGCTGCACTATCGAGGCCTCGGCCCCCTGCCGAGCCCTCTGGGGGGGAACGTGTGGGGCAACCCCCACAACAGACTGAAACAGACACAGCGCTCGGCTAGAGCTAATAACAGAACAGTGAAATGTGTGTATTAATGTCTACAGGCAGCCCCGCTTCTTCTGGCTCACTACTGTGATGTTAACATGCCATTCATGCATTGTGTTCATGCGTCCTGTCCTTACTGTGACCTAGGGACTGATATCAATATGTAGATGTGCCTTGTAACCTCTTTGTCCTGCAGCTGGAGCAGAGGCCAGCAATCTCCCTATTGTTATGTATGTCTCTCATATGCAAATGACCATACCAACTGCTGTGAATGCTCTTTCATGTATTGTTGTAACTGGGTATAAATACCGCACATATTCTGTAACTCATTCTCTCATTCCTGCAACTGCTGCTGACACACTCACTCTTGTGTCTCTCTGCTGAGAGCCTCCGGGCTCGCTCCTGGCGCGCATGCACGGCGCCGGGGCGAGCTCCGTGATTGCAGTATGATTTAATTAAACCTACTTACAACTCTCATCGCTGCCTTTATTTCATCATCCGCTACAGTTTCAATGTTAATCCAGCCCCATCGTTGCCTACTAGTGTTCAGCCTGCACACCTCACATGTCACAGACTGTATGATGGTAAGAACCAGAACTAAAGCAGTGCTAAGCTTGACCCATGTTACTGCCCACCACTTTCAACACACCACCAGGCACTTGTGAAAATCTCCAATGTTAACAAACTGAAGGAAATAATCCCTATACTGCAGCCAGGCTGTTTTGATGGGACTGGTGCATGGAGAGACTTTTTATATGAGTTTGAAAATTGTGCAATAGCTGATAATTGGTCCGAGAAAATGATGGCCATCCAGCTGCAGTTTAGCCTTAAAGGTGTAGCGGGCGCAATCATCCACAAAAACCCAACATCAGTGCATTGGGACTATCAGCGGATTGTGGAAGAAGTGGAAGCTGCTTTTTTTCCGGTTCCGGCTCTGCCGGACCGGCGGCGCCACACGAGTGGGCTGCCTGTTGCAACAGCCTTTTTTTTTATCTTCCTTCTTCTTTCTACACCTTTCACTCTGTATATATATCACGGACGCACGGATCGCCCCGGGGGTCTCCCGGGTCGGCGGACGGAGCCACGGTTTGCAGCGGGAGACGTTACTGCGGGGAGGAGCTAGTGCTAGCTAGCACTTGGCCGCCGCCCGGTGCTAATGGGAAACTCGACATACCGGGAGCTGTAGCGAAAACGAAGCGGGTGCCGGGCTGGAGTTTAGGCGGCGTGAAAGAAATATAAGACAGAATAATAAAGAGCGATGGCAAGAACCAAGCAGACCGCCCGTAAAATCTACTGGAGGAAGAAGCCCCCCATGAGACAGCTAGCCACCAGGGCTGCTCGGAGAGGCGCTCTGGCCACCGGCAGAGTGAAGAGGCCTCGCCGTCACAGGTCCGTGGCTCTGAGAGAGATCCGTCGCTACCAGAAATCCACGGAGCTGCTCATCCGTAAGCTGCCCGTCCAGCGCCTGGTGAGGGAGATCGCTCAGGACTTCAAGACCGTCCTGCGTTTCCTGAGTTTCGCCGTCATGGCTCTGCAGGAGACCAGCGAGACCCACCTGGTGGTCTCTTCTTCGCTAAGGGGGTCACCATCATGCCCAAAGACTTCCAGCTGGCCCGCTGCATCCGCGGAGAGAGAACTTAGACTTTCTGCTGCACATTCACCAGCCATAATGCTCTGCACTGTGTGTCTATATATATACATTTATAGTAATATGGACATATGTTTACTAGATGTTGTTTTTTCTTGCCTTCTGATTGTTGCTCTGAGTGTTGCTATCCCTGTGCTGTTGCAATCCTGGAATTTCCCCATTGTGGGACTAATAAAGGCTTATCTTATCTTATCTTATCTTATGGGTCCCGCTCAGATTTTACAGCAGCTGTCAGCATTGAATTGAGGCACAGGGTCAGAAAACCTGGTGAAACGCTGCACATGCTCCGTGACGACATTTATGAAAAGGTGGCTATAGAATACTCGGATTGCACAGAAGAGGAACAAGAGTGGATTGGGGTGGAGATTTTCAGCAATGCTATGCATGACACTAAGATGGTCCAAAAGCTACTGGAAGAGAGACCCCCCCCACCCTAACCAAGGCCTATGAGGTGGTATGCAGGCACGAGAGCACCAGGAGGGCTGCCGAAGTAGTAACGCAGCTCATGAGACCTAGATCGCAGGGGACCCGAACAGCAGCTGTACAAGAGAACATCACCACCACCCCTCACTAGCTAGTGGCAAACCCACTTGTTCCTAAACAACAACAACAACAAAAAAAAAACAGTCCAGGAAAAGTGCAGCATACAGTAAGGGGAAACCAGACAAACTCACCTGCCACAACTACTCCGGTGCAGGTCATCTATGGAGGAACTACTTCTCACTTTGCCAGAAACTAAACACACCCATGCTGCTAGCCACCGGAGCCAACACTGTTGTTGTTAGTGCCGAGAGACCAGAGGAGGAGATGTGCATCCAGATATGGGGTGGTGGGATTGAGCTCTGTGCCCTCTTTGACTCAGGTGCATGGAGGAATGTGATGCCACTTCACCACTTCAACGCCATCCCAACGACGTCTAGATCTCCAATACAACCGTCCGATGTCCAGGGTCTATAAGGCATCAGCCCAGGGGGTGTGGTAGTGGTAGGAGAGGTGGTACTTCAAGTTAACATTGGTCGCAAAGCCACACAGGTGAACTTCATCCTAGCTAATACAGCTGCCACCTTTGAGGTTATCCTGGGGCGCCCTTTTCTGTTGGAGGCACAGGCCTGTCTGGACTATGGTAGTCACAAAATAATGCTCTTTGGCAAAAATGTGCCTCGCTTCAACCCCAGCTACCAGGCAGAGTCCCAGCTAGTTTGAATGACACAAACGGTGACTGTAGAACCAGGTCGGGAGTATGTGGTTCCAGGGCTTCCCAGCCATCAGAGAACTATTGATGGAGCCTTAATGCTAAGCCCTATCAAAAGTTTTGTCCACAAACACAAGGTGCTGATGGCCCACACAGTCATCCGAATCTGACGTTCTACCAACATCCCCATTCGAGTGTTCAACCCTGGTGCCTTACCTGTCAAGCTAAAAAATGGGGCTGCAGTCAGAGTTCTACAACCCACTCAGGTACTGGAGGAGACCGAGTCGGGCCAAGCCCAGGTACAGGCTACTCCTGAAAACATTAACTGTGATCCTATCCTTGTGCCCCATCAACTGCAGGTCCTTTACGTAAAGAGTTGCTCCAGCCTGGCCGAGGAAGATCACCGCAGACTGGTCAACTTATTGCAGTGTTACAGCGACATGTTCTCCACAGACCTGGGCCATACGAACGTGGTACAACACGACATCATGACCATGCAAGGGCCGGCTGTGAAGCAACAACCACATAGAATGTGTAGCATCATCTCACTTTGGCTCAGCAATAATTATTCTTCTGCTTGAAGACATTTTGTTTCACCCAGGAGAAAGCCAGTCAAAAACTGCTGTTCTTCCCCAGGCCACAACAAAAATCTATTCCTTTGTTAAAACCAGCCTAAGGAATTCCACCTATGTCCGGCTTTGGTTTTATTGCCCCCATAAACATGCAACAGACCTGGCCACACAGATCCACAACTCAGTTAATTTCCTTAAACTCTGGGACATGCTGGATTTAACCAGTGAACTTTAAAGTACATTATTACAAACTCAATTCTAAACCTTCTCTTCTTTTCAGGACTATGAAAAGCAAATGGACTCTGATGTTTTTAATGTGGAAAATCAATAATATGTGTGAAATGCGTTAATCTGTGATTTTATATATATGCAGGTTAAAAATGTTTAAATGAATGTTTATTCCTGCATGTTGATTTAGAAGCACTGCTTATAAGATACATTAAGGTTAGTTTAGTTATACATAAGTGTGTAAAAGCATATTCCAATGTATTTAAAATTGTGTGTATTCATGTGGACCTATCTCCCATTTCACCCAGTCTTCACGGAGCCCCAGCTTCTTCACCCTATTGGTCCCTCGCAGACTGTTTGTTTATTGGACTAAAAGTTCATCAAGCCCGCCCACGAAGGACGCTCATTGGCTGAGATTCCGGTCAACCCGGAAGCCCGCGAAAGCTCAACAGAACTTATAAAAGGAGGGAAACCCCCTGCTACTTCCTCTTTCGACGCTCTTTTCTCTTTTGGATTCACCCTCTTTTGGCTCTCTCTATTGTCCATTGTCTACACACAGCAAGAAAGAACTTTGGGAAGAACAAAGACTTCTACCACGTGTTGCTTTTCTGAAAACAGAGCAGATAACTCGTAATTTGTTTATGTAACTTTGTATTTTAATGTTTTTCTTTTTTTCTCTTAAATGCCTAGGAATTCCTATTTCTTTGAGCTCAATTCTTAATCGGAGTTAAACTCCAATTTTTAATTTATCTCTTTTTCTTTGTTAAACTTTCTGTAAAATCACCGTTTGTTTTAATTTTAATGTAAGTTTTAATCTTGACTTTATTTTTATAATATTTTTCTTGACCAATCACACACCAGAAGCTATTATTTTATCTAAAGTCCGAAAGTCTTTTTTCTTTTCTAATTTGAGATCTGATTAGATCTAATTATTCTTGAAGACCTCTGGAGCCTCTTGTCTACGAAGGAGAAACGCGCAGCTGCTCATCACACACTGAAGAAACATCGGCACCATCAACGTTCAAGTTACAACTGTGAGTCATTCAGCCAAAATCCAGCCACTTCGACCACTTGGCTTTAAAGGTCGAACTGTGGACCCTGAAATATCTTGCGGGCAGATATTTCCCCCAACATCCATGAAATCTTGGGCTGAGGAAACGCCGAATGAGGAATCACGTGAGCTGCAAACTTTAATTCATCTGCTGAATTAAACGTCTGAGGTTCGGTAATAATTTGTATATCTAATCAGATGCAAATTAAGAAGCCATTAACATAACTCTTCTTTTCATTAAAATTCCGTTTTTATTTTCTTAAGATTAATCCAGGACTTTTCATATAATTAGTAAACTTTCTCCATAAATTTGCGTTGTTTCCATAATCTGTTAACTCAAACTGATAGAAATTGGTTTCCCAGTTTAACCCTGGTTCCAAAAATATTGGCATTGTTAATCTATCATTTACAAGATTGATTTTATGATTAATGAAATTACTGCAACGTCTGTTAATCATTTCATTTAATAAATATGTGAAAATGAGAGAAGTTGTTGAGAATTTATTTCATTCTGAGTCTGTTTCAAGCCCAGGTATCGAATTCACGAGGAAAATTTTTGAGACTGATTATTAATTAATTCATTGAGTGATTAAACAGGTATAAAGTGAAATTAAAATTAAAATTGCTGCTTAAAGATAGAAGCTGGTGCCCCACGAGTGTTATTAACTTTTCTGGTGTATATGAAACGAGATTTGATCTCAGATTCCAATACATCAATATAAACTAAATAATTCATACCTGATCATATTTATTAATTTCATATTTTCTCCTACAAATGGCTCATGACAAGCAGACGGCAGAGGATCAACAGGTGCAACAGAGCCTGAAGCCGGCCTGGCGTGGCAAAGTAGCAGCAGCCTGGCTGCACCACTTGTAATGGTCAGGAAGAAAGACCAGAGCCTCCGACTATGCTTGGATTACAGGGCGTTGAACGAACGGACCATAAAGGATGCATATCCCCTGCCACGCATTCAAGACGCCCTTGACACACTGTCCACCGCCAAGTACTTCAGTACGTTAGACCTCATGTTGGGGTATTGGCAGGTGGAGATGACCCCTAGAGCCCGTAAAGCTGCCGCCTTCTACACCAGGAAGGGGTTATTCGAGTGGAACATGATGTTGTTTGAACTGTGTAACGTGCCGGCCACATTCCAGTGGCTCATGGACCACGTTCTGGCAGGGCTGCAGTGGGAGACTTGTTTGGTGTACCTCGACAACATCATCGTCCTGGGCCGGGACACAGCACAGATGCTGGAGCGGCTCAAGCAGGTGTTTGCCAGGCTGAGAGGAGCACAATTAAAGCTGAAACCCTCCAAGTGTTTTCTTTTCCGGGAGCAGGTGTCCTATCTTGGGCATGTAGTGTCTGCCAAGGGTGTGGCTACAGACCCCCATAAGATCAAACAGGTACAGGAGTGGCCTATGCCCCAGAATGTCTCAGAAGTCCACCAGTTTGTGGGGCTAGCTTCATACTACCAGCGGTTCGTAGAAGACTTTGCCCCTATAGCCAAGCCCCTCCACGAACTTACCAAAAAGGACACTCAATTCTACTGGTCAACTGAATGTCAAGCCTCTTTTGAAGAACTGAAAAGCCGTCTTGTCACCGCACCTGTGTTAGGTTACCCCTTCAACAGTGGCGAAATGCTGTTGGACACTGATGCCAGTGACTTTGGGATCGAAGCCATCCTCTCCCAAGTCCAAGGGGGCGAGGAGAGGGTCTTAGCCTATAGCAGTAGACGGTTATCTTCTACAGAGCAGAACTACTGTACCACCAGAAGAGAACTCCAAGCAGTAGTGGAATTTACCACCCACTTCAGGCAGTACCTACTGGGCAGAACCTTCACCATCCGAACAGACCACAGCAGTCTGCATTGGTTGACCCAACTGAAGGACCCTGAGGGTCAGCTCGCTCGATGGCTAGAGAGGCTAGCCGAATATGACTTTAAAGTGCTCCATCGTCCAGGCCGGAATTACCAAAATGCAGATGCCCTCTCCAAAAGATCCTGCTGTACATCATGTCCATGCAAGTTGCCGGATCCCAACCATGGCAGTAATGGACAACGAGACATGGGGATGCAGTGCAACCTGCTGAACAGTATAGCTGACATAACCACTACCTTGGCCCCTCCAGAGCAGCCGATGATGGGGGTGGTGCCAATGGGGGTGGTCGACGCCAACAATCAGAATGATTCTTCCGCTCCATCTGACACCTTCCACTCTGAGCTGTTTAGAGGGTGGACCCCGGAGCAACTCATTACTGAGCAGGAAGCTGATGATGACATAGGACCCCTAAAGAGGAGCAGAAGGGCAGAAACGACCGACCTGGGCAGATGTGGCCAGACTCAGCCCCGCGACCAAGGCATATTGGTTACAATGGAAGAGACTACACCTGAAAGATGGGGTGTTGCTGAGAAAATTCTATTGCTCAGAAGGAAGGACCTTCTACTTGCAGATACTGCTACCTCGCATATACCGCCACCAGGTGATGCAGTAAATACATGACGGCCCCACGGGAGGCCACTTTGGTACAGAGAAAACACTTCCCACTTGAAGAACAGATACTATTGGTAAAATATGTGAGATGACATCACCCTGTGGTACCGCACTTGTACCAGATGTGCCTCAAAAGCCCGCCACCAGAAAACTCCCAAAGCTGCAATGGGAACCGTGAGAGTAGGTGCCCCCATGGAGAACTGCAGTTGACCTGATGGGCCCGCTCAATGAGACAGAGAGGCACAATCACTTCATCCTGGTGGTACAAGACTATTTCAGTAAATGGGTTGAAGCATATCCAATCCCTGATGAGCAGGCCTCCACGGTGGCTGAAAAGATCGCTTCAGAGTGGGTGTGTCGATACGGAGCCCCGCGGTCTTTGCACAGCGACCAGGGCACCAACTTCAAGTTGGTCATGTTCCAGGGGATGTGTGAGATGCTGGGAGCGGAAAAAACACACACCACCCCATTTCACCCCCAATCTGATGGACAAGTAGGACGTTTCAGTGCCACACTACAGAAAATCCTAGCCACCACAGCCGACTGATGCCATTGGGACTGGGACCTGATGATCCCATACGCAACAATAGCCTACCAGGCATCCCAACACAGCTCCACGGTCTTAACCCCCAATATGATGCTGCTTGGACACGAGATAAGTGAGCCCCTAGACATAGTAACCGACCTACCATCAGATGACTGCTGTCCAGCCTCCACGCCACAATACGTCATGCACCTGAGGGAGCTGAGCTGTCCTACAAGTTGGCACAGGAGGCCATTGGGAGGTCAGTGGAGCAAGCCAAATGACAGTATGATAAAAACATCTGTCAAGTCCAGTAGTCCATCGGAGGAGCAGTCTGGTACCTTGTCAAAGGCACCAAGAGAGTGAAAAAACGCGTAAGAAAATTTCTACCATCTTATGAAGGCCCTATTTTGTGGTGGACGCACTGGACGATTTGGTCTATCGCATCAAGAAAAGCCCACGGTCAAAGGCTAGGGTCATGACAAGCTCAAGGCCTACCACTCCAGGACCCCACTCGATAACAGCTGGGTCTTCTAAGATTCCTCTGACGCAGTGACACCTAGGGAGGTGCTGCCCCCATCAGAGGAGGGAGACATCTCTGATTTGGAGATGGGCCCCCTGAACCAATGGGACGACCCACAGAACCCAGATGACACTGGCGCAGGGCCATCACAGGGGCCTTGCTCGCCACCACAATATGACACCAGAAGGAGCAGCGCTCCACACCTGAACCTCACCCAGCCTCAACTGGTTGAGGAGGACACTTGCCAGCTACCTCAGAGACTAGCTCACCTGCCCATTCCTGTCGACACTCCTCACAGAAGACCACACAGGGTGCGCAGACCTCCAAACATGTTGGGTGACTGGATTTACTCCTAGTCACTAGAGAAGACTTCAGCCTGAGTATGGGTGTAGGCGGATCGCTGCCCTACTCATGGCACACTAGGCCAAGCTAGGGTTGTCTGTAAACCTCCGAGACAGGATTGTCTCGAGGCACAAATCTGGGGAAGGGTACAGAAAAATTTCTGCTGCTTTGAAGGTCCCAATGAGCACTATGACCGCCATCATCCATAAATCATTCGGCCGTCTAAGTGATCGGGGGAGAAGGACCTTGGTCAAGGAGGTGACCAAGAACCCGATGGTCACTCTATCAGAGCTTCAGCGTTCCTCCATGGAGATAGGAGAACCTTCCATAAAAACAACCATCTCTGCAGCAAACCACCAATCAGGCCTGTATGGTTGAATGGCCAGACGGAAACCACTCCTTAGTAAAAGGAACATGGCAGCCCACCTGGAGTTTGCCAAAAGGCACCTGAAGGACTCTCAGACCATGAGAAATAAAATTCTCTGGTCTGATGAGACAAAGATTGAACTCTTTGGCGTGAATGCTAGGTGTCATATTTGGAGGAAACCAGGCACCGCTCATCACCAGGCCAAAACCATCCCTACAGTGAAGCATGGTGATGGCAGCATCATGCTGTAGGGATGTTTTTCAGGGGAAGGAACTGGGAGACTAGTCAGGATAGCGGGAAAGATGAATGCAGCAATGTACAGAGGCATCCTGGATGAAAACCTGCTCCAGAGCGCTCCTGACCTCAGACTGGGGCGACGGTTCATCTTTCAGCAGGACAGCGACCCTAAGCACACAGCCAAGATATCAAAGGAGTGGCTTCAGGACAACTCTGTGAATATCCTTGAGTGCCCCAGCCAGAGCCCAGACTTGAATCCATTTGAACATCTCTGGAGAGATCTGAAAATGGCTGCGCATTGATGCTTTCCATCCAACCTGATGGAGCTTGAGAGGTGCTGCAAAGAGGAATGGGTGAAATTGCCCAAAGGTAGGTGTGCCAAGCTTGTGGCATCATATTCAAAAAGACGAGGCTGTAATTGCTGCCAAAGGCGCATCAACAAAGTATTGAGCAAAGGCTGTGAATGCTTATGTACATGTGATTTCTTAAGGTGCCTTCAGACCAAACGCGAACGGGTGGCCTGAATCCATACAATGCCGATGGAAAGAGGTGAGCATACGCAAAATTGCGCATTTGCGCATTCATGTCTGAGGGATAGTGCTAGCTTTGAGATTCTGCCATCACTGGAGTAAAAGTATCAACATTGGAGAGTAGACTAGTTTGAAAATGAGACTCATCTGGAGACAGGAGGACTGGGAGCTCTTTAGCTGAATTGGGATGTTGGAGTTATTTACCCATGGATTCCTGCCATGGACGTGCTAACAAGGCTAGCAAACTAGCAACGGAAACACTCATCATCTTGTAAAGTTTTGGAGACAGAGACAAGTTTTCCAGGTGAGCCCTCCGTCGGATAATGTAAACCTAAAGCATAACATTATTTTGGGGATTTCCACAGTAGGTTGAACACTGCTGCAGAAGTTATAAAGGCAACTTTGCCTGTCTGCATCTCAGACAGTGAATTCATGTCTATTCGTGTGTTTACATGGAATTATGACGTAATTGTGCCGTGCGAAAAATTCACCCGTTTGCATTTGGTGCGAAAACACCTTAAGTCTGATATTTTAATAAATTTGCAAAAATCTCAAAAAAAATTTTTTACATGTTGTCATGATGGGTTAATGTGTTAATGTTAATGTGTGTTGAATTTTGAGGAAAAAAAATTAATTTATTCCATTTTGGAATAAGGCTGTAACATAACAAAATGTGGAAAAAGTGAAGTGCTGTGAATACTTTGTGGATGCACTATATATATACAGTATACAGTATATATATATATATATATATATATATATATACAGTATATATACTGTATATATATATATATATATATATATATAGGTAGATAGATAGACATACATAATGGATTGCATTTATATAGCACCTTTAAAGATATCTAAAGCACTTTACAGTGAGTCCAATATTCGTTCACTTCACAGACGAACAATGGTAGTGGTAAGCTACTACTGTAATCACAGTTGCCCTGGGGCAGACTGATGGAAATATGGTTGACCACTATCAAACATTGATACACATTCATACCCAGTGTCATGGACACTGGAGGCAAGGTGGGTAAAGTGTCTTGCCCAGGGACACAATGGCAGGATGGCTGGGGAGAGTGGGATTCGAACCGCCAGCCCTCTGGTTATTGGACGACCCGCTCTATCTCCTGAGCAACTGCCGCCCACATTTCCCTCTGCCGTTCCATTTTTGCTGAGCACCAAGCTGGACGGCAGGAAGTTCCACATTTTATATGGTTTTTGGCATGACCTGGCTGGGAGTTGAACCCCAACCTCCCAGTTGTGGGGCGGATGCTCTACCTCTAGATCACTACTCCGGTATATATATATATATATATATATATATATATATATATATATATATATATATACACACAGTATATATACACTACTCACAAAAAATTAGGGATATTTGGCTTTCGTGTGAAATTTATGGAAAATGTAAAAAGTTCACGTTACAATGACATTATATCATGAAAGTAGGGCATTTTAGTAGAAGCATGCAATGGTGATTTCCTCATCTCAAACAACTGATTAAAACAAAAGCCAGCAACAGTGGTGGGTATACCACATCAAAAAAATGTCATTGTCTCAATAACTTGTCATGTGTCCTTGAGCATCAATTACAGCTTGACAACGACTTCTCATGCTGTTCACAAGTCAACTTATTGTCTGCTGAGGCATGGCATTTCACTCTTCTTGAAGGGTGGCCTTCATGTCATTGAGATTGTGGGGTGCAGGGTTACAAGCCTCTACATGCCGACTCAGTTGATCCCATAGGTTTTCTATGGAATTCAGGTCTGGAGAAAGTGCAGGCCACTCCATTTGAGGTACCCTAGCCTCAAGCAGCCATTCTCTAATGATGCAACCTCGATGAGCTGGAGCATTGCCGTCCATGAAGATGAAATTAGGCCTGTATTGTTCATGCAGGGGCACAATGACTGGATTAATGATGTTATTCAAGTAGTATCAGTTTGTCACTGTATCATTCACAAGGTGTAGGGCAGTTCTGTATTGACTCGACACACCTGCCCAGACTGTAACCCCACCACCGCCAAAGGCTCATCTGGTGACAACAGTGGCTGATGCATAGTGCTCTCCTTGATGTCTCCAACATCGTTGGCAGCCATCATTTCTGCTCATCATGAATCAACTTTTATCAGACAACAGCACTGAGGCCCACTGGTTCCTTGTCCAGCATAAATGTTCCTTGGTCCATGCAAGACCAAATGCCTAATGATGTGGTCAGGTACTCTTGCAGGTTGTCTAGATGATGTAAATGGTTTTGAATGGTCTGACGTGACACTTGGGTTCCTCTCATCTCCCTTAAATGTACCTGGAGATGAGTAGCATTCATCATCCGGTTCCGCAGGGCTCTGTTCACAATGAAGTGGTCATCAGCGTGGGATGTGACCAAAGGACGTCCACTTCTATGCCTTTTTGTGACTCTTCCAGTCTCTCTGTATCTCTGTTGCAACCTGCTGGCCACTTCCCTCTGAGAACATCCTGTTTGAAGCCTCGCAATGGTGATAAAATAAATGTTATAGTGAATTTTAGGTGCATCCTGAAATTTCACCTGAAAGCCCAATATCCCTATCTTTTTGTGAGTAGTGTGTGTGTGTGTGTGTGTGTGTGTGTGTGTGTGTGTGTAAAGTCTACACACCCTTGTTCAAATGCCAGGTTTTTGTGATGTAAAAAAATGACACCAAGCTAAATCATTTCAAAACTTTTTCCACCATTAATGTGACCTATAAGCTGTACAACCCAATTGAAAAACAAACTGAAATCTTTTAAGGGGAAAAATAAAAAACTTACAATAACCTGTTGGCATAAATATGCACACCCTGTTATAATTGGGGATGTGGCTGTGTTCAGAATTAACCAATCACATTCAAATTCATGTTAAATGGGAGTCAGCACACACCTGCCACCATTTAAAGTGTCTCTGATTAACCCCAAATAAAGTTCAGCTGTTCTAGTAGGCTTTTCCTGACATTTTTGTAGTCACATCTTACAGACATGGTACACTTACACAAGCCATGGTCCACAGAGAGCTTCTTTGGGCGCATGCGCACGCAGCGACCGGCAGCTGGTGAAATAGTGTGTGTGCATGTGTGTGTTTTTATGTACTTTTATATGTTTTTATAAAATCCTCTGTGTCATTTCTGCCTTGGAGTGGTTGTGGAATATATAGCGAAGAGCTCCCTGGTATCTACAATATGGATTTCCTCTCCTTTCTCGCACTGCTGCTATCTGTCCTCTGGCTCTTTGTCTCTGAAGTAAACGCGTTCCGCTCCATGGCGGGCAGAATAGCGGGTAGAATACATTATTCCAGGGACATGTTGCTGCACTTAAACACGGCTGATGCAGCGGCTGTGATTGAGCCTAAGCTGCAACTGCCGGACTTTATTTTGAGAGACGAACATAGCGGTGAAAAGAGAGACGGGAGAGGCGGCAGAAGGAAGCGCGGAAGGCGTGGAGGTGTGAAATTGCGCCTTAGGAGACGGCAGTTTGGTAACATTCCTCTTCCTTCAATAATTTTTGGGAATGTACAGTCTGTGAGAAACAAGGTGGATGAAATTCAAGGGAATGTACGCTACCAGAAGGATTTTAAGAACTGCTGCGACATGGCCTTCACCGAATCTTGGCTTACTGCGCATGATCAAGATACAGACCTGTGGATTGACGGCTTTGGAGCCCCGCTGCGCTCGGATCGGCAGGAAGAGGTAACGGGGAAACGTCAGGGGGGCGGAGTATGTTTATATATTAATAAGCAGTACTGCACATCTGTCACGGTCAGAGAGCGCATCTGTACACCCGATGTGGAGCTGCTGTCTGTGTCACTACGCCCCTTTTATCTGCCTCGCGAGTTCCCCCAACTTTTCATCACAATCGTGTACATTCATTCCGAGGGCAGACGCTGACTCCGCCTCCAGAACCATCTTTGATGTGATCCAGCAGCTGCAATCAATTTCTCCAGAGGCGCCAAACTTCATTCTTGGGGATTTTAACCATGTTTCTTTAAAGAAGACACTTAAAAACTTTTATTAGTATGTCTCCTGCCCAACCAGGCGAAAAAAGACATTGGACCTGTGCTATGGATCCATAGAGAGGGCCTATAAATCATTCCCCCTTCCTCCGTTAGGATCCTCAGATCACAACTGTGTACATTTGCTGCCCACATATAAAACTGCTCTCAGAAGAGGCAAGGTGGAGACGAGAGACATAGATGTGTGGACAGAAGATTCAGAGCACAGCCTCCAGGAATGCTTTAACTGTACAGACTGGGAGATGTTCAAACTGGCCTGCGGGGATGATTTGGACTCTCTGGCTGACCTCACATGCTCATACATGTCTTTCTGTAAAAATAAGATTGTTCCACGTAAACGTGTCAAAATATATCCCAACAACAAACCATGGGTTACTAAATCAGTTAAATCCTGCTTAAAGAGGAAAGCACTTGCCTTTAAACAGGGGTCTGTTTATGAGCTACAGGTTGCCACAAAGGAGCTGAAGGCCGAAATTTTAAGAGCGAAACAGAATTATAAATCAGAGTTGGAAAGCAAGATGGCAACAAAGAAACTTGGTTCAGCCTGGGCCAGTATGAAAACTATTGCAGGCCTTCAGAGCACAGAGCGCAGTAATCGTGTGTTTTTAGATGGTTTTAATTCAGACACAGAGCTGGTTAATGCTCTTAATTGTTTTTATGGTCGTTTTGACTCCTTTGATTTCAGCACAGAAATCCAAGATTTGAAACAGAAACTCAAAGACAATCAGCACTTTAATATTGAGGTGCAGGATGTTAAAAGGGAATTCTGCGCTGTAAAAGTGAACAAAAGTCAGGGCCCTGATAATATATGTGGGCGCTTGGTAAAGTCCTGTGCACATGAACTGAGTCCTATATTTCATTACATTTTCAATAAGTCCTTACAGACACAACATGTGCCTAAGATCTGGAAAGAAGCCGTGGTTGTTCCCGTTCCAAAATCCAACTGTCCTAAAATGGTAAACGACTTTAGACCAGTTGCTTTGACTTCAATTTTAATGAAAATTTTTGAAAAACTGGTCAGATGTGAGGTCCTAAGGCAGACTGAACATGCATTAGATCCTCTGCAGTTTGCCTATAGGCCTCACAGAGGAGTGGAGGATGCCACTGTCACTATGTTTAACATGCTTTTTAAACATCTGGATTTTAATGGGACACATGCCAGGCTTTTATTTGTGGACTTTTCTTCTGCCTTTAATACAATCCAACCTCATATTTTAGTTGAAAAGCTCCTGCAACAATTTGATTTGAGCAATAATCTGGTGGGTTGGATTCTGGATTTCTTAACCAACAGGACGCAGAGAGTAAGGGTCAATGGTACATTGTCTGACCTAGAGTGCTCTTCTACTGGCTCTCCTCAGGGGTGTGTGTTGTCACCACTACTCTTCATCCTGTACACAAACATGTGTCGGAGCAGACATGACAACAGGCACATTATAAAATATGCTGATGACTCAGTTATTGTCAGTCTCCTCCAGGATGGTGAGAGTGGCCACGGCCCAGTAGTTGATGATTTTGTTCACTGGTGTGAGGATTCCTACCTGCAGCTGAATACAACAAAAACTAAAGATATGATTATTGACTTTAGGAGGAAAAATCCCAGGCACAAAGTCACCATACTAAAGGGCCAGACCACCGAATGTGTACAATCGTACAAATATCTTGGGACGATTATTGATAGTAATTTAAACTTTGAAGTGAACTGTGAAAGGGTGTGCAAAAGGGTCAGCAACATTTGCATTGTTTGAGGAAACTTGCACGCTTCCAAATTGACTGAACCATAATGACAATGTTTTATCGGGCTTTTATTGAATCTGTTTTATCCTTTTCTTTAGTGTCATGGTTTGATCAGATAAAACTGAAACAGAGGAAATCCTTGGATCAGGTAGTTAGATGGTCCAGTCGTTTGCTTGGTGAGTCACAGCTGAGCCTGACATCCCTGTACACCAGACAAGTACAGAGGATGGCTACCTCCATTTTAAATGATGACTCCCACCCTTTGCACTGCCAATTTCAGCTTCTTCCCTCAAGACGGAGGTTTGCTGTCCCAAAAAGTAGAACCCAGCGCTACAAAAACAGTTTTGTCCCTGCTGCTGTCAAAGAGTTGAACAAGCTGTAAAAATATATTGTACATAATTTAGGTAACTATTTACTAACTTCATTTTATATTTACTTATTTTTGTAGGATATCACTTGGGTTCTAAATATTTTATTGGGTTTTAGACCTTTGAGTTTTTTAACCTCTGACTAGTTTTTAACTTTTAATATGACCCTTCTCTCTTACCTCTGGTTTCTCCCTCATCTCTTTGTCTTTTTATACCCTGATTGATGGAGCCTTGAGTATTTTTTATCATGTTTATAGTCAGCTTCATGTGTGCTTGTGTTTGTGTCTATGTTGAATGTAATTAGTGGCTTGTAAATATGAATGTCACCAGACTGCAAAACAAATCTACCTACGGGTACAAATAAAGTAACCTGAACCTGAACCTGAACCTAAAGCATCAGAGGGATCTTATTGTTCAAAGGTATCAGTCAGGAGAAGGGTACAAAAGAATTTCCAAAGCATTAAATATATCATGAAACACAGTGAAGACAGTCATCATCAAGTGGAGAAAATATGGCACAACAGTGACATTACTAAGAACTGGACGTCCCTCCAAAATTTATGAAAAGATGAGAAGAAAACTGGTCGGGGGGCTGCCAAGAGGCTGACAGCAACATTGAAGGAGATGCAGGAATTTCTGGCAAGTACTGGCTGTTTAGTACATGTGACAACAATCTCCCGTCTAGGTTGGCAAGACGGAAGCCTTGTGTTACGAAGAAAAGCATCCTAGCCCGGCTACATTTTGCAAAAACACATTTGAAATCTCCTGAACGCATGTGGGAAAATGTGTTATGGTCCGATGAAACCAAGGTTGAACTTTTTTGCCAAAAGGTTGAACTTTTTTTTCCAAAAGGTATATTTGGCACAAACATAACACTGCTCATCACTAAAAGAACACCATACAGTGGTGTGAAAAAGTGTTTGCCCCCTTCCAGATTTCTCATTTTTTTTTGTATGTTTGTCACACTTAAATGTTTCAGATCATCAAACAAATTTAAAAAGACCAGCTGGTCTGGGAATGCCTTGGTATCCTCTCTGAAGAGCTGGAGCAGGTGGCTGGGGAGAGGGAAGTCTGGGCTTCTCTGCTTGAACTGCTGCCTCCGCGACCCAGACCTCCGGAAAAGCGGTAGAAGATGGATGGATGGATGGAAACAAATTTAAATATGAGACAAAGATAACACAAGTAAACACAAAATGCAGTTTTTAAATGAAGGTCTTTATTATTAAGGGGAAAAAATCCAAACCTACATGGCCCTGTGTGAAAAAGTGATTGCCCTCTAAACCTAATAACTGGTTGGGCCACCCTGAGCAGCAACAACTGCAATCAAGCATTTGCGATAACTGGCAATGAGTCTTTCACAGCACTGTGGAGGAATTTTGGCCCACTCATCTTTCCAGAATTGTTGTAATTCAGCCACATTGGAGGGCTTTTGAGCATGAACCCCCTTTTTGAGGTCATGCCACAGCATCTCAATCGGATTCAGGTCAGGACTTTGACTAGGCCACTCCAAAGTCTTCATATTGTTTTTCTTAAGCAATTCAGAGGTGGACTTGCTGGTGTATTTTGGATCATTGTCCTGTTGCAGAACCCAAGTGTGCTTCAGCTTGAGGTCACGAACAGATGGCTGGACATTCTCCTTCAGGATTTTTTGGTAGACAGCAGAATTCATGGTTTCATTTACCACAGCAAGTCTTGCAGATCCTGAAGCTGCAAAATAGCCTCAGACAGTCACACTACCACCACCATCTTTTACTGTTGGTATGACGTTCCTTTTCTGAAATACTGTTACTTTTATGCCAGATGTAATAGGACACACACCTTCAAAATGTTCAACTTCTGTCTCGTCAGTCTACAGAGTATTTCCCCAAAAGTCTTGGGGATCATCAAGAAGCTTTCTGGCAAAACTGAGATGAGCCTTTATGTTCTTTTTGCTCAGCAGTGGTTTTTGTCTTGGAAGTCTGCCATGCAAGCCATTTTTGTCCAGTCTCTTTCTTATGGTGAAGTCATGAACACTGACCTTAACTGAGGCAAGTGAGGCCTGCAGTTCTTTGGATGTTGTTGTGGGGTCTTTTGTGTCCTCTTGGATGAGTCGTCGCTGCGCTCTTGGGGTAATTTTGGTTGGCCGGCCACTCCTGGGAAGGTTTACCACTGTTCCATGTTTTTACCATTTGTGGATAATGGCTCTCACTGTGGCTCGCTGGAGTCCCAAAGCTTTAGAAAAGGCTTTATAACCTTTTCCAGACTGATACATCTCAATTACTTCATTTCTCATTTGTTCCTGAATTTTTTGGATCGCAGCATGATGTCCAGCTTTTGATGATCTTTTGTTCTACTTCAGTTTGTCAGGCAGGTTCTATTTAAGTGATTTCTTGATTGAGAACAGGTGTGGCAGTAATCAGGCCTGGGTGTAGCTAGAGAAATTGAACTCAGCTTTCCAAAGATGTGATAAACCACAGTTAATTTATGTTTTAACACGGGGGGGGGGGGGGGGTCACTTTTTCATACAGGGTCATGTAGGTTTGGATTTTTTTTTACTCTTAATAATGAACACCTTCATTTAAAAACTGCATTTTGTGTTTACTTGTGTTATCTTTGTCTAATATTTAAATTTGCTGAATGTGTTGAAACATTCAAGTGTGACAAACATACAAAAAAATGAGAAATCAGAAAGGGGGCAAACACTTTTTCACACCACTGTATTTACAGTGAAGCATGGTGGTGGCAGCATCATCCTTTGGGGCTGTTTTTCTTCAGCTGGAACTAGGGCCTTAGTCAAGGTGGAGGGAATTCTGAACAGTTCCAAATACCAGTCAGTGTTGGCACAAAACCTTCAGGCTTCTGTTAGAAAGCTGAAGATCAAGAGGAACTTCATTTTTCAGCATAACAGTGACCCAAAGCACACATCCCAATCAACAAAAGAATGACTTCACCAGAAGATTAAGGTTTTGGAAAGGCCCAGCCAGAGTCCAGACCTGAATCTGATCGAACATCTGCGGGGTGATCTGAAGAGGGCTGTGCACAGAAGATGCCCTCGCAATATGACAGATTTGGAGTGTTTTTGCAAAGAAGAGTGAGCAAATATTGCCACATCAAGATGTGCCACAGTGATAGAGTCCTACCTAAAAACACTGAGTGCTCTCATGAAAGCCAAAGGTGCTGCAACAAAGTATTAATTTAAGGATGTGCATATTTATGCAAGCAGGTTATTGTAAGTTTTTTATTTTTCCCCTTAAAAGATTTCAGTTTGTTTTTCAATTGGGTTGTACAGGTTATAGGTCACATTAATGGTGGTAAAAGTTTTGAAATGATTTATCTTGGTCTCATTTTTTACATCACAAAAACCTGGCATTTGAATAGGGGTGTGTAGACTTTTTATATCCACTGTATATACTAAAAGATGTGTTAAAATAAACATACAAAGTAATAAAATATATTACAGGCCTTTTTCTGCAGTATACAGGTATACCTTGAGATTTTGGCTTGACCTTGGGCGTGTAGTAGGTTGAAAATTATATGTACAAGCATTTGACATTTTACACATCTTAGCCCCCCAGCCGTTATCACCAGCAGTCACTGGCATTAGGTACTGTATCTGCTATTATTCTGCAAATGCCACTTTTGTTTGTAAAACAAATTGCTAAAATTCAGTTTCATTTTATACAATTTATTTAAAAGACAGTGCATGGTCATCAATAATCAGTGTAAACAGGCCAGACTGTAGCCAGTGCCTACTTTTCATCATCAATTGTCAGTGCAGAAGCAGACTTTTAGGTTCGACCTAACCAGATATTAAGTTATGAGTTTAGTATTATATTTTTTTCTCATAGATTTGCAAACTTTTTTGTATTGTTTTCTGAAAATTATATTAAATAAAAAACACATTGTCACGCCGCGCCGCTCATCAGCGGCACCACCTGCTCGCACACCTGCTCGTCATCAGCGGCGAGGGATATAAGCTGCCTCGCCCTGAGCTTCGGCCTGAAGCCGTCAGACTTCACCACTCATCATCGTGAGTCAAACCTTTTCTTCAGCACAACGTTTTTGGTAAGAAGCCCTTACCTCCTTTCTCTCCAGTCTGCTCCCCTGTGCACAGGTGGATTCCTCGGCGGCGGACAACGCCTCTCCCTCGCCATTCCTCGCTGCTGCACCGAGCCCTGCAGGTGGCTGTCTACCGGGTCCCGTCCTTGTGGTGCCAGTCATCTGTCCCTTACAAGTAAGCTCCTCTCTCGCTCATTCTCCTCCTGTGTTGGTGTGTGCCCGTCACCCTGTGTCCTTGTGCTCTTTCCCATAGGGTTGCCGGCTGTACGGTCTCCTGCCTCTGTGCCCGAAGCAGACGCCGCCACCAATACATTTACATCCCGCAGACACACATCCATTCACCCCTGTTGCTAATAAACTATTTGAACTTCTCTGAGCCTGTGTGTGTGCGGCTCCTGAGCCGTGCGTTATGTCAGTACGGCTTCAGCAGAGCGGCTCGGCAGACGGCGGGCTCGCACACCGGTTTTCCACTCTCGAGGCTCGAGTGGATCAGATAGCCTATCAGCAACAGGTGATTTTTAATCAATTATTAAATTTAACTAACCGGTTGGGCCGCTTGGACCCCCAGCAGCCGTTCCCCCCGGCTCGTCAGGGTGGCGCGGCTCCTGCTGCTCCAGTGGCCCTCCAGCAGGCTCCGAGTGCACCAGTTCGGCTCACACCCATTCCAACCCCCGCCCGCTTTAGCGGTAAGCTCGGCGGAGCGCGGGGGTTTATTATGCAGTGTGAGTCCGTTTTCCACCGTGTGCTCGGAGACTTTCCCTCAGATCATAGCCGAATTGGTTATATCGGGAATCTCCTGGAGGGGCGAGCTTTAACATGGACCTACGCCGTTATGGCGAGGCCCAGTTATGCCGCCCTCACATATGACCAATTCGTGAGGCGCTTCCTGGAGGTCTTTGACCATACTCCTACCGAGACGGTCCAGGTCGATCGGCTTCTCGCCCTCCAGCAGGGAAGCCGGTTGGCAGTGGACTACGCGGTCGACTTCCGGGTAGCGGCGGAGGAATTAGGCTGGGAGGAACGCTCCCTCTGCGGCCTTTTTCTCCGCAGCCTCAATGATGATCTGAGGGATGAACTGGCTGGGCGGGATATTCCTGAGACGCTAGCAGAGCTGACATCCTTAGCGATTAGTTTGGACAACAGGCTGCGCGAGCGCTCCTCGGGGCGGAAGTCGTCTTCTTCTCGCCCTCGTGGAGTCTCGCCGCACCTGTTCCAAGCTCGCCCCCTGGCGGCGCCGCCACCATCGTGCCCCGAGGAGTCGGAGCCGATGGTGACGGGCTGGACAAAGCTTTCCCCTGCAGAGAAACAACGCCGCCATGAGTTGGATCTCTGCATGTATTGCGGAGATGACCAACACACGGTGAAGCTTTGCCCACGGAAAGCCAGTCGGCGGGGTCCGCGAGTCACTGTAGGGGGCCTCGCGGATGTCAACCGGTTAAATACACTCACTCAATTGAAGCTGCCCATCCGTTTCTGCCACAACCCCATTGGGCACCTCACCCACGCACTGGTGGATTCGGGCGCAGAAGGCAGCTTTATTTCACAAAGCCTGGCAACCCGATTGGGCATCCGCTGCCAGGCGCTCAAAGACCCCATCTCCCTGGTCAACCTCTCCTGTGCTTCACTTGGGAGAGTCACGCACCAGACCATCCCGGTCCCGGTGATCATCTCTGGTAACCACCGGGAGGAGATAACCTTTCTCATCCTGCCCAACTCTGTGTCGCCCGTCATCCTGGGGTATCCCTGGCTTCGCCTCCACAACCCTGTCCTGGATTGGAAGTCAGCTGGGGTATCGGCATGGAGCACGTTCTGCATGGGCACCTGCCTTCAGTCCGCAGCCTGCTCTCCATCCGCTTCTCCCCCTGCTACGGACGCTGCACCCCCGGACCTGTCTCTGGTGCCTCTGGAATTTCACGACCTGGGTATGGTATTTAGCAAGACCAAAGCTATGTCTCTTCCTCCTCATCGGCCCTATGACTGCGCCATCAACCTCCGCCAGGGGGCACCCTTACCTTCTGGTCGGCTCTACAGTCTGTCAGCGCCGGAGAAGGAGACGATGAACGCCTACCTTAAGGAATCACTGAGCGCTGGGATAATCCGCCCATCGTCATCACCCGTGGGGGCAGGATTCTTCTTCGTTGGAAAGAAGGACAGATCCCTCCGCCCTTGCATAGACTATCGGGCCCTTAATGACATCACGGAGAAGGATCGTTACACCCTGCCCCTCATGGACACTGCTTTCCACTCCCTCCAGGGGGCGACCTGGTTCACCAAGCTGGATCTACGCAGCGCATACCACCTCGTCCGGATCCGGGAGGGAGATGAGTGGAAGACAGCCTTCCGTACCCCGAACGGCCACTTTGAATACCTGGTAATGCCGTTCGGGTTGACCAACGCTCCTGCCGTCTTTCAGCGCCTCATCAATGACGTCCTCCGGGACTTCATCGGCCTCTTTGTGTTCGTCTACCTGGATGATATTCTCATCTTCTCCAAGTCCAGGGATGAGCACCAGGTCCATGTGAGGCGGGTCCTCCAAAGACTGCTGGAGAACCGGCTATACGTGAAGGCTGAGAAGTGTGAATTTTATGCTAGGACTACATCCTTCCTGGGATTCATCATCTCACACGACCAGGTGCTTCCAGACCCAGAGAAGGTGAAGGCGGTGGTAGAATGGCCTACACCTGCATCGAGGAAACAGGTGCAACAGTTCGTTGGTTTCGCGAACTTCTACCGCCGCTTTGTCCCCAATTTCAGCTCCATCGTCGGACCACTGACCCGCCTCACGTCCCCTAAGGTCCCGTTCCGGTGGACCGAAGAGGCCGCTGCTGCCTTTCAGGCGCTGAAGGCGGAGTTCAAATCCTTCCGGGTCCTTCGCCAGGTCGACCCCGCGCTGCAGTGCATCGTGGAGGTGGACGCCTCGGACACGGGAGTGGGTTGGTGCTATCTCAGCGGTCGCCTGACGACGGCGCCAAATGGCCCTGCGCCTTCTTCTCCCGGCGCTTGTCCCCGGCAGAGAGGAACTACGACGTGGGGGACAGAGAGCTCCTGGCCATCAAGCTCGCGCTGCAAGAATGGCGCCACTGGCTAGAGGGGGCAGACCTGCCGTTCGTGGTCCTGATGGACCACAAGAACTTGGAGTACCTTCGATCTGCCAAGCGTCTGAACGCCCGCCAGGCGCACTGGTCCTTGTTCTTCGCCAGGTTCCAGTTTTCCATCACCTTCAGGCCTGGCTCCAAGAACGGCCTGCCTGACGCCCTCTCTAGGCAGTTCACCCCCGAGGAGTCGGAGGAGACGCTCCACACCATCCTGCCCAGGTCGTGCGTCGTGGGAGCCATCTCCTGGGACATAGAGAGCAAGATCCGGAGGGCGCAGGAAGTGGAACCTGACCCTGGCGGCGGACCGGAGGGGAGGCTGTTCGTGCCATCCGCGGTTCGAGGAGAGGTCATCCACTGGCTGCACACCTCCAAGCTCACCTGTCACCCTGGCTCCTCCCGGATGATAGACCTCCTCCAACGGTCCTTTTGGTGGCCGGGCCTGCGGAGGGACGCAGCCCGCTACGCCCGGGCTTGTCCAATTTGTGCCACCAACAAGTCGGGAAATGCCCCTCCAGCGGGTCTGCTCCAGCCCCTGCCCGTCCCTGGCAGGCCCTGGTCGCACATCGCTTTGGATTTCGTCACCGGACTCCCAGTCTCCAATTCCTACGACACCATCCTGACCATCGTGGACCGCTTCTCCAAGGCTGTGCACTTCATCCCCCTACGAGGTCTTCCAACTGCCCTGGAGACGGCGGACCTCCTCATCCAACACGTGGTCAGGAAGCACGGGATTCCGGTGGACGTGGTCTCGGACCGGGGTCCCCAATTTTCATCTGAGGTTTGGAGGTCGTTTTGTAACGCCATCGGAGCCAAGGTGAGCCTCTCCTCCGGCCATCACCCCCAATCCAACGGGCAGTGTGAGCGGACCAACCAGGAGCTGGAGGCTGCGCTCCGCTGTGTAACAGCATCCAAACCCACGTCCTGGAGTAACCATCTTGCCTGGGTTGAATACGCCCATAACACCGCTCGCTCTTCTGCTACAGGGATGTCCCCCTTCAAGGCGTCCCTGGGTTATGACCCCCCGCTGTTCCCGGCGCAGGAGAGTGAGGTAACTGTCCCCTCAGTTAGGGCGCATCTCAGGCAGTTCCGCTCCATCTGGGCGTCGGCGCGTAATGCGCTTTTACGCACGGCGGAGCACAACAGAACTGTGGCGGACCGGCACAGAAGACCTGCCCCAGCGTACAGAGTTGGGCAACGTGTCTACGTGTCAACCCAGGACGTCACATTAAAAGGCGAGAGGAGGAAGCTGGCACAGCGCTTTATGGGACCCTACCCCATCACCCGGATCATCAACCCGGTGGCTGTGCGGGTGGCTATTCCCCCCTCCCTCCGCATCCATCCCACCTTCCACGTGTCCAAGGTGAAGCTGGCAGTCTCCGACCCCCTTTGCCCTCCTCCTGCTGCGCAACCCGCGCCCCGGATGATTGATGGCCATCCGGCCTGGTCCGTCGCCTCCATCCTGGACTCCCGACGCCGGGGTCGTGGGTTGCAGTACTTGGTGGACTGGGAGGGCTATGGGCCCGAGCATCGACAGTGGGTACCCTCGTCGTTCGTGTTGGACCCATCGCTCATCGCGGACTTCCACCGAGCGCACCCTGAGAAGCCATCGCCAGGAGGCGCTGCTAGAGGGGGGAGTACTGTCACGCCGCGCCGCTCATCAGCAGCGCCACCTGCTCACACACCTGCTCGTCATCAGCGGCGAGGGATATAAGCCGCCTCGCCCTGAGCTTCGGCCTGAAGCCGTCAGACTTCGCCACTCATCATCGTGAGTCAAACCTTTTCTTCAGCACAACGTTTTTGGTAAGAAGCCCTTACCTCCTTTCTCTCCAGTCTGCTCCCCTGTGCACAGGTGGATTCTTCGGCGGCGGACAACGCCTCTCCCTCGCCATTCCTCGCTGCTGCACCGAGCCCTGCAGGTGGCTGTCTACCGGGTCCCGTCCTTGTGGTGCCAGTCATCTGTCCCTTACAAGTAAGCTCCTCTCTCGCTCATTCTCCTCCTGTGTTGGTGTGTGCCCGTCACCCTGTGTCCTTGTGCTCTTTCCCATAGGGTTGCCGGCTGTACGGTCTCCTGCCTCTGTGCCCAAAGCAGACGCCGCCACCAATACATTTACATCCCGCAGACACACATCCATTCACCCCTGTTGCTAATAAACTATTTGAACTTCTCTGAGCCTGTGTGTGTGTGTCTCCTGAGCCGTGCGTTATGTCACACATGAATCCAACTGAAATTATTCTCACATTTCTTTTAATAAATACAGTACATGGTTTTAGAATTGCTTTCACAATAAAAAGGGACAGTTTTTTTTCTTAGCAGTGCAGGCACTTTACCCAGCTTATGTTAAAAAAGGGTGCTTCGGGGGGAGGAGGGCGTTTATAAAAGATAAGTAAACAACATATATGTGTAAATGTGAACAATATCATAAAATCTAAAATTAGATCATAAGGGAAAAACAGAAACACCCGCAACCAGAGCAAGAGCAGTGCGTAACAGCAACAGTCCCATCCATCAACAATGTCAGTTTGGTTCAATGCCTGGTTAAAAACAAATAAAATAACTAAACTTTAGCTTCTGTTTCCAACATGAGTTATGGCACCCGATCACTGTGCAATAAAAGGGATGTCATGCATCACACCTTCTCTGTTTTTTTTGTTTTTTTTATTGCATGACTGTGTGAATTTGGTTTGCAGGAAGACAAAGTAAAAGAAAACAACAGGAAAAGAAAAAGATCTGATCCCAAATATGCCACAGAGACAGAAATCTGGTCCCAGGAATTTTCAGATCAGGGTTATCTCAACCGCAGAGCCCTCTTCCTCGCTGCACTGTCTCCACGGCGACTCCTTCTCCTCCTCCAGTGGTGTTACTTTGATGGCTGCACCGTTTCCTGCAGTGACAGGCGGGAGCGTGCCATCCCAGACGGGACCCCGCTCAGCCTCCATGGCAGGAGGCCCACGAAGTTGTCCTGGTGGTGAGAGCCCAGCGGGAGGCTTAGTACTGTTGTCTGGGGTGGGGAGGTAGAATATGGAGGAGGCCACCGGGGAGGGAGGGGAGTGGTCACTGGGCTCCTGGAGAGACAAAAAGGAGGAGGAGGAGACAGAGGTGAGAGAAGGGGATGGATGGATGGATGGATGGATGGATGGACGGATGGATGGACGGATGGATGGATGGATGAGCGAACAGATTTCTGGGTGGATTTTACCTTTACATAACCATCCAAGTCATTTACTATGTTTACATGCACAGCAATATTTGGTATTGTATCCTCTGGGGTATAATAACTAAGTATGGAACATCTAATATCTATGCTAGATAAACAAAACCTGACAGTAATTCAATTTTAGACAAAATTGTTCGATTTTTCAGAGATAAATCCATTCTAACCAACATATTAAATTTATTTCTATTTTTTTTTTAAATAAGATGTTGAAAACTGGGTTGTAACTTTACAGGGGTTATGCCTTTTTAATGGTGAAGGTTTAAGCCAAACAGGGCAGAGTTCTGGAGTTGGTGGAGAGCAACTGCAGGGTCCAACTTAAACCGATTTGCTCCTGCGAGGTTTTACGGTTGTGTAACATAGTGACATTTTGTAGCGCTGTTGGACAAAAATTTCTAACCAGAATGCACTGCTTCATTACCATAATGCATTGCTTTAAGTCAGTCTGTGCAAAGCTACATAAAGTTGAATGCACCTAATATTACTTCATTAGAGCCCATGCAGTGTTATTTGGAATGAGTAAGAGACAGAAACAACATGATAGATACACTCCACCAATCTAAACGAACTAAGAGACAAATAATAAACACTATGATTAGAAAAATGAACAAATTGTGAAACACAAACTATACAACAAATGAATTGTCAAAACTATAATATATACACTGATAAGTGAAAATGGATAAACTGCTTTAATGATGAGAAAGCACTGTTTTACGAGTGAATATAATGCAGTTTTGCCTTGACTGGAAGTAAACTGCGAAAAACGCAATGTCACTGCATTGCACTACCCTAAACTAACAACACTCTGAATTTGTGCACCCCTTTCAAGACATCACTCCAATAAATGCAAAGTGAGCAAAGTCATTTATTGTTTGGATGAGGGTGCAAAATGTGAAAATGGGCAATGCTCTGCCAGATCTTACCAAAACCGCTGGCAGAAGATGCAAAGAGCGGCTTTAGGTCTTGGTCTTGGTATCCTCTGATCTTGGTGTGGTCTTGACTATAACACTACCTCACTATAACTTTGCTCAAAAAGAACCCTCCTGCTGTATATGATGCTGCTACCACTACTGCTGTATGTTGCTAGCTTAATTAGGAGTATGCCATTTACCATGTAAACAGGAATATTATTGTAGCTGCTGTGTATGTGGACATCTTATTCAGAATATGATTTTGGCAGAATATGAATGTTCATTGAATTACGGTGTGCATGTATATATAGTCAATGTGTCACACAACATTAAAGGGGCCATTGATTGCACTTTTCCCACATTTTAATAGCTCACCCATGTCTTAATGAAATGTTTGTAACATGTTTTGTTCACATTTTGTGTATTTTGTTTAATTATTGAAGTAAATTTGTTTTTATTTTTCCTGGCTTTCTTTAAATGCTCTGACTTAAAACCTGTCACTTTAAGAATCATCCTTCAACTTTTCAACTCCGCCCTCCCTCTTACGTCAGTTAGCCATTATAGCTGACTAGCTTATAGCCTCCCAGCTCAATTGAGCAGCGCTCTGGTTTACTAATCCTCAGTTGATGGTGTATGTCGTGTTAGTCCGGTCTATCTCCCAATAATTTTGCCGTGATTCCACAACAAATCACTAGCACCGCGTGCTAGACAATCGTTGCAACCTGAGGTGAGCTACCGAGCCAAGGGATCTTAAAGGGCAGTGTGACTCTGTGGGACTCCACTCTGTTCTCACAGCCAACTGAAACCTGGAGCAACTACGTTGCCTGCAAGAGCAGAGTGGATGGTAGGGCTGCTGGGCTTGAGAGGCAGCAGCATCTGGTCCTGGGTCATTTTGACTGCGGGGACCCAGAGGCTTCGTCGTGATTCCGTGGCCGATCATCTGTACTGGCTTGTGGCTCGCACGGCTAGCTAAAGGTAGCCTATTAGCTGGCCTGAGCTATTAGCTCATAAGCTAACACTGGTACCAGGATGCTGGCTGTAAGTGTGGCTTACTGTATATTGTTATTTTCTTCAGATCTTAGTCACCCTGATAGCCATCCCTGTTACCACCTGGTTCGGCGATGTGCCTCGCGTCACTGCGGACCATCTCTCAGTGGTTTTGTCTTGATTCCATGGCAGATCGCACGTACTGGTGTTATGGAACTCCCCCACCAGTCCACGGGAGTTCTCGGCATAACAGCAGTCAGTAGCCCTGGTCCCGGGCCATGAAAGCAACCGGTGTGCCAGGGCGGGCAATCTGTTGCGGAATCACCATGAAACCACTCGGAGATGGACCGGCGTGAACGAGGTGGTAACAATATAAGCCGTGCTTACAGCCAGCATCCTGGTACCAGTGTTAGCTCATGGGCTAATAGCTCAGGGGCTAATAGGCTACCTTAGCCACCACTTTGATCTACATGATGGACAACTAGGCAGGCCAATAATAGAGCAGTGGGTGGGTCTTTATGATGGCAGTGGTGGGCTTTTTCAAGACTTGACGTAGGAAACTTACCCAGAAGAGTCAAAAAACATTTTTGTGAGTTTCTCTGAGCGAAATACGAGATAAAGGAAGTGTACTTTTTTCAGATCGTTGACTGTTTGGAAAATTTTGGGCTAATTATGTGACCAGTTAACACATTTGAGACAGTTAAAACCTACAAACACACTATTTTTCAGTCAATGAAATCTTTAAGATGGATGGATGGATGGATGTTCCCACAGCAACTCCTGTTATAATGGTAGGCTTCATGCAGATCAGAGAGACACATACACAAAGTGATGCTGAAGCTGAAGCAGGACGGGGTCAAGCACTGACACTAAGGAAGTTGACAGCAGCAGAGGGGTGTTGTGATTGAACGATGGGCGGCAGTGGGTGATGTAGGGCGGGGCTCATTTGTGGAAGGTTAGTCACACTTCACTCTCTGATACAGAAAGACAATAAGACACAAGGTTAAGAGAAAAGAGAGGAAAAAGGCTCAGGGGTTTTCATGGATTTCTGAAGGGAGTCTGGAACATTAAATCTGACAGAGATTCAGGTAATGGAACAAGCTGAGGAAACACAGAACATGGTCATGTGATGTGGGAGTCCAGTAGATAAGCCAGTTGATGGTGGACTGAGTCCTGATGGAGAATGAGGAGGCTGAAATAAGTTTTTAAGGAAGCTCAGAGAAGTTACAGTTAGCAAGACTCACACCAAAGTAGCGTTCTGTTCAAGGCCACACCAAGACCAGAGCAAGAATAGAGTGTATTAAAACCAAGACTTTGAGAGATGAAAATCAAACTGAGACCAAGTCAAAACCAAGACATATGTACAGTACATAGTGTCCTTGAGCTCGACTTGGACTCTGTCTGTCTTACCATTGCCCATGAATTGGTCTTGACCCCTTCAAGTCTTGGTTTCTGTACATTCTGTTCTTGGTCTTGTCGTGGTGTGGTCTTGATTACAAAACTATCTACCTGGACTACACCATCCAGCACTATTATTCTGCACTTTTAGATGTTTGTTTAGTAGTTCCTAGATCTGTTCAGGACACTTTCTGTTCAACATCCGATCCATCAACAAGCATCAAATCCAAAACTTCAGAGTTAACCTGATGGCTGAACTATTATGTATTGTTGCAGTTAAGACCACACCAAAACCATACCAGCTCAGCCCAGCCCAGGGTGTACCAAGACCAAGAAAAGACAAAGTCAAGACCAAAATGTACATGTGTAATGGCCTTGGCCTTGACTCAGTCTCAACCTCTTAAAGTCTTGGCCTTGGCACACTCTGGTCTTAATTTGGTCTTGGTGTGGTTTTGACTTCAACATTACTATTCTGAGCCTAAGATCAGTTTTTGACCTCACTGATGTGGTTCTTAGTGTTATAGTCAAGACCACACCAAGACCAAGATTTAAGAGGTCTCGGTCTTGAGTTTGACTGCCTGTTTTGCTCTTGGCCTTGAATCAGTCTTGACCCCTAAAGTCTTGGAACATTCTGGTCTTGGTATGGTCTTTGTGTGACCTTGACAACACTAGTGGTTCTTTAAACTCCAAAGTCGACACTGATGATTAAAGGTCTGATGACACGTTTTTGACTTCATCTAATTTTTCAACACATAATACAATATGACGAAATAGGTTGGTCTGTATAGTTCTAAGTCAAACAGGCTTTTTTTCACACGAATATCCATCATTTTCATGAGCGCCACATCACCAATTGCGTCAGTGGCTGGAAAACCCCCCGGCCATGTTGTAACATCATTGACAGAACACAGCGCTTGACTGCCCATTGTACACACAGGATGGAAGCGGTAGAAATCATTGACGATGGTTCCAGCACATGTAGTCTGGAATTGGTTTGTGTTGTCCAATCTTCAGACGATTATAGTTCCGAAGAATGGGATGACAATGAAGAATCTGGCATCAGACCATATAGGTTTGAGCCGTGCCAAGCGGGCATTGTGCCAAGCGAGTCAGACTCAGAGAGTGACAGTGGAGAGGCACACATGCCCGCAGCAGCAGCAGCGACAAACACACGGCAGGGGAACACCGAGTGTTATTCTTTTGTTACAGATATTGCAACAAATTATTTGTTCATAAATATAATTTATTTAAACCTGATTTTTCAATAAAATCATAGCAGTGTATTCTCTGTGGCTCAGGCATCGGGTTTATTATGTATTATTATTTTGAGTTCTTGTTGTTTTTGTTTTGTACATGTGTTTTATGTGTGTTTTGACCCACTTTCACGTGGGCACTGTCCAAGATTTGCCGGTCCGACCACGCGCCTTCTCTCTTGGACAGTCAGCTGTTCATGTTTTGTGTGCATCATCTGCTGTGTTGTCAGCCAGCCAATATTGCCAACACTATCACGACGTGTTAGCCACTCCACACAGCCGTGGTTCTGTTGCGCCCCTTGAAGCGATGTTGGCCCTGGGGTGCAACCATGGTGAACGTGTCTCCTCTCCATGTTCGCTGGGCGATGTCAGCCCCGAACGCCAACTGTAAGTGTTTCTGTTTATTTTTGTAAGTCTTCACCTTTTTGGGAACTGTTGTCATCATTCTTATGTTCAATACATGTGCTGTGGTGAATCCTGCGCGTAAATCCATTCATCATGACCCTCTGTGCGCTCTTACGCAGGGCACGGAGAGGAAGGATGAAATAACGAGGATCTGCATGCACCACAGCACATTTAATACAGAAAGACAGACAATTCCCAAAAAGGTGAAGACATACAAAAAACACAGACACACTTACTGATGGCGTTTGGGGGCTGGCATCGCCCAGAGAACAAATGAGAGGAGACGTGTAAGCCACAGTTGCGCCCCAGAGTCGACATCGCTTCAAGGACGCATGAGAACCACGGCGAACATGGAGTGACTAACACGTCGTGAGAGTGCTGAAAATACTGGCAGACTAACAGCACAGATGACAATACTATGGACCAGCAGTGCGTGACTGGCAAACAGCTACAAAGTACACGCACTGCTGGTGATGGTGTGATGAGAAGCACCTGGGCGAGGACCGGGAAAGATGATCAGTGGGATTTTTAATCAGCTGGTGATAATGATAGAGGGGACGTGGCCAGACCGGCGAGCGTCAGCATGCGATCACAGAAAGTAGGTCAAAGCTGCGCGTAAATCCATTAATCCTTCCCCTCCTCGTGCGCTCCTCCTGCGTAAAAGCACACGAGGAGCACACGAGGAGGCTTATGACAATTGTATGACAGTAGCTGAAGCGTGTGATGTGGTCTTTCACGGCCTGCTGTTTATCTAAGACTGCGACACAAGGCAAAGGCATAGCCATAAAATTAAAACAAGAAACCACAGAAACTGTGAGCTACAAAGCTGCCGTCATTCCAGTCAACAACACTGGAGTCCGTTCTGTCGCTTACGTCATGGTGGTGCCACCCTTAATTCGGTGGGTGGCACCACAGTCCAGTCAGCGGCTGTGGTTTTTTGATGACAACTAGTTTATGCAGGCGTGGTTGTAAATATTATATTGATCATCGACAATGACTTTTGGGTTTACACAACATGCTAAAAAATGTCAAAAATGCGTCATCAGACCTTTAAGTACAGTTGATTGAACAGTTGGCATTTATTCACCACAAAATGTTATTTTCTGTTATTCTCCAATTAGGCTTTCTAGCTATGTTCAAACAGCAGGCACCTTTTCAGTATCAGAATCACTGGCAATAGTTACTCTGTGTATGTGCTAAAACCATCCAGAGTCGCTGGTGGGTGTGACCTGTCTAAACAGGAAACCACTGATCCTTCACCAACAGTATTTAGATCACAACCACAACAATGGTCGCTTATCAATAAATAAATAAATATTGCCAACCAGACCAATAACCATGTCTACCATCTTGCTAACAGTAGCTGTTGTTCCAGTGCTTTGAGGTGGGAACAATGCTTTATAGGTCTCCTAATTAAAATTTTTTTTTTTTTTTTTTTTTTTTTTTCTCGGCGCCACACGAGTCGGCTGCCTTTTGCAACAGCGGCTCGATTCCGAGTCTTTTTCCCTTCCTCTCTCTTTTGATCCGTCTTTTTTTTTCACCCCACTTATATCACGGACACACAGATCGTCCTAAATGTCTCCTGAGCCGGTGGACGGAGCCACTGTCTATAGCAGGATACGATACAGCAGAGAACAGCTGCTAGCATTCAACCGCCACCCGGTCCCATTGGAAAAACTCGACATACCGAGAGAACTGAGGCGAAAACGCCGCGGCTGCCGGGCTGGAGTAAGGCGGAGGACAAAAAATATAAGGTACAGACCCTCCCTTCCATCTGTTGTCATGGGAAATGTACGGTCGATACTGGGAAAGTTAGATGAGCTAGCGGCTATCTCCCGTTATGATAGCACATACCGGGAGTGCTCTCTCCTTTTGTTTACTGAGACGTGGCTAACTGAACTAGCAGCAGATGCTAACATTGAGCTGGAGGGTTTTCACATGATACGAGCTGACCGAACACCAGACAGTGGCAAGGCTAGGGGCGGTGGAGTGATAATGTATGTTAACAACAACTGGTGCAGACCGGGACATATCACTGTTAAACAACGACACTGCAGCAAAGACATTGAGTTGCTAGCTGTTAGCATGAGGCCTACATATCTCCCGAGAGAACACTCACACGTGATCTGCATTGTTGTTTATGCAAATCCGACGGCGAACGCTGGGACAGCACGTGACGTCATCCATTCAGTAACCAGCAGGCTGCAGACAGAACACCCAGATGCTCTTCTCCTCATCTCAGGCGATTTCAACCATGTTTCACTGTCTCCCATTCTACCCACGTTCACCCAGTATGTCACATGCCACACTAGAGACAATAAAACACTGGATTTATTCTACGCAAACACTAAGGAGGCGTACACCTCATCACAACTCCCCCCACTCGGGAGATCGGATCACAACTTGGTTCATCTCCGGCCGGTGTACAAACCCCTAGTGCACAGACAACCTCCGGCCATGCACACTGTGGAGTTATGGTCTGAGGAGACAATGGACACCCTAAAGGGCTGTTTTGAAGCCACCGCCTGGAAGCAGCTCTGCGATCCACATGGTGAGGACATCGATGGCCTCATTCACACCTTCACGGGCTACCTCAGCTTCTGTGTGGACAAATCCGTTCCCACCAAGACCATACGGCGTCACTCAAACAACAAACCCTGGATCAACCCTGAGATAAAAACACTTCTGAGAGAGAAGAAGAGGATCTTCAGGTCAGGGAACAGGGAGATGCTGAAGTCCGTACAGAGGGAGCTGAGGAGAAAGATCAGAGAAGGCAAGGACAGCTTCAGGAAGAAGATGGAGGACAAGCTGCAACAGAGCGACATCAGCGGGGTCTGGAGAAACCTCAAAACCATCTCGGGGCTCCAGAATACCTCCCCCCAGGCCACAGGGGGCAGGGAGTGGGCGAACAACCTGAATCTGTTTTTCAATAGATTTGACCAACCGCCCTCCCCCCTGACTGCACAACAACCACTGCTGCCTCTAAAGAAATCAAGTCCTGCTGCCCACTCCCCACTCCACCAACACCCCCCCACTCCCAACACACAGCCCCCCATCCTGACCCTGACCAGGACCCAGGTGAGGACGGAGCTGAGGAAGATCAAGGCGAGGAAGGCGCCGGGACCGGACGGCATCAGCGCAAAGCTCCTCAAGTCCTGTGCAGACCAGCTGTGTGGGATTGTGACGTATATCTTCAACGTGAGCCTGAAACTGGGGAGGGTACCACAGCTGTGGAAAACATCTTGTGTGGTACCTGTACCAAAAACTTCCCACCCCAAAGACCTGAACAGCTACAGACCGGTGGCCTTGACGTCCCACTTGATGAAGACCCTGGAGAGACTGCTCCTTGCTCACCTCCGCCCCCTGGTGGAACCAGCGATGGATCCACTCCAGTTCGCCTACCAGCATGGCATTGGGGTGGAGGATGCGGTGATCTTCCTCCTTCACCGTTCTCTGTCCCACCTGGAGAAGCCCGGGAATATGGTGAGGATCATGTTCTTTGACTTCTCCAGTGCTTTCAACACCATCCAACCGATGATCCTGAAGGACAAGCTGCTGCGCGCAGGGGTGGACCAGCACCTGTCATCATGGATCCTGGACTACCTCACGAACCGGCCTCAGTTTGTGAGAACCCGGGACTGTGTGTCCGACACGATCATCAGTAGCACGGGGGCCCCCCAGGGAACGGTGCTGGCTCCCTTCCTGTTCACTCTTTATACTGCGGACTTCTCACACAACACAACACACTGCCATCTACAGAAGTTCTCTGATGACTCTGCGATCGTTGGCCTCATCTCCAATGGAGATGAAGCTGAGTACAGAGGGCTTATCCAGGACTTCGTGGACTGGTGCCATCGGAACTGCCTCCAGATCAACGCGAGGAAAACTAAGGAGCTGGTGGTGGACTGCCGCAGGCATGGGCAGCCCCTCACAGTACCAGTAAATATACAGGGAACAGACATCGAGATGGTGACATCCTATAAGTACCTGGGTATTCATCTGAACAATAAACTAGACTGGTCACACAATACTGATGCACTCTACAAGAAGGGACAGCGCAGGCTGTTCCTGCTGAGGAGACTCAGGTCTTTTGGTGTACAAGGGGCGCTGCTGAAGTCATTCTATGACACGGTGGTGGCATCAGCCATCACTTTTGGAGTGGTCTGCTGGGGCAGTGGCATTACTGCAGCCGATAGGAAGAGACTGAACAAACTGATTAAGAAAGCTAGCTCTGTCCTGGGGCAGCGCCTTGATCCGATGGAGGAGATAGGAGAGAGAAGGACGGCGGCTAAACTGTCATCTCTGCTGGAGTCCGAGTTCCACCCTATGCAGGACATACTGAATGCACTGAGGAGCTCATTTAGCAGCAGACTACATCATCCCAGGTGCACAACCGAGAGGTTTCGTAGGTCCTTCCTACCAACGGCTGTCAGACTGTACAACCTAAGCAGGGCTGCTCGCAGAGATAGCAAAAAGACGTAACAAACTAATAGTTTTTTGAATGCAAAAGATGCAATAGACTTACACAATGGTCCCCTCCGGCATACAACTAGGAACATACCGGTCGCTATGGAGGGTGAGAATATGTATGGGCACATAATCATACCATGTAGGATAACTAAGTAGACGGTTATGCTGTTTCATTCCATCTAGCAACAATGCTCTGCACTGTGTGTGTTTATATATTTGCATATTTATTCCATCTAGCTACAATGCTCAGCACTGGGTGTGTTTATATATTTATATATCTACATATTATTCCATCTAGCTACATTGCTCCGCACTGTGTGTGTTTATATACTTGCATATTTATTCCACCTAGCTGCAATGCTCCGTACTGTGGGTGTTTATATATTTACATATTTATTCCATCTAGCTACAATGCTCTGCACTGTGTGTTCATATATTCATATATTTATTCCATCCAGCTACAATGCTCTGCACTGTGTGTCTGTGTGTGTGTGTATATATATATATATTTTATAGTAATACGTACATATGTTTATTAGCTGCTCTTGCTTGCTTGTTTTTTTTCTTGCCTTCTGATTGTTGCTCTGAGTGTTGCTATCCCTGTGCTGTTGCAATCCTGGAATTTCCCCGTTGTGGGACTAATAAAGGCTTATCTTATCTTATCTTATCTTAAATGCTAGTTATAGCAAATGAGACTGATGGTTTTTTGTTAGGTGTTACAGGGTTAGGCTGAAGGGGCAGGGAAACCAGGGAAAACCTGAGCGGTGCAGGGTAAATGCTGAAAGGATGGGGTGGTGGAGTTTAGGGGGTAAAAAAGGGGGCATGTGGGGGGGGGGGTCACATACGTGCTGTAGAAGGGCTTGTACCTCTCTATACACGGGCTGGAAAGACGGCGGGACTGACGAATCTGAAAACAACAGTTCACAGTGCTCAGTTACAGAAGTTACAGAAAAACTTCCACAAGCCTTCCATCCATCCATCCATCCATCCATCCATCCATCCATCTGCTGAGTCACTGTTATCCTTAGTCATTAGATGTCCTTTTTAAGAGACTCTCCTTCTGAGGCTCAGACAGTACCAACTCAAAGACCAGATGCCTCATGTATAAAGACTTGTGCATCTTTCATACTGACAGATCTTCTCACGAAATCAGAAAAGTATGTGACCACAGAAATTTTCAGATGTATAAAACTGTTTGCACAGCAGATTCTCCGCTTCTTTTATATATCTTCCAATTCACTGTGAAACGAGTGCATGTGCACAAGCTCTTTACTGTACCTTGGTTCTTCCCACTAATGACTATGTAAATGACTCTATACTCCCCTTCTTTCAAAAAAAAAAAAAAAAAGCTTGCCCATGCTGCGGGAAAGCGCAACATAAAAAAAAAAACTTCACAGTGTGCGACACTGACATATTGATAATGGACGTGGAGGTCAGAAAAAAATTATTTTGTTCTGACCCTCCAGAATCAGTAATAAACATAAGTTTATGGAGTGGACCGGTGTTACAATGGGAGTCAGCGGAGCCAGGTGTTCTATAAATCTCCTAAGACTCACACTGTGACTGAAAAAAACAAAAAAGAGTCTGGCATTAAAGTTGAATTCAACAGATGGATCACTGCTCACAGAGTGTTGCTGGGGCTACAGGGTGAGCCGGTGCTGACACACAGGAAAAAAATTGCTTTGGCAATCCACATATGAGGGACAGACAGACAGACAGTGATGTTATCCGGAAAAAAAACCACCACAGAACTCTGCTCCAAACTCACAGCTGCATTTAGACTGTAGGTACATACCAAATCTGTCAATATCACTGGTGGCAGTGGCTCAGGAGGTAGAGTAGGTCGTCCAATAACCAGAGGGTTACTGGTCCGAATCCTGCTCCCCCCACCCTGCCACTGTGTCCTTGGACAAGACACTTTACCCACCTTGCCTCCAGTGTTCATGACCCTGGTGTATGAATGTGACTCTGAGCTGCACAATATAAATGCCTTTAATTTCCAGATTGTAATCTCCAAACTGAGATATTTTAGACTATGGAAACATCCCCTCATTGAGACAGCTTTGTGTATGGCAAATGCCTCTGCCGCAGCTGCTGGGGATCACCTGCAGGGATCTAACAGTCCTCTGTCTCGTAGCATGTACTGCGCTGGAGCTGGGGATCAATTAATTATTCAAAATGCATTTTGCTGACTTGAATTCCTCTCAGGAGAGATGGGTCTGTGCGTGTTGCCTCATGCATCATGATATCTGTGGCTCAACAGTTATAGTCTCTGGCACATTTTATTTTCTCTCTGTCACATTTACAGAAACAGGATCCAGTTTACAGTGGTGCTGATTGTGGTCCAGTGAGTGGGGCAAGTTATCTGAGTGAAATTAGTTATTATTCATTGGGTTTTCATTGCGCTCAACAAGCCGAGTTATGGAGATAAATCACATAATAATAATCAGTGTTTTTCATAGAGTAATTCATAGACAAAGCATTTTAACTTAAGTGGGAATATTATTTTAACACATTTTGTGAGTTTCAGTTATTTTGTAGTTTTGCAGACTCACCTGAAGGAGCCAAACAAAACTTTGCGAACACCCTGAAACCTCTCACAGCAGGTGGAAACTTTGCGGCTCAGCCCACAGATTCTCACATCATGTTTGTGTTTATACATCCCATCTTGTGCGTGAAAACTGTCATACGCCATGTTTTTGTGCATGAGTACCGTTTATAGGCGAGACCCCAGATCTTTGCTTTTGTTCTTCTCTGCATATGTGTAGCAAGCTGGAAGTCAAACAGTTCATGCGGTTCTATAATGAACTGACTGAGGTTGCAGGGCAAAAACAAAACTGTCAGCAGCAAACTGTAGTTCCAGATGCTGGAGTCTTCCAACATGACACACTCACTAGACAAGCAGACCTTGTAGGCCAGTGGTTCCCAAGCCCCCAAACCAATTTACAAGTAGTTGGAAAAGCTGCATTTTTAAGAGGGAGGGAGTTGCAATTTTTATGAAACTGTATGAATGGAAGTTGCAAATTTGCAAAAATATGGGAATAGAGTTGCAAATGTACAAGACTGGATAAATAAAGTTGCAAATTTATGAGACCGGGGGAAGGGGGGGGTACAAATTTACAAGAGGCAAGAAAAGCTGCATATTCGCAAGGGAAGGAATCACAAATTTATGAGACTGGATTAAAGCTGCAAATTTAGAAATAAAGTTTCAGACTTATTAGAGAGCCAAACAAAATATCCTTGAAGGCCTTATCAGTCCCCTGGGCCTCGATATGGACACCTGTGTTTTACATTGTGTAAAATGAAAGTGAGTCCTAAGAACAAGAAATGGCTTTATAGAAAAGAAACAGAAAAAAAAAACCCTACATGTATAACTTTTTTTCCTGATGTAAATATGAGTAGCGTTGTATGATAACAGCTAGCAGAACAGCTCAGTGTAAATCAGTAAAAACTTGATTCTCTGTCATAAATCTCCAAAATCTATGATAGAGATTTAAAGTATGGCAATGTAGGAGATGGCCATGTTTGGACTATTTCCTCTTCTGTTCTTAAAAATGTTGTGACTTAAATATTTTTATGCACACTCATGATAAAGCCTCCTAAAGCTGATGTAAACATATACTGAGAAGACAAAGCAGATATGGAGAAGCTGTATTATTCAGAACAGGCATTCAGTGCAAACAGTCCGTTAACAAGTACACTCCTGTAGATGTAAATCTGCTGCAGTGATGTCATTATGCCACTAGGTAGAGCCAAATCATAATAAACACCACCCTCATGGTGGCCAAGCAGGAGCAGAAACGGGAGCAAGGAAATGCATGGGAGGTTTTATTTGTTTTGCAAATGAACAACAAAAAAAAAAAAAAAAAAAAAAAAAAAAAAAGACTGTTGAAGAGAGAAAAAAACCATATCTTTCAAACAAGGACAATGAAAAGGTTACCTGGCATTATCTACTGTGTACATCTAGGGATGTAGCTTTTTGGGGGCCTATGAAAGATGGTCTTCTTTCGGCTTCTCCTTTTCAGGGTTGCCTCAAAGGATCTTGCAACACTATCTCACTGTAAGGAAGCCTCATTTGTGATGATATGCACATTAGATTTGGCAACGATTTTACATTGGATGCCCTTCTTGACGCAATCCTCCCCACTTACCCAGGCTTGGGACCAGCACTGGCTTGTACTCCCACTTGTGGATTAGAAGAGTAACCAACTTTCCTTTCGCTATTCTCAAAGGGGGGGAAATAGTGCTGGGCAATATGCTGGTTCATACGGTATACCAGTCTTAATTTTCCGCACTCTATGAAACTTTAAAATACCTCCACATTGCCGCACGGCCGAAATAACAGCTGTAATCAAATACATTGTTCACTGCATACAAGATGAGATGCAGGAAATGATGTGATCAGAAAATGGGAGATTTAAAATGAACACCAGGGGAAAAAGAAAAAAAAAAAACAAGCATAATGAGCTGTTTGTGCTATAATTGTTTTGGAAAAAAAATTTCAAATTCACCTTTCCTCTCACACAAAAAGAGGACTGCTGTGGTGCTCATCTGGCTCCCATACCACGTTACTGTCAGAGATCCCCAGGACAAGGTGGCCCTGAGCCAGAGACAAACACACACAAGGCTGCATATGTTCTTGATTTCCTGATGTAGACAAGTACACTCCTGTTTTACCTGACAAGGTAAAACAACGTGGCATTGGATGATTTGCAACACGTACAGGTGCATCTCAATAAATTAGAATATCATCAAAATTATTTTATTTCAGTAATTCAATTCAAAAAGTGAAACTTACATATTATGTAGATTAATTACACACAGAGGGATATATTTCAAGTGTTTGTTTCTTTTAATTTTGATGGTTATGGCTTATAGCTCATGAAAACCCCAAATTCAGTTTTTCAAAAAAATTAGAATATTACATAAATTCAATTCAAAAAATTGATTTTTGATCGAAATGTTGGCCGACTGAATACATGGTTGGGGCTCCTTTTGCATGAATAACTGCATCAATGCAGTGTGACATGAAGGCTATCAGACTGTGGCACTGCTAAGGAGGTCCAGGTTGCTTTGATAGCGACCTTCAGCTCGTCTGCATTGTTGGCTTTGGTGTCTCTCATCATCCTCTTAACAATACCCCATAGATTCTTGATGGGGTTTAGGTCAGGCCTGTTTGCTGGCCAGTCAAGCACAGTGATACTGCAGTCATTAAGCCAGGTATTGGTACTTTTGGCAGTGTGTGTAGGTGCCAAATCCTGGTGGAAAATGAAATCAGCATCTCCATAAAGCTTGTCAGCAGATGGAAGCATGAAGTGCTCTAAAATTTCCTGGTAAATGGCTGCGCTGCCCTTGGACTTGATAAAACACTGTGGACAAACACCAGTAGATGACATGGCTCCTAAAATCACACTGATTGTGGAACCTTGTCACTGGACCTCAAGCAAGTTGGATTCTGTGCCACTCCACTTGATGGACTTTGATTTCCAAATGACAGGACTTGGCGCCTGATTTGGCGAGCCATGTCATCTGCTGGTGTTTGTCCACTGTGTTTTCTCAAGTCCAAAGTCAGTGCAGCCGTCTACCAGAAAATTTTTAGAGGACTTCACCCTTCCCTCTGTTGACCAGCTTTATGGAGAAGCTGATTTAATTTTCCAGCAGACTTGGCACCTGCTGACGCTGCAGAAAGTACCAATACCTGGTGTGATGACCATGGTATGACTGTGCTTGATTGGCCAGCAAACTCTCCTGACCTAAACCCCATCGAGCATCTATGGAGTATTTTCAAGAGGAAGATGAAATACACCAGACGCAGCAATGCAGACAAGCCGAAGGCCGCTATCAAAGCAACCTGGGTTTCATAACACCTCAGCAGTACCACAGGCTGATCGCCTCCATGCCACGGCACACTGACGCAGTAATTCATGCAAAAGGAGCCCCCCTCCCCCAATCAAGTGTTGAGTGTGTACATGGACATACTTTTCACTTGGCCAACATTTCTATTAAAAAATATATCATTTAAAATTGGGCTTATGTAATATTCTAATTTTTTGAGAAACTGAATTTGGGTTTTCATTTGCTGTAAGCCATAACCATCAAAGTTAAAAGAAATAAACGCTTAAAATATATCACTCTGTGTGTAATGAATTTAAACAATATATGAGTTTCACTTTTTGAACTAGCTTACTGAAATAAATTTATTTTTTGATGCTATTCTAATTTATTGAGATGCACTTGTACATAATTTCTAATTTCACGAATTGTATGCTTACAAAATTACACCGTGGAGGAATACACTCATGCTGGATCCAGCATGGTTATTTGTTAATAACCATGCTGTAGGTAGGATTATGTTAATACAATAACAGCTGGAAGAGGCTTTGGTAATTTAATGAGCTGAAAACATAGATGGAGGGTGAGGATTCTAGGACAAGGAGATAAACCAGAACAACTTGTGCAACTTGAGATAAAAAAAAGTTGAACAGATGTATGATAAAAAGTTTTTAATTTATGAGAAAAGAGTGCAAATTTACAAGACAGAGTGAACTTGTATCTTTGCACCCCCTAGCCAGAAACAACTCTGTGTTTAACTAAATAATGAATCTGTGTGATAAGGATGAGGATACCTACAGGGTTTGCGGCACGTCCAGGGCCCCGCTGAGCCACGATGGCTCCTGAGATCGCCTTAATCCAGCTGTGCATGTCCTCTGGACTGTTAGCCTGAGACACACACACACACACACACACACACACACACACAGAGAAAGAGAAAAATTAAAAAAGTTCCTATGCTCATTTCAGTTGCGGTGATTAACTAGTATGACTTTCCCTTTGGGGGTACTAGTGAAGTGTGTTTTCTGTTTCATATAAATTATGGACGATAATTACAAAATGTTAAATTATGAGGAAGTGTCGTCATTGTCATTTTTGATATAGATGACACGGAAAGCTTTGGCTTGACAAAAATGTTTGGCATTTTTTTCTGAGCGTTTTATGATGTTTTTTCACATGTTTTATGATACACGTTTTATGATGTTTTTTATTCACAGGTGACAGAGATGGAAACTTTAAGCTCAAACCCACTGACACATGTTTACTTTAATGTAAAGGATGCTCTCCAACCCCACTTTAAGACTGCTTTGTTAAAAATGTAATGTTTACAACAAAAAGGTTGACAAAAGACAAATATTTATCAGTAAAAAGCGCCTTCTTCTTCTTTCGGCTGCTCCCTGTAGGGGTCGCTACACCAGATCATCTGCCTCCATCTCACTCTATCCCTTGCATCTTTGTGATGACTGGATGACACGGGTGAGTGTCGAGATCGTCACTTCCTTGTGGTAACGTATCGTCACTTCCTGTTTTGCTGTCTGCCTGTGTGGTTTGCTCTCCAGCTCTCGAGCCACTAGCTATGGCTACTAGCTCTCTTTCCTCTCCTCCTCTGGTGTGCTCTCTCTGTCAGATGTTTAGCTACACCTCTGCCTCTTTTAGTGATAACGGTAAATGTAATAAATGTTGTCTTTTTGAGGCGCTCGAGGCGAGGTTGTCTGATTTGGAATCCCGGCTCCGCTGCATTGAAACACCGTCTGCGCCAGTTAATCTTGACGGACGCCCATTAGCTGCAGCGGAGCTAGCTAGCTTAGGCCCCCCTGTCACCGGTTCCCCGGCTCTCCTCTGCAGCGAGGAGACTGGGTGGGTGACGGTGAGAAGGAAGCCTAGTCGCAAAGCCCCGGTTCACCACCAACCTGTTCACGTTTCTAATCGTTTTTCCCCGCTCAGCGACACACCCGCTGAGGAAAAAACTCTGATCATTGGCGACTCTGTAGTCAGAAACGTGAACCTAGAGACTCCAGCGGCCATAATCCAATGTATTCCTGGGGCCAGAGCAGGCGACATCGAGTCAAATTTGAAAATGCTGGCTAAAAGTAACTCTAAATATTCCACAATTGTTATTCACGCCGGCATTAATGACATCCGTCTCCGGCAGTCGGAAGTCACGAAACTTAATATAGAATCGGTGTGTGACTTTGCAAAAACGATGTGTGCCACTGTAGTATTCTCTGGGCCCCTCCCCAATCTGACCAGTGATGACATGTTTAGTCGCTCGTCATCCTTGAACCGCTGGCTGTCTGTGTGGTGTCCTAAAAATGACGTGGGCTACATTGACAATTGGAGCTCTTTTTGGGGAAAACCTGGTCTTATGAGACGAGACAGCATTCATCCCACTTTGGATGGTGCTTCTCATTTATCTAACAATCTGGCATCTTTTTTATCCAAATTTCCAAAACCCTGACTACTCAGAGTTGGGACCAGGAAGCAGAGTCGCAGTCTTACACGCCTCTCTGCAGCTCCTCTTCATCCACCACCCCTCAGCTTAGCCCCTGACTTCCCCATCAGAGAATCGTTGTCTGCTCCCTCCAAAGTAAATAAAAATATAATGTATAAGCATCCCAAAGTGATAAAGCAAAATATTGGTAAAACTCAAATTAAACAAAGCCTCTAAATTGAATGATTTGGCCTCTGTTCCTCCTCATAATTTAAAAATTAAATGTGGTTTATTAAATATTAGGTCTCTAACTCCCAAGTCTCTGTTAGTCCATGATCTGTTAATTGATCATCAGATTGATTTAATTTCCCTTACAGAGACTTGGTTAGGACAAGAGGATTATGTTGGTTTAAATGAATCAACTCCCTCTGGTTATTTAAACTGTCAAAATCCCAGAAGTTCTGGTCGTGGAGGAGGAGTAGCAGCAATTTACCATTCCAAATTACTAGTTAATGTAAAGCAAAAAACATGTTATAATTCCTTTGAGGCCCTGGTCCTCAGTATTGGGCACTTTAGCAATTCCAGGTTAAACCCAATTTTATTTGCCATAGTTTATCGTCCCCCATCAACCTATTCAGAATTTTTATCCGAATTTCCTGATTTCTTAGCTGATTTAGTGCTGAAATCTGATAGAATAATTATAGTAGGGGACTTTAATATACATGTGGATGTAGATAGTGACTGCCTTAATGTGGCTTTTAATTCAATATTAGACTCGATTGGGTTTTCTCAGAAAGTAGGAAATTCTACTCATTACCTCCACCATACATTGGACCTTGTTCTGACATATGGCATAGAAATAGAAAATCTGGTAGTGTCTCCTCATAACCCTGTACTGTCAGACCATTGTCTGTTAACCTTTGATTTTACTATTTCTGACTATTTGGCTCCTAAAGAAAAATATTATCACAGTAGATGCCTCTCAGATGATGCTGTTTCCAAATTTATGCAGATTGTTTCCTCTATGCCATGTGTCAACACAACGGAAATAAGCTATAGACAGCTTGCTCCTTCTGTAATTGATAACATGGTGGATAGTGTTTCAGCTTCTCTACATCAGGCTCTAGACTTGGTGGCCCCCTTAAAAAAGAAAAAGTCTAATCAGAGATTTTTAACTCCTTGGTTCAACACAGAAACTCGTAGCTTAAAACAGAAGACTCGTCAATTAGAAAGAAAATGGCGCTCTACTAATTTAGATGAAATCTATTTAGCTTGGAGAAATCATCTTTTAATTTATAAAAAATCTCTTAGAAAAGCTAGAACGAGTTATTACTCTGCATTAATAGAAGAGAACAAGAATAATCCCAGGTTTCTTTTCAGTACTGTAGCCAGGTTGACAAAGAGTCAGGACTCTGTCAATCCTAGCATTCCCTTAGAGCTTACTAGTCAGGACTTTATGAACTTTTTCAATAATAAAATTTCATCCATCAGAGATAAAATCAATCAGATTCTTCCCACAGTTAACTTAAATACTGTAACTACTACAACTCCTTCTATTGATGTCTGTCTTGATGAGTTTACTCCAATCGACCTTTGTGAGTTAGACAAAATAGTTTCCTCATCCAAACCTTCAACTTGTCTTTTAGACCCTATTCCTACCAGGTTATTTAAAGAAGTCTTCCCACTTATTGGTAGCTTTATTCTTCATATAATCAATTCTTCATTAACTTTAGGCCATGTACCGCAGGCTTTTAAAACGGCTGTAATTAAACCCTTACTCAAAAAGCCAACGCTAGATCCAGGAGCTTTAGCTAACTATAGACCAATCTCTAATCTCCCTTTCATTTCAAAAATCTTAGAAAGAGTTGTTGCTACGCAATTATTTGACCACCTGCAGGGAAATGGTTTATTTGAGGAGTTTCAATCTGGGTTTAGAATCCATCATAGCACTGAAACAGCCTTAGCGAAGGTCACTAACGACCTCCTCATTGCATCTGATAATGGACTAGTTTCTGTACTTGTCCTTTTAGATCTTAGTGCAGCTTTTGATACTATTGATCATAATATTCTACTTGATAGATTAGAACACTATGTTGGACTTAATGGAACTTCGTTGCAGTGGTTTAGATCTTATTTATCTGATAGGTTCCAGTTTGTTCATGTAAATGATGAGTTTTCTCTCAGCTCAAAGCTTAGTCATGGAGTTCCACAGGGATCTGTGCTTGGCCCTACTCTTTTTAGTTTATATATGCTTCCGTTAGGCAACATTATTAGAAAGCACTGTATACATTTTCACTGTTATGCAGATGACACACAATTATACCTGTCAATGAAGCCAGATGATACTAATCAATTAGCCAAGTTAGAAGCCTGTCTTAAGGAAATCAAAGTTTGGATGACTTGTAATTTCCTGCTATTAAATTCAGATAAGACTGAAGTCATTCTTGTTGGTCCAAAAAACCTTAGAAATTCCTTTCCAAATCAAACTTTCAGTTTGGATGCAGTTACTCTTTCTCTTAATAGCTCTGTGAGGAACCTTGGAGTTATTTTTGATCAGGATTTGTCCTTCAATTCACATATTAAATTTGTTTCTAAGACTGCCTTCTATCATTTGCGTAATATTGCCAAGATTAGGAGCATCTTGTCTCAGAGTGATGCTGAGAAGCTGATCCACGCTTTTGTTAGTTCGAGATTAGATTATTGTAATTCTTTATTATCAGGTTGTCCTAAAACATCTTTAAAAAGTCTTCAGCTGATCCAAAATGCTGCAGCAAGAGTTTTAACAGGTACTAGAAAGAGAGATCATATCTCTCTGGTTCTGGCCTCCCTTCATTGGCTTCCCATAGAGTTTAGAATTAAGTTTAAAATCCTTCTTCTTACTTACAAAGCTCTAAACAATCAGGCTCCTTTTTATTTAAAAGATCTGATACTACCGTATCATCCTAACAGAGCACTACGCTCCCAAAATGCAGGTTTACTTGTAATACCTAGAATCTCCAAAAGTACAATGGGAGGCAGAGCCTTCAGTTATCAAGCTCCTCTCCTGTGGAATCAGCTGCCAATCTGGATTCGGGAGTCAGACTCGATCTCTGTTTTTAAGAATAGGGCTAAAACCTACCTTTTTGATATAGCCTACAATTAGGGAGGGATCATGTGTTTTCTGAACCCTCCCTTAGTTATGCTGCTAATAGGTTTAGTCAGCCGGGGGACCTCCAGTAATGCACTGGGCCTCACTCCTTTCCTCACTCTCTATGAAATATTTTTTTTTTTTTGCTGGTCATTAACATTTGTTTGTTCTCTCCCATAGATTGAGTCCCCATCGTGCTGTTTGCTCTCTACATGTCTGTTCTTTTCTTCTTCTCTATCCCCTCACCCCCCAGCCAGTCGCAGCAGATGACTGCCCCTCCCTGAGCCTGGTTCTGCTGGAGGTTTCTTCCTGTTAAAAGGGAGTTTTTCCTCTCTACCGTCGCCAAGTGCTTGCTCACAGGGGATCGCCTGATTGCTGGGGTCTTTCTGCAACTGTGGGGGTCCTCCCTACAGTTGATAGTGCTATGAGATGACTGTTGTTGTGAAATGGCGCTATATAAATAAAGTTGAATTGAATTGAATTGAATTGAATTGAATCTTCCTCTAACACCAACCCTCTCCATGTCCTCCTTCACTACATCCATGAATCTTCTCTGTGGTCTTCCTCTTGTCCTCCTGCCTGGCAGCTCCATCTTCAACATCCTTTGTCCAATATATCCACTATCCCTCCTCTGTACATGTCCAAACCACCAAGTCCAAGTCACTGTCTCCAAACCATACATCATAGCAGGTCTCACAACCATCTTGTAAATCTTCCTTTTCACTCTTGCTGCTACCTTTCTGTCACAAATCACCCCTGACACTCATCTCCACCCACTCCCCCCCTGCCTGCACTCTCTTCTTCACCTCTCTTGTGCATTTTCCATTGCGTTGGATGGTTGACCCCAGGAATTTAAACTCATCTCCGCTACTCCTTCCATCTTCACCGTTGCACCTGCCTCCCTCTCATTCACACTCATGTATTCTGTCTTGCTTCTACTGACTTTCATTCCTCTTCTCTCCAGAGCATACCTCCACCTCTCCAGGTCCCTTCTCTCACTACAGATCACAACGTCGTCTGCAAACATCATGGTCCACGGAGACTCCTGCCTGACCTGGTCTGTCAGTCTGTCCATCACCATGGCAAACAAGAAGGGGCTCAGAGCCGATTCCTGATGTAATCCCACCCCCACCTCGAATCAATCTGTCACTCCTACAGTGCACCTCACTACTGTCTTGCTGTCCTCATACACTACCGTTCAAAAGTTTGGGGTCACCCAGACAATTATTTTGTGTTTTCCATGAAAAGTCACACTTATTTACCACCATGAGTTGTAAAATGAATAGAAAATATAGTCAAGACATTGACAAGGTTAGAAATAATGATTTGTATTTGAAATAATAATTTTTTCCTTCAAACTTTGCTTTCGTCAAAGAATCCTCCATTTGCAGCAATTACAGCATTGCAGACCTAACATGATTGCACAAGGGTTTTCTAATCATCCATTAGCCTTCTGACGCAATGAGCAAACACACTGTACCATTATAACACTGGAGTGATAGTTGCTGGAAATGGGCCTCTATACACCTATGTAGATATTGCACCAAAAACCAGACATTTACAGCTATAATAGTCATTTACCACATTAGCAATGTATAGAGTGTATTTCTGATTATCCATCCATCCATCCATCTTCTACCGCTTTTCCGGAGGTCCGGGTCGCGGAGGCAGCAGTTCAAGCAGAGAAGCCCAGACTTCCCTCTCCCCAGCCACCTGCTCCAGCTCTTCAGAGGGGATACCAAGGTGTTCCCAGACTAGCTGGGAGACATAGTCTCTCCACCGAGTCCTGGGTCTGCCCCGGGGTCTCCTCCCAGTGGGACGTGCCTGAAACACCTCAAGTGGGAGGCGTCCAGGAGGCATCCTAATCAGATGCCCATACCACCTCAACTGACTCCTTTCAATGTGGAGGAGCAGCGGTTCTACTCTGAGCCTCTCCCGGATGACTGAGCTCCTCACCCTATCTCTGAGGGTGAGTCCAGCAATCCTACGGAGAAAGCTCATTTCAGCCGCTTGTATCCGCGATCTCGTTCTTTCGGTCATTACCCAAAGCTCGTGACCATAGGTGAGAGTAGGAACGTAGATTGACTGGTAAATCGACAGCTTTGCCTTAGAACTAAGCTCCCTCTTCACCACAACAGACCGGTACAACGTCCGCATCACTGCAGATGCTGCTCCAATCCGTCTGTCGATCTCTCGCTCCATTTTCCCCTCACTCGTGAACAAGACCCCAAGATACTTAAACTCCTCCACTTGGGGCAGGAGCCTGTCCCCAACCCGGAGAGGACAATCCACCTTTTTCCGGCTGAGGACCATGGACTCGGACTTGGAGGTGCTGATTCTCATCCCAGCCACTTCACACTCAGCGGCAAACCGTCCCAGCAAGAGCTGTAGGTCATTGCTGGATGAAGCCAACAGGACAACATCATCTGCAAACAACAGAGATGAGATCCTGTGGTCACCAAGCATGACACCCTCCATTCCCTGGCTGCGCCTAGAAATCCTGTCCATAAAAATTATGAACAGGACCGGTGACAAAGGGCAGCCCTGGCGGAGTCCAACTCTCACTGGGAATGACTCCGACCGAGTGTTGGCAATGCGAACTAAACTCTCACAACGGTCGTACAGAGACCGAATAGCTCGTAACAACAAGCCCGATACCCCATACTCCCGAAGCACCCCCCACAAAAATCCACGAGGGACGCGGTCAAATGCCTTCTCCAAGTCCACAAAACACATGTAAACTGGTTGGGCAAACTCCCACGAACCCTCAAGAATTCTCGAGAGGGTAAAGAGCTGGTCCGATGTGCCACGGCCAGGACGAAAACCACATTGCTCCTCCTGAATCCGAGGTTCGACCAACGGCCGGACTCTCCTCTCCAGTACCTTGGCATAGACCTTCCCAGGGAGGCTGAGGAGTGTGATCCCTCTAAAGTTGGAGCACACCCTCCGGTCCCCTTTTTTGAAGAGAGGAACCACCACCCCGGTTTGCCATGCCAAAGGCACTGCCCCCGACCTCCACGCAATGTTGCAGAGGCGTGTCAACCATGACAACCCAACAACATCCAGGGCCTTGAGGTACTCGGGGCGAATCTCGTCCACCCCCGGGGCCCGGCCACCAAGGAGATTTTTAACCACCTTGGCGACCTCAGCCCCTGTGATAGGCGAGTCATCCCCCTCGTCCCCAAACCCTGCTTCCTCTGTGGAAGGCGTATCAGTGGGATTGAGGAGATCCTCGAAGTATTCCTTCCACCGCCCGACGATATCCCCAGTTGAAGTCAACAGTGTCCCATCCGCACCATACACAGTGTGGACGGGGAGCTGCTTTCCCCTCCTGAGCCGCCGAACAGTTTGCCAGAATCTCTTTGAAGCCGACCGAAAGTCTTGTTCCATGGCCTCACCGAACTCCTCCCATACCCGGGTTTTTGCTTCAGCAACCACCCGAGCTGCACTCCGCTTGGCCTGCCGGTACACCTCAGCTGCTTCGGGAGTCCCACAAGCCAACCAAGCTTGATAGGACTCCTTCTTCAGCTTAATGGCCCCCCTCACCACTGGTGTCCACCACTTGGTTCGGGGGTTGCCACCACGAGATGCACCGACCACCTTGCGGCCGCAGCTCTGGGCTGCCGCTTCAACAACAGAGGTGGAGAACATGGCCCATTCAGACTCCATGTCTCCAGACTCCCTCGGAATGTGGTTGAAGTTCTTCCGGAGGTGGGAGTTGAAGACCTCCCGGACAGGGGCCTCAGCCAGACGCTCCCAGCACACCCTCACTATACGTTTGGGTCTACCAGGTCTGAATGGCTTCCTCCCCTGCCATCGGATCCAACTCACCACCAGGTGGTGATCAGTTGACAGCTCTGCACCTCTCTTTACTCGGGTGTCCAAGACATACGGTATTTCTGATTAGTTTAAAGTTATCTTCATTGAAAAAAGTGCTTTTCTTTCCAAAATAAGGAAATTTCTAAGTGACCCCAAACTTCTGTTGAACAGTAGTGTACATGTCCTGCACCACCCTCACATACTTCTCTGCCACTCCTGACTTCCTCGTACAGTACCACACTTCCTCTCTTGGCACCCTATCATATGCTTTCTGTAGATCCACAAAGACACAGTGCAACTCCTTCTAACCTTCTCTGTACCTCTCCATCAGCACTCTTACAGCAAACACTGCATCTGTGGTACTCTTTCTTGGCATGAAACCATACTGCTGCTCACTGATTGCCACCTCTCCTCTTAACCTGGCTTCAACAGTTCTTTCCCATATCTTCATAGTGTGGCTGATCAACTTTATACCTCTGTAGTTACTACAGCTCTGAGCATCACCTTTGTTCTTGAAAAGTGGTAACAAAACACTTCTTCTCCACTCCTCAGGCATCCTCTCACTCTCCAAGATTGTGTTAAACAATCTGGTTAAAAAGTCCACTACCATCTCTCCTAAACATCTCCAGACCTCCACAGGTATGTCATCTGGACCAACCGCCATTCCATTCTTCATCCTCTTCAAAGCTGCCCTCACTTCCACCTTGCTAATCCTCAGGACTTCCTTGTTCACTATCTTTCCTTCATACTTCACCTTCATCTGCATCTTCATTCCTTCTACTTCATTGATCCCAGTTTGGCATCAATAAAGTACATCCATCCATCCATCTATCTATCTATCTATCTATCTCTCATTTTCTTTATTCATCAGCTCTTCAAAGTACTCTTTCCACCTTCTCAACACACTCTTGTCATTTGTTAGTACATTACCATTTCTGTCCTTAATCAACCTAACCTGCTGTACATACTTCCCACCTTGATCTCTGTCTAGCCAGTCGATACAACTCCTTTTCTCCTTCCCTAGTGTCCAGCCTCTCACACAACTCACTACATGCCTTATCCTTTGCCATCTCTCTCTTTGCCATGTGCCTAGATTCCAAATACTCCCGTCTACTTTCTTTATCTCCCTGACTATCCCACGTTTTCTTTGCTAACCTCTTCCATTGAATACTTTCCTGTACCTCCTCATTTCACCACCAAGTCTCCTTGTCTTCCTTCCTCTGTCCACTGGATACACCACATGCCTTTCTACCCGTTTCCCTCAATACTTTTGCTGTACTTTCCCAGTCATCTGGTAATTCTTCCCTACCAACCAAAGCCTGTATCAACTCCTTCCTGAACTGTCTGTGACCTTCCTTCTGTAATCAAATCAAATCAAATCAACCTTTATTGTCATGTTGCTGTACATACAACTGTAGTGCAGGCAAGATGAAATTACGTTTCTCTAGGCATCCATACAAGTAAAAAGAACATAATTTAAGACACACTCACACCCCCCCTCACCCCCCCACCCCAACACAGCCATTCAAACATCCCTGAGACATACTTGAAAACTAACTAGAACTATAATATACAAATAATATACATAATGTCCATAAGGTGCAGTAGTATGTATGAAAGATTCCGAATCAGCATCCTAACAGCTTGTGGAAGGAAGCTGTTAATCAGTCTGGTGATTCTGCCTCTGATGCTCCGGAATCGTTTGCCAGATGGCAGCAGTTCAAAGTGTTTATGCAGAGGGTGAGAACGGTCCTTGACAATGTTCAGTGCCCTGCTCCTACAACGGTTCTGAAATAGTTCTTGGACAGAGGGGAGGGAAACTCCAATTACCCTCTCAGCTCCCTTAACTATCCTCTGCAGGGCTTTTTTGTCTGACATACTGCAGCTGGAGTACCATGTTGCAATGCAGTACATCAGAACACTCTCCACCACATCTCTGTAGAAGGTCCTGAGGATGCAGATGGGGAGAGAGGCCTGTTTGAGCTTCCTCAAGAAGTGCAGTCTCTGCTGGGCCCGCTTCCTGATCCCCAAGGAATTCTTGCTCCAGCTCAGGTCCTGTGAGATCTGCACTCTGAGGAACTTGATGTTCTCCACTCTCTCCACCAAACAGCTGCCGATGCTGAGAGGGACGTGTTCAGGCCGTGACCGCCGGAAGTCGATAATCATCTCCTTCGTTTTGTCCACGTTGAGCACCAGATTGTTCTCCCTGCACCAGCCCTCCAGGTCTCTAACTTCTTCCCTGTACATTGATTCCTCATCCCTCTGAATAAGTCCCACCACTGTGGTGTCGTCTGCAAACTTAATAATCCGGTTCCCCTCATGTCTGGATACACAGTCATGTGTTAGAAATGTAAACAACAGTGGACTGAGTACGCAGCCTTGAGGGGATCTGGTGCTCAGCGTGATAGAGTTGGAGATGTTGTTTCCAACACAGACAGACTGAGGTCTCTCGGTCAGGAAGTCCAGGATTCAGAGACATGTGGCGGTGTTCTGACCGAGAAGGAATAATTTCTCCATCAGTCTCTGGGGAACTTCCCTCACTTAATCTTTGGGTCTGCCTTCACTGTTTTCCTCTTCTTGCTTTGCAAAGTCACCCTACAGACTACCATCCAATGCTGTCTAGCTACATTCTCCCCAGCCACCACCTTGCAGTCTCCTATCTCTTTCAGATTTCTCCTTGTGCATAAAATGTAGTCCACTTGTGTGCACCTTCCTCCACTCTTGTAAGTCATCCTATGTTCCTCTCTTTTCCTGAAAAATGTGTTCACCACAGCCATTTCCATCCTTTTAGCAGAATCCACAACCATCTGTCCTTCCACATTTCTCTCCTTAACCTTTAACTTCTAGCTTCAAACTCATGATTCAGTCTGACTCCCACTTTACCTCCTGAACACTCTTCAAATACTCTTCCTTCAAGATTACTCCTACTCCATTTCTCTTCCAAACTACACCATGGTAGAACAGTTTAAATCCACCTCCAATGCTCCTAACCTTGCTTCCCTTCCATCTGGTTTCTTGAACACACAGTATATCTACCTTTCTTCTCTCCATCATATCAGCCGACTCTCTGCCTTTACCAGTCATAGTCCCTACATTTAATGTCCCTACTCTCACCTCCACACTTCTACCTTTCCTTTTCTCTCTCTCCCTCCTAACCCACCTTTCCCCTCTCCTCCTCCTCGATCTTTGACCAACAGTAGCCCAATTTCCACCAGCACCCTGTCAGTTAACAGCACCAGTGGTGGTTGTTGTTAACCCGGGCCTCAACCAATCCGGTATGAAAGTCTCATTCGTCATGATTCACATGTTTGATTTGGCAAAGGTTTTATGTCGGATGCCCTTCCTGACACAACCCTGCCCATTTACCCGGGCTTGGGACCAACACTCAGAGTACACTGGCTTGTGCACCCCTTGTGGCTGGTATTCATCAGTAAAAAGCTGAATTAGCAAATTCCAATTTTTTTTTTTTGATTTTGTATACTTTATTGATCCCCAGAGGGGAAATTGAGGGCATCCACCTGGATGAATGAAGCAGCCACGGTACGGCACTATCCCTTTACCATTCACACACACATTCAGACCTAGGGCCACTTTAGAGTCTCCAATGAACCTAACTTGCATGTTTTTGGCCTGTGGGAGGAAACCGGAGAACTCCCGGAGTAAACCCACGCAGACACGGGGAGAACATGCAAACTCCACACAGATCACTGTTGGTCAGGGGCTGGGATCGAACCAGGAATCCCATGGCCAAGGGTGAGTTGCTGTGCTGCCACAGTGCTAACCACTGCGCCACCGCATGTCACTACTTTATTAAAAATTTTAAAATTTACAAGGAAAAATAACAAAATGTCTCAAGTTCACAAGAACAGTTGAAAATGTAAGAAAAAGAGCTGACAGATCTACAGCCGTGTGTTACCTGTATATAGAAGGTTCTGGAGCTGGTGACCACCTCGAATAAATTATCCCTCATCATTGGCTCACTGCACAGAAACACAAACATTTACATTTAATTATGCAACAGTTAGTTCTGACCGAGCAATCTGACTATATTCCTCAATAACCACACTTGGATGTTTCACCAGATAACGGTGTTGTGATCATGTATAATTACACTGTGGCTTCTTATAATATGAGGGGCTTGTAATGGGTAGTGGACCTTAATTTCCACAGTGACGCACTGTATGGACCCAGAAATTGTTCTTGTGTTTGGGGTTCATGCTAACAGTTCGCCCAGTGAGTCCCGTTACCCCAAACTTTAGATTAAAATCTATAGTGTACAGCTTCTACTGAAACCTCACAATGTAATGCATGCTTTTGACTTGTTATTGTCAACTAAAGATGACACTAAGAATGCAGTGAAGAGAACACAAACAAAAGCAGGGATTTCAATTGAGCACTAGCTAGCAAGCTTGTCTAAAGAGACCAGACCAAGGGACTCAATAAAAGTATGCATATGAATGATGACTTGTGGACAATGGCAAATTTCATTGAATGTAAATGTAAAATGACAATAAATACAAACAAGAAGAAACAATAAACACACAAATAAATAATCCGTATCATACTCAGTGTACTGCTAGTTTGCGTGTGTAGTGTGCAGGCACCACATCAACAGGGTCCGACTACATATGGGTTTGCTTGTGTGTGCAAGCTGTGCAACAGACTGGTTAGCTCAAAAGTAATAGCACGCTGTAATCAAAAGCCAGTCGAAGCTTTTGATTGCAGTTTGCACATTTATTAATGTTATTTTATTATGCTTTGCATTGGCAACACTATATTACTGTTGCAAAATTTATTCCAGCTTATTGTTTTCCTTCTTCTGCCAAAATCTGGCATGCATCTCTTCCCCCAGTTTTGAGAAAAACCCCACAAAGTGTATATCAAAATGTTCAGCTCTATCAGGAGATTTATGCTTCTATCCCCAATTTTTTTTTTTCACTGTGTGACTGAAATATTCCTGAAAAATCTGAAAATTTTTCCCACAGAGAATCGAGTTTTTGCAGAAACAAGTTTAAAAAACTTCATACACAAATATCTCAGCCACACTTTATCCTATAAATTTAATTTTTATTTCAAAATGTAGGAAAGTTTGTTGTCTTTCAACATGTACCTTTCTGGCCTGAGGTTAACACAAAATCTCCCTCTTCAGAGTGTGTCACGTGACCCAGCAGAGTGGAGAGACAGCCACAAAATTAGAGGAAACGTTCCCAGACAAATCATCCAAACTCTGTACACAGGTTCACCTTGGGGTCCTGAACCCAAACTGTGCATATGGGGTCAAAAGGTAAAAGTCAAAACACTCTGACTTTATTTATATAGCACTACATGTAGCACAAAGTGCTGTACATAAGACATTAAATCATTAAATAACCCCCTCCCCTACAGTTCATTATGTGATTCATGCCTTCCATATTTAACACCTTGAAAACACCTTTTGTTGTAATTAGGCACTATATAAAGCTGAACTGAATTACTATGTCAGAATCACCATGGTGATCTTTTCACCTCACTCCCTCCTGTGTAATATTGCTTAAATGAATGAATGAATGAATTTATTTATTTCGGATAGTACATTACAGGTTAAAAGAAACTGTATAATATAACAACAAGGTCAAATTAGACAAAGACTCCTTCTACTATACAATTCCACGTGAGTTATCCGAAATGGGTGATGGCTGAAGCCGTAGCTTATATTGCCCACCCATATTCCATCCAAGAATTCAAAGGAGAAAAAAGAGAAAACAAGACAAGAGCGATTACAATTTAAAACAAGACTAAGACAAAATATGACTGAGAGAAAAAGAAAACTGAGCTAGTCTAAGTTAAGCGGTTACTATTCAAGAACAAATCTAAGACATAGTGTCACAGAGAAAAAAGAAAAACTAAGCTATAACACAACACAGGCTGGAAATGTCAATCCTTATGTGAGTTTACATGTCGTCTTGTAAATATGTTTGGAGTATTTCTTCCTTTAGTTTTTGTTTAAATTGTCCAAGCTTTGTACATGATTTTAATTCAGGTCCAAAATCGTTCCATAATCTGACACCTTGCACAGAAATACAGTGTTGCTTGGTAGTTGTTCTCACTGTAGGCTTTTGAAATATACATGTTCCTCTGAAGTGATATCGTTTCTCCCTTGTTTGGAACAACTTTTGGATATTTGCGGGCAGTGATAGATTCTTCACTTTGAACATTATTATTGCGGTTTTAAAGTCGATCAGATCTTTCAACTTGAGAGTTTTTTGTTTAAGAAAAAGTGGGTTTGTTGGTTCCCTGTAAGCTGCTTTGTTGATTATTCTAATAGCTCTCTTTTGAAGCATAAAGAGTGGATATATGTTTGTTTTATATGTATTTCCCCATACTTCATTACAATATGTCATGTATGGGAGTATTAATGAATGATACAAGGTGTATAGTGTGGGTTGATTCAGCAAATTTTTCACTCTGTGTAATATTGCAATTGATTTGGATACTTTACCTTTTATATAATTAATATGTGGCTTCCAACACAGTTTGTTATCAATTATTACTCCAAGGAATTTAGTTTCGGATACCCTTTCAATCTCTACACCATTTACACTGAGTTTGGGTACTGGGTAGTTGTGATGGTTGTTAAAGACTATAAATTTTGTCTTGCTTAAATTGAGCGTTAATTTGTTTGAATCAAACCACAGTTTCAGCTTTCCTAATTCCTTTCCGAGTGTATCCAGAAGTTGTTCCAAATTGTTTCCACTGCATAGCAGGTTAGTGTCATCAGCAAACAATATTAAGTCCATTTTTTCTGAAACTTTACATATATCATTTATATACATATTGAATAATAATGGTCCCAAAACTGAACCCTGTGGGACTCCACAGGTGACCTTCAGTAGCTCTGAGTTTTTGTTGTTAACACATACAAACTGATATCTATTCTTTAAGTAACTTCTTAACCAGGACAGTGCTACCCCTCTGATACCACAATTTTGTAGTTTCTTTAATAATAGATTGTGATCTACTGTATCAAATGCTTTTTTAAGATCCAGGAATACTCCAATTGAATACTCTTTATTTTCAATGGCTGTTGATATTTTTTCTGTAAATTCCATTAAGGCATATGCTGTTGTCCTTTTGTGTCTGAACCCATATTGCTGCTCACACAATAAATCATTCTTCAGTATGAAGTTGTCAATTCTCTCATAGAATATTTTTTCAAGTATCTTGGAAAATTGCGGTAATAGTGAAATTGGTCTGTAGTTGGAGAGTTCCCCTCTGTCGCCTGTCTTGTAAATCGGAATTACTTTAGCTATTTTCATTGCATTGGGAAATATACCTGATTGGAGAGACAGGTTACAGATATACGTCAGTGGTTTCACTATGCATTCGATAACAGTTTTGACTAGTAGCATATCAATACCATCGCAGTCAGTAGATGTTTTACTTTTGAACGATTTAACAATTTCAATGACCTCTCTTCAATGAACCTAAACTACCCAAAAACGTGTGGACCGCAGTTACTGACCTCTGTTTGCACTCCTGAACTTTGTGGATCTCCTTCAGTAGGATCACCTTCAGAGCCTCTTTCTCCTGAGGAGAAACAACACAGGCTTAAAAAATAAACTGATATGATGAACAACAGAGCTGTGTCATAAATTTGCAACTTTTTTCTAGGAAATCTGCAACTTTCTTTTAATCAGAGATTTGTATTTTTTTTTAGTTTGCTGCTTTTTTTCCCCGTAAATTTCTGAACATTTATCTTCTTGCAACTTTTTTCCATAAATTTTCTGCTTCTATTTTTGTAAATTTGCAACTTTCTTCTCATATATTTGTAACTTTTTGCTTGTAAATTTGTGACTTTTTCTTGTAAATTTGGAACTAAACTTACATTTTCCTCATAAACAGCTTTTTCACATAAATTTGTGAATTTTTTGTAAATTATTTTTTTTTTTTCAATAAATCTGCTGGTTTTCAAGATTCGCTTTTTTGTGTAAATTTGTGACCTTGTAAATTTGCAACTATTTTCTCGTAAATTTGCAACTTGTTTTGTAAACGTACCTTTCACAAATGCTACAAGAGGGGTCCAGAATATAATATAAAGTGGGAATAACTACATAAAGATTCTTTTGTATTAATAAATTAACTTGTTTTGCATGACCATTCTTCATCTCTCTGGGTGTGTCTGTGTACTGTGCACAAACAGAAGCGAATCTGCCCTGGTGTAGATCACATGACACTATTTAGGGTGCATGCCATGGTGTGTCGAAACATGCAGGTGCTGCAGGGCCACATTCATTAACACATATTCACAGAGTGTTGTTGTCTTACCAGGTCAGATTTGTAGTAGCTGATGGCGTTATCATCCAGTATGAAGTACCTCCTCTTCCAGTTCTTCATCTGAAACCAAACAACAAAAACAGAGTTAGCAGGAAAGCATACGAGGCTTATCTGGGCCTATAAAAAACTTTAACCTAGAGCTCCTATTATGTTCTTTTTTACATGCTGACAGCTCCCAGAGGTGGTAATGAAATGTCTGTGACATGCTCTGGTAAGAACACCTCAGGATTTTAGTGCTGTAACATTTCACACACAGTGAAGGAGCTCTCCTTAAAACAGGCTGTTATTATAGCATATTGCTTTAAATGCTGCAGGGCTCCATCATTACTCTGAGTTTTATGTTTTGATGGTGACACCATAGCTTTTTGCTTCTGTTATCAGATTAAGTGACATGCTATTGAATACTGACTGAATGTTAGAGTGTAAATGCCCAAATAACACATTATCGGAGTGGTGGTTCAGTTGGTAGAGCATCCGCCCCACACCCGGGAGGCCGGGATTCAAATCCCGGCCGCGTCATGCCGAAGACCAAATGAAAAAGCAGAACTTCCTGCTGTCCAGCTTGGTGCTCAGCAATAATGGAACGGAGGAGGTAAATTTGTGGTGGTGCCTTGCATGGCAGCGACCCCTGTGATTCTATACATATGTGTGATTAACACTGTAGATAAGAGAAACATAATTTCATTCAACTGTACATGATTGGCTGTATGGATTTGAATGACAATAAAGATGGTTTATCCTTATCAGAAGCAGGGGTGTGTGGTTACATCAGTGGCGGTTCATGGAGTGCAAAACAGTTCCCAGAAGTCAGCAACAAGCGCTAGCATCACCACAGAGTTACAGTTGACCAGTTCTGAGGTACTTTCAATGAGACATTTAACGTTAATGATTTGATCTTATCAGCACATCCAAATCAAATGTGTTTTTTTCCCATATTTTCCACTGAATTAGTAAATCTAGGCAACATTAATAATGGGCTAGGATACTGTGTACAGTTAGCAACACTACATCAACCACCATCAGTTTATTATTTAGAATTCTGTTACTGCGTAAGTGCTCTCCACTTAGAAATTAGTTTAATTCTGTAATTATTAGCTTTCTGGCTGTTGTAACATTTTACCTCATCGATGTGACAGTTCCAGCAGGCTTTAAATTTACAAACTGCACAAATCAGACTGCAAACTGTTAAAAGAACTGGTAAACGGAACTGTCTGAAGCTCACTTGGTGCTTTGTTAAAAACTAAACTTTTGCAATTAAAAAGCAATAAAAAGTTGAGTAATTGTTTTTTCATTGTAATTTCGACAATTAATCATTGTTAACAAATTAATTAGTAAAAAAAGTTATTGTGAATAATCACAATTAATAATAGAAAAATGTGTAGTTAATCAGTTAAAATTTTTAATTGATTCCCAGCACTAATTTATGTGTCAGTGTATATGGTCTCTCTCACCACAGCTCCCTGTTTAACACAGAACCCAGACTTGATGATGGTCTGGTCCTGAGCTGATCTGGACAGGTAGTAGGGCAGGTGACCCTGACTTAGGTTCTGCTTCATCCCTCCACGCTCACAGTCATTCTGACCGTCCCCCTGCTCCTGAAACATGGAAACAATCTAAATTTAATATCATCTCACAGCATCAGGGATCAGAAACCTCTCCTATCCAAAGAGCAATTTGGAACAATTATTTCCAGTCTTTCTGGCACAAAATATGTGCTCCAGTCTACAGTGTGGACTCTTCATAACCCATAATCCCAGAGCAGTTTCTGGCAATAAATCAGAGTGTCATATCAGCCCCCAGCTGCTAAGGGGCCCCCCAAGGTTCAAATTCAGTTTCAACATTTTTGGAAGGAGAAAAATAACACTGGGTTCAAATTTTTGTTCTTGTAAATTTGCCACTTTTTCTCAAAATACATTTGTGATGTTTTCTTGTATATGCACAATTTTTTTCTCATTTTTGAGTTTTTTTTTCCTTGCAATTTTTTTTTACTTTTTTGTAAATTTGTGCCTTTTTTCTTGCACACTTGCAACTTTTTCCTTGCAAATTGTATTTTTTTTTTCTAAATTTGTGACTTTTCCCTGCAAATTTCCAACTTTTTTTCCTCATGAATTTGCAACTTTTTCCAAAATTTTTTGCCTTTTTTCTTGTAAATGTGCAGCTTTCATATGGATCTTGCACTGGGCCCCCAAAAACTACTAGAAATGGCCCTGATTATGATGTAGCCTGGAGACTTATTTCTTATCTATTAGCAACTAAATCCGGTTTTCTTTTCCCAGCAGTTTAGAAAGTTTGTGCTGGTGGTGATGGTGAACCAGTCATCACTTGTCCTGCTGCTGAGTCACATGTAAGTTTGCATACCTGCATAGGCAGGACTAGACCCGCTGCAGCTACTTCTGCAACCAAAAAAACCCCCCAAACCTGCGTAGTGGTGATGATGGGGACTCCGCCAATGATTTCAGTCTTGTAGGAGACTTGCTTCATGGCCCCCAGGACCTCCTGAGGGGTCTCTGTTTGGATCAAGTGGCCCTCTTCGGGTTTTGGTACCTTAAAATACAGAGACATTTTTTTTATGGTAAATTAGCAATACTCCAACAACTCTACACATTCCCACCTATATTTCAAAATAATCTCCTAAGCAAAGAGCCATTTGTGCAATTTTGTGACCCACAAACATATTTGAGCTTTAAAATGAACGTAAAATGACCTGTTTTCTTCTTAAAGTGCCCATGGCGTGCCCTTTTTCCAAGTTGACACAGCTTCCAGAGGTCTTAATGAAATGACTGTGACATGCTTTGGTCAGAACACCTCAGGTTTAAATTAACACTGTACCATTTTACATCCAGTTGAAGGAGCCTTCTTCAGAACAGGGGATTTTGCTTTAATCACTTTGGTCAGTGCTGATCTCTGACGCCACTATATGGCTAATGTTGGTTGGTTAGCACATAGCTCCATTAGCAAACACACCATGAGCTAGCTAATTGGTTGAGTGTAAAAGTCGAAATAAACAATTATGAGAGATGTGGTGTTTGAGTGGTCGATAGAATATGAACTGGTCTAGGGCTGAAACAATTAGCTGATGTTGTCGATAACATCGATCATAAAAATTTGTCAATGCAGATTTTTATTGTTGACAAATCGTTTAATTTTAAAGTTTATGTGCATGCCACAGAAATGATCAATTTAACTGTTCCAGTGAAGTAGAGGTTTGCATCATGGCAACATGGAGAGAAAATCACGAAGAACGCCAAAACTTTCCAAAACTATGAGAGGATTTTACCGAAAATTAATAGCAGACTTGCTGAATACCACACCTCCCAAGGTATGGGTTGACGACGATGCAGAGGACACAGTCCAAGGACGGATAATTTTTTCACACATAATGAGTTGTTCAGAATTCCTTATAAAAAGATAAAGAGTGATGATAATCAAGTCAGTGGCTGTAATGCACCTATAAGCTGGTTGCCAACCGCCAATCAAATCTAAAAGATGAAGAAGAACAAATGAAACAAGTTAAATGCATCCATTCCCTCCTCCTCTCCATCCTTCCGTCTTCGGCCACCTGTCAGCGGACTGCATCGGTAAGGTTAGAAAGTAACGTTCTTCTTCTGTTAGATTTAATTGGTGATTGGCAACCAGTTTACAGGTGCATTACCGCCACGTACTTCACTCTATATCATCACTCTATCTGGTCAGGAGCTGTAGTCCTTCTATCATTATTGTTGTGTCCAATCGAACTTCAACTCTGTCTTCAGACATCACTCTTCTTCGTCTCCTCGTACTTCACTCTGTATCATCACTCTACACATCTTGGCCATGGCAACGTTAGCGCTTCTTCACTCTATAATTCAAGAAATCTCTGTCTGTCTGTGTGTCATGACCATAGGACTCGCTAAAAGATCATAGGATCGCCTATGATGTGCCTATGATATCTACATGATGTCTATATGAAGCCACATAGACACAAAAAGATCAAAGGCAGCCTTCACTCACAATCATAGGACTCACTAAGACATCATCAAAGATAATACGACGCGCTATGTCACGATCATAGGACTTGCTAAAAGATCATAGGACTTGCTATGACATCATCAAAGATCAAAGGCAGGCTTCACTCACAATCATAGGACTGTCATATAGACATCATAGGCACATCATAGGCTCAGTGACATCATCAAAGATCACAGGCAGGCATCACTCACGAGCATACAACTCGCTATGACATCTTCAAAGATCAACGGCAGGCATCTCTCATGATCATATGACTTGCTATGATATCAAAGATCAAAGGTAGCCATCACAGATCAAAGGCAGTCATCACTGAACGAGTGGTGACAAAGATCAAAGGCAGGTTTCACCATGGTTACTGTTGCCATGGTAACCGTAACTTTCTATGGGCATGCAGAAATGCTTGCTTACACCTGCTTTCTATGGGCATGCACAGGTATGCACGTGCATGCATAGGTATACACTAGTATTTTCAACGAGCGATATTCTCAGCTTAGAAAACTGACCACACTATCAGTGTGTGCCGTTTAAATAGTTTACCTGCTGTCGGACAGTAATCTCTCTTATGATGGTTGCTGACTGCGCTGCTTCTGTTATGCTGACTAATATGTTAACTGCAGTAAATGGATAAATTACAGGAGCAGCTTACTCTTTTTTGTGTTCTCTATTATTATCACCGTAATATCAGCCTTCATTTTGAGTATTAGTGCATCTCGGCAAATTAGAATAACATGATTTGTAATTTAATTAAAAAAGATAACCATAATCATCACAAATGAATTTAAAATGGCTTAAATATTTCACTGTATGTGTAGTGGAGGCTCACATTCCTGAACTGATATTTAAAGTGTTTTTTTATTATTTATTGTGGACTGGAAGAAGTTATTTTAATTTTCATCTGAAGCCTAATCAAACTTTTAAACTTCTAGACCCAGCAAGGTTTCAAACAGGATGGACTAGCTTGTTATTTCTTCCATCCATCCATCCATCTTCTACCGCTTTTCCGGAGGTCCGGGTCGCAGAGGCAGCAGTTCAAGCAGAGAAGCCCAGACTTCCCTCTCTCCAGCCACCTGCTCCAGCTCTTCAGAGGGGATACCAAGGCATTCCCAGACCAGCTGGGAGACATAGTCTCTCCACCGAGTCCTGGGTCTGCCCCGGGGTCTCCTCCCAGTGGGACGTGCCTGAAACACCTCAAGTGGGAGGCGTCCAGGAGGCATCCTAATCAGATGCCCATACCACCTCAACTGACTCCTTTCAATGTGGAGGAGCAGCGGTTCTACTCTGAGCCTCTCCCGGATGACTGAGCCCCTCACCCTATCTCTGAGGGTGAGTCCAGCAATCCTACGGAGAAAGCTCATTTCAGCCGCTTGTATCCGCGATCTCGTTCTTTCGGTCATTACCCAAAGCTCGTGACCATAGGTGAGAGTAGGAACGTAGATTGACTGGTAAATCGACAGCTTTGCCTTAGAACTAAGCTCCCTCTTCACCACAACAGACCGGTACAACGTCCGCATCACTGCAGATGCTGCTCCAATCCGTCTGTCGATCTCTCGCTCCATTTTCCCCTCACTCGTGAACAAGACCCCAAGATACTTAAACTCCTCCACTTGGGGCAGGAGCCTGTCCCCGACCCGGAGAGGACAATCCACCTTTTTCCGGCTGAGGACCATGGACTCGGACTTGGAGGTGCTGATTCTCATCCCAGCCGCTTCACACTCAGCGGCAAACCGTCCCAGCAAGAGCTGTAGGTCATTGCTGGATGAAGCCAACAGGACAACATCATCTGCAAACAACAGAGATGAGATCCTGTGGTCACCAAGCATGACACCCTCCATTCCCTGGCTGCGCCTAGAAATCCTGTCCATAAAAATTATGAACAGGATCGGTGACAAAGGGCAGCCCTGGCGGAGTCCAACTCTCACTGGGAATGACTCCGACGGAGTGTTGGCAATACGAACTAAACTCTCACAACGGTCGTACAGAGACCGAATAGCTGGTAACAACAAGCCCGATACCCCATACTCCCGAAGCACCCCCCACAAAAATCCATGAGGGACGCGGTCAAATGCCTTCTCCAAGTCCACAAAACACATGTAAACTGGTTGGGCAAACTCCCACGAACCCTCAAGAATTCTCGAGAGGGTAAAGAGCTGGTCCGATGTGCCATGGCCAGGACGAAAACCACATTGCTCCTCCTGAATCCGAGGTTCGACCAATGGCCGGACTCTCCTCTCCAGTACCTTGGCATAGACCTTCCCAGGGAGGCTGAGGAGTGTGATCCCTCTAAAGTTGGAGCACAGCCTCCGGTCCCCTTTTTTGAAGAGAGGAACCACCACCCCGGTTTGCCATGCCAAAGGCACTGCCCCCGACCTCCACGCAATGTTGCAGAGGCGTGTCAACCATGACAACCCAACAACATCCAGGGCCTTGAGGTACTCGGGGCGAATCTCGTCCACCCCCGGGGCCCGGCCACCAAGGAGATTTTTAACCACCTTGGCGACCTCAGCCCCTGTGATAGGCGAGTCATCCCCCTCGTCCCCAAACCCTTCTTCCTCTGTGGAAGGCGTATCAGTGGGATTGAGGAGATCCTCGAAGTATTCCTTCCACCGCCCGACGATATCCCCAGTTGAAGTCAACAGTGTCCCATCCGCACCATACACAGTGTGGACGGGGAGCTGCTTTCCCCTCCTGAGCCGCCGAACAGTTTGCCAGAATCTCTTTGAAGCCGACCGAAAGTCTTGTTCCATGGCTTCACCGAACTCCTCCCATACCCGGGTTTTGGCTTCAGCAACCACCCGAGCTGCACTCCGCTTGGCCTACCGGTACACCTCAGCTGCTTCGGGAGTCCCACAAGCCAACCAAGCTTGATAGGACTCCTTCTTCAGCTTAATGGCCCCCCTCACCACTGGTGTCCACCACTTGGTTCGGGGGTTGCCACCACGAGATGCACCGACCACCTTGCGGCCGCAGCTCTGGGCCGCCGCTTCAACAACAGAGGTGGAGAACATGGCCCATTCAGACTCCATGTCTCCAGACTCCCTCGGAATGTGGTTGAAGTTCTTCCGGAGGTGGGAGTTGAAGACCTCCCGGACAGGGGCCTCAGCCAGACGCTCCCAGCACACCCTCACTATACGTTTGGGTCTACCAGGTCTGAATGGCTTCCTCCTCTGCCATCGGATCCAACTCACCACCAGGTGGTGATCAGTTGACAGCTCTGCACCTCTCTTTACTCGGGTGTCCAAGACATACGGTCGCAGGTCTGATGATACGATAACAAAATCGATCATCGACCTGCGACCTAGGGTGTCCTGGTGCCAAGTGCACATATGGACACCCTTATGCTTGAACATGGTGTTCGTTATGGACAGACTGTGGTTAGCACAGAAGTCCAATAACTGAACACCACTCGGGTTCAGATGGGGCAGGCCGTTCCTCCCAATCACCCCCCTCCAGGTTTCACTGTCGTTGTCCACGTGCGCATTGAAGTCCCCCAGTAGGACAATGGAGTCTCCAGGAGGAGCACCCTCCAGCACCCCAGTCACAGACTCCAAAAAGGGTGGGTACTCTGAAACATCATTTGGTGCATAGGCACAAATGATGGTCAGGACCCGTTTCCCAACCCAAAGGCGCAGGGAAGCAACCCTTTCGTCCACCGGGGAAAACTCCAATATAGAGGCAGCAAGGTGGGGTGATACAAGAATACCCACCCCTGCTCGTCGCCTCTCGCCCGGGGCAACTCCAGAAAAGGCCAAGCTCCAGCCCCTCTCCAGGAGACTGGTTCCGGAACCAAAGCTGTGTGTTGAGGTGAGGCCGACTATATCTTGCCGGTATCGCTCAACCTCGTACACCAGCTCAGACTCCTTCCCCACCAGAGAGGTGACATTCCACGTACCAAAAGCCAGTTTAGAAAGCTTGGGATCAGTCCGCCAAGGTCTCCGCCTTTGACCGCCACCTAATCCACATAGCACCGGACCCCCATGATCCCTCCTGCAGGTGGTGAACCCATTGGAGGCCGGACCCATGTAACGCCTTCGGGCTGAGCCCGGCCGGGTCCCATGGGTGGAAACCCGGCCACCAGACGCTAGCCTTCGAGCCCCTCCCCCAGGCCTGGCTCCAGGGTGGGGCCCCGGTAACCCCATACCGGGCGGGGTACACTGAATCCTTGATATACAATTTATCATGAGAGTCTGTTGGATCGTTCTTAGTCTGGCCCTTCACCCAGGACCAGTTTGTCTTGGGAGACCCTATCAGAGGTAAATTGCCCCGGACAACATAGCTCCTGGGATCACTGGGGCACGCAAACCCCCCCACCATGATAAGGTGACGATCCATGAGGGGGTGACGATCCATGAGGGGGTGACGATCCATGAGGGGGATCATGGATTTCTTTTTTTGTTATTTCTTTTTTTACTTTAATGAAGTTGGATATTATTCGAGTTTGTTTTTAACATGCAGTTCCAACAACCTTTATGGAGCAGCAGAGCTGCTCTTTGAGTTTTTACACTTTAACATCTATTATTTAATTGTGTTGCTACAAACATTTCTGATTAAGCTGTCAAGTTTAAATTTCCAACTCATGTTTGATGGGTCATTAATTTATTTAGCTATGGGAACTTTTTACAATAGGCTACATTATATTTAGGCAGAGACTGACAACAAAGTGATTTTCACAGGTGTGCAGGCTTAAACAGGTGAGGTAAAACATGACCTAGAGCCCAGAACAGGAGCTGAGCCAGCAGGAAGCTGAGCTGGTGGACATGGCAGAAATAATTGCGATTAGTCGACTAATCAAAAAAATAGTTGTTAGATTAGTTGACTATCAAAATAATCGTTAGTTGCAGTCCTAGACTGGTCCCTGGGGTGTAATAGCCAGTCCAATCCAGCTTTATTTATAAAGCACTTTAAAAACAACCACAGCTTACACAAAGTGTTGTACATCAACAATAAATAAAATATAAAAAACATAAAACATAAAAACAATAAAATACGGCTAAAAAGGTACAGAACAGCACAAATAAAACAATAGTCATACAACAGAAGCAACAAAAACAAATAAAATCAATGTGTCAAACTGAGTCAAAAGCCTGAGAATAAAAATGGGTTTTAAGATGAGTTTTAAAACTGGACAGTGAAGAGGCCTGTCTGATGGACAAAGGCAGATTATTCCATAATTTAGGAGCAGCAACATAAAAAGCTCTGTCCCCTCTGAGCTTCCTCTTTGATTTCGGTATCTCCAAGAGCAGCTGATCAGCTGACCTGAGAGACCGAGCAGGAGTGTAAGTAAAGACACCACTGTGAATAACTTCTAATTGTCAAAAACCGAGCCAGTGTTTTCCTGTAGGCTTGGTTCTGATCGTTCTCTGTGGCTCAAGCATCGGGGTTTATTATGTATTGTTATCTTTTGAGTTCTTGTTGTTTTTATGTCTGTGTTCTTTTTCTTTTCCATGCCTGTAGCCACCGCTCTGGCCAGCGGTCGTTAGGCAGCCTCTTTGACCCACTTTCATGTGGGCATTGTCTGACATTCGCCGGTCCGACCACGCCCCCTCTCTCTTTGACAGCCAGCTGATTCTCCCCGGTAATTATCTTTCCCACACCTCGCCCAGGTGTGTCCAATTTGTGGTGCCAGCAGTGTATGTACTTAGGCAGCCTCTGCCAGTCAAACACTGCTGGACCATTGTACGCAATCAAACGGTCGTTAATCGCCGTATGACGGTCGGATGTCTCCGAAGGGTTGTGTGTGCTCGTGGGAGGCTTGGACTACTTGAACTGCTCCTGTGTTCGTGAGTAAAAACTGTTAGTGTTTCTGTGTGCAGTACTGCTGCTACGCTTAGGCTCTTTCGCCAAGTTTCTCCCCCTCAGCCAGTTGAGCCTCTTAAAAGACTCCAAGTTCTCTCGAGCGTATATGTTGTTTGTATTATTTGTCTGTGGGCACGGTATACAGTGGTCTGCCTGCTGTTCGATCGTTGCAACAGCCATTTTGTGTACACAGCAAGCTTTTTGTGAGTCTTTATTTTTCAACTGTCTTGTGTTAATAAATGTGTTGTGGTGAAACTTGCGCGTAAATCCATTCATCCTTCTCCTCCTCCGTACGCTGCGTAAAAGCGCACGAGGAGGTTCATGACACTAATGGCAGCTAACTGCTGTTGGTTCTGGCCAGTGTATAATAAACTACAGTAAAATGGGCTAAAATAACCTCTAGGACTGAGCTACAGTAGTATTTGCCCCTTTTCTGATTTCTTATATTTTTGCATATTTCTCACACTTAAATGTTTCAGATCATCAAACAAATTTTAATATTAGACAAAGATAACCTGAGTAATTACAAAATGCTGTTTTTAAATGATGATTTCATTAATTAAGGGAAAAAAGCTATCCAAACATATCTCAACCTATGTGAAAAAGTAATTGCCTCCTAAACCTAACAGCTGGTTGTGTCACCCTTGGCAGCAGCAACTGCAATCAAGCATTTGTGATAACTGGCAATGAGTCTTTTACATCGCTCTTGTGGAATTTTGGCCCACTCTTCTTTGCAGAATTGCTTTAATTCAGCCACTTTGGAGGGTTTGAGTTTGAGGTCATGAACTGATGACCGGACATTTTCCTTTTTCTGGAAGAGAACAGAATTGGTGGTTCCATCAATCACGGCAGATCGTTCAGGTCCTGAAGCAGCAAAGCAGCCCAAGACCATCACTCTACCACCATGTTTGACTGTTGGTATGATGTTCTTGTAATGAAATGCTGTGTTAGTTTTACACCAGATGTAACAGGATGCGTGGCTTACAAAAAGTTAAACTTTTGTCTCATCAGTCCACAGAATATTTTCCCAAGATATTTTTGTTCTTTTTGGTCAGCACGGACGTGCTAACAAGGCTAGCAAGCTAGCAACGGAAACACCCATCATCTTGTAAAGTTTTGGAGACAGGGACAACTTTTTCAGGTGAGCCCCCCGTCGGATAATGTAAACCTAAGCATGACGTTATTTTGGGGATTTCCACAGTAGGTTGAACATAACTGCAGAAGTTACAATGGCAACTTCACCTGTCTGCATCTCACTCAGATGATGAATTCATGTCTATTCATGTGTTTACATTGAGTTATAATGTAATTGTGCTGCGCGAAAAATTCACCCTTTTTAAGTTTGGTGCGAAGGCACATTTAGGGCTTTTTCAGAAAGTCCACACCCAAGTCCAGACTAAAGTTTTTTTGTTCCATTGTATACATTTGGTCCAGCTATGTTTGGTTTCCCACCGCTCTTTTGTCAAGCGGACCAAACAACTAGCAAGCAGGCTACTCACTGTTGGAGGTGTTTTCTGCAGCTCTAGACTAGGGCTGCAACGATTAGTTGATGTCATTGACGACGTCAATCATAAAAATTTGTCGACACATACACTACCGTTCAAAAGTTTGGGGTCACTTAGAAATTTCCTTATTTTTGAAAGAAAAGCATTTTTTTTCAATGACGATAACTTTAAACTAATCAGAAATACACTCTATACATTGCTAATGTGGTAAATGACTATTCTAGCTGCAAATGTCTGTTTTTTGGTGCAATATCTAGATAGGTGTATAGAGGCCCATTTCCAGCAACTATCACTCCAGTGTTCTAATGGTACAACGTGTTTGCTCATTGCGTCAGAAGGCTAATGGATGATTAGAAAACCCTTGTGCAATCATATTAGGTCTGCAAAGCTGTAATTGCTGCAAATGGAGGATTCTTTGACGAAAGCAAAGTTTGAAGGAAAAAATTATTATTTCAAATACAAATCATTATTTCTAACCTTGTCAATGTGTTGACTATATTTTCTATTCATTTTACAACTCATGGTGGTAAATAAGTGTGACTTTTCATGGAAAACACAAAATAATTGTCTGGGTGACCCCAAACTTTTGAACGGTAGTGTACTTTTATTGTTGACGAATCGTTTAATTTAAAGTTTATATGCATGCCATGGAGATGTTCAGTCACTTGTAACTGTTCCAGTGAAGAAGGAGAGGAGTGCATCATGGTGACACAGAAGAGAGAAAATCTCGGAGAAGAAGAAGCCAAAACTTTGCAAAGTATGGCATTTTACTGAAAATAAACAAATGAAACAAGTTAAGTGCAGATGCTGTAAAGCAGAGTTGCCGTCATATCACAGCAGCACGACAGCGATGCATCCATCCGCTTCCCCCTCCTCCCTCCGCTCTGTCCCCCGACTCGGCCGCCTGTCAGTGGGTCTCTGCTGTGCTCTGCCCCGGTGATGAATGACTGAAGTGGGGTCGCTTCTGAACACTGCACCGGTAAGGGTAGCAGGTTTTAGCCAGTAAAGTTAGCTTTTCTCATTTTCAATGAGCGACTGTCTCAACTTTAGAAAATTAATTAAACTGTGAGCTTGTACTGTTTATGTTATTTTATCTGTCAGACAATAATCTCTCTTGGACGATGGTTGCTGAGCTGTTTCAGTTATGCTGGCTAACATGTTAAGTGCAGTAAACTAGTGAATTACACGAGTGGTTTACTCTCTTTTATCTTCTCTTTTTTTGTTGTGGTAATGTCAGCCCTCATTCTGAATATTAGTGCACATCAGTAAACTACAATACCATGATTTGTAATTTAATTTATAAAAACTGTAACTATAATCATCAAAAATAAATGAAAACTGCTTAAATATTTCATTGTATGTGTGGTGAAGGCTCACATTTCTGAACTGCAATCTAAAGCATTTGTAACTATTTTCTACTGGAAGAAGTTCTTTTAATTTTCATCGGAAGCCTAATTTGTCATAAACTCCCCCGTGCACCCTTCATTGCGCACAGTGGAGAGAGAAGGAAGAATGAGGATTTAAACGCTGAAGTTCACCACACACACATTTATTGACAGTCAGTGTAAAGATACAGACGACAAATGAATAGTGATACAAAATGGCTGCGTTCGGGAGAGCAGGGAGGACAGCGGGTAGCTCAACGAACTTGAGGGGAACGTAAAATGGGCTCAGCCTAAGCGAAACAATTGTGCAGCGGAGAGGAAACGCTGCCAGAAGCGAAACGGGATACTACCGGGAAAAGAACGCTTCTGGTACAGCGTAGAGGCAACACAAAGGAAACACTAACCATTTACTCACAAGTTGGAGCAGTCCCAAAACGTCCAGTACTCCAGGCGAGCGAAAACAATAATCTTTCTTGACGTGGCGATCACCCCGTGGGGAGCAGGAGTGACTCACTCAATGACCCAACGGCGTTTATCTAGCGGAGAACTGCTTAAATCCAAACGCCGCTGGTCACACAAATTGGGAACACCTGAGATGTGGGAAAGATAATTACCGGGGCCAGGACAGCTGGTGGAATCACAGAGAGCAAGGGGGTGTGGTAGGACCGACAGACTGTCAGCAGCGTGGGAAAAAGATCAGAGGCTGACTAACAGCTGCTGGTCAGGCAGTGGCAAAAATGATGAAAAGAAAACACAAGATGCACATAAACAGTAAAGCCAAACCCACAAAGGGATCAGGGCCGAGCCGGGGAAAACCAAGCCGGCTCGGCTCGTGACATAATTGAACTTTAAAACTTCCAGGCCCTGAAAGGTTTTTAATAAGATGGACTAGTTTGTTTTTCTTTTTTACTTTTATGGATTTGAATGTTACTCTAACTTGTTTTGAACATGCTGAGTTACAACAGCCCTCCATGCTGCAGCAGAAGCTGCTTATTTGAGTTGTGTAGTTTATTTCTTGGTTAAAAGACTGCACTTTCATTTCTGTTATTTAATTGTGTTGCTACAAGCACTTTTTATTAAGTTGTCAAGTTCAAGTTTCTAACTTGTTTCATGGGTTATTTTATTTAGCTATGGGAACTTTTTATAATAGGCTAGGTTATATTAAATCAGAGACTGATAAAAAAAAAATCATATTCACAGGTCTTCTTCTTCTTTTGGCTGCTCCCTTTGGGGGTCGCCACAGTGGATCATCTGCCTCCATCTCACCCTATCCCTTGCATCTTCCTCTGGAACACCAACCCTCTCCATGACCTCCTTCACTACATGCATCAATCTTCTCTGTGGTCTTCCTCTTTTCCTTCTCCCTGGCAGCTCCATCTTCAACATCCTTTGTCCAATATATCCACTATCCCTCCTCTGCACATGTCCAAACCATCTCAGTCTTGCCACTTTTACTTTGTCTCCAAACCGCTCAAACTGAGCTGCCCCTCTGACATACTCATTTCTAATCCTGTCCCTCAGAGTCACTCCCAGTGAGAATCTTAGCATCTTCTACTCTGTCACCTCCAGCTCCACCTCCTGTCTTTTTGTCAGCGCCAAACCATACATCATAGCAGGTCTCACTATCGTCTTGTAAATCTTCCCTTTCACTCGAGCTGCTATCTTTCTGTCACAAATCACCCTTGACACTCGTCTCCAACCACTCCCACCTTGCCTATACTCTCTTCTTCACCTCTCTTGTGCATTTTCCATTGCTTTAGATGATTTGCCCCAGGTATTTAAACTCATCTGCTTACAATACCTCTACTCCTTCCATCTTCACCATTACACCTGCCTCCCTCTCATTCACATTCATGTATTTTCTCTTGCTTCTACTGACTTCCATTCCCCTTCTCTCCACAGCATACCTCCACCTCTCCAGGTTCTCTTCCACCTGCTCCTTACTCTCACTACAGATCACAATGTCGTCTGCAAACATCATGGTCCACAGAGACTCCTGCCTGACCTCGTCTGTCAGCCTGTCCATCACCATGGCAAACAAGAAGGGGCAAAGAGCCAGTCCTTGATGCAATCCCACCCCCACCTTGAATCCATCAGCCACTCCTACAGCACACCTCACCACCATCTAGCTGTCCTCATACATGTCCTGCACCACTCTCACATACTTCTCTGCCACTCCTGACTTTCTCATACAGTATCACACACACTTTTTCTCTTGGCACCCATCATATGCTTTCTCTAGATCCACAAAGACAGTGCAACTCCTCCTGACCTTCTCTATACTTCATCAACACTCTAAGAGCAAACGTTACCTCTTAGTACTCTTTCTTGGCATGAAACCGTACTGCTGCTCATTGATTGTCATCTCTCCTCTTAACCTGGCTTCAACAACTCTTCCCCATATCTTCATAGTGTGACTGATCAACTTTATGCCTCTATAGTAACTACAGCTCTGAGCATCACCCTTGTTCTGAAACAACAAATATGAGCTGCTGCCCTCAGGGAGGAGTCCCCAAGTGCAGGTTCAACAGAATAAGAACTCATTTATCCCAGTGTCAGCAAAACTTTTAAACATAAATAGATAGGCCAAGGACAAACATAATCACTGCTGCTGTATATTTATGTATGTATTTATTATTAGTATTTATTTCTATAATTTTTATGTTTGGGTTTTAGATTTTATTGATTACATTGTTATTTGCATTATTTATTGTGCTTCACTGCATTTATATTGCTTTTATATAAAGCATCTTATGTACAGCGGGGAAAATAAGTATTGAAGACATCAACATTTTCTTATTAAACATATTTCTGATGGAGCCATTGACCTGAGATTTTCAACAGATATCAGTAACAACCCAAGTAATCCATATGTAAAAATAAATCAAGGCAACTGTGTTCACAAAACAAGTTATATTTAATAAAGTGGAATAACACAGGGAATAAGTATTCAACACATGAAGAAAAAGAGGTGCAAAAAGGCATAAGAAAGCCAAGAAACCAGCTGAAATCCATCAGAATTTAGGAAGCCATCCCATCCTTCATCAGTGCAAATTAATTTCAGCTGGTTAAGTCCTGATTGATAACCTTTAAAAGATCTCTGAATATCAGATTGTCACATCACAAAGAACTCATGATGGGTAGAAGCAAAGAGCTCTCTCTAGACCTTTGCAACCTTATTGTTGCAAAACACAGTGATGGCATTGGCTACAGGTGCATTTTTAAACTGCTGAATGTTCTAGTGAGCACTGTTGGCGCCATTGTTCAAAAGTGGAAAGAGCAACATTTTACCATAAAACGGCCATAACCAGAAGCTCCTTGCAAGATTTTTGACACAGGAGTCAAAAGAATTATCAGAAGAGTTATCCAAGAGCCAAAGACCACTGATGAAGAGCTCCACAAAGACCTGGAATTAGCAGGTACTACTGTTTCAAAGTAAACAATAAATAATGCACTCAACTGACATGGGCTCAATGCCTGCACACCTTGCAAGACTCCATTGCTGAAGAAAAAGCATGATGAAGCTCATTTAAAGTTTGCTGCTCTACATTTGGGCAAGCCAGTAAAATACTGGGAGGATATAGTCTGGTCAGATGAGACCAAAATTGAACTTTTTGGCTGCCACAACACACAGCATGTTTGGAGGAGAAATGGCACTGCACATTTCATCATGGTGTGGGGGTGTTTTTCAGCACATGGTACAGGCAGACTTCATATAATTGAAGGAAAGATGAATGGACAAGTATACAGAGACATCCTTGATAAGAATCTGTTGCCATCTGTCAAGATGCTGAATATGAAACGAGGGTGGACATTTCAGCAAGACAATGATCCCAAACACACAGCCAAGGAAACTCAACTGGCTCCAGAGAAGGAAAATAAAGCTGCTAGAATGGCCCAGTCAGTCGCCTGACCTGAATCCAATTGAAAATCTATGGAACGAACTGAAGATCAACGTTCATAGAAGACACCAGCCGAACCTTCAAGATTTGAAGACAGTTTGTGTGGAAGAATGGGCTAAAATCACTCCTGAGCAATGGCTGCGCCTAGTTTCCCCATTCAGGAGGCACCTGGATCTGTTATTACCAACAAAGGCTTTTCTACTAAATATTAAATAAATTTCACCAAGTGTGCTAAATACTTATTCCCTGCGTCATTCCACTTCATTAAATATAACTTGTTTTGTGAACACAGTTGCCTTGATTTGTTTGTATGTATAGATTACTTGGGTTGTTAGTGATATCTGGTGAAAATCTCAGGTTAATGGCTCCATCAGAAATACTTATTTCTAATGTATAGTATTATCAATACTTATTTCCCCCACTGTATTACATTCCTTGTGTATGTGTGGATTGTGTGGTTGCAGCATTGATGATAAGCCCAAGACAAATTTCCCCCTGTGGGACAATAACGTTAATCTAATCTAATCTTGAAAACTGGTGCCAAAACACTTCTTCTCCACTCGTGAGGCATCCTCTCACTCTCCAAGATTGTGTTAAACAATCTGGTTAAGAAGTCTACTGCCATCTCTCCTAGACAGTTCCATACCTCCACAGGTATGTCATCTGGACCAACCGCTTTTCCATTCTTCATCCTCTTCAAAGCTGTCATCACTTCCACCTTGCTAGTCCCTGGAACTTCCTTGTTCACCACCTTCCCTTCCTCCATCCTCTCTCTCCCTCTCTCTCTCTCTCTCTGTTTTGTGCATGCGTGAGCGTCTGTGGAGTGGAGTGTGTATCGGAGAGTGATTGTGCTTTCGGGCGTTTATTCAAAGGTTTGATAATCTGTAAAAATATCACTGGTGATTGTCACTTCTTCTCACTGTTCACATTAGTTTTTCCAAAGCACTGTAGGGATTCACAGGGGTTTGGTTGGTGGTGCTGCATGCTGTGCAGCGGCAGCCAGTGTGGCTGTGCACCATGGCAGGCAGCAGCAGGCCTGGCAGTAATGCTGCCGGCTTCAGTAACCTGTCCCGTTGACATGGTATTAAAAAACAGGTCGGTGCGCAGTTTTCGGTAGATTGCAGTTTGGCAGTTGGAGAGCTTGTGGGGTATGGAAGTCTTGAGACAGCTTCAAGAATGAATCATGCCATTGTTATTTTTTTGGATTCAGTTGATAAGGCAAACACTGTGGTGTAGAATCAATGTAGAAGGGGAGGAGCAGGAGGAAATGAATATTGCAGAACTTACAGATGATACTGTAAAAACAATGGGAGAAGATGAAAGTGTCTTTAAGGTGCCTACATATAAAAGAAAAACAAAGTCACAATCTCCAGGGGCAAAGCCAAATAAAAAAACTCTTTAAAGAAAGGAAGGTGCATGGAAGCGATTCAGAAGATTTTTCTGAATCTGACAGTGAGCAGGAGCTGTCTGACTCATCACTTCCCAGTGGTCAGAAGAATAATGGTTACACCCTTGAGCAGATACACAGTTTTCTTGAGTCAACCAAAGGGAAAAGAGATGTAAATGTGGACAATTTTTCCCCAAATCGATCCATGTTTGTTGAATCCTCCAAGTGGTTAATGACCCACAGAGGTGTTGACGGTCTTATGGACACAGAGGTTTATCGCCTCAGAAAACCGGTGCTAAAGGTGAAGACGCAAATTGCTAATACACCCCAAAAGTAGAAGGCAAAACAGTCATGTTGTTTTCTTATTTGTTTTTGTAATTATGAGTAGCGTCAAAATTTCATCTCTTACTCTTAATGGAGCCAGAGATGTAAAGAAGAGAGCTATGCTTTATGATCTTTTAAAGATAAAGTGTGTGGACATTGCTCTTGTTCAGGAAACATACAGTAACAGTGAAAATGAGGTTGAATGGAAGAGGGAATGGGAAGGAAGTTTTTTTTAGCCATAAAAGTACAGTAAGTGCTGGGGTGGCAGTTCTTTTTTCAAAGAATTGTTTGCCTGAGTCCATAAGGTCGGAAGAGGTGGTACCAGGCAGGTTACTTAAAGTGACTGCCAAGTACGAGAATTTAACTGTAATTCTGTTAAATGTATATACCCCTGAAAGTTTCCGAGAAAGGTGTGTCTTTTTTGACAAGTTATCAGATACACATTCTTCTTGTGCCTCAGTGGACTTTTTAATTGGGGGGGGGGAGGGTTAACTGCACTATTGACAACTTGTACAGGAATCATATGGAGCCCAACGCTCAGTCTAGGAAAATTCTAAAGTCTATTGTGGAAACCTATGATCTGGTTGATGTGTGGCGAACCAAACATGGAAATGACAGACAATACTCACGGGCTCATAGTAGAGATAACTGCATCACTTTAGCAAGATTGGACAGATTTTATTGTTTTGATCACCACCTGCAATCTTTTAAATCTTGTTTCATGTGCCCAGTGGGGTTTTCTGACCACTCTATTTTAGTTGGGAATGTTTTTTTTAAGTGGGGTAAAACCCAGTAGTGTGTATTAGCATTTTAATACGGTGCTGACTAATGATGGCCATTTTAGGGATTGTTTTAACTTTTTTGGGAAACAATGGCAGACAAAAAAATCTCAGTTTACATCTTTGCAGCGATGGTGGGATATTGGAAAGATACAAATTCAACAGCTTTGTAATCAGTACAATTTCAATGTCACAAGAGAAATCATGCAATCAATCTGAAGTCTGAAGACTGATATAGTGGAACGCCAAGCTTTGTGTGATTTCACAGAAAATGGAGGCCATTTTACGGCACTCAAATCCAAAAAGGCCACATTGGCAAATCTGCTGGGGACTAGAGCACAAGGTGCATTAGTCCAGTCATGCTTTCAGTGTATAACTGAAATGTATGCACCATCTAAGTTTTTCTTCAGCCTAGAAAAAAAATGGCCAGAAACGACTGATGCGCTGCATTAGATCTGCTGATAGACGTGATCTTACAGACTCAGCTGAGATAAGGAAGAGAGCTATGGACTTCTTCTCAAAATTGTACTGCAGTGAGTACATGGAAAATCTGTCTTAGTCTGAGATTTTTCTGACTGGTTTTCCCCAGGTGTCAGAAGAGGACAATGCAGACTTGGCACAGCCACTTACACTGAAAGACTTTGGGGTGGCGCTGGGGAGTATGGAAAATGGAAAGGCTCCAGGAATAGATGGTCTTCCTGCTGAATTCTACAAATCTTTCTGGTCTACTGTGGGTAAAAGACTTACTGGAGGTCCTTAATGACAGCATGTCAAGAGGACGACTACTACTCAGCTGTCAGAGAGCAGTCCTCACTCTTCTGCCCAACAAAGGGGATTTGTGTGAGATCAAGAACTGGAGACCTGTGAGTCTGCTGTGTGCCGACTATAAAATATTTTCAAAAGTGTTGGCCAACAGGCTGAGAAAAGCAATTGGGAATGTCATACATGTTGATCAATCATACTGTATCCCTGGCACATCAATTAGGGAAAACATTTCTCTGATTCGAGATTATTTGGAGGTCTCTGGTCCTTTGAATTTAAAATATGGAATGATTTCTCTTGACCAAGAGAAAGCTTTCAATCGAGTGGAGCACCAATACCTGTGGAACACCTTTCAGGCATTTGGTTTCTCCTCTAGTTTTATTGCCTTGGTCAAGACCCTGTATTGCAACATTGAAAGCGTACTGAAGATTAATGGTGGTTTAAGCGGCTCTCTTAATGTGTGCAGAGGTGTTAGGTAGGGCTGTGCAATGTCTGGCATGCTGTATTCCATAGCCATTGAACCCATGCTCTGTTATATTAGAAGGGAGTTGACAGAAGTAAGACTAAAGGTGTGTTCACACCAAATGCGAATGGGCGGCGTGAATCCATACAAAGTGAATGGAAAGACATGAGTACGCGCGAATTTGTGCATTCACGTGTTCGTGTCCACTAGCTAGCTGCTAGCTTTGAGATTCTGCTGTCACCGGAGTAAAATTATCACCATTGCAGAGTAAACTAGTTACAAAATGAAACTCACTCACCGGGAGACAGGAGGACCGGGAACTCTTCAGCTGAATCGGGATTTTGGAGTTATTTACCCACGGTTTCCGGCCAAGGATGTCCTAGCAAGCTAGCAACGTAAACACCCATCATCTGTGAAGTTTTGGAGACTTGAGACGACATTTTCAGGTGAGCCCCCGGTAGGATAATGTAAACCTAAGCATGACGTTATTTTGGGAATTTCCACAGCAGGTTGAAAACAGCTGCAGAAGTTTTAAGGACAACTTTGCCTGTCTGCATCTCACTATTCATGTCTGTTGGCGTGTTTATCCATCCATCCATCCATCTTCTACCGCTTTTCCGGAGGTCCGGGTCGCGGAGGCAGCAGTTCAAGCAGAGAAGCCCAGACTTCCCTCTCCCCAGCCACCTGTTCCAGCCCTTCAGAGTGTAGTCATGCCGCTCAAAATATTCGCCTGTTCGCATTTGGTGTGAACGCACCTTTAGGGATAGCCCTATTCCATTCCATCTTTCTGCCTATGCGGATGACATTATGGTGGCTGTAATGAATCAAAGTGATGTACAAAAACTCATTCATGTCACCAAGTGTTTCAGAATACTCTCTTCTTCTAAGGTTAACTGGGACAAGAGCACAGCCCTGCTTGTAGTCAACTGGCAGGGAAATGAGCCGACACTGCCTGCTGGCTTTAAAAGGGTGACGCATGGAGTCAGGTACCTGGGGGTTCACCTAGGTGGTCCTGCAGATATTTTAAAAAACTGGGAGGGAGTCATAGAGAACATGGAGGCTAGATTAAAGGGATGGTGCTGGCTTTTGCCTCAGATGTCATATAGGGGCGGGCGCTTATCTTCAACAACCTGGTGGCTTCTACTTTGTGGCACCGCTTGGCAGTTCTGGAGCCCCCTGCCAATTTGCTGCCAAAGTTGCAGAGCATTATTGTCAGTTTTTTTTGGGACAGGTGACATTGGATACCCCAGAGTGTTGTTTTTCTGCCAAAGGAAGAAGGAGGGCAGGGGTTAGTCCACCTGGCTAGCAGAAAAGCAGCCTTTAGGCTACAGTATCGACAAAACTTTCTTCATGGGCCAGAAAATTTAATTTGAAGACATGTGGCAGATTATATTTTTAGTAAAGTGAGCAGTTTGAGATTTGGAAGTATGCTCTTTTTTATTGATTGCTCTAAGTTTGTCCCCAACAGTTTGTCGTTTTTTACGTCAGTGTGCTCAAAACATGGGGAACCATGGAAGTTGGCCGGATGGACTCAAATACATCCTTATATTGGCTTTTGAAAGAGCCTATATTTGAGGGGCTCTCGGCTGGCTGCTGCCTGGAAGGAGGTGTCGGTGCTATCCGAGGTCATCCTGAATAAGAGAATAACCATGGTCCAACACTTGGTGGAACTGGCTGGTGCTGATCTGGATGATGCACCTACCCTGGCAAGAGGACTTGGAGTCTGATCTGTTCGAGTGGTCGGTGTGATGCTGGAGAAGCTCAGAAAGGCTCTTTCCCCTGTGGATACAGCTCTTCTGGCACGCTGGCTTAAAGGACAGGAAACACCTGATAATTCTGACCCCTTCCCAAGGCTGTGTATTCAGCCATATTTTACTGACTGTGAAAGACTGGGTCCACTGCTGGATGTAAATGGAAAAGTCTGGTTACCACTGGACACATTGACTGGAAAAACACTTTATCAAGCATGTGTGAGGACCTTAAACAAAGAAAAACTTAAAGAAAGGGCAGATACGCCCTAGAGGGAGTATTTTAAATTAAAATCAGAGGTTACAAACCCTGTACAAACCACCATTAACCAAAAATGTTGGCGATTTGCAGTGGTGCACTTTACATGGTATTGTCACAGTAAATGCTTTTGTTTCTGTGCCTAACCCTACAGTTTCAGACCGTTGCCCTTTTTGCTCCATTAGAGAGACAATTTTTCATTGTTTTTTAGGGTGCTTTCACACCAGGATAGTCTCGGTTCAACTCGGCGGGGGATGGCGAGAATTTTCACACCTTCATTTGGTTCGGTTTGCATTCACACAGCACTTCACTCAAGCAGACCAAATTGCTTGGACAATGTCACGCAGTTACAACAGCTGCTCATTTGTGGCACTGTAGCCGAAGCCACCACTGACCAGGAAGAAAAAATCTCGGCGAAGAAGAGAAATCCAGCTCATTGATTGGCCAGGACTGGTGTTATGCTGAGAATTGCTCACTTGCCAAGAATTGCATCCCATGCACCAAAACTATAAAATATAACACTACAGCCAGGCTTGTAACCATCTGTGCATTTTTAGAAGTACCCATTATACATTTTTTGTCATGGCGGCCTCTGGGCCGTCATTGGCTTCATCAGTCCCAGCTGCGCACAGACCAACAGGTGCCAATCAACGGCTGTTAAAAGCCAGCGTTGCTGCCAGCCCGTCACGGAGTCGTCTGTCCTCCTCATCGGAGCATGAACCAGAGCTTCGTTCTCAAGCTACGTCTAGAACTCCTCGTCAAGAACTACCACGTAAGAGAACTGTGTGTTACTCAACTCCTTGCCTTTACCCCTGTGCACAGGTGGACCTCCCAGGCGGCGGACCAGCTTCCCCAGCCGACGGGGCGTTGCCACTTCAGCCACGTAGCTCCTCGCTACCACCTCTGCTACGGGTACGTCTTACTCCTCAGCTGCAAGAGCTGCTATTGTCTCAGCTGCAGGAACCATCATCACCACGATCAGTGGAATCTCTGTCATCGCTACCATCAGAACTGTCATCGTCACGATCAGTGGAATCACTACCAGCACCGCTATCAGAACTGTCATCGTCACGGTCAGTGGAATCACTGCCGTCATCATCGCAGGAACTGCCATCGCCACAGCAACAGGTGGATTCACTACCACAGCCATGAGCACACTCACCTCCACGTTGCACGGCCGCTGGGAGTCAGCAGGACGCTACCGGTGGATCACCCAAGTAAGCCGCTTCACCTACAATTACTCACGAGTGCTGAACAGCAGTAATTGTATCTGCTTGTGTGTTACAGGGTTGCTGGGTCTCCATCCGGACTGCTCAGTTCCAGCGACCAGAACTCTATACTTGCACTCACTCACGCACTACACACTCTCACTCTTCAATAAAGGATTATTGTCACTATCTACCCGTGTCAGTGTCTGTCTCCTGGGTCCTAAACATGTCAGTACGACTCCGTCACGTTGACCCAGCGGACAGTTCACTGTCACGCAAACTCAACACACTTAGCGCTTGGGTAGATTTGTTAGCACACCAGCAGACGGTAATCCTAAATCAGTTAACTTTAATTAACAATCGTCTGGATCATCTGGAAGGACACCAGACGTTCTCCCCGACCGCAAATATCTCAGCCCCTGCGGGCTTAGCGTCAGGTCAAGCTAACACCTCTTCGACCCCTCGCCTCACCCCTGTTCCCACGCCTGCCCGGTTCAGTGGAAAACTCGGGGAAGCCCGAGGATTCATATTACAATGTGAATCAGTTTTTCTCCGCGTTCCGGGAGATTTCACCTTAGATTCAAACAGGATTGGTTATGTCATTAATTTGTTGGCAGGTAGAACTTTAGACTGGGCATATTCCATCATGGCAAAACCAAGCTACTCCATGCTGACTTACCAGAAGTTTGTGACAGAATTCATGTCCGTGTTTGATCATCCAGATAGGGGTGAGGTGTTGACAGAACGGCTGTTGAGCCTACAGCAGGGAAAGAGATCAGCTGCTGACTACGCTATTGATTTCCGGGTCCTGGCCGCAGAGATTGGGTGGGGGGAGCCATCACTGTGTGGTATTTTCCTGCGCAGTCTTAATGATGAGTTGAAGGATGAATTAGCGGCATGGGATAAACCGGACAACTTGCGTGATTTGATTGCCCTAACGGTTAGTCTGGATAGCAGATTAAGGGAGCGGGCGGCCGAACGGCGAGCTACTTCCCGTTCGGTTAGACCCCGCCCTCGCGTCACTAACTCTCCTCTTCTCGCTCTACCCGCGTCAGAGGAATCCCCAGATCAAGAGGCTATGGTTGTAGGTCAGTCTAAAGTGTCAGCAGCTGAGAGACAGCGCCGCAGGGATCAGGGCCTTTGTTTCTACTGTGGGAAAGGGTCACATGGGGTTTTTGAGTGTCCCAGTAGGTTAAAAGGGAAGGCCCATAGACCGCAGTAGGGGGATTCACGGGCAAAAATTCAGAAGAACCCCTTACTAGTTGCCGTTTACCCATCAGACTGATCCATGCACATACAGAACACTCCACATTAGCATTAATTGACTCAGGAGCTGAGCAGAATTTTGTTTCTAGAGATCTGGCAACCCGGATGGGCCTTAGCCGTCAGACTCTAGATCCCCCTGTCAAACTCATCACCCTGTCCAAGGCATCCCTGACCACCGTCGCCCATCAGACGGCCCCAGTATCTATAATTGTGTCAGGAAATCACAGGGAGGAGATTAGGTTCCTAGTCCTGCCCGTCTCTTCTTCGCCCGTCATCCTGGGGTACCCCTGGCTTCGATTGCATAACCCCACCATTGACTGGCAAGCTGGGAGTATTACAGCGTGGAGTACGTTCTGCCTGAGTGCCTGTCTCCAATCTGCGGCGTGCGCCCCGTTGGTCAAGGTGCCTCCACCTCAGTCGTCACCACCGGACCTATCCAAGGTGCCAGAGGTTTACCATGACCTGGGGTTAGTTTTTAGCAAGTCTTGGGCGTTGTCTTTACCCCCCCCCCCCCCATCGCCCTTATGACTGCGCAATTAATCTGAAGGCTGGGGCCCCTCTTCCTGCTAGCCGCCTATACAGCCTATCTGCCCCGGAGCGCGAGGCTATGGACACATACATCAAGGAGTCCCTGGCCTCTGGAATCATCCGCCCGTCGTCTTCGGCTGTGGGAGCCGGGTTCTTCTTCGTTGGGAAGAAGGACGGCTCATTACGCCCCTGCATCGACTTCCGGGGTCTCAATGAAATAACGGTAAAAGACAAATACACTCTGCCTTTGATGAACACTGCCTTTGACTCCCTCCAGGGGGCATCCTGGTTTACTAAGTTAGACCTCAGGAATGCTTACCACCTAGTGCGCATAAGAGAAGGTGACGAGAGGAAGACGGCCTTCCGGACCCCAAGCGGGCATTTTGAGTAGCTTGTAATGCCGTTTGGGTTAACCAACGCTCCGGCCGTCTTCCAGCGTTTAATAAACGACGTTTTGCGGGACTTCCTGAACTCGTTTGTGTTTGTATATCTTGACGACATACTGATCTTCTCTCGCACACTAGAAGAGCATCAGGTGCATGTCCGTAAGGTACTACAGCGCCTCCTGGAGAATCAACTGTTCGTCAAGGCCGAGAAATGTGAGTTCCATACTGACCAAACCTCCTTCCTAGGGTTCATAATAGCCCGGAACCAGGTGCTGCCTGACCCGGCCAAGGTCAAGGCAGTAGTGGATTGGCCTGCACCCACCTCCAGGAAGCAGCTTCAAGGATTCTTGGGTTTTGCTAATTTCTATAGGAGGTTTGTGCCCAACTTTGGTAATATTGCTCGCCCTCTGACTGCGCTCACCTCCCCTAAGACCCCGTTTTGCTGGAGTGAAGAGGCAGCCGGAGCGTTTGAGAAACTGAAGAGGGAGTTCGCTTCGGCCCGGGTCCTAACTCAGGTGGACCCGAAGCTGAAGTGCTTGGTGGAGGTGGACGCCTCTGACTCGGGGGTAGGAGCGGTACTCTCCCAACGCTCTCCCGAGGATGGTAAGATTCGCCCATGTGCTTACTTCTCTCATCATCTATCCCCAGCAGAGAGAAATTACAGCATAGGAGACAGGGAGCTGCTGGCAGTGAAGCTTGCTTTGGAGGAATGGAGACACTGGCTGGAGGAGGCTGCTCAACAGTTCGTGGTATGGACTGATCATCGTAACCTGGAGTACCTCAGGACGGCGAAGCGCCTGAATGCACGCCAGGCTCGTTGGTCCCTCTTCTTCGGCCGGTTCAATTTTTCCATCACTTACCGGCCGGGAAGCAAGAACGGTAAGCCGGATGCCCTCTCGCGGCAGTTTGACGCACCATCCTCTGAGGACCAGGAAACTCCTATCCTGCCGCCCTCCTGCGTCGTGGGCGCTCTGTCCTGGGGTATCTGCAAGACGGTTCGCTGGGCTCAGAGGACTGAGCCGGACCCCGGGGGGGGGGGGGGGGGGCGCCTGTTTGTTCCACGTGCCATTCGGGGCCAAGTGATTGAGTGGGGTCACGCCTCCAAGTTGGCTTGTCATCCAGGGGTGGGCCGGACTGTGGATCTTCTCCAGAGGACCTTCTGGTGGCCAGGGCTACGGAAGGACGTGGTAGGTTACATCCGGGCTTGCGCTCAGTGCGCCACCGGGAAGACGACATCATCCCCCCCGGCGGGCCTGTTATACCCGTTGCCGGTCCCTTCCCGCCCCTGGTCCCACGTTGCTATGGACTTTGTGACTGGTTTGCCCACCTCGGATAATTTCACTACAGTTTTAACCATTGTGGACCGTTTCTCGAAGGCAGCCCATTTTGTGCCTCTTCGGGGTTTGCCTTCAGCCCAGGAAACAGCGGACCTCCTCGTTCAACATGTGGTCCGCCTCCACGGCATCCCCGCCGACATAGTGTCGGACCGGGGACCACAGTTTGTCTCGCAGGTCTGGAAGGCTTTCTGCGCGGCGCTGGGAGCCACAGCCAGCCTCTCCTCTGGTTATCATCCCCAGAGCAATGGCCAGTGTGAGCGGGCTAATCAGGAGCTCGAGGCCGCATTGCGCTGTGTCATCTCCTCCTGCTCATCCTCCTGGAGCAAGTATCTTCCTTGGATTGAGTACGCCCACAACACCACGATCTCTACGGCTACGGGCGTCTCTCCTTTCAAGGCGTCATCTGGTTTTGATCCACCGCTGTTCCCGGAGGAGGAGAGGGAGGTAGCGGTTCCCTCGGTCCAAGCCCACATCAAGCGCTGTCGGCGAGTTTGGCTCATCGCCCGCCAAGCCCTGTTAAAGACTACTAAACGCAACATCCAGGTGGCCAACCGGCATAGGAGACCCACCCCGGACTACAAGGTGGGTCAGAAGGTTTGGTTGTCAACCCGGAATGTTGGTGTAACGGCTGAGAAGCGTAAGCTTACCAAGCGCTTCATTGGTCCTTACACCATCACTCGTATTATTAATCCTGTGTCTGTGCGCCTGTCTCTCCCCTCTTCGATGCGCATCTGCCCCACCTTTCATGCCTCCCAGGTCAAACCGTACATCTCTGACCCCCTGTGCCCGCCTCCCGCGGCCCCCGCCCCCCCGAGGATGATCGATGGCCATCCGGCCTGGGGGGGTGACTGCCATCCTGGACGTTCGCAGGCGAGGTCGTGGTCTTCAGTATTTGGTGGGCTGGGAGGGCTTTGGACCGGAGGATCGTTCTTGGATTCGCCCAGCGTTGATCCTGGATAAACAGCTGATCCGCGACTTCCATCGGGCGAATCCAGGTAGAATTGGGCAGGTGCCTGGAGGCACTGCTAGAGGGGGGAGTACTGTCATGGCGGCCTCTGGGCCGTCATTGGCTTCATCAGTCCCAGCTGCGCACAGACCAACAGGTGCCAATCAACGGCTGTTAAAAGCCAGCGTTGCTGACAGCCCGTCACGGAGTCGTCTGTCCTCCTCATCGGAGCATGAACCAGAGCTTCGTTCTCAAGCTACGTCTAGAACTCCTCGTCAAGAACTACCATATAAGAGAACTGTGTGTTAATCAACTCCTTGCCTTTACCCCTGTGCACAGGTGGACCTCCCAGGCGGCGGACCAGCTTCCCCAGCCGACGGGGCGTTGCCACTTCAGCCACATAGCTCCTCGCTACCACCTCTGCTACGGGTACGTCTTACTCCTCAGCTGCAAGAGCTGCTATTGTCTCAGCTGCAGGAACCATCATCACCACGATCAGTGGAATCTCTGTCATCGCTACCATCAGAACTGTCATCGTCACGATCAGTGGAATCACTACCAGCACCGCTATCAGAACTGTCATCGTCACGGTCAGTGGAATCACTGCCGTCATCATCGCAGGAACTGCCATCGCCACAGCAACAGGTGGATTCACTACCACAGCCACGAGCACACTCACCTCCACGTTGCACGGCCGCTGGGAGTCAGCAGGACGCTACCGGTGGATCACCCAAGTAAGCCCCTTCACCTACAATTACTCACGAGTGCTGAACAGCGGTAATTGTATCTGCTTGTGTGTTACAGGGTTGCCGGGTCTCCATCCGGACTGCTCAGTTCCAGTGACCAGAACTCTATACTTGCACTCACTCACGCACTACACACTCTCATTCTTCAATAAAGGATTATTGTCACTATCTACCCATGTCAGTGTCTGTCTCCTGGGTCCTAAACATGTCATTTTTAGAAGTAAAAATTGTTATTACCTCTTGTAAGTTATCTTTAAATTGTTTATTTGATGATGGGATGTAATTCTTGGCAAGCCAGCAATTCTCAGCATAACACCGTTCCCTTCAGTAAGGTGTTTATGTGCCACAAACTAATAAAAATAAAAAGCTCCGCTGTCTGTATAAACCCCCTGTGCCGCCATCATGTCACTAAATGCTTTAAAAACATCGGTATTCTTGTGTGTAGCCACAAGCAGCTGAGAAATCTGGTTCTCAGACCAAATATCTATCAGAGCCTGCATCTCCTCCACACTCATCACTACTCCAAGTCCAAGAGAAATTTTTTTAAACTTTTCTCCTAGGTTTTCTCCGGTAAAAGTATTTCTTGGATCCGTGTGGATGACTATTGTTATTTTCTACCCAAAATGGAAGCTGAAGAACCAGGAGCTCTTCAGCTGAGTCGGGATGTTGGATTTCATTTATTTTACCCACGGATTCCTACCATGGACGTGTTGCCAGGAAACGCACATCAAGTTTACAACAGGGACAACTTTTTCAGGTGAGTGGGAACTTTGTCTGCATCTCACCCAGATGGTGAATTCATGTCTTTTCATGTATTTACATTGAGTTAGAATGTAATCGCGCTGCGCGATAAATTTGCCCGTTCTGCCGTGTCTTTGTGCATTTTTGGGAGAAAATAATACAAATCGTAGTGTAATCTACGGCGGGTTTTCATTGCCCTGGTTAGCATTTATTACATACGCGCATATACCACTTTTGGCAAATCATACAGTTTGAAAATGAAACGCTGCTACGGATGGGAAATAACATGTTAACATTCATTAATCCTCAAGAACCGTGACGTGCTCAGCCACAGACATTTTCAAAGATCTATCAGGTATGTACAGTGACATAAAATGTTTTACCATTTGCCGCTGGTCCTGTTTTTAGTGTGGTTGCTTTATCACCTGCAGGACCACACCAGAGTTCGCCATTTAATTCAAACCGAGACCACCCCTTTCAGGTGGTCTCGGTACGGTTGTTTTGGTACGTACTTGAGTACGATTACTGTGTTCTCACCAGACAAAACGAACCACACTAACGGAGAAAACGAACTTGAGTTTGACTGAAACGGACTAAAGCCTGCAGGTGTGAAAGCACCCTTAAACTGTGTCAGGTTAAAGCCATTGTTTGGACTATTAAATAATTTAGTTACATTGTTAGGGGGAATTTTTATTGACCACATGTTTATTTTTGTTTTTTTCCTATAGTTAAAAAAAAGAAGAAAAAGGGACAGCTTTTGAATTTTTTAATGGGTCAAGCAAAGATGGCAATCTACCTAAGTAGAAAAGACCAGTTAGAAAGGGGACAGAGTCGTGATGTTTTACAAGTTTTTCAGAATCATGTTAAGGCTCGAGTAATGTTGGAGTTTAAGTCTTACCTTAAAATGAGGAACTTGGATGCCTTTCGGAAGATGTGGGACCACAAAGGTGTACTTTTCTTTAAAGGATTCTGAAATCACCTTCATTGATGGATTAGGATGATTCGTTTTCTTTTCAGTCTGTTTTTTTTTAATTTTTTTTTTTTTGCTTATGTGTATAGTTTTGTGTTGTAATGCATTGTTATTTTCACTTGAATAAATGGATTTTTAAAAACTCACATCTCTCTTGCTCTTTCTCTCGCTCACACTCTCTCAAAGTACTCCTACCTTCTCAACACATGCTCGTAATTTGTTAGTACATTACCATTTCTGTCCTTAATCAACCTAACCTGCTGTACATTCTTTCCAGCTCAATCCCTCTGTTTAGCTTATCTATACAAGTCCTTTTCTCCTTCCTTAGTGTCCAGCCTCTCATACAACTGACTATATGCATTTTCTTTTGCCTTTGCCACCTCTCTCTTTGCCATGCGCCTAGCTTCTAAATACTCCTGTCTACTTTTTCATGTCCCTGACTATCCCACTTTTCTTTGCCAGCCTCTTCCTTTGAATACTTTCCTGTACCTCCTCATTCCACCACCAAGTCTCCTTGTCATCCTTCCTCTGTCCACTGGATACATCACATACCTTTCTACCTGCTTCCTTCAAAACTTTTGCTGTACTTTCCCAGTCATCTGGTAATTCTTCCTTACCACCCAGAGCCAACTCATTCCTGAACTCTATGTGACTTTCTTTCTTCTGTAACTTCCCCCGCTTAATCTTTGGTTGTGCCTTCACTCTTTGTTCTTGCTTTCCAAAGTCATCCTACAGACTACCATCCAATGCCGTCTAGCTACATTCTCCCCTGCCACCACCTTGCAGTCTCCTATGTCTTTCAAATTTCTCCTTCTGCATAAGATGTAGTCCACCTGTGTGCACGTTCCTCCACTCTTGTAAATCACCCTATGTTCCTCTCTCTTCTAGAAGTATGTGTTCACCACAGCCATTTCCATCCTTTTACCAAAATCCACAAGCATCTGTCCTTCCACGTTTGTGACCCGTGCTGGCAAAATGGGTCAGAATGCACACTGTGTCATTACGAGTTACAGGTATGAGAAGTGATAAATCATGACCCTTTCTTTATTTGCTAGCAACAAGTCCCGTGAAACCCCCCGTGAGTGCCTGGTATCACTGTAAAGCTTAGAAATCGTACTTTCTAAAAATACATATGTTTTGGCGGAAGGCGTAACTCCTGACCGATCAAACGCGAGTTTTAAACCTAGCCAAAATATAAACAAATCGGCTTTTTCTGGGTCCGTTTTTGTGCACTTCCTACAAATTAAATACAGTGGTGTAAAAAAGTGTTTGCCCCCTTCCTGATTTCTCATTTTTTTGTGTTTGTCACACTTAAATGTTTCAGATCATCAAACAAATTTAAGTATTAGACCAGGGGTGTCCAACCATGTGCCATGGAGAGCCAAGACCCTGCAGGTTTTCTCTTCTACCCAGTCTCTTCAGCAGGTGTTTTCACTTATCAGCAATCAGTGGGAAGAAGTTCACAGAAATCTGCTGTTGAAGACACTGGTTGGAGGTAAAACCTGCAGGGTCTTGGCTCTCCATGGCACATGGTTGGACACCCCTGTATTAGACAAAGATAACACAAGTAAACACAAAATGCAGTTTTTAAATGAAGGTGTTTATGATTATGGGAAAAAAATCCAAACCTATATGGCCCTGTGTGAAAAACTGACGGCCCCCTAAACCTAATAATTGGTTGGGCCACCCTTTGCAGCAACAATTGCAATCAAGTGTTTGCGATAACTGGCAATGAGACTTTTACAGAGCTGTGGAGGAATTTTGGCCCACTCTTTGCAGAATTGCTGTAATTCAGTCACATTGGAGGGTTTTCGTGCATGAACCACCTTTTTAAGGTCATGCCACAACATTTCAATCAGATTCCGGTCAGGACTTTGACTAGGTCACTCCAAAGTCTTCATTTTGTTTTTCTTAAGCCATTTAAAGGTGGACTTGCTGGTGTGTTTTGGATCATTGTCCTGCTGCAGAACCCAAGTGTGCTTCAGCTTGAGGTCACGAACAGATGGCCGGACATTCTCCTTCAGGATTTTTTGGTAGACAGCAGAATTCATGGTTCCATTTACCACAGCAAGTCTTCCAGGTCCTGAAGCAGTAAAACAGCCCCAGACCATCACACTACCACCACCATATTTGACTGCTGGTATGATGTTCTTTTTCTGAAATGTTGTGTCACTTTTACGCCGGATACAATGGGGGACACACCTTCCAAAAAGTTCAACTTTTGTCTCGTCAGTCTACAGAGTACAGTGATCCCTCGCTACTTCGCGCTTCACCTTTCGCGCCCTCAGTGCATCGCAGATTTTTCAAAAATATTCATCAAAAATTCAAAATTGAGAAATAATGGGCGGGCGCTAGCAGAAGGCAGGGAGACTACATTAGACCATCAGGTATCAACACGGAGAGCCGCACAACTCTCTGTTCGCTGTTGTCGTGTTGGCTGGGCTCGGAAATCTCGCAAGCTGATTGGCCGAGACGTTTCACCCCGCAAGCTGATTGGCCGAGACGTCTCACCCACCACCTCTCCCTGCCGAGCACCCATGAAGGGAAGGAAGACCGCATTCATTGCTTTTTATCGCTCGTGTTACTTAGTCTCGCCGCGTGGAACTTTTTGCTGTTCTCTTGTGCCATTTTGTGTGAAATAGTCTTCCCGTCGAGCCACTACGCCGCCTCCTGCAGCTTCAGCTCTATCGGAAGCTGCCCTCGATGATCCTGCGCCTCCAGCACCTCACGATGAGGCGTCACCTGAGGAGCAGTAAAGCTCTCATTAACCTGTGCAGTAAATCATTTTCATCTTGAGTTACGTATCTTGTTATAAGAATAAAAGAGTTCTAAAAACATATTTATGTACACTTTGTTTACATCTACGTATGTATGTACACGTACACACACACACACGTATCATATGAGAGTGAGAGAATGAATGTACGTATTGTTTATGGATGACGTCATTGGGGTGACGCTACTTCGCGGTTTTTCACTTTTCGCGGTCGGTTCTGGAACCCATTAACCGCGATAAGTGAGGGATCACTGTATTTTCCCAAAAGTCTTGCGGATCATCAAGATGTTTTCTGGCAAAATTGAGACGAGCCTTTATGTTCGTTTTGCTCAGCAGTGGTTTTCATCTTGGAACTCTACCACGCAGGCCATTTTTGCCCAGTCTCTTTCTTACAGTGGAGTCATGAACACTGACCTTAACTGAGGCAAGTGAGGCCTGCAGCTCTTTGGATGTTGTTGTGGGGTCTTTTGTGACCTCTTGGATGAGTCGTCGCTGCGCTCCTGGCATAGTTTTGGTTGGCTGGCCTCTCCTGGGAAGGTTCACCACTGTTCCATGTTTTCACCATTTGTGGATAATGGCTCTCACTGTGGTTCACTGAGGTCCCAAAGCTTTAGGAATGGCCAGAAAATTGAACTCACCTTTCCAAAGATGTGATAAACCACAGTCAATTTATGTTTTAACAGGGGGGCTATCACTTTTTCACACAGGGCCATGTATGTTTTGGATTTTTTTTTACCCTTAATAATAACCACCTTCAATTAAAAATTGTGTTTTGTGTTTACTTGTGTTATCTTTGTCTAATATTTAAATTTGTTTGAGGATCTGAAACATTTAAGTGTGACAAACACAAAAAAATGAGAAATCAACACTTTTTCACACCACTGTATCATTTTGAAGGTCTTTCAATACAGAATACGGAAACAACGTTAACTCAATTTTGATAATTTCCTCAAAGTGACTCATTTTGCCAGCACGGGTTACATTTCTCTCCTTAAAGCCATACCTACCAAGGATCTCCTCATCACCTCTGTTCCCTTCACCTACATGTCCTTTAAAGTCGGCTCCAATCAACGTTTTATTCTCCCTGGGAACACTCTCTACCACTTCATCCAATCTCCTCCAGAATTCTTCTCTCTTCTACCTGACATCCAACTTGTGGGGCATACACACTGACAACATTCAACATCACACCTTTGACTTCTAGCTTCAAATTCATGATCCTGTCTGGTGTCCTCTTTACCTCCTGAACACTCTTCATATACTCTTCCTTTAAGATTGCTCCTACTCCATTTCTTTTCCTATCTACACCATGGTAGAACAGTTTAAATCCACCTCCAATGCTCCTATCCTTGCTTCTCTTATATCTGTTTTTTGAACACACAGTATATCTACCTTTCTTGTGTCCATCATATCAACCAACTCTTTGCCTTTACGTCATAGTCCCTACATTTAACATCCCTACTCTCACTTCCACACTTCGACCTTTCCTTTTCTCTCACTCTTTCTTAACGCTCCTGCCCCCTCCCCTTTTCTTTGATCACAGGTGCACAGGTTTAAACAGGTGAGGTAAATCATGACCTGGAGCCCTGAACAGGAGCATTTCCAACAGGAAGGAAAGATGGCAGACATGACAGAAATAATCGTGATTACAGTGGTCTACTAATCAAAAAAACTGTTAGATTAGTCAACTACCAAAATAATCGTTAGTTGCAGCCCTACTCTGGACACATCAGTAATCATATTTTAGGTGGAAACTGGTTCAGACTCCGTCATATTAGTCAGTGAACTACTTTAGTGAGGGTAGAATATTATCCAGGTATTATGTTTGTCTTTCTCCTCAGCTGTGATGACTTTCAGCTGGCACTGTTCCTCCAATCTTTCACTACTCTCCATCACAGTCTCTCCAAAAATACCTGGTAAGTTTCTGCATTTTTATGCTTATATTTTAATTGACTATTCATGCCACTAACAGACCATATTTAAGTTAAAATCTGTGTCTCTCCTTCTCTCCAAGTCATACCATGGCTCATTTTCCCTCTTATCAGCTGCCTTAACGTTTTGTGTTTGGTCTGAAAGTCTGAATCTTTCAAACATTCCTTTCATACTCTAAATGAACCAGACCAAGGTTCAATTTGATTTAGACGGAGACCACCCCTTTTTGTTGAACCAGATTTCAGCTGGACTGTGGTTCGGGGGAGCTTTCACGCCTAAAATTTTGGTCTGAACCAAACTGAAAAGTCCAAACAGATTAAGTGTGAAAGCCCCCGTATTGTTGAATCATGGACCAGTGTCTAAACTGTACAGTGAGTCTGGAAAGTATTCACAGCACTTCACTTTTTCCACATTTTGTTATGTTACAGCCTTATTCCAAAATGGAATAAATTTATTTTCTCCTCAAAATTCTACACACAACACCCCACAATGACAATGTGAAAAATTTTTTTTTTTTTTTTTTTTTTTTTTTTTTAGATTTTTGCAAATTTATTAAAAATTAAAAAAACAACAACAAAGAAATCACATGAACGCAAGTATTCACAGCCTCAAGTCTTTTTGAATATGATGCCACAAGCTTGGCACACCTATCTTTGGGCAGTTTTGCCCATTCCTCTTTGCAGCACCTCTCAAGCTCCATCAGGTTGGATGGGAAACGTTGGTGCATAGTCATTTTCAGATCTCTCCAGAGATGTTCAACTGGATTCAAGTCCGGGCTCTGGCTGGGCCACTCAAGGACATTCACAGAGTTGTCCTGAAACCACTCCTTTGATATCTTGGCTGTGTGCTTAGGGTTGCTGTCCTGCTGAAAGATGAACCATCACCTCAGTCTGAGGTCAAGAGCACTCTGGAGCAGGTTTTCATCCAGGATGCCTCTGTACAGTGCTGCATTCATCTTTCTCTCTAGCCTGACTAGTCTCCCAGTTCCTGTGCTGAAAAACATCCCCACAGCATGATGCTGCCACCACCATGCTTCACTGTAGGGATGGTACTGGCCTGGTGATGAGCGGTGCCTGGTTTTCTCCAAACATGATACCTGGCATTTATGCCAAAGAGTTCAATCTTTGTCTCATCAGACCAGACAATTTTATTTCTCATGGTCTGAGAGTCCTTCAGGTGCATTTTGACAAACTCCAGGTGGGCTGCCATGTGCACTTTACTAAGGAGTGGCTTCTGTCTGGCCGTCTGGCCACTCTACCATACAAGCCTGACTGGTGGATTGCTGCAGAGATGGTTGTCCTTCTGGAAGGTTCTCCTCCCCACAGAGGAACGCTGGAGCTCTGACAGAATGACCATCAGGCTCTTGGTCACCTCCCTGATTAAGGCCCTTCTCCCCCGATCGCTTAGTTTAAACGGCCGGCCAGCTCTAGGAAGAGTACTGGTGGTTCCGAACTTCTTAGTGTGAAAGCCCCCGTATTGTTGAATCATGGACCAGTGTCTAAACTGTACAGTGAGTCTGGAAAGTATTCACAGCACTTCACTTTTTCCACATTTTGTTATGTTACAGCCTTATTCCAAAATGGAATAAATTTATTTTCTCCTCAAAATTCTACACACAACACCCCACAATGACAATGTGAAAAAAGTTTTTTTTTTTTTTTTTTTTTTTTTTTAGATTTTTGCAAATTTATTAAAAATTAAAAAAACAACAACAAAGAAATCACATGAACGCAAGTATTCACAGCCTCAAGTCTTTTTGAATATGATGCCACAAGCTTGGCACACCTATCTTTGGGCAGTTTTGCCCATTCCTCTTTGCAGCACCTCTCAAGCTCCATCAGGTTGGATGGGAAACGTTGGTGCATAGTCATTTTCAGATCTCTCCAGAGATGTTCAACTGGATTCAAGTCTGGGCTCTGGCTGGGCCACTCAAGGACATTCACAGAGTTGTCCTGAAACCACTCCTTTGATATCTTGGCTGTGTGCTTAGGGTTGCTGTCCTGCTGAAAGATGAACCATCACCTCAGTCTGAGGTCAAGAGCACTCTGGAGCAGGTTTTCATCCAGGATGCCTCTGTACAGTGCTGCATTCATCTTTCTCTCTAGCCTGACTAGTCTCCCAGTTCCTGTGTTGAAAAACATCCCCACAGCATGATGCTGCCACCACCATGCTTCACTGTAGGGATGGTACTGGCCTGGTGATGAGCGGTGCCTGGTTTTCTCCAAACATGATACCTGGCATTTATGCCAAAGAGTTCAATCTTTGTCTCATCAGACCTGACAATTTTATTTCTCATGGTCTGAGAGTCCTTCAGATGCATTTTGACAAACTCCAGGTGGGCTGCCATGTGCACTTTACTAAGGAGTGGCTTCTGTCTGGCCGTCTGGCCACTCTACCATACAAGCCTGACTGGTGGATTGCTGCAGAGATGGTTGTCCTTCTGGAAGGTTCTCCTCCCCACAGAGGAACGCTGGAGCTCTGACAGAATGACCATCAGGCTCTTGGTCACCTCCCTGATTAAGGCCCTTCTCCCCCGATCGCTTAGTTTAAACGGCCGGCCAGCTCTAGGAAGAGTACTGGTGGTTCCGAACTTCTTCCATTTATGGATGATGGAGGCCACTGTGCTCATTGGGCACATGATTTGCCTTTCCATATCATGTCTAATCTGCTGAATTTACCACAGGTGGACTCCAATTAAGCTGCAGAAACATCTCAAGGATGATCAGTGGAAACAGGATGCACCTGAGCTCAATTTTGAGCTTCATGGCAAAGGCTGTGGATACTTGTGTACATGTGATTTCTTAGTTTTTTATTTTTGATAAATTTGCAAAAATCCAAAGTTTTTTCACATTGTCATTATGGGGTATTGTGTGTAGAATTTTGAGGGAAAAAAAATAATTTAATCCATTTTGGAATAAGGCTGTAACATAACAAAATGTGGAAAAAGTGAAGCACTGTGAATACTTTCCGGATGCACTGTAGATGTTGTTCTGGGTTTTTGTTTCTCATCTATCTATAAACGTAAGGAATCTTTGTCTCTGTGTGTGTGTGTCTGTTCTCTCAAACCGTTCGTCAGACTGACCTCAGGTTTTATAAGTGCTTTGCTGAGGTTACGAGGGTGTGCATTCCTGAGTATGGAGTTGTTCAGTTAAAATATGCAATTTTTATCAATAGAAGATTAGCCACCACTCTGTCTCCTCATGGCCTGGCTTCTGGAAGTGTGGGCGGGGTTTCGGATTGACTTCATACTGATTGGATAATATGCGACATCACAACCAGTCACCAGAACAATCCATGAACAAAACAAGGAAGTGAAAAACAACAAATGTGACTAGAAAAACATAACACTGAAGATTTAATGCTTAAAAAATTGTACCATAAAGTTGCCATGATTGCGTAGGTCTAAAATATAATTCGTCATATGTGGAGAACATGGGGTGCACGAGCAGACTGGGCGGAGCATCAGCGGGGACCGGGTCTGACAAATCAACATAGAACATGCCGTGAGAAGCAGCAGCCAGACACAACCTGGCTCAAAGGCATGCTAACTGATGGCGATAAAAAGTTATTTTCAATAAAGTGAAAAAAAAAAAGATAATGCATGGAGTGTGCTTTTGCCTTGAGGATGATTTATCATGGAAAACAGCTGAGCTCTGTGGTTCAAGCGATCAGATGATTGGATCCACCTCCTCCAGTGTTCTGACATTTTGGAATATCTATCAGAACAGCATGGACAGCTGATGGTACAGAGTGCAAAGGTAAAAAAAAAACATGAGGGGAAGGCCCTACAACCTTTGCTCCACATATGTGGGACGTATCAGCCATACGCTGAATATGTTGGAAAATTTTCAGTATGGGGAGCATATTTTTTCCAGTTTGTAAAATTTTTCACCACGTCTGAGGTGTGTGTGAAAAGAAAATTGTGTTTTGGTTAACGTTTAGAGGGTCACAAATTGTGATCATTTAGGGGGAATAATAATAATAATAATAATAATAATAATAATAAATAATCTTCTCACATCAATAAAAAACAAACTGCTTACAATAGAGTGGCAGCGCTCACATTGTTAGTCTTTGCCAGTCACGCCCTCAAGGTTCAGATCATTATTTGGCCTCAGTATTGCCCCAACGATATAAACACCGCCCGAATCTTAGCATTAAAGTTTTAAAAACCTTTTAATAACAAAATATTGCTGAAATATAAACTGATGCACTACAATGGGTCTCAAATATTTGTAAATGTGTCCTGTTATAGTACTGCATGAGTTTACTGACGATACACAGAAGATATATTACACTGAACTCCATCACTGAAGAGTAATATAAACTAAAATTATCTATAAATGAACCAAATCTCTGTCTGTGTGTGTGTTTCTGTGTGTGTGTGTGTGTGTGTGTGTGTCTGTTCCATGCATATCTTTTAAACCTTTCGAAAGGTCAAACTGACCTAAGATTTTAAACGTAGTTTCCTGAGGTTACGAGGGTGTGCATCCCCAAGTATGGAGTCGCTTAGTCAAAATATGCAATTTTTATCAATAAAAATTTAGCCACTGCTCTGTGTCTCTTCATGCCCTAACTAACTAACTAACTAACTAACCTGCACTTATATAGCGCTTTTCTAGTCACAAAGACCACTCAAAGCGCTTTCATTAATACTAACCCTCTATTCTAAGGGCCTATAGGAAACAAATATCTAGGGACAATTTAGAACAGCCAGTTAACCTAACATGCATGTTTTTGGCATGTGGGAGGAAACCGGAGAAATCCCGGAGTAAACCCACGCAACACGGGGAGAACATGCAAACTCCACACAGATCACTGTTGGTCGGGGGCTGGGATCGAACCCACGATCCCACAATCCCCCGGCCAAGGGTAAACTGTGCTGCCGCAGTGCTAACCACTGCGCCACCGTGGTTTCAAGAAGTGTGGGTGGGCTTTCGGATCGACTCCATGCTGACTGGATAATATGCGGCACCACGACCATGCTGATTGGATAACACGCGGCACCACAACCTGTCAGTCACCACAGTGTTCCCTGGACAAAACAAGGAAGTGAAAAACGACAAATTTGACATGAGAGAATAGTGAAGATGTAATGCTGAAAAAATTTACTGTAATGTTGCTGTGATTGCATAGGTCTAAAGGCTAATTTGCTATATGTGGAGAATGAGGTACATGAGCAGACTGGGCGGAGTGTCAGTGGGGACCGGGCCTGACAAATCGACACAGAACATGCAGGGAGACACGACCTGGCTCAAAGGCACGCTAACTGATGGTGATAATAAAGTGAAGAAAAGATAATGCATGGAGTGTGCTTTTGCCCTGAGGCTGATTTATCATGGAAAACAGCTGAGCTCTGTGGTTCGAGCGATCAGCTGATTGGATCCACCTTCTCTGTGTTCTGACATTTTGGCATATCTATCAGAACAGCTGAAATACATACAGGACATACAGGAGAAGTGAAATGGTGTTTCTCTCTCTCTTCAGTGGTGTGCGCAATATAATAAACAAAAGGAATAAGGCTGGAAAAAAACAACAGCAGTCCATGTACAATAATGCTACCTGTAGTGCAAGTGGAGACAAAAGATAGACTTAAGGTTTAATGCTTAAAAATTATACCATGAAGTTGCCGTGATTGCGTAGGTCTAATGGATAATTCGGCATGAAGAACACGAGATGCGCGGGGGGGGGGGGGGAGAACAGCAGCTGAATCGGTGGATCAGTCCTTCGCAGGCACACGGGTAAAGTTGCAGCCAATGGGTCTCAAATATTTGTAAATGTGTCCTGTTATAGTACTGCATGAGTTAACTGACGATACACAGAAGAAATTCAATATTACACTTAACTCCATCCCTGAACAGTGATATAAACTAAAATAATTATAATGATGACAGAACAACTCCCATTCCCCAAAGTGCAAGACACACTATTATCTTGAATATAAGTGATAAAAGATCACACAAACAAGTGATCTGACAAACAAATAAACAAGGGACGTGAAACAGTCGCTAATATTGGATGTCCCATTCATTTTCAATATTTAGGCATTCTGTAATTAATATTCACACAATCAAATAAATCTTAGTGCCATTTACTCCCTTTCATATTTGTCAAAGTCTAACATGTGATTGCCTACATATAGGCTACACCTCTTTGTATTCCACTTTCAAACACAGCCTACATTTGGGCCTGGAAAGCCTGATTGGGATACCTGTTTCAGACAGGAATACTTGCGTTCTACAAGCAATGCACTAGTAGTTAAATGGTGACTGAACAGCTCCCATTCTCCAAAGTGCAAGATACAGCATCTATGAATATAAGTCATAAAAGATCAGACAAATAAGTGATCTGACAAACAAATAAACAAGGGTTCCTAAACAGTTGCTTATATTGGATGTCCCATTCATTTTCACTAATTAGGTAGTCTGTAGTTAATATTCACACAACCAAATAAATCTTAGTGCCGTACTGTCCCTTTTATATTTGTCAAAGTCTAACATGTGATTGTCTACATATAGGCTACACCTCTTTGTATTCCACTTTCAAACACACCCTACATTTGGGCATGTAAAGGTTAATTGGATTACCTATTTCAGACAGGAATACTTGCTTTCAATGATCAGTGTACCAGTCTGTTTTTGAATTTCTTTAGATAGCAGCAAGATGTGTTGTTTTTTTTTTTTTTTTTTAGCTCTTTTAGGGTACTTTACTTTGTCAAACAGGTTCTATTTAAGTGATTTCTTGATTCAACAGGTCTTGCAGTAATTAGGCTGGGTGTGGCTGGGGGGGGGGGGGGTTACTTTTTCACATAAGGCCAGGTAGGTTTGGATAGCTTTTTTCCCTGAATAAAATAAATCATTTTTTAAAACCTGCATTTTGCATTTATTCTGGTTATCTTTGACTAATATAATTTTTTGATGATCTGAAACATTTAAGGGTGACAAATATGCAATAATATAAGAAATCAGAAAAGGGACAAATACTTTTTCAGATCACTGCATAGGATCAAGAATTGTCACATTACCGACCGTGTTTAAATGAACCAGCTGGGAACATGGATGTCTAGTCGGGTGACAAGATTTTACAGACAAGAGCCATAATAACTCCCGTGGGCTGCTAAACTAACTCCATAGTAGTACTATTGGTAGGTGATGGTTAGATGACGCTAGTGGGAATATTCCTACCATCTCTGTATTCTGGGACTTCTGATTTTACAAGTTCAACACTAGAGGACACCAAGGTATTCCCAGACCAGTCAAGAGAAAGAATTTCTCCTGCATGATCCAGAACCTCTTTCAGTGGGATATCCCCAAAACACCTTTCCTGGGAGGTGTCCAGAAAGCACCCTCAGTAGATACTCAAACCACTTCAGCTTGGTCTATTCTGACCCTCTCTCGGATAAGACAAGACAAGACAAGACAAGACAAGACAAGACAAGATACTGTACGATAAAACTTGATTGTCTGATCACACAGAATCAGAAATTTGTCTTGCACTTCAGTAGGCCCCTATACACCATATGGTGCCCCACATGCTGACTTAACTTAACACTGTGATTCTTTGCAGCTAAAATAAAATTCCGTTCATACATAGGCCGCAAAAATTGAATGTAAAACCCAGTGACCGACTGCTGTCAAGCATTTGAAGGGTGAAAATTTCTGTTGTTTTTTTTGTTGATACTAATTCCTACAAATGATTTCTATCTCTGTGAGCTGATGGGTAAATTTCCATCTGTTGTAGCTCCAGGGAGAATGCAGAAGGGCATACACCACCAGGACAGATGGGGTCGGGTATTGATCCGTCTGTCAGTGTCTGTGTGTATCTGTGTGTCCTCACTGTTATCTTGGTGGCATTGTTCAGAACGCTGATCCATTCCACCAGATCCTGCTGGTCATTGGCCTGCAGATAAAACTTCCTCATTCCTGCATTCATAACTGCAGAACAAAAACAACAGCAGAACAAACATTAGTCTAAAAACACAGTCTATCTACCAGGATTATACACTAGATGCAATATACTCATGGTGCAAATTTACGAGAAAAAAGGTTACAAAATCACAAGAACTAAAACCACAGAAAAGAACATTATAGTTGAGAACAACTAAAAATATAAGTAAATAAAATGGATGTAAGTAAGGCGTATGTGGATTTTATCTGAAAAAGTGCAAATAAAAAGTATTTACATGAGAATTCAAAGCTAGATAGTAAGTAACAGTGTACAAATGATGCTAGAGATTTTTTCCCCAGTGTCAAAAATATACTAATTTTAACATGCAACAACAAAAAGTGATCTGTTACTTGTAGTTTAATCTTTTTTCATAATTTTGTGCCCTTTTACCCATAAATATGTGCCTTTATATCATAAAGGCACATTTTAGACTTTTTTTTTCCACAATATCTTTATTGAACCTTTTCTTTTTTTTTTTTTAACAAACATGATACAAACAATCAAACACTAACACTAAAGTACTACAAAAAAAAAATGCACTAAAAACACCAACAACCACCAACAAAATCAAGTCTTCAACAATGCTCCTCTGTTTAGTCTAGACAATCCAATACATAAGTATACATATTATGTTCACCAGTTTGGAATTTACAAGGTCCACACACATCATTCACCTTCTTCTTCAAGAGTTATGTTTAAATTTTTTACATAATCAATAAAAGGTCTCCATATATTCTCAAACACAATTTCCTTTGATTTTAGTATATATGTTATTCTTTCTAATGGAAGGTTTGTTAACATCTGTCTTAACCACTGAGTCACATCTGGTCTATGAGTCTTTTTCCATAATAGTGCAATACATTTTTTGGCATTAAGCAAACTGAGGTCTATGAATGTTCTTTCACTTTTATTAAAATTATGCTTTTCTGGGTACAGACCCAACAAAAACAGTTTAGGATTCAATATGATTTGTTTTGAGATTATTTTTTCAATTGTTACCCTCACCTCTTCCCAAAACATTCTTATTAATCTACATTCCCATAAACAATGAAATAGGGTTCCTTTACTTTCCATGCATTTTGTGCATGTATCTGGTATATTTTTGTTATATCTATTTAACTCCTCCGGTGTAACATACATCCGCATTAACCATTTGAAATGTATCAATTTAAGGCGTGCATTTATTGATTTGGTTTGAGCTTCTGTACAAGCCAATTCCCATTGTTCCTCTGAAATTTCAATTTGCAGATCTTCTTTCCAGTAGTTTAATCTTTTCAGTGAATTTTCACTTGAAGATAGTGTCAATGAGTTATAAAACTCTGAAATAATACCCTTTCTTTTACTATCTTTCATCATCATTTTTTCCAAGGATGAATAAATAGGTCGAGTGAGAGCTTTATTTTGATTTGATCGAATAAAGTTTCTAAGTTGAAGATATTTAAAAAAATGTGTTCTATTGAGATTAAATTTGATCCTCAGCTCTTCAAAAGACATTATGTTGTCTGCACCTGGCAAATATAAATCCTGAATCTTTTGTATCCCTTTTAAATTCCATACTTTAAATACAGCGTCCGCTCTCCCTGGTTTAAAATATTGATTACCCCATATTGGACTAAATTGTGACAATAACTGTGGTTCTTTTAAATAGTTTTTAGCTTCACACCATATTTTGATCATATGCTTTACAAATGGATTTTTAACTTGTTTTTGTAATTTTTTTGCCGAATCTGAGTATATGAATATGGGAAGAGGTAAAGGTAAATTGTATGATTCCATTTCAGTCCAGTGAGGGAGATCATTTGATGAAAAATAATATGTCATAGACCTCAGTTGTGCCGACCAATAATACAACATAAAATTTGGACATTTCAGACCTCCACGATCAAATGGTAAATATAATAAAGACAAACGTAATCTAGCCCTCCTGTTGTTCCATATAAATTCCACTAACTTTTTTTTTATTCTTGAGAATAGATCTAAAGGTGGTGATAAGGGAATGTATTGAAATAAATAAAGTATTTTAGGTAAAATATTACTTTTAAGTATATTGATTCTCCCGATCATCGACATTGGTAGTGACATCCATCTCTGAGTTAACTCACTGATATCTGACATTAAGGCTTCATAGTTGACACTGACGACTGATTCTAGCTTAGGCATAATTTGGATTCCTAAATATTTAAACTGATTTACAACATTGAATTGATTTACCTCAGGGGCTGGGTAATTTCTCTGGGTCTCATTTAGCATTAATATTGAAGATTTAGTTTTATTTATTTTATATCCTGATATTTCCCCAAAATTCTTTATTAAATTCAACAAGGTTGGAATTGATTTTTTTAGATTCGACATAAACAAAATTATGTCATCGGCGTACAGGGAGATTTTATGTTCTGTTGGTCCAACTTTAATTCCATATATTTGTGAATGTAAACGTATCGCTATCGCTAAAGGTTCAATTGCCATAGTAAACAGTAAAGGTGAAAGTGGACAGCCTTGTCGACATCCTCTATTGATTTTTATTGGTTTTGAAATATTGTTATTTGTTAGGATTTCTGCTGTAGCATTATTGTATATTATTTGAACCCATTTTATGAAATTATTTCCAAGTCCAAACCTTTGTAGTACTTCAAAAAGAAAGGGCCATTCAACTCTATCAAAGGCCTTTTCGGCGTCCAATGATAGGAGAGCTGTATCCGGTGCTTCTTTATTAAAATAAATAATATTAAATAGTCTTCTTACATTATGGAAGCCTTGTCTACCCTTTATAAAGCCATTCTGATCTCGATTAATAATATTTGGTAAAATTTCTTGTATTCGTCTTGCTAAAATTTTACAGATTATCTTAAGGTCGGCGTTTAATAGGCTTATTGGTCTCATATTTTCACATTTATTAGAGGGCTTACCTGGTTTTGGCAGCAGTATAATTAAGGCATTATTTATGTATGATGGTAAATTATTATTTTGAAATGCTTCTAAAACCATTTCCAAAAAAGGTTTTATTAATTTATTCTTAAATTTTTTATAAAGGTCAACTGGAAGACCATCTGGTCCTGCACTTTTTCCTGATTTCATATTATCAATGGCTAGCCCAACTTCTTCTTGACTAATTTTAGACTCCAATATCTCCCTGTTTTCATTTGGAATACACGGTATAGATAGTTCGTTCAAAAACCCATTTAGTTTTGTTAATTCAGGTTCATTTTTGGTATCATATAATTTTTCATAGTAATCTCTAAAGGCTCTATTAATTTCTAAAGGATCTATAACTACCTGTCCATTACTTATAATACTGGTAATTGGTGTTTTAATTTCCAATTGTTTAATCTGCCATGCTAATAATTTTCCTGATTTTTCACCTTGTTCATAAAAAGATTGTTTCAATCTTAGAAGACTCGAGGCAGCTCTATTCGCTGATTTTTTGTCGTATTCAGCTCTCAAAATCAGTAATTCATTCTCCAACCTTGGGTCACTTCCTGCATACACTTTTTCCTGAAGATTTTTTATTTTATGTTCCAATTTAGCTCTCTCCTCTCGAGTCTTCTTAGATTTTGATCCTGTATAACTAATAATATGTCCCCTAATAAAAGCTTTGAAAGCCTCCCACTTTACACATGCTGATGTTTGTGTAGTATTGATGTCAAAGAACTCGTCTATCTGTTTTTCTATATACTTGACAAATTCCTCATCCTGAAGCCATTTATGCTGAAATTGCCATCTACCTGATTCCTTTATCAATTTTTTATCTACATATATTAGACAACAGGGTGCATGGTCAGAGATCACGATGTTATCATAAAAGCAGTTTTGAATCTTGGACCTTAATTCTGTGGAAATCAAAAAATAATCAATACGTGAGAATGTCTTGTAGGTACTGGAATAACAAGAATAGGCTTTAACTTGTGGTTTCATTTCTCTCCATATATCTAACAATCTCAATTCTTTCATAAAATGATTAATAGTCATCCTACATCCAATGTGCGTACAATCCAGTCCTGTTGATCTATCCACACCTGGATTCAATGTACAATTAAAATCCCCTGCTATTATATGTTGCCCTGTAAGTGATGATAAGATGAGAAATAAATTAGCAAAGAACTTCTGGTCATCTATATTGGGACCATATAAGTTCACAAGATTTATATTTTCTAATAGCAAAGAACCTTGAATGATTACATATCTTCCAAATTTGTCTCCAATTACATTTTTCACTTGAAAAGGAACTGATTTATGTATGAGAGTCATAACTCCCCTGGCTCGGGATGAAAATGAAGAGGTGAATACACTTCCCTGCCATCTACTCCTAATTCTTTTAACATCCTCCTCTATCAGATGAGTTTCTTGTAAAAACACAATTCTTGAACCCATGTCCTTTATTTTATTCATAACTTGTTTAAGTTTTTTTAAATTTTGTAGACCTCTGCAATTCCATGAAGTTAAATTAAGATTAACACTTTGGTCCATGATCAATAGAGAGTTTGGGATTACCTTGCAGTGTAAACATGCTCATACAGAGAAGCAAAAACATGAGTGGTTGAACATTCATCCTACAAACTACACACAAACAAATTCCCCCTTCCCACACTTGTGGCAAACCCCCCAAAATCAAAAGAAAAATTCTGTCTCCCGATATAGCCATCGACTGTTCCACATCCACGGGGAACAGCCTAAGCCACTCCTTCTTCATCCTCCCAATCACCCTAACTCTACTGCTTTTAATGACGTAACATTAACTCTCCTCTGTAGTTTTCCAACTTAACTCCAAAATTTTTACCAACTTTGTACATCCTAGTTTTTTTTTTTGTTTGTTTTGTTTTTGTTTTGTTTTTTTTTAATATATAATACAATCTATATTTTGTAAACTTACTATTTACTTCAAGTCAGTCAGATGCCTGTGCAAATGCTTAGTTATTCTACCTTATATTTTGTTCATGCTTAGCTCCCACCAGTCTCTTCTTCTTCTTTGATCTTCTTGATGAACTCCTGCGCCTCCTCTGGGGTCTTGAAGATGTGGGTTCTGCCCTCATACGTGGTCAGCAGTCTCGCAGGATAGATTACACCATGACGAATCCCAAGGTTGCGCAGCTCCTTACGTACGGGATCAAACTGCTTCCTCAATTGCTGGATTCCTGTGGCCAAATCTGGGTAGAACCGCACCTGCTGGTCCTGGTGTTTAATCTCTCCTTTAGCACGTGCAGCGTTGAAGATCTTCATCCTGTCTCTGTTGCTTAGAAACTTCATAATTAAGGTCCTCGGCGGTCCCTCATCTCTCCGTGGGCCAATACGATGTGCTTTTTCCAGAACCACTGCTGATTGCAACTCCTCGCTGCCCAGCACCTCCGGAATCCACTTTTCCAGAAAGGAACATACGTCCCGACCTTCTGATTCCTCTGGAAGACCCACCAGCCTCAAGTTATTCTGTCTCGACCGAGATTCCAAATCCAAAATATTATCTTCCAGAGATTTATTTTTTTTTTCCAAAGTGCGCACCTTTAATTGAAGACGGGTGACGTCATCTTCAGCACTAGCGAGACGGAGCTCCATCTGCGCCGTTCGTTCTACACAGTCACCCAATTCCTTTCTTATTCCTTCCAACGCTGTCATAATCCCATCAAATCTAGAGGAAAAGTCCGCTCTCATTGAACTCATGGCAGCCATCAGCGCATCTGCGCCATTCCCCGCAGAAATCGCACCGCCGCCAGCTTCCTCCGCCATATATGGAGCCTTGTTTGCTGCGTCACAGACCTGAAAGTCCGTTAATTTGGACTGTTTCGGCGGCTCGCTTTTTCCTTTTCCTGGTTTTCCAGCCTTAGGCTTCGCCGACATATCCTCGCCCAAATGCTGGGATACGTTCTGTCCCAAATGAGAGAGTTATTTGCCGATTTTTTTTTTCCAGGAGCAGAGCAGAGCGAGACACGTCCGTCCTACGTGGCAGCCATAACCGGAAGTCACATTTTAGACTTTTTACTTTTAAAGCTGAAACTTTTTCCACGTCTAAGTTCATGACTTTTTATTCAAATCTGCAAATTTTACTTGTAATTTACAATTACAATTTAGTTGTAATTGTAAATTTACAGTAATTTAGTGTTTTTATACTTGTATAGCTGAAAATGCTTTTACTGGTAAATGTTTGACATTTTATTCCTAAATTCACAAATTTTACTTGGAAATGTGCAACATTTTACTCATAAATGTGACTTTTTACCTATAAAACTGAAACTTTAATTGTAAATTTATGAATTTTCACTTGTAAATTTATAATTTTTTACTTAAAAAGAACTCCGATTATATTGGCATGTTAGCTCTATATGCTTTATTTTTATGTTAGTAACATAACTATAATATAATTTTTTTGAAAATAATTCCCAGTTTTATATATTTTTAAAAAAACTTTATTACGATGTAAATCGCCATTTTTGTTTACGTCGTAATGCATTCTGGGTAGTGACGTAGAATGGTTGCAGCCGTTTTTTCTGTCTTATACAAGCCAAGAAACGAAGCTACGAACTACTGCCATTTGTCATTGAAAATGCCACATTGCGCGGCTTTTGGATGTAATTTCCAATCAAAGGGAACTAAAGAGAGCGGGGTAAGCCTCCATAGCTTTCCTAAAGAGGGAAAGTTGAGGAAAAAGTGGGGCGGCAGCGGCTCAGGAGGTAGAGCAGGTCGTCTAATAACCCGATGGTTGGCGGTTCGCATCACGCTCTCCCCAGATATCCTGCTGTTGTGTCCCTGGGCAAGACACTTCACCCGCATTGCCTCCAGTGCCCATAACACTGGGTATGAATGTGTAAAAATGTTTAAATGTTCGATGGTGGCCGGAGAGGCCGTTGGCGCAGATTGGCAGCCACATTTCCCTCACTATATTAATCACGCTATGATAAAGCGCTATATCGCTCAAAGTGCACGCTTGGCTTGACATGTCGAAGATCTGGCTGGCAGTCATTTGGAATGACTTTGGAGCACTGCTTATGGACGTTCAACCCACAGTCTGAGAAAGCAACAGAGAAACTGCTTTATGTTGCTGAGAGTCCATGTTTATCAGTTCAGTGCCCATCATGCTTGTAGACAATTTTTTGTGTTTGAGCATTCTATTGTAAGTAAATCAGCAATATATAAGTTTCACCTTAAAATAATGCTTCCTCAAGCGCATGCTTGAGACACTCAAAGTGGAGAGACACTCGCGGAGCGGACAGACACTCAAGCGCACGCAATATCGCTCAAGCGCACGTCTCAAGCGCACGCTTTGAGCGATATAGTGCTTTATCATAGCGTGATTAATATATGTATCAGCGTTATCAAGCGTGCGCTATATCATAGACATTAAAAAAAAATATATATAGCGCTTTATCATAGCGTGATTAATATATGTATCAGCGTTATCAAGCGTGCGATATAGCACTTGATCATAGACACTCATAGAGTGAGGGAAATGTGGCTGCCAATCCGCGCCAACGGCCTCTCCGGCAACCACTGAGCATTTAAACATTTTTACACATTCATACCCAGTGTTATGGGCACTGGAGGCAATGCGGGTGAAGTGTCTTGCCCAGGGACACAACGGCAGGATATCTGGGGAGAGCGTGATGCGAACCGCCAACCATCGGGTTATTAGACGACCTGCTCTACCTCCTGAGCTGCTGCCGCCCTACTTTTTCCTCCACTTTCCCTCTTTAGGAAAGCTATGGAGGCTTACCCCGCTCTCTTTATTTCCCTTTGATTGGAAATTACATCCAAAAGCCGCGCAATGTGGCATTTTCACTGACAAATGGCAGTAGTTCGTAGCTTCGCTTCTTGGCTTGTATAAGACAGAAAAAACAGCTGCAACCATTCTACGTCACTACCCAGAATGCATTGCGACGTAAACAAAAATGGCGATTTACATCGTAATAAAGTTTTTTAAAAATATATAAAACTGGGAATTATTTTCAAAAAAATTATATTATAGTTATATTACTAACATAAAAATAAAGCATATAGAGCTAACATGCCAATATAATCGGGGTTCCTTTTAAGTTGAAGCTTTTTACTTGTAAATATTTGACTTTTTACTCATAAATTTGCCAATTTTTCTTAGAAATATGCACGGTGGTGCAGTGGTTTAGCACTGTGGCAGCACAGTTTACCCTCGGCCGGGGGATCGCGGGGATCATGAGATCGTGGGTTTGATCCCGCCCCCGACCAACAGTGAGCTGTGTGGAGTTTGCATGTTCTCCCCGTGTTGCGTGGGTTTACTCCGGGATTTCTCTGGTTTCCTCCCGCATACCAAAAACATGTAGGTTTAGGGCGCTCGCGCACGCAGCAACCGGCAGCCGGTGGCTTGTCACCAGACTGCAAACCAAATCTACCTACGGGTACAAATAAGTAACAAAAAAAAAACAAAACCAAAAAAAAACATTTTACTCATAAATTTGTGATTTATTTTTTTTTTACTTTTAAAGCTGAAAGTTTTTTACTCATACACACACACACACACACACTTTCGGCTGCTCCCTATTCATGGTCACCACAGAGGATCATGGGTCGGCATATTGATTTGGAAAGGATTTTACACTGGATGCCTTTCCTGATGCACGACCCTCCCCATTTACCCGGGCTTGGGACCGACACAATGAGCACACTGGTTTTTGTGCTGCCACCCTGTGGCTGAGTAACCAGTTCTCCTTTCCCCATTCTATTTATGCTGAGCACCAAGCTAGAAAATGGAAAGTACTTTTTTTTTTTTTTAATATGTCTTTTGTTATGACCTGGCTGGGGCTTGAACCCACAACCTTTCAGCTGTGGAGTGGATGCTCTGCCAGTAGGCCACCACTCCATCTGAAACATTTTTACTCAAAAATTCTCAAATTTTACTCATATTGTAAACACTGTATGTGAGTTTTACATTGTGAATTTAAAGCTTTTATAATTTTTTCCATGTTAATGTGATACGGTAGTCAAAAACAGAGATTAATTGATTATAACAGGCAAACAGGGTCCAAACAGAGAAGAGAAATGAGTCTAAAAATAAATGCCTTGTTTCAGAGGATGTTTTTGTGTGTGATTGTAGTTTCCTCCTATTGATCGACAGACGGTGGCAGAACAACAGCCAGCAAAGAGGGACAAAAGAGAGGAAATACAGCTTAAAGAGACGAGAAAAAATGGAGGGAAACAGAAGAAGGATGAGGAGGATGAAGGAAGGAAATGAGGAAGGAGGAGAACCAAAGGAACCAAGGAGGAACTGGGGAGCTCTTTCTTTTTCCCCATTAACAGTCAATTTTTTTCTTGTAATTTTTTTTTTTACTTTTATCATAACTTTGTGACTTGTTATGTATAAATTTGCAATTTTTCTTACAAATGGGCGGTGCGGTGGCGCAGTGGTTAGCACTGCACCAGCACAGCAACTCACCCTTGGCCATGGGATCCCTGGTTCAATCCCAGCCCCTGACCAACAGTGATCTGTGTGGAGTTTGCATGTTCTCCCCGTATCTGCGTGGGTTTACTCTGGGATTTCTCCGGTTTCCTCCCACAGGCCATAAACATGCAGGTTAGGTTAATTGGAGACTCTAAAGTGGCCCTAGGTGTGAATGTGTGTGTAAATGGTTAAGGGATAGCGCCGTACCGTGGCTGCTTCATCCATCCAGGTGGATGCCCTCAATTTCCCCTCTAGGGATCAATAAAGTATACAAAAAAAATATGCATTTTTTCTTGAATATTTTTAGTAATTTACTTCTGAATGTAAATCTTGACATTTTTAGCCAGAGACATTCCTTGTGAATTTGCATTTTTCCCCCATGTATCTGTGCCTTTTTATATGAATTTGTAACATTTTCATATTTTTTATTACTCATAAGTTTTCACCTTTTTCTCATAATTTTGCAACATTTCCCTCAGAGAATTTTTTTTTTTCAAAAATTAGGACATTTTTCACTTTTGCATCTTTTTTCGGCAAATTTTCTGATAACTCTTTCAACTCTTGTTTTTTTTTTTCCTGAGCAATATCTTTCACATAAGCCTAAGCATTTTTCTTATAAATTTGCATTTTTTCTTCTAAATTTCAAAAACTTTTCACAGAAAGTTGCAGCATTTTTTTTTTTTGGCAATGTGCATTATTTTCCTTGAATATTTGCAGTAATTACCTCCGCCAGGCCGAAAAGGCCAGGAGGAGGTTATGTTTTTGCCAGGGTTTGTGTGTTTGTTTGTCTGTTTGTCTGTCTGTCTGTTTGTCTGTTGGTTAGCAAGATAACTCAAAAAGTCTTGGACGGATTTGCATGAAACTTTCAGGCGTTGTTGGAAATGGTACAAGGAAGAACTGATTAAATTTTGGGGGTGATCCGGTTCACCGTCTGGATACAGGAATTTTTTTAAAGCATTTTTCAACACTGTGACATAGGGCCATTTTCAACATGTGCGCAGGCGCAATGGACGGCGCTGGGCGTCGTGTCTGAGCAACACAAACTCCGCCTTCTTCAACGTTTTAGGCACAAAAGCACACGGAAAACACTGCTGCCCTGGGCCCGCCACGCTGCAAAACCTGACACGGCCACCTGTCCACCGCCCGATTATTTGCCACAAATTCCCCGCCCAGCTATAGGCGCTGCGTAAAAACGACCTCTCTGCCGGGGAAAATTCTAAATTCTGTTTTGCCGCGGAGCGCAACCCCAATATAATATAAAACCCACGCCAACCTGTCTAACCAATCTGCATCCGTCAGTGGAGGAGATGCACACACCAACACTTCAGTTTATTACCTCCGCCAAGGAGGCAATGCTTTTACAACCGTAAAACGGGGCTATAAGGGACGGCGGGGTAATATGGGACACTTTTCTAAATGTAATTCTGCTTTTTTAATTTTACTTCCGCCTACATTTGATGAAGGATTCATGGATATTTGACAATAACAACACAACTCAGCGTCCTGCTCAAAATAAAAAAAGCAGAATTACATTTAAAACATTTCCCAGAAAAGTGTCCCTTATTAACCCGCCGTCCCTTATAGCCCTGTTTTACACTACTGAACCACTAATCCTATCACTATCACATTGATTGTCATTCATTAATTGTCTGTTTATTGCACTGTCCATGTCAAATAAACAAATAATCATTGTGAATCCAATTGCTAGTCATATCTTTTCATGCTCAGGGAATCTGAAAACGTACACACAAACACTGTATGGGGGGAACTGTGCCGCTTGGCGGAGGTCTGCGCTCTCCGAGTGCTTTTCTAGTTTACTTCTGAATTGGCAACATTTTTCACATCAACAGATCAGCTTTTTCTGATAAATGTTCAACTTTTCAAATTCATTTTCTCATGAATTTCTATCATTTTTTTTTGTAATTTTGTAATTTCTCTTTTAAATTTGTATCTTTTTTTCTCAAAAACTATGACATTTTCATTTGTAATTTTGCAGCTGTTCTGTTAATATTTTTCAGCTTTTTATTCAATACTTACAGATTTGTATTTTATATGAATTTGTGCCATTTTTTTCTCATAATTAACCTCTTTTCTGCAAATCTGCAATTTTTTTGAAATTTTATATTAATGTGCTTGCAAATTTGCATTTTAAACAAATAAACAGAATTTTTTTACTTACAAATTTCAATTTGTTTTTCTTTTATTCAAATTTGAAAAAAATGTGTCATATTTTTCTTATGAATTTGCAAAATATATATTTTGTATGAATTTTTGACATTAATAGGTATATTTTGTCTTGTAGTTTTTTAGCTTTTTCTTAAAATTTAATAACTATATTCATGAAAAACCATAGCTTTTTACTCAAATATTGATTTTTTTCCTTGCAAGTTCATTGCATTTTCTCAGGAATTAGCCTTTTTTGCTCTTGTAATTTTGTAACTTGTTCTCTCTATCCTTTGTTTTTTTTATGCATGTCTAATGTTTTTCACATGAATTTGTGGCATTTTCCTCATAAATTCACTGTTCCCTTTTCCTAGTAAATTTATAACTTCTAGTTATAAATTTGTAAGTAGATTTGGGAAGAATAAATGTGGACTCACCGAAGCAGAACTCTGCCTTTGGTCTGAGTTTAGAGGCATCGCTGACCTGAGAAAACCAGAAAAAATATCAGCAAATACAAGAAAAAAAAAAGATTTTCATATGTTTGTACATTCCAAAATTTGAACAGTTTATTCTGGTTAAAAAGGACTCACCATGGAGATGTAGGACAGATTGACAGAGCCCACAATGCCCGCTCCTTTAGGCAGATTCTGGTCAAAATAGGATGAAAATAAATCACTTTTTATTCTGATTTTTAATGTAGCAGATAAAACAACCTGAGCAGGTTCAGGTTCAGGTTCAGGTTACTTTATTTGTACCCGTAGGTAGATTTGTTTTGCAGTTGGTGACATCCATATTTACAAGCCACTAATTACATTCAACATAGACACAAACACAGGCACACATCTTACAAAATAGGTAAATATAAAATATGTACAATATAATTTTTATAGCTTGTTCAACTCTTTGACAGCAGCAGGGACAAAGCTGTTTTTGTAGCGCTGGGTTCTACTTTTTGGGACAGCAAACCTCCGTCTGGAGGGAAGAAGCTGAAAGTTGCAGTGCAAAGGGTGGGAGTCATCATTTAAAATCGAGTCGGCCATCCTCTGTACTTGTCTGGTGTACAGGGATGTCAGGCTCAGCTGTGACTCACCAAGCAAACGACTGGACCATCTGACTACCTGATCCAAGGATTTCCTCTGTTTCAGTTTTATCTGACCAAACCATGACATTAAAGAAAAGGATAAAACAGATTCAATAAAAGCCCGATAGAACATAGTCATTATGGTTCGGTCAATTTGGAAGCGTGCAAGTTTCCTCAAACAATGCAAATTTTGCTGACCCTTTTTGCACACCCTTTCACAGTTCACCTCAAAGTTCAATCCACTATCAATAATTGTCCCAAGATATTTGTACGATTGTACACATTCGGTGGTCTGGCCTTTTAGTATGGTGACTTTGTGCCTGGGAGTTTTCCTCCTAAAGTCAATAATCATATCTTTCGTTTTTGTTGTATTCAGCTGCAGGTAGGAATCCTCACACCAGTGAACAAAGTCATCAACTACTGGGCCGTGGCCACTCTCACCATCCTGGAGGAGACTGACAATGACTGAGTCATCAGCATACTTTATAATGTGTCTGTTGTCATGTCTGCTCCGACACATGTTTGTGTACAGGATGAAGAGTAGTGGTGACAACACACACCCCTGAGGAGAGCCAGTAGAAGAGCACTTTAGGTCAGACAATGTGCCATTGACTCTTACTCTCTGCGTCCTGTTGGTTAAGAAATCCAGAATCCAACCCACCAGATTATTGCTTAAATCAAATTGTTGCAGGAGCCTTTCAACTAAAATATGAGGTTGGATTGTATTAAAGGCAGAAGAAAAGTCCACAAATAAAAGCCTGGCGTGTGTCCCATTAAAATCCAGATGTTTAAAAAGCATGTCAAACAGAGTGACAGTGGCATCCTCCACTCCTCTGTGAGGCCTATAGGCAAACTGCAGAGGATCCAATGCATGTTCAGTCTGCCTTAGGACCTCATGTCTGACCAGTTTTTCAAAAATTTTCATTAAAATTGAAGTCAAAGCAACTGGTCTAAAGTCGTTTACCGTTTTAGGACAGCTGGATTTTGGAACGGGAACAACCACGGCATCTTTCCAGATCTTAGGCACATGTTGTGTCTGTAAGGACTTATTGAAAATATAATGAAATATAGGACTCAGTTCATGTGCACAGGACTTTACCAGGCGTCCACATATATTATCAGGGCCCTGACTTTTGTTCACTTTTACAGCGCGGAACTCCCTTTTAACATCCTGCATCTCAATATTAAAGTGCTGATTGTCTTTGAGTTTCTGTTTCAAATCTTGGATTTCTGTGCTAAAATCAAAGGAGTCAAAACGACCATAAAAACAATTAAGAGCATTAGCCAGCTCTGTGTCTGAACTAAAACCATCTAAAAACACACGATTACTGCGCTCTGTGCTCTGAAGGCCTGCAATAGTTTTCATACTGGCCCAGGCCGAACCAAGTTTATTTGCTGCCATCTTGCTTTCCAACTCTGATTTATAATTCTGTTTTGCTCTTAAAATTTCGGCCTTCAGCTCCTTTGTGGCAACCTGTAGCGCAGAAACAGACCCCTGTTTAAAGGCAAGAGCTTTCCTCTATAAGCAGGATTTAACTGATTTAGTAACCCATGGTTTGTTGTTGGGGTATATTTTGACACGTTTACGTGGAACAAACTTATTTTGACAGTAAGCCATGTATGAGCATGTGAGCTCAGCCAGAGAGTCCAAATCATCCCCGCAGGCCATTATGAACATCTTCCAGTCTGTACAGTCAAAGCATTCCTGGAGGCTGTGCTCTGAATCTTCTGTCCACACATCAATGTCTCTCATCTCCACCTTGCCTCTTCTGAGAGCAGTTTTATATGTGGGCAGCAAATGAACACAGTTGTGATCTGAGGATCCTAAAGGAGGAAGGGGGAGTGATTTATAGGCCCTCTCTATGGATCCATAGCACAGGTCCAATGTCTTTTTTCGCCTGGTTGGGCAGGAGACATACTGATGAAAGTTTTTAAGTGTCTTCTTTAAAGAAACATGGTTAAAATCCCCAAGAATGAAGTTTGGCGCCTCTGGAGAAATTGACTGCAGCCGCTGCACCACATCAGAGATGGTGCTGGAGGCGGAGTCAGCGTCTGCCCTCGGATGAATGTACACAACTGTGATGAAAAGTTGGGGAAACTCTCGAGGCAAATAAAAGGGGCGTAGTGACACAGACAGCAGCTCCACATGGGGTGTACAGATGCGCTCTCTGACCGTGACAGATGTGCAGTACTGCTTATTAATGTATAAACATACACCGCCCCCCTGACGCTTCCCAGTTACCTCTTCCTGCCGATCCGAGCGCAGCGGAGCTCCAAAGCCGTCAATCCACAGGTCTGCATCCCGATCATGTGCAGTAAGCCAAGATTCAGTGAAAGCCATGACGCAGCAGTTCTTAAAATCCTTCTGGTAACGTACGTTGCCTTGAATTTCCTCCACCTTGTTTCTCACAGACTGTGCATTCCCAAAAATGATCGAAGGAAGAGGAATGTTACCAAACTGACGTCTCCTAAGGCGCAATTTCACACCTCCACGTCTTCCACGCTTCCTTCTGCCGCCTCTCTTTTCACCGCTGTGTCCGTCTCTCAAAATAAAGTCCGGCAGCTGAAATTTGGGCGCAATCAGAGACTCTGCACCAGCTGTGTTAAAGCGCAGCAACACGTCCCTGGAATATTGTATTCTGCCCGCTATTCTGCTCGCCATGGAGCCGAACGCGTTTACCTCAGAGACAAAGAGCCACAGCACAGAAAGCAGCAGTGCGAGATATGAGAGGAAATCCATGTTGCAGATACCAGGGAGCTGTTCGCCATATATTCCACAAACGCTCCAGGGCAGAAACGACACAGAGGATTTTCTAAAAACGTAAAAAAGTACAAAAAACACACACACGCACACACGCACTATATCACCAAGCTGCTGGTAGCATGATCACAAACAACAGAAACACAACTACAGACAACAAATCTAAAGTCAGAGTTTGGTCTAATAAAACTGAATCCAGACATTTGATGTGGTAAACCAACCACATGTGCTCAACCCGTTTACATGTGTTTTGTGGACTTGGAGAAGGCATTCGACTGCGTCCCTCGTGGTTTTTTGTGGGGGGTGCTTCAGGAGTATGGGGTGTCGGGCTTGTTATTACGAGCTATTCGGTCTCTGTATGACCGTTGTGAGAGTTTGGTTCGTATTGCCAACACTCGATCGGACTCATTCCCAGTGACAGTTGGACTCCGCAGGGCTGCCCTTTGTCACCAATCCTGTTCATAATTTTTATGGACAGGATTTTTAGGTGCAGCCAGGGAACGGAGGGTGTCATGCTTGGTGACCACAGGATCTCATCTCTGTTGTTTGCAGATGATGTCCTGTTGGCTTCATCCAGCAATGACCTACAGTTCTTGCTGGGACGGTTTGCCGCTGAGTGTGAAGCGACTGGGATGAGAATCAGCACCTCCAAGTCCGAGTCCATGGTCCTCAGCCAGAAAAAGGTGGATTTTCCTCTCCGGGTTGGGGACAGGCTCCTACCCCAAGTGGAGGAGTTTAAGTATCCTGGGGTCTTATTCACGAGTGAGGAGAGAATGGAGCGAGAGATTGACAGATGGATCGGAGCAGCATCTGCAGTGATGCGGACGTTGTACCGGTCTGTTGTGGTGAAGAGGGAGCTGAGTTCTAAGGCAAAGCTGTCGATTTACCAGTCAATCTACGCTCCTACTCTCACCTATGGTCACGAGCTTTGGGTAATGACCAAAAGAACGAGATCACGGATACAAGCGGCTGAAATAAGCTTTCTCCGTAGGATTGCTGGACTCACCCTCAGAGATGAGGAGCTCAGTCATCCGGGAGAGGCTCAGAGTAGAACTGCTACTCCTCCACATTGAAAGGAGCCAGCTGAGGTGGTATGAGCATCTGATCAGGATGCCTCCTGGACGCCTCCCACTTGAGGTGTTTTGGGCACGTCCCACTGGGAGGAGACCCCGGGGCAGACCCAGGACTCGGTGGAGAGACTATGTCCCTCAGCTGGTCTGGGAACACCTTGGTATCCTCTCTGAAGAGCTGGAGCAAATGGCTGGGGAGAGGGAAGTCCGGGCTTCTCTGCTTGAACTGCTGCCTCTGCGGCCCGGACCGCCGGAAAAGTGGTAGAAGATGGGTGGACGGATGGATGGTTAGCCAAAGAAGTAAATATATATACATATGTGCACAGTTATATACACAGTGCAGAAGCATTGCAGCTAGATGGTATTAACAGTATTACAGTTTGTTACATTACCGACGAAATCTAAATACAGACCCAGACAGCATATTTTACATTTGAATGACACTGGCCACAGTTACATGGGCAAAATTTCATCAGTCTGATTACAATTCAGATCAGAATTTTACTGTTTACATGGATCCTGAAAAATCTGATCTGATTAGGATGTGCGTTTCCATGTGTCACACGTTTGAACGGAATAAATCATTTTGACATGCGCACATCGACTTTTCGACATTCCGAAAATAGTAGAAGAAGAAGCAACTTCCGGTGTTAGCGAGCCCCACTTCGTGTCGAAATGGACCTGTATTGTGTTATTCAGACTGTACTTTTGCTCCTGCTGGTCTCCGTAATGAAGCTACAAGTACATACTTCTGCATATTACGAACAGCGGGAGACAGCAGGATGATACAGACCAGTTTTGTTTTACTCCCGCTATGTTTTCCACTAGCTGCTGCTAAGGCCGAAATACATCACGTCGACGTGCGGCTGGTGTACAGACATGCGCAGTAAACATATTTTCTGCCCTACGTTCGGAATAAGTGTTTTCATGCGCACTATTCCAATTAACAATAGGCATAACCCACTCCTCTCAATCGGAATGAAATTTTGATCCGAATGAGTGTGATCGGGTAAGAATATTCAGATTGCCATGTTTACATGAAGAATTTTTATTCCGATCAGGCTTTTAATCCGGTTACTTGTGTCCATGTAAACATAGCCAGTGTTGTTGCCACCCTTTATAAAAATTGTAATTGTATAAGTTGTGTATTGGAGGGGACAATCTCCATTATGCAAAGTTGTGATGTTTAATACGGCCTCTATGAGCAGCACCGGTTAGATTGTAAAGTCTGACAGCCGTAGGTAGGAAGGACCTGTGGAACCTCTCCCTCGAGCACCTAGGATAACACAGTCTACTGCTAAATGAGCTCCTCAGTGCATTCAGTGGGTCCCGCATGGGGTGGGACTCGGACTCCAGCAGAGATGACAGCTTAGCCATCATCCTCCTCTCTCCTACCTTCTCCACTGGGTCGAGGTGTCGCCCCAGAACAGAGCTGGCTTTTTTGATCAGCCTGTTCAGTCTTTTCCTGTTGGTTGCCGTGATGCATTCCACGCATTCCAAAAGACTTGAGTCTCCTCAGAAGGATCAGCCTGTGCTGCCCTTTCTTGTAGAGCGTGTTGGTGTTGTGTGTCCAGTCCAGTTTATTGTTCAGACCACCATATTCTTTGAACCAGACTAAAGGATCTGGTTGGCCTCTCTGGTACTGTTCTTAATTGGTTCAAGTCCTACCTCACAGACAGGAACGTTTTTGTGAGCATGGATACATGTTCTTCCAAAGTCTACAAAATAAACTGTGGTATGCCCCAAGGTTCAATTTTAGGTCCAATACTTTTTAATCTGTACATGCTGCCCCTTGGGGATGTTATCGGGAGACATGGCGTCAATTACCATAGTTATGCTGATGGCACACAGCTGTATGTCGCTGTGTCTCCTGATGACATGGAACCAATTAACACCCTTTTTAACTGTATTTTAGACATTAAGTCATGGATGGCAGCAATCTTTCTTCAGCTTAACCAGGGCAAAACTGAAGTTTTAGTTATCGGTCCTGAAGCTCAGAGAGAGAAACTTCTACCAAAATTACATAGTTTGTCCTTTACTCCATCCCAACATGTTAAGAATTTGGGCGTTATTATTAGACCCTGAGCTTGGTTTTACTCCACATATTAAAAATATAACACGAACAGGATTCTACCACCTAAAGAATATAGCTAGAGTCCACCCACTTCTCTCTCGAGCAAACACGGAGATACTGATACATGCTTTTATCACCAGCCGTATTGATTACTGTAATACCCTGCTCTCTTGTCTTCCCAAAAAGACAATTTAAAATCTGCAGTTATTACAGAATTCAGCTGCATGTGTTCTGACGAGGACCAGACGGCGGGCTCACATCACATTGGTCTTAAAGTCACTGCATTGGCTCCCCATGTCCTTCAGGATCAATTTTAAGGTTCTTTTACTGGTTTATAAATGTTTGCACGGTCTTGGGCCTTCTTATTTATCAGAACTACTTTTAACATATGAGCCCCCACGGCCCCTGAGGTCCTCTGGCACTGGTCTTTCAATTATTCCTACTGTCAGAACACGCACCCATGGCGAGGCTGCTTTTAGTTACTACGGCCCACATCTGTGGAACAGCCTGCCAGAGAACATCAGGGCTGCCAAGAGTGTTCATGTTTTTACAAACAGGCTCAAGACCTACTATTTTAACTTAGCTTTTGATTAGTTTCCTATTTTAATTTTCTTAATTTCTGATTTTAAACTTATTTTATGTTGATCTTGTTATAATTATTCACTTTGTGATTAAATACTATTACATTTTAAACTGAGTTTAAATGGGGTGTGTGTTTATGATTATCTTTTTATTAACAAATTATGTATCTTATTATTATTTATCATTGATGGTTTTATTTATGTTATTATCCTGTCCTAACTCCAATGTTTCCTCATGGGGAGAGCCCTCCCACGGGGGGTTGCCTGGTTCTGGCTGCAGGGCGCTTGCTTGTGACTGCCCTAGCCCACCCAATGCCTGGCTTTGGGTGGTGGTGCCCCTGTAGTTGCAGACTTGGCACTTCCCTTGTGTTGATGGCTCCCTAAGATGGTGCTTCTAAACCTGGATCCTCAGCGCTCAGCCATGTCTCACACTGATGAGTGTGTGCACACTGTGAGTGTGTGTGTTAATTTGTAAAGCACTTTGTGCTACAAGTATGAAAAGTGCAATATAAATAAAGTTTTGATTGATTGATTGATTGATTGATTGATTGATTGATTGATTGATTGATTGATTGAGGTGAACACCCAGATACTTGTAAGATGTCACCATCTCAATGTCTGTTCCTTGGATGTTTACCGGTGTTGTGGGGGATTGTCCAAGTCTGTGGCAATCTACCACTAGTTCCTTGGTTTTCCTTGCATTGATCTGAAGGTAGTTTCACAGGCACCAGTCCACAAAGGGTGCATTCAGACAGCCACTGTTTGGTCTGGACCAAAGGACCAAACAGTGGATTCCACGGATAGTTCAGTTCGTTTGGTGCAGTCTGAATGCGCACTGGAACTCTGGTGTGCGCCAAACAAGCGACATTTGGTCCCCCTGAAAACGGGGTTCTCGGTTCTCTTGCAAATGAAGTCTGGTGCACTCCGCTTGCAGTGTGAATCCAAACAAAGTATCCAGCAGACCAATGGACAGAAGTGCCCCTCGGCGTTTGTGTAACCATTGCAACACGTAGTCGGAGAAGAGGAAGTGGCGTTTACTGTAGTACATTTTGGGAAGAAAATAACAATAAAGACAACAGCACAAATCCGAGAAATCTTTTTACCGGTGAAAGCCGAGGAGAAAAGCTAAAAAATGTCTCTTTTGTGGCGGACAAACAACCCGGCTAAACTACTAACTAACCTGCACTTATATAGCGCTTTTCTAGTCACAAAGACCACTCAAAGCGCTTTCACTAATACTAACCCTCTATTCTAAGGGCCTATAGGAAACAGATATCTAGGGACAATTTAGAACAGCCAATTAACCTAACATGCATGTCTCTGGATTGTGAGAGAAACCGGAGCCCCCGGAGTAAACCCACGCAGCACAGGAAGAACATGCAAACTCCACATAGAAAGGTTCCAACCCCTGCCAACCTGGGGATTTGAACCAGGAACCTTCTAGCTGTAAGGCAACAGTGCTAACCACTGCACCACCGTGCTGCCCAAAGGGAACAGATTTCTGTTTTCGGTCCTGGACAGTTGATGAGCCTGATTTTTCTTCTTCACCGAGATTTTTTCTTCATGGTCAGTGGTGGTTTCGGCTACAGCGCCCCAAATGAGCAGTTGTTGTAACTGTGTGATGTTGTCTAGGCAGTTTGGTCCGCTGCAGTGTGAATGCAAACCAAACCAAACAAAGGTGTGAAAATTCTCAGCATTCCCCACCCAGTTGAACCGGTACCTCTGGATTATCCTGGTCTGAATGCAGCCAAAGTCTTGGATCAGTCCTCTGTACTCCGTGTCATCCCCATCGATGAGGCCGATGACTGCAGAGTCATCAGAGAACATATGTTGATGGCAGTGTGGTGTGTTGTGTGAAAAGTCAGCAGCGTAGAGGGTGAACAAGAAGGAAGCCAGAACTGTTCCCTGGGGAGACCCCATACTGCAGATGATGGTGTCAGACACACAGTCCTGAGTTCTCACAAACTATGGTTGGTCTGTGATGTAGTCCAGGATCCACGATGCCAGGTGCTGGTCCACCTCTGCGCACAGCAACTTGTCCTTCAGAATCACTGGTTGGATGGTACTGAAAGCACTGGAGAAATCAACAGAACATGATCCTCACAGTGCTCCCAGGCTTCTCCAGGTGGGACAGGGAGTGATGTAGGAGGAAGATCACTGCATCCTCCACTCCGATGCCATGCTGGTAGGCAAACTGAAGTGGGTCCATCGCTGGTTCCACCAGGGGGTGGAGGTGAGCAAGGAGCAGCCTCTCCAGGGTCTTCATTAGGTGTGATGTGAGGGCCACTAGCCTGTAGCTGTTCAGGTCCTTGGGGTGCAGAGTCTTCGGTACGGGTACCACACAGGATGTTTTCCACAGCTGTGGTACCGTCCCCAGCTTCAGGCTGAAGATGTGCTCCACGATCCCACACAGCTGGTCTGCACAGGACTTGAGGAGCCTCGAGCCAATGCCATCCGGACCTGCAGCCTTCCTCGCCTTGATTTTTGTCAGCTCAGCTCTCACCTGGGTCTTAGGGACAGACTGGGGCAGGGGGGCTGTGTACTGGGGGGGGGGGGGGCTGTGAGGGGAAAAACAGTTGGGGATGTGGATTGAGAACTGGGGGATATAAGAGGGGGTTGGACGGGGCAGTGGACAGGGGGACTAGATGAAGGTGGAGGCAGCAGTGGTTGGTGGGTAGGTGGAGAAGAGGGTGGTTGATCAAACATATTAAAGAACAGGTTCAGGTTGTTCACTCACTCCCTACCCCCCCCCCCCCCATGACCTGGGAGGAGGTATTCTGGTGCCCAGAGATGATTTTGAGGCTTCTCCAGACACCACTGACGTCACTCTACTGCAGCTTGTCCTCCATCTTCTTCCTGTAATTGCCCTTCCCCTCTCTGATCTTCCTCCTTAGCTCCCTCTGTATGGACTTCAGCTCCTCCTTGTTTCCCGACCTGAAGATCCTTTTCTTCTCCTTCAACAGTGACTTTATCTCAGGGTTGATCCAGGGTTTGTTGTTTGAAAAACATTGTATGGTCTTGGTGAGTACAGTGTTCTCCACACAGAAGTTGATATAGTCTGTGATGGTGTGTGTGACGCTGTCGATGTCCTCACCATGTGGATTACAGAGCTGCTCCCACACAGTGGATTCAAAACAGTCCTTCAGAGTGTCCTCCGCCTCCTTGGGCCAGATCTTCACTGTGCGGGTAACAGGAGGTTGTCTGTATACCAGGGTTTGTACACTGGCAGGAGGTGAATCAGATTGAGATCAGATCTTCCGGGGGTAATGAGGTGTATGCCTCCTTGGTGTTTGCATAAAATAAGTCCAGTGTTTTATTGTCTCTGGTGTGGCATGTGACATACTGGGTGAAAGTTGGCAGAGTGGAGGACAGGGAAGTATGGTTAAAAAAGCATGGTTATGAGGCAAAAAGTTAGGAATTTATGAAAATCAGACTGTCAGTGACAGAGTAGCTCATTCTGGCTTGATGAAATCACCCTGAGAGTGCACAGATCTCCTGATACCCAGACGAAGGCCCACTTGAGGATCATTGTGTATGAATTTACTGAAAATTGAGGCAATTGACTAGGAGGAGTAAAGATTTTTATGAAATCATAAATGCCCGGCTCTCCTGACTTTTGACACTGACCTTGACCTCAGCCTGGATATACTGTAGACCTACCTGAGGATCACTGTAAGTGAGTCTGGTGACCATCTGGGCAAATGCCTATGAGAAGTACCAATTCCCATGAAATGTGTATGGACGAAATGAGCAAGAATTATATATTTACAAGAAAAACTGCAAGTTTGTGAGAAAAAAATGAGCTAGTTTTAGAGAAAAAAAAGTCCAAATTTATGAAGAAAAAAGTTGCAGATTAATGAAAAAAGAGTCACTGATTTATGAGAAAAAAGCTACAATTTATGAGGAAAAAGGTCTAAACTGACAAGGGAAAAATGCAAATTAATGGGAAAAATGCTAATTTGAATGAAAAATGCCAAAAATTTGGGTGAAAAAAGTCACAAATTTATGAGAATTAAAGTCACAAATCTAGTAGAAAAAGTTGCAAATTTATAAAAAATATTTGTAAATTTACAAAAAATAGCAAATTTATGACAAAAAAAGTTGTTAATATAAATAAAAAATGTCACAAATTTGTATGAAAAGGTCCGTAGTTTATGAGAAAAAAGTCACAAATTTAGCAGATTTATTTTTTCACTAATCCTTTTTGTAATTTTGCGATTATTTCTCTTGAAAATTGGCAACTACAGTGTATTGTTGTATATTTACAATCTATGACAACCGGTTCCAAGGTTGTCATAGCCAGGAGCGGCACTGGGGTTAAGCTCCCAGTGCTCATAAAATGCTCCTTATGGCGTGCGTCTAGAAAAGCCTCTGATAACTAAGTCCAACTCCTAGCCTGCCCATGTGGTTTAGTCTCTAAGCCCGGTGGAACTGCTTTTACTAATAGGAGAAGGGGCGAGGGCAGATCTCTGGCGCTTTAAAACCAGATGCTTCGGGTAGATGGTGGCTCGTCAACCTGGGAAGGTAGCCCATCTAGGGGAAGGTAAACCCTGATTTCAAACCTCCGCTGCCTTGCGGCACACCCGGTCACGGGTAAGGCTTTGGGAGTCAACCCTGAGGAAAAATCCGGAGTCGGAGTCCCTAAGGCAGTTCTCTGTTGTGCTCAACATCGTTCTGGCAGCTCCTGCGACGGCGCTGGTGCCAAACTGTAGCAGCCCTGCTGTTCCTTTGGATTCATCAGTGACGTGGAGAGGTGGGACATGCTGCATGGGCAACATCTTGTCCTCCATATCTTCCTGCCCAGGCTTGAATCCTACCAACGCCCAACGCTGGAAGGTAGAACACCGGATCACTGGAGAGGACACTCCAGCTTCGCCTTTGGCGTAGACAAAACACGGGGAATGGCAGTTACCGGTTATAAGCCACCGCTCACTTGGCGTAGAGCGCGGCGCCAGGGGTTGTTCCCGACGGTGGGAGGGATCATCGGATCTCACTGGACAGCTACCGCCCGCCTCAAGCTGGGCAGCCCCCAGCCAATAAGGTGTTGTCCCGCCACAGCTTGCTTTCCTCATTGGGTACATGGAGATGAGGAGAAGTCCGAACGGCAGGCTGAGAACCTTCGCACCAGGCAAGAAAAAAAATAAAAGAGACCAACTCTAAAACTGGGAACTTGGAACGTCCGCACTATGATGACAGGACTCGCTGCTAACCTCAAGGACATCAACGACACCAGGAAGACTGCCATCATCAATAATGAGCTGAAGAGACTGGAAGTGGATATCACCACTTTCCAGGAAACACGGTTGGCTGACGCAGGCACACTGAGAGAGAAGGACTACACGTTCTACTGGCAGGGAAAGGGCAGTGACGAACACAGGGAACACAGAGTGGGCTTCACAGTTAAGAACACCTTGCTGAAGATGGGGGAACCAGGCAGCAATGGCTCTGCACGACTCCTCACCCTCCGCCTGAACACCACTCAAGGCCCAGTCACCCTCGTCAGTGTGTATGCCCCAACACTGACAGCCACACCAGAGGCAAAAGACGAGTTCTACGAGAATCTCGCAATGACTGTCAGGATCATTCCTAACTCTGAACAACTCATTCTCCTTGGAGACTTCAATGCCAGAGTGGATGCTGACCATGACTCCTGGCCCTCCTGTCTTGGACCATTTGGCGTGGGCAGAATAAACGACAACGGACAGCGGCTGCTCGAGTTCTGCACATATCACGATCTGTGCATCACAAACTCGTTCTTCAAGACCAAGCCCCAACACAAGGTTTCCTGGCGACATCCGCGCCCAAAGCACTGGCACCAGATGGACTTGATCCTGACCAGGCGCACCTCACTGAAGAACGTGCTAATCACCCGTTCGTTCCAGAGTGCAGATTGTGACACAGACCATTCATTGGTGTCTTGCAAGGTCAAGCTGCAGCTGAAGAAATTCCATCGTGCTAGACAGCCTGGAAAGGCACGGATTGACACCAGCAAGATGGCCCAACCAGAACTTGTTGAGCAGTTTGCCTCCATCTTTGAGAAGGAACTTGGTGTACCACAAGAAGGAGAATCTGCAAAGCAGAAGTGGGAAGAGCTGCGAAACACCATCCACCGCACAGCCTTGGCTACTTTTGGGAGGAAGACCTCGAAGTCACAGGACTGGTTTGATGCCAAGTTGACTGAGATGACCCCCGTCATCCCGTACAAGAAGTACCCAAACGAGAAGAATCTCCAGATTCTCAGGGCTGCGAGAAGCAAAGTTCAGCAGACTGCTCGGCGCTGTGCCAACGAGCACTGGACTCAGCTCAGCCAAGACATTCAAACCGCTGCCATAACAGAGAACATCCGTGGTATGTACGATGGCATCAAGAAAGCACTTGGTCCGGCTCAGAGCAAGACAGCCCCCCTCAAATCCTCCACTGGGGAGATGACCACAGAAAAGAACAAGCAGATGGAGAGATGGGTGGAACACTACTCCGACTTCTACTCCAGACAGAACACCGTGACACCGTCAGCCCTTGATGCCATCGACTGCCTGCCATCCATGGATGAACTTGACGCCGAGCCAACCATCGACAAACTCAGCAAGGCCATTGATAGCTTGGCCGCTGGCAAGGCACCCGGCAACAACGGCATACCCCCCGACCTGATCAAGCACTGCAAGACCGCCCTACTGCTGCCATTGCATGACGTCCTCTGCCAGTGCTGGAAGGAAGGTGCCGTACCACAGGACATGAGGGATGCCAAGATCATCACCCTCTACAAAAACAAAGGGGAGAGAAGCGACTGCAACAACTACAGGGGCATCTCCCTCCTCAGCGCTGTTGGCAAAGTCTACGCACGAGTTGTTCTCATTCGTCTACAGAAGCTTGCCGAACGTGTCTACCCCAAGTCTCAGTGTGGCTTCCGCGCTGAGCGATCGACGGTAGACATGATATTCTCCATCTGCCAACTCCAGGAGAAATGTAGAGAACAGAACATGCCCCTGTACGTCGCCTTCATCGACCTCACCAAAGCGTTCGATCTGGTCAGCAGAGAGGGCCTTTTCAAGATCCTGCCAAAGATAGGATGCCCACCAAAGTTGCAAAGCCTCATCGAATCGTTTCACACCAACATGCAGGGGATAGTGCAACACGACGGCAATGTCTCAGAGCCATTCAACATACGCAGCGGAGTGAAACAGGGCTGTGTACTTGCGCCAACCCTCTTTGGGATTTTCTTTGCTATGCTCCTGAGGCATGCCTTCAGCACAGCAACAGAGGGAATCTACCTGTACACAAGATCTGACGGCAGGCTTTTCAACCTCGCCTGCCTGAAAGCCAGAACCAAAGTACGCGAGGCTCTAATCAGAGACATGCTGTTCGCAGACGACGCTGCAGTTGCAACCCACACACAGCAGGAGCTTCAGACCCTGATGGACCGCTTCTCCCAGGCATGCAAGGACTTCGGGCTTACCATCAGCCTGAAGAAGACTAACGTCTTGGCGCAAGGCACGGAAGCACCACCAACCATCACCATCGACAACTACGAGCTGGAGGTCGTGAATCAGTTCACGTACCTGGGGTCCACGATCAGCAACAACCTCTCCCTTGATACAGAGATCGACAAGAGGATTGGAAAATCAGCCTTCACACTCGCTCGCCTCACCACATGAGTGTGGGAGAATCCCAAACTCTCTGTTAAGACGAAGATGACAGTGTACAACGCCTGCGTCATCAGCACACTGCTCTATGGGAGTGAGACGTGGACAACATACGCCCGGCAGGAAAAGAGACTGAACTCCTTCCACTTGCGCTGCATTCGCCACATCCTGGACATATCCTGGTAGGACAAAGTGCCCAACACAGAAGTTCTGTCCCGCGCCGGCCTTCCCTCCATGTTCACTCTACTCAGGCAGCGAAAGCTCTGCTGGCTAGGCCACGTTCACCGTATGGAGGATGGCAGAATCCCCAAAGACATCCTCTACGGAGAACTGGCGACTGGCAGGAGAGACGTTGGCCGCCCACAGCTGCGCTTTAGAGACGTCTGCAAGAGAGACATGAAGGCCCTGGAGATCAACACAGAGCGCTGGGAGGACCTTGCAACGGACCGTTCCAAATGGAGAAGCACCCTGACCAGACAGCTCAAGGCGGGTGAAGAGAGACTGACTGCTGCAGCAGATGAAAAAAGGACCCGCAGGAAGAACCGCCACAGACCCAGCAGCACGGAGACCACCCACAAGTGCGACCTGTGTGACAGGGACTGCCATTCGCGCATCGGCCTGTTCAGCCACAGGCGGTGCTGTTCCAGCAGAGTAGACGTTTAGGATTCTCTTCCATGGTCATCATAGACCGACGGAGGCCAACGATTTCCAATCTTCCTTTCTCATAAGCTATATTTCTTCTGATTCCAATAAAGACTCATTTTGAATTTAAAAGTTAGCAGGATTTAAGGATTATATTCTACAGTTCCCCCACACGCTCTAAAAGAAAACCCAGCAGCACATATCAGAAGTCTGTTCCTCCCTGATCAGACCCCAGTAATATTATTATTATGTAAATTATTGGGGAATTTCCCCTCAACATAACTCTTAGAACACCAGAGTGATTTCTGTTCTGGTTTCAGTTTGTGTGAACGTGATGAGTGAACTTTTGGCCCATAAATAAATACACAACTTCCTCTTCACTATTAGATCTTTTTTCTCTTTTGTATTGTATTGTGGTGCACATATGTGGGTGTCATATGCTTCACAGGTGTATTGCTGTATGCTTATGGTATTCTTCACGTCTCAGAGGAACAAAAGGTCTGAACCTCCTAGGGGTAACAGGAGGATGTGAAGTCTGGCCTTTTGTATGCAAAGAGATGGCCGTGAGAGATTTCCTGACCACCAGGACTTTAGGTGGAGAAGAGAAGACCTGGAGGGGGAGGAATTGTATTTGGGATTAAGAGACAATGTGACTGTGTGGTTTGATGTCCTGGGGTATAAAAGGGACAGAGGATGGGGGATCCCTTCCTCTTTTTCTGTTTTTGGATGTTGGAGAATGTGATTGTGAATAAAGCTGGTTTTGAGGAATAAACTCAGCCTCGTCCTTCCACACATCTCCACAGTATAAGTTAATTCCTTAAATCAGTAATTATAATATAATAGGTACTTTGGTCAGGGTCGTTTGTAGCTTTTTGGAGGTCCTATGCAAGACTGTCTTTGGAGAGCCCTTATTTTTATTATAATAAGGAAGAGCTTGAACCCCCCCCACACACACCACTCACTCACTCACTCACTCACTCACTCACTCACTCACTCACACTCTCTCTCTCTCTCTCTCTCTCTCTCTCGTGCGCATGCGTGGGCGTTTGTGGGAGCAGGGGTGTGGAGTGGTGTCGAGTGAGTACTTTAAACTTTGTATTTTCTAACTTTTTCTCTATCTTGTGTGTTTGAGGTGTGTGTGTTTAATATAGTGGGTTGAGTGTGGGTGTGCTGGGGTGTGAGTGTTGGAGTGAGTGTGTTGGGGAACGGTAGCTTCTGCTGCCGGTTTTTCCCGGCCGGCATCATGCCGGTGATTGATGGTGGTGTGGAGTTTGAGCGCTTAACCCGGCGTCATGGTGTGAGAATCCTCCCGACAGTTCCCTGTTCTGTGGAGGAGGCCAGCTTCGCTGTAGGACAGGTGGTTGGGCATGGCAGCATAAAATCAGCATCGAGGATGAACAGCGCAATTGTGATCTTTCTGGATTCGACTGAAAAAGCTGATCAGGTGGTGGCACAGGGAGTGGTCCTAGGTGACACTTTTACTCCCGTTTTACCGCTGGCGAATCCGTCTAGGAGGATCACCATCTCAAACGCTCCTCCTTTCGTTAAAAATGATCAGCTGATTAGAGAGTTGTCCCGTTTTGGCCAGGTTGTGTCCCCTATCAGAATGGTCTCTCTGGGTAGTAAATCACCCCTGCTGAAGCATGTTGTATGTCATAGGAGGCAGTGTTTCATGGTGTTGAAAGACAGCTCTGCTGAACTGAACGCGTCTTTTAATTTCAGGATTGACGGCTTTAGCTACTTGATGTTTGCAACATCTGAAACCATGAAGTGTTTTGCGTGTGGCGCAGAAGGCCATCTTATTAGGTCATGTCCTGAAAAGGCGAACACAAAGAGCACTGGCGGTAAGAAAGGTGACGCCGCTGTTTCTGGTGGTCCGGAGGGTAGCGCTACATGTGGTGCGGCGGATGCCGCTGCGGCGCCCGCTTCTGCTGGGGCGGTCGCGTCCGCGGCCGTGGCCGCGTCCGCTTCTACTTCTGCGGGGGCGTCCGCGGCCGCGGCCGCGGCCGCGGCCGCCTCTGCTGGGGTGGCCGCGGCGGGCGCGGTAGTTGCCCCCCCAAACAGTGATGGTGGGGAATTTCTGTCTGGCGGCAGCTCTGATCATTGTGACGAGCCTGTCGCCCGGGGTAAACAGGTGGAGGGTGTAAGTAAAAGTGCAGTTAAACGAAGGAACCTGAATGAACAGACTTTGCAGGCGGGGGAGGAGCGGTTTGAGGCTGTAGCGGACACACAGAGCAAACACTGCATGACAAACGTTGCGTTTCATGAAGAAATGCAGGAATGTAGTTTTGTTGAAGAGGATCCTTTTAAAGCTGCACAAAAAAGGAAAAGTGCGGAAAACTTGCAGAGCTCTGCTAAATCTAGTAGGGTTGGGAATTTAGATTTACTGAATGAGAGCGCTTCTGACGAAAGTGGAGATGAGTCTGAACTGATGCAGACGCAGACGCAGGAGGAGCAAAGCTCCTATTGTTTTACTAGAATTAGGCAATTTCTCCAGGTGACTAAGGGGAGCAGAGCTGTGAAAGTGGAAAATTACTTTCCAGATCTGGAGTTATTCGTGGCATCAGCTCGCAAATTTATGAAACTGAATGATGGGAATGAGACTTTCACTGATCAGGAAATTTATCGTTTAAAGAAACTGGTTGCTAAACTGAAATTGCAAATTACTAACAGTCATGTTGACTCTTAGTTTGTTTCTTCCCTTTTATGCTATGTGTGTGTTTTTTTACTGTACCCTATTTTTTATCCTTTTTAATGCCCCACCTTAGAATTGGCACTCTCAATATTAATGGGGCCAGGGATGATGTAAAAAGGGCCTCTTTATACAAGCTTTTTAATTTAAAGAAACTTGACGTGCTGATGGTCCAGGAGACTCACAGCACTGTGGACATTGAGAGCCATTGGAGAAAAGAGTGGGATGGCTGCATTTTTTTTAGCCACAAATCCAGTAGCAGTGGGGGGGTGGCTGTACTTTTCTCTAGGGGTTGTGTGCCTGTCTCTTATGAGGTAGAAGAGGTGGTGAGAGGTCATTTCCTCTTATTAAAGGTACAGTTTGAAAACGTGAACTTCGTTTTTATAAACGTGTATGTGCCAACACAGAGAGCAGAGAGGATCAGGGTCTTTGACGTGCTTTCGGATACGGTTAAGTCCTGTGATCCAAATAGTTTTTTATTTCTGGGGGGTGATTTTAACTGTACATTAAACCACAGACTAGACAGGAACCATCAGGAGCCTCACCCTGCTTCTGCCAATAGGCTGAGAGAACTGGTGAAAACACATGAAATGGCCGATGTGTGGAGATCACATCATGGGGACCAGAGGCAGTACACCTGGAGCCATGTCAAAGATAATCTTTTATCTATGGCTAGGTTAGACCGTTTTTATGGTTTTAAACATCAAATGAGTGTTTTTAAAAATAGTTGTATCTGTCCTGTTGGTTTCACTGATCACTGCCTGCTGTTTTGTTCTGTGTTTATTGAAAATGTAAAGTGTAAGAGTGCTTTTTGGCATTTTAACAATACACTTTTAAATGATGTGTTTTTTAAAGAGGTTTTTCATGATGTTTGGAAGTCACACAGGGAACAAAAACCCTCTTTTAGTTCTCTCCAATTGTGGTGGGATTTTGGTAAGGCCCAGATAAAACAACTCTGCCAACAGTACACTCAAAATGTCACTCGTAGCTTGACCCAATCCTTGAAAGTTCTGGAGACTGAGGTGGTAGAACTAGAGGAGTTGCTCAGTTCTACAGGAAAACAGGAGCACTTAGAGGCTCTCAGGTCAAAAAGGTCAGCCTTGGCTAGCTTGCTAGGGGTCACCGCACAGGGTGCTCTGGTCCGCTCACGCTACATGGATGTAGCTCTGATGGACTCGCCCTCCCAGTACTTTTTTGGACTGGAGGGGAAAAATGGACAGAGAAAGCTCATTCACTCCTTGTTGGGCGATGACGGGAGAACAATCTCCACAGCAGCAGAGATCAGGAAACACGCTGCTAGCTTTTACAGTGAATTGTTTAGAGCAGAGTGGAGGGAGGACACGTCACTGGGCCAGGTTTTCCTTGATGGTCTTCCAGTGCTCTCAGAGGACCTTGTTGCCGGCTTGGATGCTCCACCGTCTCTGTCTGAGCTGCATACGGCGCTAATGAGCCTCCAGAATGGAAAATCACCAGGCATAGATGGTCTCTCTGTGGACTTTTTTAAGGAATTCTGGCCCCTGCTTGGTCCAGACCTGCTGGAGGTTCTCCAAGATAGCTTGGAAAGGGGGACCCTACCCACGACCTGCAGGAGGGCCATCATCACACTGTTGCCGAAAAAGGGGGACCTCCAGAGCCTAAAGAACTGGAGGCCAGTCTCTCTGCTCTGCACAGACTACAAGATTCTCTCAAAAGCTCTGGCCCGAAGACTGAGAAAGGTGATGAGCGAGCTCATTCATGTAGACCAGACTTACTGTGTGCCTGGCAGGCTGATTAGTGACAACGTCACTTTAATTCGGGATATTTTGGAGGTCTCTGGTTCATTGGCGGTAGAAACTGGTTTGATTTCAATTGACCAGGAAAAGGCGTTTGATCGGGTTGAACACCAATATTTATGGACAGTTTTAACAGCTTTTGGGTTCAGCCCAGGCTTCATAGCCAGGATGCGGGTCTTGTACAGTGACATTGAGAGTGTGCTGAAGATAAATGGGGGCCTGTCTGCCCCTTTAAAAGTCCAGAGGGGGGTTCGGCAGGGCTGCCCTCTCTCAGGGATGCTGTACTCCCTCGCCATAGAGCCTTTGCTTCACTGCCTGAGAAGGGATCTATCAGGAGTTACTTTTCCTGGCTGTGACACCACGTTCAAGCTGTCGGCCTATGCAGATGATGTAGTCATTCTGCTAAACAAGCAGAGTGACATTGACGTTCTGGTTAGGAGTGTCAATCTTTTTGGCCAACTTTCCTCTGCAAAGATAAACTGGGGAAAAAGCGAGGCTCTGATGGTGGGGGAGAAACTAGAAAATCAGCTTACGCTGCCGGGTGGGTTGATTTGGAAAAAAGGAGGTTTTAAGTATCTTGGTGTCTTTATTGGAAATCAGCAGTTTGAGCAAAAAAATTGGGATGGGGTCATAGAGAAGATTAACGGGAGACTAAACAAGTGGAAGTGGCTAATGCCAAGAATATCTTTTAGAGGAAGAGTGCTCATTTTAAATAATCTTGTTTCCTCATCCCTGTGGCACCGCCTCATGTGCATGGACCCCCCTGCTGGTTTGTTGTCCAAAATTCAGTCTGTTTTGGTGGACTTTTTTTGGGGGGGTGGACTCCACTGGGTTCCTCAAGCCCTGTTATTTCTTCCCAAAGAGGAGGGGGGGCAAGGAGTGATTCATTTAGCTAGTAGAGGTGCTGCTTTTAGACTGACTTTCATACAGAGACTGCTGACGGGCCCCCAGGACCTGGTATGGAGGCCTTTGGCCTGTGTTATTTTTACAGAGAGTCCTTGGGCTTGGGCTAGACCTCCCTGTGTTTTTAATGGATTTTAAGAACTCTAATGCACTGTCTTTACCCAGTTTTTACCGCAGTCTCTTTTCAGTGTGGACTCTTTTTAAAAAACAAAGAGGGCCATGCGATTCCCTCTACTGGTTGTTGAGGGAGCCGCTGGTTTTTGGTGGTCGCCTTGGTGTCCTGCCGGGAGTTGGAAGGACCTTCCTTGATAGGCTGTGTTCCAGGAACATTCTCACTCTGAAGCAAGTGGTGGAACTGGCTGGTCCTGGCCTCAACAACGCCTCAGCTTTAGCAGCTCATCTTGGTGTCAGGTCGAATCGTTTCATCGATGGTCTTCTTGCACACTGGAAACAGGAGCTTCATGGACTTGAGCACTCCCTACTCTTGGACTTTAGCAATGGCACGCTGCAGCCAGAAAGCACTGACCCCTTTCCCTCTCTCACGCTCTATATGGACTTTGACGTCGCTCCTTGCTCCTTACTGGCATTCTGTGCTCCCACTGGTGTGGACTTTGGAGGAGCCAGTGGTAAGGCACTCTACAGACTGGTGGTGATGGCACTCAACAAGGACCGATTGAACACCTGTGTGGACACTCCTTGGAGAGCCTATTTTAAACTAGGAAAAGGGCATCGGCCTGCCTGGAGGGCTCTTTACAAAGCCCCTCTCCCTAAGAGGCATGGAGACTTACAGTGGAGGGTCCTGCATGGTATTATAGCTGTCAATGCTTTTGTTTCTGTGATTAACAGCAGTGTCAGTGATCAGTGTGTTTTTTGTTCCTCTAGGGAGACTGTTTTTCATTGTTTTATTGAATGTCAGCGCCTGAGTGGCCTCTTTGAACTTCTCACAAAACTTTTTCATATTTTTAAGGAAGTTTTCTCTAAGCAGGTTTTCATTTGTGGTTTTATGTACAATCGTCGTTTTAAGCAGAAGTGTCAACTACTGAACTTTGTTTTAGGGCAGGCAAAGTTGGCTATCTATGTAAGCCGGAGAAGAAAACTTGAAAATGTTGAGAATGATGTTGATGTCAAAATTTTATTTGTGAGGCTACTTAAAGCCAGAATCAGGCTGGACTTTCAGTTTTTTATGGGGAATGGGGATGTGGAAGGTTTCAGGACCCTCTGGTCCCTGGAGAATGTCCTCTGTTCAGTTCATGATGGACAGCTTTTTTTGGGGCGTTTTTTGGGGGATTAATTTTCTGTGTAACATAGCATGATATAGAAATTGTATTGACTGATGGACAAGTGTGTTTATTAAAGATCTTTTAAAAATCAAAAATCAAAATCTCTCTCTCTCTCTCTCTCTCTCTCTCTCTCTCTCTCTTCCGAACAAAAACATTAAAAAAAATACTTTGGGCATTGTTTAGATCAGGGGTCACCAACTAAAACTGCAAAAGGTCCGACAAGTCGGTTCTCCTCCCCAGCCGAGGTCCGAACTATGTGTGGGAATCTTTAGGCAACTCATGATTCGATTATGATTCAGAACTCTGATTTGATTCTAAAACCATTCTCAATGCATCTTGACACATTTTTTTCTATTCAAGAATTTTCTCTCCCACTGTGTGGGACTTGGCCCTTTGAAAGCAAAGTATTTGCAGTGACCCATGGATTTACTTCCAACATCTTTTATTAAAACAAATGGAAGAGAAACCTGATACATGGTGGCAGTGGTGGCCTAATGGTTAGGGATGTGGACTGGTGAGCGGATGGTCGCGGGTTTGATCCGTGGACTGGCAGGATCAGATCTGGGTGGGACAGATAACATAGCAGTGCTTGCCCCACCCTCATTAATCCCACTGTGGTGCCCTTGAGCAAGGCCCTTAACCCCAGCTGCTCCAGTGGAGCTGCTCAGTGGCCACAGGTCAGTCTGTGGTTGTACTGGGCAGCTTCCTGCTGTTAATGAACAGGGCGTCCTTGAAAAAGAGGTTGCCTCTCAATGGAACTACCCTGTATCAATCAAGGTTCAATAAAAAAAATTAAATTAAAAACATGGACAAATTTATCGCAAAATGTGCCTTTAAGAATTGACATTCTTTCAGAAGACCACAGCTGCCTCCAGACAGATCAGTATCATTTAACTTGCTTTCACACATTGTTTTATTAAGCTCGTGTTTTAGCTGGTTTTAGCTCTATATTAATTTTTAAATTTTAAAAAATTAAACCATTACATAGAATAAAAATTTAACCAGCATCCATATTAATGCTGCAAATTTTCAACAAAAAGTGGAAAATTTTACCAAAAAGTATCCACCTTGTTCCTAGGCCCTGTGACGACGGAGTGTCGCCACTGCTATGGTTTCCTGTATTTGTAATTATATTATTTGTGTAGTATGTGTAAATGTCAATATGATTGTTTGTTAAAGTGCACATATAATTTTAGGATCTGTTTTTGACTAATTCTGAATTCCCTTTGTGAGATAATTCTTATGTTAATTGTGTTGACTGGGTGAGGCAATTGGTGATTATTAAATCCACATACCTTTGCCAACATGCTTCCTGATGGTGTCCAGGCAAAAGACTCTTTAGGGGTTGAATGCCTTTTTAAAGGATACCAGCAGGAAGGAAGCATGTGATGGTGAGTTTAGGGGTAATTTAATATGTAAATAGGGGTTTAAATTATTTATTGTATTATTTATGGTGTATTATTTATTCTGTAAATAGGTGGGAGAATTATTTAATTATTTATGACTTTTTAGATGTTATTGGGTATGTGTGGAAAGATGAAAAATGTTTATTGTCTTACCTGGAGTTATGGTATGTTCTAATTGACCCTAATTATCACACAGTATATAACAGGTGTTGGTATTTGGTTCAAAAAAAAAGTAAGTTCTTGAGAGTTGTGTCGGTGTGAAGGTGTCGGGTGTTTTGTTGAAGTTATTGCCTGTGAAGACTTTTGTAATAAATGAAAATTGCTGATTGCAAATTGTCTGGAAGTCTCCATTTCTGGTCTGGTATGCCTAGGCCGCTCACGCTACTTAACATTTGGTGGCAGCGGTGGTCCGTTCCCAGACGAGTGTTTACATTTGGTGGCAGAAGTGGTCCGCTCCCTGATGAATGCGGACAATTGGTGATGTTGGTGCTGTCAAAGAAGGAGTGACAACACGGGATGGAAGGAGCGATGTCCAGAAGGAAGATAACGAGGCAAGAAGAACAATTCAAGGACTTTGACGCAGGTATGGCAACTGAGGAGCAGGGAGCCAGTGGACTACACGAGCTGGGAGAATTAACGTGCTTGGTGAAGTCCTTGGTACGTTTACTGACTGTCAGAGACCGTCAGAGAGAGGAAGAAGCCGCTCTTCAAGATCAAAGGTGGCAGACTATGAATAATCAAATTCGTCAGATGGAGTCGCAAGTTGCGGAGCTGAGAGAGGAGTATGGGAGCCGGGCTGAACGCAGTGGTGACGACGGCGCTTCGGGGGAAGGCCCCAGGGTGACGGCCAGTCGGGTCGGCCCGCAGGAGGATAATTTACCGCTGCAGGTGCAGCCGAGGACGACGCGAACGCACCACGAGCCCAGGCTGAATCCGCTCTCTCCCGAGGATGACATCGAGCTCTATCTGTCGACGTTTGAGAGGATCGCTACGGTCTGCCGCTGGCGTGAAGAAGAGTGGGCTATTCAGTTGGCTCCTTTGCTCACAGGTAAAGCACGGAGTGCATATGTGCTGATGGACATTGCAGACACGAACAGTTATGGAAAAGTGAAGGAAGCAATTTTAAGTAAATATGAGATAACATCCGACACATATAGGAGGAGGTTTCGGTCCCTGGATGTTCATCAGGACGAAACCCCTCGTGAATTGTATGTACGTTTAAAGGACCTGTTCTGTAAGTGGATTAAACCAGAGACCTCAACTGTGAAAGACATTACGGAACTATTGATTTTGGAGCAGTTTCTGCGGATGGTGAACCCGGAACTGGGAATCTGGATACAAGAGCGGGACCTGAAGACTGCAGAGGGCGCTGCTTGTCTGGTGGAGGTCTTTCTGTCAGCCAGGTCTGGGAGCAGGAGACCTACTCTCGGCCGTGACAGCTCTTTCACCACACGGAGTAAGTCTAATGAGGGTGAAAGGGGTGGTCCAGCTCAGAATAGGCTGTATTCCAGGTCCAGTCAGATCACAAATAGCAGACATTATAGTAGCAAAAAGTCACATTTTGTTTTGAATAAAGATATACGCTGTTATCAGTGTTATAAAATCGGTCACACCCAATATTCATGTCCTGCCAAAAAAATGATAAACCTTCATTATTATGTTCAGTTCCAAGACCCATTCTGTCAGCACCAATTCATAGTGAAATATATAAAACTACCGTTCTGCTTAATGGTCAGTGTGAAGAGGCCTTTTTAAACTCCGGTTGTTTCCAGACTGTTGTTTTGCCCAGTTTAGTCCCGAGAGATTCATGGAGTGAGACTACAGTAAATATCAGTTGTGTTCATGGGGATAAGAAGTTGTACCCGACCGCTGAGGTTTATTTAACAGTGTGGGGGGGGGGGAATTTATCTCCTTCCTGTAGCTCTTGTGCCTGATTTGCCTTATCCAATTATTCTTGGCAATGATGTTCCAACTTGTTGGACATCATACAACAGATTAGAGATGAACAAACTGAGGGACAGGCAGGTGGCACTATTGAGCAGAGGCTTGATGCACCTGTTGGGAAAATTTGTAATATGGTGACAACCAGGGCGCAGAGGGCTGCCAGTGTTCTCCAGGAGTTGCCGTTTTATGATTCTGGGATAGAGGCAGGCCCTATTAAGCAGTCTAAATCCAAGGCTCAGAGGAGAAGAGACAAGGTGTTGGCGTCAGTAAAGAACGTGGGTGAAGAAACATCACAGCTAAGCCAGGCAGCAGATTTTGATATTCCTCCTGACATAGCTGCACTGCAGAAAGCTGACTCAGCATTAGGACCTTGGTTTGATAAAGTCTCAGAGATTGAAGGTGTGAAACAGGGCAGAACGGATTGTTTGGCTGAGGCCTTGTATGTCATTAAAAAGGGCATTCTGTACCAGCAGCAAGGTGAAGTTATGGCCATAGCTTTACCACAGGACCTCACACCAAAGATTATGGAACTGGGACATGTTATCCCTTGGGCAGGTCATCTAGCATTTCAGAAAACTTTACAAAGAATTGCTAGAAGGTTTGTGTGGCTGGGAATGTATACCCAGATAAAGGAGTTCTGCACAACATGTCAGATATGTCAGATTACATCACCTAGGGGAGTAGCCCGTGCCCAACTGCAGCCATTACCAATTATTGGAACACCATTCGACAGAATAGGGATGGATGTAGTTGGCCCCCTAGAGAGAAGCTCCTCTGGTAATAGATACATTTTGGTGATTTGTGACTACGCTACTCGGTACCCAGAAGCATTCCCCCTAAAATCTATTAAGGCTAGGCAGGTTGCCAACTGCCTTATCCAGTTATTTTCGAGGGTAGGCATACCCAGAGAGATTCTAACAGACTGTGGAACAAATTTTTTGTCAAAACTGTTGCAGCAGGTATACAAGCTGTTGGGTATTAAGGGTATTAAGACCACCCTTTATCACCCTCAGACAGATGGACTAGTTGAGCGATTTAACCAGACTCTGAAAAACATGCTGCGGAAATTTGTTTCTGATACGGGCTCGGATTGGGACCAATGGGTGCCATACTTATTATTTGCTTATCGGGAGGTGCCCCGGGCTTCAACAGGGTTCTCACCTTTTGAACTACTGTATGGTCTTCAGGTGAGGGGCCCACTGGACTTATTAAAGGAGCATTGGGAGAGTCCACCGAGTGATCAGGACAATGTGGTCTCATATGTCATTAAGATGAGAGAGAAACTGGATCGAATGACTGCTTTGGCTCAGGAGCACATGAGGACGTTGCAGGCCAAACAAAAAACTTGGTATGACAAGAAGGCCAGAAAGAGGGTTTTTTACCCAGGTCAGCAGGTTTTGTTACTGCTGCCTTCGTGTGACAGTAAGCTGTTGGCTCGATGGCAGGGACCGTATGAAATCTCTAAGAAACTAAGTTCAGTGACATACGAGCTATATTTGCCTGACAGGAAGGTAAAACATCAGCGCTTCCATATTAACTTGTTGAAGGAGTTTCAGCAGCCTGGTCATCAGCAGCAGCAGCCTGTTCTTCAGGAGACACATCATCAGCTCTTCATTTGTGCGACGGCAGTGGATGAGGAGAGAGAACAGTCTTTTCCCACAAATGTGTCAGAGCCGTGTTTATTTCAAATGTCTCATTTGCAGGTTGATCAGCAGAGAGAGTTAGAGGCACTGTTAGATCCAGAGTTGTTTCAGGAGAGACCTGGTTTCACCACGCTTGTGCATCATAAAGTTCATTTGAAAGAAGAGGCTGTTCCACATAGGAAATCTTATAGGATCCCTGAGCGATTGGTCCCAAAACTGAAGCAAGAGATTGATTTGATGTTGCAGCTGGGAGTGATCGAGGAGTCAGTCAGTGAGTGGTGTAGCCCGATTGTGCTGGTCCCCAAAAAGGATGGCTCTTTGAGGTTCTGTATTGATTTCAGATACCTTAATTCAGTGTCTAAGTTTGAGTCGTACCCCATGCCCCGGATTGATGCATTATTAGAGAAAGTGGGCAGGGCTAGGTTTATTTCTACACTGGACCTACGCAAGGGGTATTGGCAGGTGGCATTGGCACCGGAAACAAAAGAACTTACAGCCTTTAAAACACCTTATGGCAGTTTCCAACTTAAGGTTATGCCATTTGGCCTCCAGGGGCCGCCTGCAACTTTTCAGCGGCTCATGGACCAGGTATTGAGAAGGGTATCAAATTTTGCAGCTGCCTATTTGGATGACGTAGTCATCTATAGTCAGACCTGGGAAGAACATTTGGTACACCTTAGGCAGGTCCTTCAGTTGATTAAGAGGGCAGGACTGACGATCAATCCACGCAAATGTGCGTTTGGACAGCAGTAGGTGGAGTACCTGGGACATGTGGTTGGTCAGGGGGTCATTAGACCACGAGTAGGTAAAGTGGATGCTATCCGGACCTATCCTGTGCCCACCACTAAGAAGAAGGTACGATCATTTATGGGAATGGTAGGATGGTATAGTAAGTTCATTCCCCATTTTGCTGAAAGAACAGCAATTTTGACTGACCTCACTAAGGCTTCAGCACCGAATAGGGTAAAATGGACAGAGGAGTGTGATAGAGCTTTTGAAGATCTGAAGAGTGCTATTTCTGGTGAGAAGGTTCTCTACAGTCCAGATTTTGCTCGCCCATTCATTTTACAGACAGATGCTTCAGGAGTTGGCACTGGAGCAGTACTTCTCCAGGAGGAGAAGGGAGAGAGACACCCAGTACTGTTCTTGAGCCGTAAGTTGTTGGACCGGGAGACGAGATACTCTACGGTAGAGAAGGAATGTCTTGCCATGAAATGGGCAATAGGGTCTCTTAAGTACTATTTACTGGGGCGTCATTTTATGTTGGAGACAGATCATTGGGCCCTACAGTGGCTGAACAGGATGAAGGACATGAACAGTCGTCTCACAGGGTGGTATGTGTCCCTTCAGCCGTATAACTTTACTGTTCGGTATGTGGTGGGGAAAACCAACCTTGTGGCAGATAGTCTCTCCAGAGTACATGACTCTTAGAGTACTGTACTCTTGGGAAAGGGGGGAGGAAATGTGACGACAGAGTGTCGCCACTGCTATGGTTTCCTGTATTTGTAATTATATTATTTGTGTAGTATGTGTAAATGTCAATATGATTGTTTGTTAAAGTGCACATATAATTTTAGGATCTGTTTTTGACTAATTCTGAATTCCCTTTGTGAGATAATTCTTATGTTAATTGTGTTGACTGGGTGAGGCAATTGGTGATTATTAAATCCACATACCTTTACCAACATGCTTCCTGATGGTGTCCAGGCAAAAGACTCTTTAGGGGTTGAATGCCTTTTTAAAGGATACCAGCAGGAAGGAAGCATGTGATGGTAAGTTTAGGGGTAATTTAATATGTAAATAGGGGTTTAAATTATTTATTGTATTATTTATGGTGTATTATTTATTCTGTAAATAGGTGGGAGAATTATTTAATTATTTATGACTTTTTAGATGTTATTGGGTATGTGTGGAAAGATGAAAATGTTTATTGTCTTACCTGGAGTTATGGTATGTTCTAATTGACCCTAATTATCACACAGTATATAGCAGGTGTTGGTATTTGGTTCAAAAAAAAAAAAGTAAGTTCTTGAGAGTCGTGTCGGTGTGAAGGTGTCGGGTGTTTTGTTGAAGTTATTGCCTGTGAAGACTTTTGTAATAAATGAAAATTGCTGATTGCAAATTGTTTGAAAGCCTCCATTTCTGGTCTGGTATGCCTAGGCTGCTCACGCTACGTAACAGGCCCCATGATGCCTTGCGTGAATTACAGTAGCAACTTCCCGTACTAGTTTAGAACGTATGGTTGTCACTGAAACGGGACACTTTTCCTTGTTAAAAAACAATGACTTCGGCATCAGAAATGCGGGAACACGGCCTCTTGCACCTCAGAACAGTAACATAATCATACCACTTCCCACAACTATTGAGGGATGTAAAGATGACCTTAAAAAGTGGCCTGGCACACAGTAGCTCCGTTAGTTAGCTCTGCTGCTAAGATGCTAACGGTGTAAACAAATGACCTGTGCTGGCAAAATGAGTCACTTTGAGGACATTTTCAAAACTGATGTAACATTATTTCTATATTCTGTATTGAAAAGACCTTCAAAATGATATTTAATTTGTTGGAAGTGCACAAAAACTGACCCAGAAAAAGACGATTTGTTTATAGATTGAAAACTCACGTTCGATTGGTCAGGAGTTACATCTTCCGCAAAAATATAGGTATTTTTAGAAAGTACGATTTCTAAGCTTTCCAATGATACCAGACACTCATGGGGTTTTCCCAGGACTTGCCCTACCAAACAAAGAGTCGTGATTTATGACTTCTCCTTGTCTGTACTCATAATAATGACGCGGTGTGCATTCCAACCAGCACGTCTCCACCGCAATAAAATTGGCTGCATTTTTTTAAAATATGTTGGACATAATCAAATTTACCTTAGAGCAGACGTATGCCACAACACCGTGCTTGGATGTCATCTATCAAGGTGTGGTGAGAAACCTCCATTTATCCAGTCTGTGACACGACCACAAACACCAGCAAGTACCAGAACTATGCCAAAGCATTCAAAAAATACAAAAACTAGACGAGCTAGATGAGAAAACACGTATGTGGACTATACATTAAAATGAATTTGAAAAACTTTAAAAACCCTATTTTAAATGCTCCTGCTCCTCCACTCTTACTGACTGATTTAACACTACGTCAGCCAAAACCGGAAGTTCTGCCCATAATCGTTCCTACAGCGGCACCCTCAGGAATAAGGTGGATTGAATGAATTGGGTGTTAAGCCCAATTTCTAAAATATTAAAATTTATGGGGAAAAAGATGCATGGTTCAAGAAAAAAAAAACCCAAATTGGTGATTAAAAAAACGTTACAAGCTTTAAAAAAGATGCCAATTTAAGAGTAAAAAAAGTTGAAAGTAATTTTAATTCTCCTCCCAAAAAACATTGAAGGTGAAGTTGTAATTTGGGGGTCCCTTGTGGCTGGGGGGGGGGGGGCACTGCATTTGCATAGTCTGCTTTATAGCCAGAAACAGCATTAATTAAAAAAAAGCTCTTGTAGGACTTCCTTGTAGCAGGTGTTGTTTCTGTTTAAAAGTCTAAACTACTATCCTTTGATTCCCAACACACAGTGGTTAATTTAGTTTTCTCCACCACCCTCCTGCTGCTCAGCCGAGCATCAAATGCAAACTAATTCACAGCTGAAAATAGCTCCACTTCTTCCTGTTTTACTGATGTTTGTCGCAACTGCAGCACAGGCAGATTTCAGAGTTTTGTGATAACAGACATACCACACTGACCTTTCTACTGTCATTAGAGGGGTGGCTGTGGCGCAGATATAGTATGGCCAACTACTAATCAGCGGCTCAGTCCTTGAGCAAGACACTGAACTCGCAGCTGCTCCTGGTGGGTCAGGCCAGGTTCAGGTTACTTTATTTGTACCCGTAGGTAGATGTGTTTTGCAGTCAGGTGACATCCGTTTAGACACATATTTACAAACCACAATTACATTCAACATGAACACAAATACGAAGCTGACTATAAACACGATAAAAGTACTCAAGGCTCCACCAATCAGGACATAGGACAAAGAGATTAGAGAAAAAACAGAGATAAGAGAGAAGGGTCACATTAAAAAGTTAAAAAACTAAGTCAAAGAGATTAAAAACTCAATAAAAGTCTAAAACCCAATAAAAGATTTAGAATCCAAATAAAAAACCTACAAAAATAAATAAATATAAAATAAAAATTAATAAATAGATAACTAAATTATGTGCAATATATTGCTACATCTTGTTCAACACTTTGACAGCAGCAGGAAAAAAGCTGTTTTTGTAGTGCTGGGTTTTACATTTTGGGACAACAAACCTCCGTCTGGAGGGAAGAAGCTGAAAGTGGCAGTGCAAAGGGTGGGAGTCATCATTTAGAATGGAGGTAGCAATCCTCTGTACCTGTCTGGTGTACAGGGATGTCAGGCTCAGCTGTGACTCACCAAGCAAACAACTGGACCATCTAACTACCTTGCATGGCAGCACCTTGCATGGTGGCTCTGCCGCCATCAGTGTGTGAATGTGTGTGTAAAAGAGTGAATAGCAGGATCTATAAAGTGCTTTGGTCATCCAGAGATGAGTAAAAAAGCGCTATATAAGTGAACGTCATTTATTAGATTTCTTTTTTTAAAAAAAGTGATCAAGTCTGGAGTAATTTCAGGGATTTTTTGATCAGAGTTTTCCTTCATGTGGGAAGCATTTTAAGAATTTTATTGCAGATTATTATTTGACAGGATATTTCTTCTTCCCATGCAATTTTTACACAAGATCATTTCACTTGATTTAAGATCATTTTACTTGTTTTAAGAAATTTTGAGTTTTAAAAATTCTGTTAAAAGATAATTTTATGAAAATAAGCAAATTTTATTTAAAATAAGCAAAATTACCATTCTTCTTTGTTGTCCATCAATCCGATGATGACCGTCCCTCATGTTATAAGTCCTACTTCTTGTGTGCGCACGGAGATGGCTGTTTAGGCTGATCCTCGATCGGCAGACACAGCTGCAGTAGGGGCAAGGAAACTGCCCAGGTAATAACGCCTTTCTTCGTGCCCGTGCTTCAGCTACATCAGCTCACCTCTTCTCTTCAAAGTAGTCAAAATTACCATTATCATTTGCACAACACACATAGCACTCCTCTTCACAGGTGTTCAAAGTGTTAACTGGTGTCATGACCCAGTGCACTTTTACGCGGCGCACAGAGAAGAAGAGACAGATTCACGAGCAGGATTCACCACAGACAGATTTATTAACATAAAGTCCCACAAAAAAACAGTGCAGACATACAAGAATACTAATAGACCTACAATTGGTGTTCCTGAGCTGACATCGCCCAGCAAATGCAGGAGAACCACAGCGTGATGTGGAAGTGGCCAACATGTCATAACACACCGCTATCCAGAGTAACACAGTAAACACAATCACCCAGCACTGCTTGACTGACAATGAGCTGCTTAAGTACAAACACTGATGGCTGAATGATTGGGTGCACCCGAGCGAGGAGCTGGAAGAGTAATTACAGGGAGTGGAACCAGCTGATTGTCAAAAGAGGGAGGTGTGGTCTGGCTGGCAGACTGGCAGGCCCACCCACACCGAGTGTAGGCTAAACGAGCTGCCTGACAGCCTGTCAGTCAGAGAACCAAAACACACAGTAAATTCAGAACTACAAACAGATACAAAATAACACAATACCTAGATAAGGACAAACCGGCCCGATTCATGATAGAGCCCCCCCTCTCAAGGGGTGGATACCAGACATCCAAAGTACCATCAAAGAAAAAAAAAAAAAAGGAAAAAACCTGCCCCACCCCCACCCCCCAGCAGAACAACAACAACCGTAAACCCAGGGCGGGAGGTGGGGGAACAGGTCAGGAGGGAACAAAAAACTACCCCGCTCAGGGCTCAGGACAGAAAAACATAACAATTAGCCCCCCAAGTCCAGAGGCGTGGAGGCTCGGGAGGCCGCCCAGAGTCCCAGGCCCAGTGGATGGAATGGTGCACCCAGTCAGGTGGCCTACCAGGAAAGACTGGCCACCCAACCCAACCGCACAGTTTGTTGGGCGGCCGGCCTGAGTTTTTCCAGCCACCAGCACGAGTGCGCTGGCCTGGGAGGCAGCTCCCCTACAGGGAGATCCACCACTGGAGATGTGAACTGAGGAGGGGGTGCCCCGACATCGTCTGGCGGTGAGGAGATGAAGGGAACCCCGATGGCGACCGGCGGCGAGGAGGAAGAGGAAACCATGATGGCATCTAGCTGAGGAGAGGAGGGAGGAAGAGAAGGGACCACAACGCCCTCACTGGTCCCAGTAATAAGATCGGTGGCACCCATGGGGGTCCCAGTCAGGGACATGGCTACACCCACGGTGGACCTCGGCTGGGTCATGGCTGCACCTGCGGTGGACCCCGGCCAGGCCTGTGTTACACCCACGGTGGATTCTGGCTGGGCCATGGCTGCACCCGCAGTGGAACCCAGGCTGGAGCGTAGCACCCATGACAGGTCCATGCTGGAGCACAGCACCCACGTCAGGCTACCACTGGGGCGCAGCCCCCACGAGGGTCCCAGACCTGGATGCCACACCCACGGAGACTCAGCCTGAGGAGGGACCCACACGACGGCCTCAGGCAGAAGGGGGGCTGGACCCAGGACATAACCTGGCGGTGAGACCAGATCCACGGAGACCCCTGGCGATGGTGGATCCTCTCCGGCGACCCTAGGAGGAAGCTCAGGAATAACAGGAGAAGAAATGTGGTTAGGGTCACCAGCAGTGGCGGAGCCTGGTGAAGGGAGTTCAGATGCAGCCTAGGGCTGCACCTGACTCTCTTCACCTAGAGCCAGACAAGATCTCTCCAAAACTGACATTAGAAACACAAGAGAGATAACTTGCCTGAGCTTGAGCTCCACCGCCGTCCAGGACTCCGTTGAACTTGGCGATGCTGTCTCGGGCCTGGCCTCCAAGAGTTCTAGCTCTGGCTCCCATTCTGCCCCGATAGCCTCTGCAGCTGACATGATGGTGGTAGCAGTCCTGCAGTTCTCCGGCAGCGGCTGCAATGCTGGAGACTCCTCCAGCGTGGTAGCTGGGGAACAGCTCCGTGCTGGCTCCGGAGCGGAATCCTCCGGGGTCACCGGCTCTTCCACCGCCCGATGGGTCTGTTCCTGGTCCGACAGATGCTCAGGTGAAAATGGAGGAGACACAGAGAGAATAGGAATAGAGTCAACATTTGCAGCTGGAGGAGAGGATCCAGCGTATTGCTGAGACTGGGTCTCTTCCTCGGGAGACAGACAAGGTTTACCGTTATTTAATTGAATAGAATGAAAAAAACACTTGCTTGTCATCCCGGTTTCTGATGTTACCAGCTGCAGGCACTAGGCAGTCATCTCCCTCCGTGCCTATGGCGGATTCAGGCCCCGTAATAAGGAGTGGCGGAGCCATCTCTGCAGCGACGGAGGTGGGCATTCCCGAGGAGACTCTGATGGACCTCTCAGCACCCGAAGGGGAAATAGCTGCCAACAAAGAGAAGGGCCTCCTCCAGGTTTTGGATGCAGGAAGACGCTGTTTCTGGGGAGCTGGAGACATATGGCCTGACGCTGGCGAAGTGGGGGAAGAAATGGCTGCAGGCTGTGGAGCGCGTCTTCGCCTGGGCTCGGAGAGGAACACCGCTCTCCTCAAACCAGGAAAAGCCTGCTGGAGCGCGCCGACCGAGGATATCAGGTCAGCGTATTGTGGGTAATTCCAGAGTCCTGGATGCACCTCCAGAATTCCCACTGCTGCATCCAGGCAACTCCACTTTGCCTTTGGCCCATGGGCTTCAAAGTCTTCGTCCACAAAATCCTGGATGTCAGCCGCCGCCCATTCCTCCTCCACAGTGGGATGCCCCGACATTCGTCCGCTTCGACCGAGGTGGGAACGGCGACATCGTACTTCAGAAACAGGTGAGTGAGAAAAAGTAATTCAAAAAAGAAAAAACTTATGTCTGGGTGTACCCCACTGAATCCTTTCCTGGCTGGGTGATACTGTCATGACCCTGTGCGCTCTTACGCGGCACACGGAGGAGAAGAGACGGATTCACGAGCAGGATTCACCACTGACAGATTTATTAACATAAAGTCCCACAAAAAAACAGTGCAGACATACAAGAATACTAATAGACTTACAATTGGCGTTCTTAAGCCCACATCACCCAGTGAACGCAGGAGAACCACGGCGTGACATGGAAGTGGCTCACATGTCACAACACACCGCTATCCAGAGTAACACAGTAAACACAATCGCCAAGCAATGCTTGACTGACAATGAGCTGCTTAAGTGCAAACACTGATGATTGAGTGATTGGGTGCCCCCAAGGGCAGAGCGAGAAGACTAATTACAGGGAGTGGAACCAACTGATTGTCAAGAGAGGGAGGTGCAGTCTGGCTGACCGAGTATAGGCTAAACGAGCTGCCTGACAGCCTGTCAGTCAGAGAACCAAAACACACAGTAAACTCAGAACTAGAAACAGATACAAAATAGCACAATACCTAGATAAACAGACACAGGGAAGAGTCACGGAACTGGGCCTGAAGGACAAATCGGCCCGGTTCATGACAAACTGGCCTGGAGAAAGTGGTATTTACTTAGTATGATGTGAGGATTTTAAGGTGAAAAATGTCTCAAATTTACACAAACAATTGTAATCAGTAGAAAAAGGCAGAAATTTACTAGAAAGAAAGCTGTAAATACAGGGAAAATCTTGGACCCCTGGCAGGCCATTTTTTGCACGTGGACCACATGTTTGACACCCCTGGACCAGCACATTAACAATACATAATTAGACATTTCACTTCCATGAAATAGCTGCAAATCACAGATATCACTCGCAGCAAAACCATCACTGTTTGTGCTAACCAAAAACCACAGATGACAATAGAGGTCCACAGGCTCCTGAGAGCTTGGGACGCAGCCTTCAGGGTCGGTGACACTGCAGGACTAACAACAGCTAGGGCCAATCTGTCCCGTGGTATCAAGGAGGCTAAATGACAGTACAGCAAGAAAATACAGTGGATATGAAAAGTCTACACACAACTTCTTTGGCCGCTTTGAAACACAAAACACTACATCAGCACAGAAGACCACTCCTCCCCCAGACGAGCAGGCAATAAGTCTGAATCCGGCTAGCGTGAAGACGACCCTCTCCAGGATCAACCCACGCAAGGCAGTTGGACCAGACAACATACCAGGTTGCGTTCTGAAGGACTGTGCAGAGGAGCTCAAGAATGTCCTGGCTGACATCTTCAACATCTCCCTGAGTCAAACTGTTGTCCCCACATGTTTCAAAACTGCTACCATAATACCTGTCCCAAAGAAGCCCGTCTCATCCAGCTACAACGATTACCAGCCCGTAGCAGTGACCCCCATCATAATGAAGTGCGTCGAGCAGCTGGTCATGCAGAACATCAAGTTCATCCTTGCGCCTTCCCACAACCCATTTCAGTTTGCATACAGGTCAAACAGATCCACAGAAGATGCCATCGCTGCTGCTCTCCATCCAGCCCTCACCCACCTGGACTCAAACAACTCCTACTACGTGCGAATGCTGTTCTTGGACTTCAGCATTCAACACAATCATCCCTCAGCACCTAATACAAAAACCCAGAAACTTGGGACTCAACACCTCTCTCTGTAACTGGATGCTGGACTTTCTCACAGGGAGGCCACAGAACATGCGGGTTGGCAGCAACACCTCCAAGACCATCACAATGAGCACAGGGGCCCCACAAGGGTGCATGCTCAGCCCGCTGCTCTTCACCCTGCTCACCCATGACTGTGTACCAGCCTACAGCACAACCACATCATCAAGCTTGCGGACAACACGGCGGTGGTGGGCTTCATCACCAAAAATGAGGAGGCCAACTACAGAAATGAGGTGAGCCAACTGGTCCAGTGGTGTAAAGACAACAATCTCTTCTTAAACGTATGAAAAACCAAGGAGATTGTGGTCGACTTCAGGAGGGGACACACACAGCACCCCACTCTGATCAACATGGAGCAGCTGTGAAGAGGGTGAGCAGCACCAAGTTCCTGGGGGTGCACATCTCTGAGGACTCTCCTGGTCCAACAACACCACATCACTGACCAAGAAGGCTCAAACTCATCTCTATTTCCTCCGCAAACTGAAGACAGCATGAGTCCCACCCCCCATCATGCGCTCATTGTACCGGGACACCATTGAGAGCATCCTCACCAGCTGCATCACGGTGTGGTATGGAAGCTGCACCACCTCCTGTTGGAAGACACTACAACGCACAGTGAAAGCAGCCATCAAGATCATCGGTCTTCTGCTCCCCACCACCCCGGACATCTACCTCACTCGCCTCACCCGCAGAGCCATCAACATTGCAGGTGATACCTCCCATCCCTCACACTCCCTCTTCAGCCCCCTGCCCTTGGGAAAAAAGTACTGGAGCCTCTGGGCCTGCTCCACAAGACCGCTAAACAGCTTTGTTCATCATGCCATCAGGACCCTGAACTCTGTCCACTCCCCCACCCCCCCTTCCCCCCCGGACCGTAACACACTCATCCGCATAATAATTGCCTCAGCTGTTGGCACAGAGAGACTGGCACACCAACAGTCATACATCTACTGCTGTATGTCTCTGCACCTTACTGCAACTATTTGCACAAATGCCATATCCGCTGCTGTCTGTTATTACAATACTGATCATGTCCAGTCCTATCTGTCACTGTTTGCACCTACACTACCGCATCGAACTTGCAACTACGAGTATTACTGCTCGACTCTTTCTGTATATAGGATTGCTGAATTTTATCATTTATCTTTATTTGCACTATGGGATGTCTGGGTTTTATCTTTTGTTACTATTTTCACTATGGGTAGCATTACTGTACATAGACTGCTGTTGTTTTTCCAGCCTTATTCTTTTTTTATATATTGCACACACCACTGAAGAGAGACAAATGGCATTTCAATTCTCCTGTATGTCCTGTATGTACAGTACAGTAGTACTGACAAATAAAATCTTTGAATCTAGGATATCATAGATAATCACAGATAAACAAAAGTTCACCTCAGAATAAACTTCATTCGCTCTTTACAGCAACATAAAGCTTAGTCACTTTTTCTCTACATCACACAAAAACTTAAGTTTGCATGACTAACTTGCTCTAAAAATAATCATATTTAACCACAGAGGAAAGAGTTTATGTGGGGAGAGAGAACAGAGATTATTCTCACTGCTGGGTGGGGGATCAGGGGCAGTTGTCCCGTGATCTGATCGCTTACAGCAGCTGCTGTCTGTTCATTTCTCCAGAAAGGCTATAGAATGAACTGAACCGCAGAGCAGACCATCTGTGCCTTCACCTGTACCCAGCATGCTGGGCTGCTGCTGCCGACAGTGGACCAATGAGAATACACTGTGTGTGCAGACAGTGCTTACGAGAGATATAGTTTTGTAGTTTCACGCTGCAATAGGCTTATTATTTAGATGTCGCTTGAGAAAACTACACCTGCCAGAGTGGCTAGTGAGAGTGTCATAAATTGCCCCTCGGGGCAGAGAGGAAAGGCCCAGTCGCTGAACTGCGGTTTGTGATATTTATTCAAGGAAACATAAAGTACTAAGTGCACAACAAAACAATAAGCCACAGAGAGAATAACATGGAAACTGAGCGAGAAACAGAGAACGTCAAACTTACGTCTGGAAGTCAGACAGTAGTCAAGACCACAGCAAGGAATGCAAGGAGCAGCGGTCTTAAATAAGGTATAACACAATAGAACACTGGTGTGGATATCAGAGCGGGCAGGAGGAAACAATGATTAATAATTTGAACCAGCTGGGAGCAATGACAGGGGACAGAATGGGCTGACAAATGACAGAGACACCGCCCACCATGGAGCAAAAACCTGGAAGCGCCACTGACAGATGTCAACCCAAAGGGAGAACACAACAGTGAGATAAAAAGAATTAAATATCAACAAATACAGACTGATAAATAAATACAACCTAATACAAAATAACAGTGTAACAAAACTATGACATAAACAGAAAAATAAGAAACAGTATGAGAAATACAAAAACCAAAAGGCACAAAATACAACAAATATACAAATACAGAGAAAAAAGCCATGTGACTCTGCATGGCGGAAACCTCCAGTGCTCAGCTCATGACAGGGAGTTGCTGTCTAACTCACAATCAATGGAATCCACCTGCCAGTGGCAGGCTGGCAGATGCTAATGTCAAGCCCTGTATGTGTGTGTGCGTGCGCACGTGCACGTGCGTGCACACACACACACACACACACATATTATACACTGTAAATACTATACAATAATATACTGTACTTCTATGTCACATCCATACTATACTGTATATTTATATACCACTGAACATATACATAATTATATTCATAGAGTATTTGTTTTTGTCCTTCAAGGTATTGTCTTCTTCAAGGTACTGTGTTTGTCCACAGCTGAGAGTTGCCATACAGAATTTCATTACGTGCACACATAATGACAATGAAGAGTTCTTGATTCTTGATTATATCCACTGCTGTGCATCTTTAAGGACTCACTTTGTGCTTGCAACACTAACACTACTTATAAAATTCCCAGTTTCCATGACAGAGGTCTTAAATTCCATAAGGTGCTCCTCAGGGTCTATTTGTTTTTCTTAAAACCATTGCTGTAGTGCAGTGATTTATGCATCCCCAGGACCTCATCATAAAACCTACTAACTAACCTACACTTATATAGCGCTTTTCTAGTCACAAAGACCACTCAAAGCGCTTTCACTAGTACTAACCCTCTATTCTAAGGGCCTACAGGAAACAGATATCTAGGGACAATTTAGAACAGCCAATTAACTTAACATGCATGTCTTTGGATTGTGGGAGGAAACCGGAGCCCCCGGAGTAAACCCACGCAGCACAGGGAGAACATGCAAACTCCACACAGAAAGGTTCCAACCCCTGCCAACCTGGGGATTCAACATATGCCAGCCTGGGGATTCTACATACAGTATGCCATTATTCAAGATTTCCTTTATTCAATATGAAATTCTTTTTTCCCCTCTAAAAAGATTTCAATGTGATACTATGATGTGAAGAAACGTGCTGAAAACTATTTTAAAAAAAACTTAATCTGACCTGTGGGTTGTCCATGTACCACAGCAGACTCCCCTGCTGGGCATCCAGGATGAAGTATCTGCGCAGGAACTTGCCACTGTTCTCATTCTCCTCGATGTCCAGGAAGCCACAGATGCGATTCTCTCGGTCCACGTAAGGCATCACAACCCCGACCAGCTCAGCCCACCCTGGGGCATCACAGGAACTCTGTATGGGTGTGGGGACGTTAACATTTTAAAGCAGGAGTCACAGTACCATGTTTACATGGACACAAATAACCGGATTAAAAGCCTGATCGGAATAAAAATGCTTCATGTAAACACGCCAATCTAAAGATTCTGACCTGATCACACTCATTCGGATCAAAATTTCCTTCCAATTTGGGTGGGTTATGATTGGTGCACATATAAACACTTATTCCGAAGTTTGGGTAGAAAATATGTTTACTGCACATGTCTGTACGTCAGATACACGTCGACGTGACGTATTTCTGCCTTTACAGCAGCTAGCGGAAGACATGGTGGGAGTAAAACAAATCTGGTCTGTATCGTCCCGCTGTCTCCCTCTGTTCATCATATGCAGAAGTATGTACTGCTGGGCTTGTAGCTTCATTACGGAGACCAGCAGAAGCAAAAGTACAGTCTGAATAACACAATACAGGTCCATTTCAATAAGAGAAAGACACGAAGCAGGGTTTGTTTACACCGGAAGTTGCTTCTTCTTCTACTGTTTCCAGAATGTCGGATAATTGTGCACATGTCAAAATGATTTAGTCCGTTCGAACGTGTGACACATGGAAGTGCATGTCCTAATTGGATCAGCTTTTTCAGGATCCATGTAAACAGTAAAGTTCTGATCTGAATTGTAATCAGATTGAAGAAATTTTGCACATGTAACCGTGGCTTTAAGGGTTTATGCTTGGAATGGTAATTGCTTTGATGCTAAGAGTTTCCAATGAAACTACTTTTACATACTACAATTGATCGTTTTTGGATCCATCGACCTTTTCACTGTAAATAGTGAACCGGCCGTTGACGAGCCAAGACTTATTTTTTAGGGCTGTATGCAAATATTTGTTGAATAAGTGGTCAATCATGTGAGACTATTCCTGAATATCCGAAACCCCCAAATAAGTATTTCAGACAGCCATAAATTAAATACAACCAGTGCTGAAAAATTCCAACCAAACCAAGAATAAGCCAACTCCCTGGGTCCAGGAAGAAATGTGGATTATTTTTGAGAGTTTCTTGATGAAAACAATCTTCATTTTTTGCTTAATTTTGCACTTTTACACAGAATCTTGTCCTGGATTAAAATTTGGATAAACCCCATGCCAAAACACCAATTATATAACGCATAGTTTCCATGTGTTACTATATTCCCCAATAATCATAATTGGATGTTTCATCAGATACACTGCATTTCAGAAGTGTTCAATAATTGTGAATTAACTGTCTGTAACAGTCTGTGGCTTATTATAATTTCAGAAATAACAAAGATAATGGTGTATACTGTGTTTTCCATAGTGGGGAGCTGTTTGACATGATTCATGCTATGAGTCTGTCCCTTTAGCTGTGTTTTGGCACTTAAAAAAGCCACATAGAGAATCAATGAAAGTCGTTATGAAGGAAATTTACAGAATCTCTCCTAGGAAATGTATAGGATCCATTCTTCTGTTTTCTGACTCTCATTTCCATGTCCCCTAACAAATACTACCCAGATGGTCACTGACTTCACCTCAACTGTTGAGCAAAGTACTTTTGTTAGAAGTGACTCACACGGGTTAATCGTGTTGTGTCTCCACCCCGGCCCCTGTCGCAACCCAATATTATGAATGTGTGCTGACCCTCTCATCCGGTATGAGACTGAGCAAGACTGCTCTATGCTCGCCATCACCCTGTTCATCTTTGCAAAGATTAAAGCAACACAGACAACCTCTTGAGTGGAATTTCTTTATTTAATCTCATTCCATTCATCTTTTTTCCCTCATGCTTCTGACTTGTTACTTCATCTGAAGATGCCAAGAAGAAATCAGTTAAGCGAATGTAAAATAACAACATGGATGCTAATAGCTAGGCTAAAGAGGCTCCACACAGACCTTACATTTGCTCTGTTGCAAATGTAAGGTCCTTTGCCAACAAGACAGCCAAAAAGATCAGCTGAGGTTGGATCACATGCCAATCAGCCCCTCAGACTACCTGTGTGATGATAACAGAAGAGTGGCTTCATCCAGGAATTCTGAATGCAGCTATCCATCCATCCATCTTCTACCGCTTTTCCGGAGGTCCGGGTCGCAGAGGCAGCAGTTCAAGCAGAGAAGCCCAGACTTCCCTCTTCCCAGCCACCTGCTCCAGCTCTTCAGAGAGGATACCAAGGCGTTCCCAGACCAGCTGGGAGACATAGTCTCTCCACCGAGTCCTGGGTCTGCCCCGGGGTCTCCTCCCAGTGGGACATGCCCGAAACACCTCAAGTGGGAGGCGTCCAGGAGGCATCCTAATCAGATGCCCATACCACCTCAACTGACTCCTTTCAATGTGGAGGAGCAGCGGTTCTACTCTGAGCCTCTCCCAGATGACTGAGCTCCTCACCCTATCTCTGAGGGTGAGACCAGCAATCCTACGGAGAAAGCTCATTTCAGCCGCTTGCATCCGCGATCTCGTTCTTTCAGTCATTACCCAAAGCTCAGGACCATAGGTGAGAGTAGGAACGTAGACTGACTGGTAAATCGACAGCTTTGCCTTAGAACTAAGCTCCCTCTTCACCACAACAGACCGGTACAATGTCCGCATCACTGCAGATGCTGCTCCGATCCGTCTGTCAATCTCTCGCTCCATTTTCCCCTCACTCGTGAATAAGACCCCAAGATACTTAAACTCCTCCACTTGGGGCAGGAGCCTGTCCCCAACCCAGAGAGGACAATCCACCTTCTTCCGGCTGAGGACCATGGACTCGGACTTGGAGGTGCTATTTTTCTAGCTAGCTAGCAGGCTGCTTGACCAAAGGAGGGAATCATGGATGAAGCCCCAATTATGATGTCACCACATGGGTAATTACAAGTGTCTGACTGAGTTGATAAATCCAACTTAAGCTCATTAATTTTGTCACTGACTTGTCCACAGTTAGCCAGTGAGCTAGTTTCTGCACACTTTGTCCACCTCTTCTTGGTATCTTCAGATGAAATAGAGTTTATCACCACATAGGTGGTGAGCTATGATAACCTCAACTTCAGCTTGTCCGCTTTTTGAAAACAAATGTGAAATGTGGAAATATGGAGCCAATATGGCATTCCCCTCACCAACTCCCACCTTAGGTTTACAAGGCAGCAGGCAGCAGATCTGAAGTTTAGGATGTGCGACCTCTACACATTTTGGAGGATCAGAACTCCAGCAACAGTGAAGATGACGGTTGTCAGCAGGTGTCAGGAATGTGTGGCAAAAACCATGGAAATGTGCCAGGAAAAATAAACTGACACATCTCTCAGTCAAACATGTGGTTGTGAAATCCTTAATGGCAATTCACCTCCTCTGTCAGCCACAGGCTGATGGAAATAACGTCACATTAAATACTTTCACACACACACCCACACAAACACAAATAGGGTTTGAGGCTCCTGCTGACTTTATGGAAGAAAAAATTCCCAGAAATACTTTTTTTTTCCCCCCACAGGAGTAGTTTAGATGACTGCTTTAATAAAAGTTTTATTATAAACTGACCTGTCAACATTGTAGGCTGATTTCTTCCTTCTTTTGAATGTGCAGATTTCACTCATAAATTTATAATGTATTGAAAACTTTCTCTTAATTTTCCTTTTCTTAATTTACTACTTTTAACCCATTAATTTGTGACTATTTACCTGAAAATTCAGGACTTTTTATGTGCAAATTCAAGACCTTTTTAGCATATAAATTAAAGAACTTCTTGTAAATTTGCAGCATTTTGTGCAAATCTGAGACTTTTTTTCCCTCATAACTTTTGAACGTTTAACCCATAGATTTGAATTGGTTTCTTGCAAAATTTAGATTTTTGTCTTTATGATTTTTTTTTTCATAAATTTGTAACTTGCCAACCACAAATGTGCATAATTTCTTGCAAATTTTAGACTTTTCATAAATTTGGGGATATCTCCTTCGGTAAATGTGCAGCATTTTCAAGTAAATTTGCCTTTTTCATCTGAAATTTAGGAATATTTTACAGTAAATTTGTATCTTGCCTAACATTTTTTCTTATAAATTACACTTTTTTCCCCACACATATTTTAGACTTTGAACCCATAATTTTGCACATTTTCTCACAAATGTTTATTTTTTCCCTTGTAAATTTCACTTTTGTTCTCATAAATTTGAGCATTTTTTTCTTGTGAATATATAAAATGTTTTTGTAAATGTCAAGCTTTTTTCCACATAAATAAGTTCTTCCTGTAAATTTGTCATTTTTCTCCCAAAATGTAAGTTTTTTTCCCTCATAGTAAAGTCAAAGATTTTCTTTTTGTAAATTAGCAACTTCTGAATGCAGATTTTTTTTGCAAACTTTTTTCACACAGAAAGTTTACAATTTTCTTCTTGCAAGACTGCAACTCTTCACATACATTTGAGACTTTTTTTCACATAAATGTCATCAGCTTTTCTTGCAAATTTAAGACAATTTTTTCATAAATTCCATGCTTTTGTTTTCATAAATTTGAGAGTTTTCTTCACATAAATTTGAAGTTTTTTTTTTTAAAGTATTATTTATTTATATTTTTTTTCTGTACACAGAGGTCCATGTTGGTTATGGGCCACAGAGCTGTGTATGACTCCAGCCCCACAGTTTGGAGTCCATCAATATAAACTAATCTAAACTTACCCCAATGTTAAACAAAGCCTCCAAACTAATAACAGTGTATTAATGATTGATACTATATTCTAAATGCCCTTCCCCTCCACAGCAGTCATGTAAGCACATTTATGTCGTCACAAACCACAGTAACAGTAGTCTGTTGTTTCATGTTTCCAGCTCAGTGGTTTACAAACATACAATGACACAATAACAGGATGTGGAACAGCTGGGATTAACATGACGTGCATGAGTTCAGGCAAAACATTCACAATGCGTGACAGCAAAGAGGAAGAATATACAGAAACTCAAGTCAAAACTGTAGTCACCAAATTAGCAAAGCACAAGAAAATATTTATTAAAAGATTACTTGAGTAGTGAATAACTTTGAGCAAATTTAACTTTACTAATCATTTATTAACAAACTATAATGTGTTAATATACATCATAGAGGCTTGCCCGCTCCAAAGACTGGAAGGAGGATTACACACCCTCCATACAGCAAACCAGGAGGCAACTGCTTGGCTTAAGGACTTTGCATTCGCTAAATAAAATGTGTTAATATGAGAAAAATAAAGCATACTATAAAATCTAAGTTATCTATAAAACAGGTGTGTCAAATTCTAAAATAATAATGGATTGCATTTATATTGTGCTTTTCATGACAGCCAATATACAATGGAGCCATTATTCATTCCCTCCACAGACAGACACTGATAGTGGTAAGCTACCTCTGTAGCCACAGCTGCCCTGGGGCAGACTGATGGAAACATAGCTTCTAATCCATGGTAACAGCCTCTCGGACCACGACCACGACCAAACATTTATTGACACTCATACACCAATGTCATGGACACTGGAGGCAAGATGTCTTGGATGGTTGGGGGGAGCAGGATTCAAACTGCCAAACCTCTGGTTATTGGATGACCCACTCTATCTCCTGAGCTACTACCGTCTAACACAGAGTAGCCAACTTTTCAAAAAAGCTTGGAGTGAAATTTTGTGTGAATTCACACCTGACCTATTTGGTCTGGACTTTCAGACTTCCCAGTTTGATTGGACAAAAATTTTAAGTGTGAAAGCTCCCCCAAAGCATGGCATAGACCAAAAAATAAAAAATTTTGTCTGGCAAAAAAGGTGGCCTTGGTCTGGAAAGAAGTGACCCTCATTCCAATTTGTTTAGAGTGTAAAAGCAATTTTCAGAAAGGTTCAGACTTTGGAACCAAACTGAGGAAGTAAAAGCAGCTAATAAGAGGGAAAATGAGCTGTGGCAATATTCGGAGAGAGGAAATATGGCCAATAGCATATTCTTCTTCTTTCGGCTGCTCCCTTTAGGAGTCACCACAGTGAATCATGTGCCTCCATCTCACCCTATCCCTTGTTTCTTCCTCTGTACCCCCAACCCTCTCCATGTCCTCCTTCACTACATCCAGGAATCTTCTCTGTGGTCTTCCTCTCTTCCTCCTGCCTAGCAGCTCCATCTTCAGCACCCTTTGTCCAATACAGTATATCCACCATCCCTCCTCTGCGCATGTCCAAACCATCTCAGCCTTGCCTCTTACTTTGTCTCCAAATCGCTCAAAATGAGCTTTCCCTCCGATATACTCACTTCTAATCTTGTCCTTCCAATTCACTCCAAATGAGAATCTTAGCATCTTCAACTCTGCCACCTCCTGTATTTTTGTCAGCACCACTGTCTCCAAACCATACTTCATAGCAGGTCTCACTACAGTCTTGTAAATCTTCCCTTTCACACTTGCTGCTATCCTTCTGTGATAAATCACCCCTAACACTCATCTCCAGCCACTCCACCCTGTTTCACTCTCTTGTTCACCTCTCCTGTGCATTTTACATTGCTTTGAATGGTTGACCTCAGGTATTTAATAATAATAATAATAATGGTTTGCATTTATATAGTGCCTTTCAAGAAACCCAAAGCACTTTACAATGAAAATCCTTTATTCATTCACTCCACAGACAGACAATGGTAGTGGTAAGCTATTACTGTAGCCACAGCTGCCCTGGCGCAGACTGATGGAAATGTGGTTGCCAATCCACGCCAATGGCCTCTCCAACCACTACCAAACATTTATGTACATTCATATCCAGTGTCATGGACACTGGAGGCAAGGTGGGTAGTGTCTTGCCCAGGGACACAATGGCAGGATGGCTGGGGAGAGTGGGATTTGAACCACCAACGCTCTGGTTATTGGATGACTCGCTCTACCGCCTGAGCCACTGCTGCCCACATTTCCCTCCTCTGTTCTATTTTTGCTGAGCACCAAGCTGGACCGCGGGAGGTTCCACTTTTATATGGTCTTTGGCATGACCAGGCCAAGACTTGAACCCCGACCTCCCGGTTGTGGGCCAGATAACTGGGAAAGTACAGCAAAGGTATTGAGGAAAACTGGTAGAAAGGTATGCAGTGTATTCTCTGGCGAGAGGAAAGAAAGTGGTGGAATGAGGAGATACAGGAAAGTATTCAAAGGAAGAGGTTGGCAAAGAAAAAGTGGGATAGTCAGGGAGATGAACAAAGCAGACAGGAGTATTTGGAATCTAGGCTCATGGCAAAGAGAGAGGTGGTAAAAGAAAAGTCATATCATGAGTTGTATGAGAGGGTGGACACTAAGGAGAAAAGGACTTGTGTATCGATTAGCTAGAAAAAGATTGAGCTGGAAAGGATGTGCAGCAAGTTAGGTTGATTAAGGACAGAAATGGTAATGTACTAACGGGTGATGAGAGTATGTTGAGAAGGCGGAAGGAGTACTTTGAGGAGCTGATAAAGAAAATGAGAGTGAGAGGAGGATGGATAAAGGAAAGATAGTAAACCAGGAAGTTCCAAGGATTAGCAAGACAGAAGTGAGGGCAGCAATGATGTGATGATCTGGTAAGCGCGCTCCCCCTCCCCTCCTGTGGGAGGTTCCTCTGTCTGCCACCCGGCTCCGCAGGTCATCAGCGCACCTGCATGAGTGGACGCACCTGCTGCCTCCTCGCTGCCAGTGTATAAAGGAACCAGTCTGTGAATGCTCCAGCGCTGGACCATTGGGTATTACTGCCTTCTGTTAGGTCAAGCACTTTAATAACCAAACTTGTGATTAATTTTCCTTCTCCTTTTCCTCCTCAGGTTGCTACTACCACAGCGGTGTGTCCCTGGGATTGGCACGTGCGCTCACCTGCTCACCATCACCCAACCTGAGGTTTCCCTACTCCACCCGGTCAGTCCTCCGCTCAGCTCCTCTCCATCACCATTTCCTTCACCTGCTCCTCCCACTGGCTCACTCCCACTGGCTCCATCATCTCCCCCTCGCTGGGTAACACTGCCGAGTCCTCTGCTCATTGTTGTAAGACTCCTCTGCTCACAGTCTACTTATCTCTGTCCATTATCAGACTCTAGTCAGCTCTCTGTCTCTCTCTCTCTCCCTATAGGCTGTGTGACCTCCAGCGTGTGTTATTTTCTGCTCAGTTGTGTTATTTAATAAACCTCGTTGAACGCTCCCCCTGTATCTGGGTGCTTCTGGTGACAGCTGCCTTGCATTTGAGCCTTAGGCTAAGCTAATTATGACAAATGAAGAGGATGAAGAATGGAAAGGTGGTTGAGCCAAGTAACATACTACCTGTGGGGTATGGAGGTGTTTAGTAGAGACGGCAGTGGTCTATTTAACCAGATTGTTTAACACAATCTTGGAGACTGAGAGGATGCCTGAGGAGTCGAGAAGAAGTGTTTTGGTACCAATTTTCAAGAACAAGGGTGATGCTCAGAGCTGTAGTAACTACAGACGCACAAAGTTGATCAATCACACTATGAAGACATGGGAAAGAGGTGTTGAAGCCAGGTTAAGAGGAGAGGTAAATGGTAAATGGCGTTCACTTATATAGCACTTTTTCTCATCTCTAGATGACCAAAGTGCTTGACAGATCCTGCAATCCACCTATTCACACACTTATGGTGGCAAAGCCACCATACACAGGCGCTGGCCTGACCCAGCAGGAGCAACTGGGGTTCAGTGTCTTGCTCAAGGACACTTCAACATGCAGACTGCAGACAGAGTGGGAATCAAACCCCTGACCCTCCAATCAGTACTCGAACACACTACACCTGTGCCACAGCCACCCCCTGAGGTGACAATCAGTGAGCAGCAGTACGGTTTCATACCAATAAAGAGTAGTACAGATGCAATATTTGCTTTAAGGGTGTTGATGGAGAGGTATAGAGAAGATCAGAAGGAGTTGCACTGTGTGAATCTAGAGAAAGCATATGATAGGGTGCCAAGAGAGGAAGTGTGGTACTGAATGGCAGATAAGTATGTGAGAGTGGCACAGGACATGTATGAGGACAGGGCGACAGTGGTGAAGTGTGCTGTAGTAGTGATGAATGGATTCAAGGTGGGGGTGGGATTGCATCAGGGATCAGCTCTTAGTCCCTGCTTGTTTTCCATGGTGATGGACAGGCTGGGAGATGAGGTCATGCAGGAATCTCCGTGGACCATGATGTTTGCAGATGACATTATCATCTGTAGTGAGCAGGTGGAAGAGAACCTAGACAGGTGGAGGTATGCTTTGGAGAGAAAAGGAATGAAGGTCAGTAGAAGCAAGACAGAATACATGGGTGTGAATGAGAGGGAGGCAGGAGTAACGGTGAAGATGCAAGGAGTGGAGGTAGTGAAGAGACTGGAGACAGTGGCACTGACAAAAAAACAGGAGGCAGCGTTGGACATGTCAGAGTTGAAGACCGGAGTGGTGGCTTAGAGGTAGAGCATCCGCCCCACAACTGGGAGGTCAGGGTTCAAGTCCCGGCCCGGTCATGCCAAAGACCATATAAAAATTAAACTTCCTGCCATCCAGCTTGGTGTTCAGCAAAAATGGAACAGAGGAGGGAAATGTGGGCAGCAGTGGCTCAGGAGGTAGAGCGGGTTGTCCAATAACTAGAGGGTTGGTGGTTCGAATCCTGCTCTCTTCAGCCATCCTGCCGTTGTGTCCCTGAGCAAAACACCTTACCCACCTTGCTTCCAGTGTCCATGACATTGGGTATGAATGTGTATAACTGTTCGGTAGTGGTCAGAGAGGCTGTTGGCGCGGATTGGCAGCCACATTTCCATCAGTCTGCCCCAGGGCAACTGTGGCTACAGTAGTAGCTTACCACTATCAATGTCTGTCTGGAGTGAATGAATAATGGACTCACTGTATGCACTTTGAGATGTCACTTGACATGTAAAGCGCCATATAAATCTAATCCATTATTATTATTGTTATTATTAAGACACTAAGATTCTCAATGGGAGTGACTAGGAGGGACAGGTTTAGAAATGAGTATAACAGAGAGAGAGCTCAGGCTGAGCAGTTTGGAGACAAAGTAAGACTGACAAGGTAAGGTGGTTTGGACATATGCAGGGGAGGATAGTGGCTTTACTGGATAAAGGATGTTGAAGACGGAGCTGCCAGGCAGGAGGAAAAGAGGAAGACCACAGAGAAGATTCATGGATATAGTGAAGGAGGGCATGAAAAGGGTTGGTGTTACAGAGGAACATGCAAGGCAAGGGATAAGGTGAGATGGAGGCAGATGAATCGCTGTGGCGGCCCTAAAGGGAGCAACTGGAAGAAGAAGAGTTTGTGTTTAACATTTTGATTGGTTTTATAATCATACTGTCTGCTACTGTTTGTTAGCCCGGGTAGCCTGCATAGCACAGCTATTGTGTTGTTCATGTCTCTCACCCATTCCAAATACCACTGCATGTAGGGTTTCCAACCATCCCGTTTTAGCCAGGACATCCCGTTTATTGGGCTAAATATGTTTGTCCTAAGTGGGATGTGCGTTGTCCCGTATATTCAACGCTGCCTTAATGAACAGGCTAGGCTGGGCTGAAGCCCAGGGCCCTACGAAGATCAGGGCCTATCATGAGCCAATGAAAAAGATCACATTGTTGTTAATTGGTCAAATTCTATGTCCATCACTTGACATTCATGTGTGGCTGCTGATTGGTCTAATTTACAAGTGCATCACGTCGGTACAGTGTTGGGTAACGCCACTACTTTTGCAGTAACGTGCTGTGTAACGAAATTACTGTTTAAAAATTCAGTAATGCGTTACAGTTACTGAAATTTGACCAGATGCGTTACTCGCATTACTCGTTTTATTAATATGGATGGATATTTTAGCTCAAATAGACGATCATACAACTTGCAGTTGCTAGACATCCTCCTCATCAGCTGCCAACTGGGGATGAATACACAGTTTCGGTGGCTATTGGCGAGACAACTGCCATCCCCAGCGCCACCACCGGCCTCAAGCCACTAGAGGTTGTCATGTCAAAGGCAAAGGCAAGCAAATAAATAAGCAAATAAATATAAACTGACTACTGTAACTGACGCAGTTGTCACACAGTTTCCTCCATGGGTCCGTTTCCTGTCCTGCCCCAGTTCACATCACAACCCGGTGGGGAGAAATGCTGTGGTGGTGGCGACTTCTCATATTGAGCCCTAATCACCTGTTGCCCGAGCAGTAAGTAGCCCCTAACAGCTCCTACCTCTGTGGTTAAACATGAGCATTTTTTTGAGCAAGAAGCTCGCATTTAATGTCCGCATTAAATGCATTTTAAGTTTTCTTACAAACAGAAAAAGTGACTGATTTGTTGCAGCAAGTGGTGAACTTTCATTTATCTGTGCTTTCTGTTTTATTTTATCTTATTAATTTACATGCTGTTGTGATATGCAACTATTTCATGGAAGTAAATCCTCTAAATATGCATTTTTAATGGGCTGGTCCAGGGGTATCAAACATATGGCTCGTGGGCTAAAATGGCCCACCAGGGGGTCCAAAATTTTCTCTGTGAATTCACAGCTTTATTTCTAGTAAATTTCTGACTTTCTACTGATTACGGTAGTTTGTGTAAATCTGAGACATTTTTTCTCTGTAAGATGAGACTTTTTTTTCTCATCAGTTTTCTTCTTTTTTCTGATGAGAACAAGGGGCCCTTGATCTTGCTGTGTGTGCAAGATGATTTAAGTATGCATTTAAAAGTAACGTAAAAGTTACTTTTCCAAATAACTTGTTACTTTAATCATGCAGTAAGTAACTCAGTTACTTTTGAAAAGAAGTAACTAGTAACTGACTAGTTACTATTTTTTAGTAACTTGCCCAACAATGCGTGGGTACCACGTAACAATAGCCTATCAGAGGAATTGTTTTGACATGTGACTATGCAAGCACCAGTGAGAGGTAAGAAGTAATTGTTCATTCATCTTCTGCTGCTTAATCCTTTTCAGGTCACGGGGGGGGGGGGGGGGGGGGGGGCTGGAGCCTATCCCAGCATCTTTGGGTGAGAGGCAGGGTACACCCTGGACAGATCGCCAGTCCATCGCAGGGCCAACACAGAGAGACAGACAACCATTCACTCTCACAGTCATACCTAAGGACAATTTAGAATTCCCAGTTTTGATGCCAGTTAACCTAACTTGCATGTTTTTGGCATGTGGGAGGAAACCAGAGAAATCCCGGAGTAAACCACGCAGACACGGGGAGAACATGCAAACTTCACACAGATCACTGTTGGTCGGGGGCTGGGATCAAACCCAGGATCCCCCGGCCAAGGGTGAGTTGCTGTGCTGCCGCAGTGCAAACCACTCCACCACCACGCTGCCCATAAGTAATTAGCTCAGTCAAAATGTCTGGAAAAAAATCTAAAAGTGGTGCTCATAAAATTATTGAGAGGAAAAGAGCTTAGGGAAAACAAATTGCTCAAAAAATCCCAAAGCGTAAAGGATTTTTCTAAGCTGGAGCATCGAGTGGAGGTGGCTGCTAATTACTGCACCCAGGAGACAGGTGGACCATTAAAGAATTCACCTGGAGGAGAAGGACAAAGGGAAAAGAAAGGCCATGATTGTTTACATCAGACAGCTGTGTGGGGGACAGTGGACTCAACCTGGTAAAAAGTAGACTGAATCAACCATGCATCCACAGAGTATGATGATATTCGTGAGCTAGACTTAAAGTACATAATGAAGGATTTTTCTTGAAAGAAGGCCAGGAAAAAGCACGTCTAAAAGGGTAAGACATGCTATTTGCTGTGCATTGTTTGAATCAGGAATACTTCACTGATGTAATTTTAGGCCAAAGGCAGTATCTGTCACACCGTACAAAGGAAAATCTCAGTAAGATAAAATATCCTAAATCAAGGCTTTATGCTTGTTTTTCTCCATCCATCCATCCATTTTTTACCACTTTTCCGGAGGTCTGGGTCGCGGAGCCAGCAGTCCAAGCAGAAAAGCCCAGACTTCCCTCTCCTCGGCCACCTGCTCCAGCTCTTCAGAGAGGATACCAAGGTGTTCCCAGGCCAGCTGGGAGACATAGTCTATCCAGTATTTCCTGGGTCTGCCCCAGCGTCTCCTCCCAGTCAGATGAGCCCAAAACACCTCAAGTGGGAGGTGTCCAGGGGGCATCCTGATCAGATGCCCAAACCACCTCAACTGGCTCCTTTCAATGTGGAGGAGCAGCAATTCCACTCTGAGCCTCTCCCAGATGACTGAACTTCTCACCCTATATCTAAGAGTGAGTCCAGCAATCCTACAGCGAAAGCTCATTTCAGCCGCTTGTATCCACAATCTCATTCTTTCAGTCATTACCCAAAGCTCATGACCTTAGGTGAGAGTAGGAATATAGATTGACTGGTAAATCGACAGCTTTGATTTGGAGCTCAGCTCCATCGTCACCACAACAGACCGGTACAACATCCACATTACTGCAGAGGCTGCGCCAATCCATCTGTCAATCTCTCGCTCCATTCTCTCCTCACTTGAGAATGAGAGCCCAAGATACTTAAACTCCTCCACTTGGGGCAGGACTTTGTCCCCAACCCAGAGAGGACAATCCACCTTTTTCCAGCTGAGGACTATGGACTCAGACATGGAGGTGCTGATTCTCATCCCAGCCGTTTCACACTCGGCAGCAAACCGTCCTATCAAGACCTGTAGGTCATTGCTCGATGAAGCCAAAAGGACGACATCATCTGCAAACAGCACAGATGAGATCCTGTCGCCACCAGGCATGACACCCTCCAATCCTTGGCTGTGCCTAGAAATCCTGTCCATAAAAATTATGAACAGGATTGGTGACAAAGGGCAGTCCTGGCGGAGTCCAGCTCTCACTGGAAATGAGTTTGACTGGGTGTTGGCAATACAAACCAAACTCTTGCAATGGTCATATAGGGACCAGATAGCTCATAACAACAAGCCCAATACCTCATACTCCTGCAAGACCCCCCACAAGAAACCACGAGGGACGAGGTCAAATGCTTTGTCCAAGTCCACAAAGCACATGTGGACCTCTCTGGACATGTTCTGAGTGGTGTCCACCCCTGCCATCGGATCCAACTCACCACCAGGTGGTGATCAGTTGACAGCTATAATATAATACTTATATATTATAACTCACAATTTTGACAAGACAAGAATTTCTTTTTGTTGTGCAATTTTCTGAAAGATTTTACTTGCTTTATGAAAGTTTTTACTTGTTTTAAGCAATTTAATCTTACTTTGTTGGCAGATATCTTTTTTCTAATTTTAACTAGAATTATCTATTGCCAGAATTTATGGGGGGGGGGGGGGTATTTTAAGTAAAATTATCTGCCAACAGAGCTGTCATGTGCAGGGTTGATGTCTCAACCCCGTTCCATGATCTGTGGTTGTAGTTTCCTGATTGCTGTTTATTATCCCCAGCTGGCAGGTTATTGTAAGTAAGTAAGTAAGTAAGCTTTATTTATATAGCACTTTTCACAGACATATAAAGTCACAAAGTGCTTTACAGTACAACACAATCAAAACAATTAAAATACAACTAAAATACAAATTAAAATGCAATAAAATACAATTGAAATACAGTAATACAGTTAAGATACAGTTAAAAAACGATTAAAGTAAAACTAAGATACAAAAAATACACTCTATGCAGTCAGGTGGTAACAGCCTTCAGTCATTCTTGGATTTAAAATGCCTGTTTAAACAAGAATGTTTTCAGGTGGGTTTTAAAACTAACAACACTGTCCATGGCTCGAAGGTACAGAGGGAGGTCATTCCACAAGCGTGGTGCTACTGCTTTAAAAGACCTGTCACCTCTGGTAGCAAAGTGGGTGCGGGGAACCATGAGCAAGTGCTGTCCTGAAGATCTCAGGCTGCGGGTCGAGCTGTAGGGCTGAATCAAAGCAGCCATATATGCGGGGGCCTGACCGTGAATTGCTTGGAAAGTGAGCACCAGGATCTTAAAGTGGACACGATACAAAACAGGGAGCCAATGGAGTGATCTAAGGACAGGTGTAATGTGGTCTCTCCTGTTTGCATGTGTCAGGAGCCTCGCAGCAGAGTTTTGAACAAACTGCAGACGGGCCAGTTCCTTCTTTTTCAAACAGGTAAAAAGGCTGTTACAGTAGTCCAGACGTGAGGAGACAAATGCGTGAATGATCATCTCCAGCTCTTTGTGTGAAACCATGGTCCTGAGCTTGGAGATATTTCGCAGTTGGAAATTGGAAATTGGAAATTGGAGCCTCTGAGCCTGGGCTCCCTGCTAGTCTACAGCCACGCCTCCTCCTCTCTCTGCCAGGCATTCACCAGCTGTTGCCTTCACCTTTTGTGTTCCACACATACACATACATGCACATACACATACACTTATATTCATTCTCAGTTACATACGCACACACATACATGCAGTCACATGCATCATTCTGCACACACACACAGGCACGCTATCACACATACACACACATTCACACACATTCATTAGTCCCACTGGCTGCTGTCGCACACTTGCATCCACTTGTCACTCATTGGTACTCAGGGTATTTATGAGGGGTAGTGTGAGCATTCTGTGTGGCAACGTTGGTCTACATTCAATGTCCAGACTCACTCCAAGTTGGTTTCTCCTCTTTTCCTGGACTTTGTATGGAGTTGTTGTTTCCAGAGCCAGTTTGCTCCAACCCTACATGTGAGTCTTCCTCCTAATTATTATTAGCCCTTCTTCTCTGCTGCCCATTTCCGTCTGGGAGCGTGTGGGGCTTGCCAACGGAGTTTGCAGCCGGTCATCTTAATCATTACCCTTCCTGAACTGTTTTCACTGGACACTTTGTATGTTTTTTCCTTTGTTAATAAACATGTTCACTTCACCTGCATGTTGGGCTCACATTAATTCATTTGTGTGCTGCGCAATAACGTAGCGTACATGACAGTATGCCGCCACCACCATAAAGGGGCCCAGTGGTGAAGTGTGTGTTGTTTTTTCATCATTCTCTGTGTGTTTTCCCACTAACCTGTTTTTTGGAGATGGTGATGGGCCGAGGCCTACCCAATGAGCCTGGGATGGGAGTGCTGCTGGGCCCTCATGGACATTGACGGGCTGATCTCCTCGGCGTACACTCTGCACCAGAAGATATCCTCCGGTATGTGGACCTGGCGGAGGCAGAGGTTCGCCGGTGTCCTCAGCTCTCAGAGCACCCCGAGGGAGCTGAGAGGATAGCCCGGGTGGCTGCACTATGGCGCAAAAATGGGATAAAGGGGGAGGAAGTCCCAGAAGAAGGCTGGGTTCGCGCCAAAGGAAGGGCGCTCCCGGGTCTCCGTCATTTCTATGGCACACCAGAATCCCACTCCTACCCAGCCAGTCTCGGCACCCAAACAACGACGTCATCCTGTCCTGGCTCCCCGGAAGAATAATCCAACCCCTCTGACAGTCTCTCTCCCTACACCGAGCCCGGCTATCTCCTAAGCGGACCTTCATTCACGTTTTTCCTCTTGGGCAGTCTCGTCTGCCAAATCTTCCTCCACTTCCGCTGCAAGGCCTCCTCCCTCGGTGCATCATCAGACTGGCAAGAAGCATTTGTTTTCATCACTGGCAGCCGCCGTCCCCGTGGCCAGAGGGGTGACTCCTCCACGACCCTCAGGGGGGCTCAGAACTGTCCTAGCCATAGAGAAAGAGGACGTACTCACTACAGCAGCAGGCAACATCGAAATCCAAGAAAACAAGCAAGTTTTATTTCATTCCACTTCTATTAATAATAAAATGGCTTGCCTGATTCCCAGTAGGGAGACTCAGGAAAAGCAGTCCCCTGAGTTCTCCACCCCTGCTGCTGTTATGAACTATTCACCAGCCCTCTCTATGTTCTCTCCTGTCCTTCCTGAATGCACACCGGTGCCGGAGCTGAACCGTCGGGACCAGGAGGGGACAGAGGTCCAGGAGGATCGTTCCCCTGCAGCAATGGTGAGCCAGACCCCAGCCGACACACCGGAGGAGTCACTGGCGTGGGTCACGATGGCTGGGGCAATAAGGACTGCAGAGACCATCACGCCTGCTGCAGAGGCCACCGCAGCAGAGTCAGCGCCCGAGCTGAACCTCCAGGAGGCCGAGTCTGTGAGAACATCGCCTGGATCGTCGGAGTCCTGGACGGCGGTGGAGCTCGAGCTAAGACAAGTGCTCTCCTTTGTTTTTCTCCTTTCCTTGTTAGAGCATTTTTGCCTAGCTCTAGGTGAGGAGAGCCAGCTGCAGCCACACGCTGCACCTGAGCTCACCTCGCCGGGCTCTGCTGCTGCTGGCGACCCTGACCCTTCTTCCTCTCTGTCTGAGTCCTCTTCTAGGGTCACCGGAGAGAGATCCACATCACCGGACGAGTCTGAGGATCCAGGCTTGCCACTGGAGATCATCGCGGCTGCTGCCGCCCGCGCTGAGGTCACTATGGGTGCAGCTCCCCGTCTGCCAGAGGCCGAGGGTTGGGTTCTGCCTCAGTCCAGGTCTCTGTGGGTGCTGCGCCCCAGGGTGGAGCTAACATGGGTGCCCGTGATTGATCGCTTCCTGGCTTGGGTGCTCATGCGGGTCAGCTGGCCCACAGTTAAAGCTGGGCCCAGCAGGGGCCCAGCCAGGCTCCATTGTGGGTGCAACCATGGCCCAGTCGGGGTCCACCACGGGTGCAGCAGGGGCCCAGCCGGGTTCCACCGTGGGTGCAACCATGGCCCGGTCAGGGTCCACTGTGGGTGCTACACAGGCCCAGTCGGGGCTCACTGGGGGAGCAATGAGGTCTCAGGCTGGGATCACCACCGGTGCAACTCTGTCCCAGGCTGGGACCACTGCGGGTACAGCAAGGATAAGATAAGATAAGATAAGCCTTTATTAGTCCCACAATGGGGAAATTCCAGGATTGCAACAGCACA